>CM077152.1:138922970-139619232 GCA_039583875.1 Platanthera guangdongensis
AAAGGTTTCCTGGGTGTTCTTCTTAAGACAGAAATCTGAAACACCTAGTGTCTTCTACAGCTTTGTCAAGCAAATTCAGAATGAACTAAATAGTACTGTGGTCAAAATTAGAAGTGACCATGGTACTGAGTTTCAGTCTGAAAGCATGACAAAACTATGTGAAGACTTTGGGATATTTCAAGAATTCTCTTCACCTAGAACACCTCAGCAAAATGGCATTGCTGAGAGGAAGAATAGGACCTTGATAGAGGCTGGTAGAACCCTACTAAGTGATACATCACTGCCAGAGTATTTCTGGGCTGAAGCAGTTAACACTGCATGCCATGTTATAAATAGGGCTACCATCACTAAAGGGCTAAACAAGACCCCCTATGAAGTTGTGAAAGGCAGGAAACCAAACCTATCCTACTTCAGGATCTTTGGTTGCAAATGCTTCATACTTAACAATGGGAAGTCTTACTTAACTAAGTTTGCTGCCAAGTCCCAAGAGGGAATTTTTGTTGGGTACAGCAATAATAGTAAGGCTTATAGAGTCTACAACTTGACTACACAAGTTGTAGAAGAATCAGTGCATGTAGTTTTTGATGAGACTAAACTTATTAATAATGAGTTGTCTAGCAATGTATGCAGCCCCACAGGTTTGACAAAGAAAATGGACAAGCTTACTATAGAAGAAGTGCCTGCTGCAAGACAGCAAGGAGAGGAGAGTAGCTGCTGTCCAGGGGGAGAACTACATGTGCCAGTTGCTGAAGAAATCCAAGGAATGTACAGCATGATGCAGATGCTGAAGTGGTTCAACCAGAAGTGAGGATGCCTCCAGCCCACAGGCATCTTAGAGATCATCCAGTAGAGCTGATTATTGGAGATCCAAGACAAGGAGTTCAAACAAGGAGCAGAAATCAGAATGCTGCAATCTATTCCAGCTTTCTGTCTCAAGTTGAACCTAAGAAGTTTGAAGAAGCAATACAAGATCCACAATGGACTGAAGCAATGCAAGAAGAGCTTAATCAGTTCAAGAGGTGCAAGGTTTGGGAACTGGTTCCTAAACCTAAAGACCACAATGTAATAGGAACAAGTGGATCTACAGGAATAAGATGGATGAACAAGGGGTCATCATTAAGAATAAAGCTAGACTGGTTGCTAAAGGATATAGGCAAGAAGAAGGTATTGATTTTGATCAAACCTTTGCTCCAGTAGCCAGACTGGAAGCCATAAGAATGTTCTTGGCCTATGCAACCTATCAAGGATTCAAGGTATACCAAATGGATGTCAAGTCAGCATTCCTAAATGGTAATTTGAAAGAAGAAAGTCTATGTGGAGCAGCCTTCAGGTTTTGTTGATCCAACTACCTCATTATGTCTATAGACTTAGGAAAGCTTTATATGGGTTAAAGCAAGCCCTAGGCTTGGTATGAAACCCTATCTAGTTTCCTCATTGAGAACAAGTTCTCAAGGGGGAAAATAGATAAGACTCTATTCCTTAGGGAATCTAGAGGCAAAGTCATACTAGTCCAAATATATGTAGATGACATTATATTTGGGTCTACTGAAAGCAGCCTTTGCAAAAAGTTTGCAAAACTTATGCAAGGTCAGTTTGAGATGAGTAGTATGGGAGAGCTGAAGTTTTTCTTGGGTCTCCAAGTTAAACAGACTGAAAGTGGTTTGTCCATTTGTCAGTCAAGTTCACCCTAGAACTCATAAGGAAGTATGGTATGGATTCATCCAGTACCATGAAGACTCCTATGGGGTCAAGTATGTCTCTTAGCAAGGATGATGCAGGGAAACCTGTAGATGAAACCTTGTATAGAGGGATAGTTGGCTCCCTATTATACTTGACTGCTAGTAGACCAGACATCATGTATGCTACATGTGTTGTGCAAGGTATCAAGCCTGCCCTAAAGAGTCTCATTTGACTGCAGTCAAAAGAATATTGAGATATCTAAAGGGCACTCCCTATCTAGGCCTCTGGTACCCTAGGAATGGAGATTTTGATCTAACAGGTTATTCAGATGCAGACTTTGCAGGATGCAAAGAGGATAGAAAGAGCACTACTGGAACCTGTCAATTCCTAGGTGGGAGACTAATTTCATGGAGTAGCAAGAAGCAAACCAGTGTGGCTATCTCCACAGCTGAGTCAGAGTATGTGGCTGCAGGAAGTTGCTGTGCTCAACTTCTGTGGATTCAACATCAGCTAGAGGACTATGGATTTCAGGTAAGTAGAACTCCACTTTTCTGTGATTCTACAAGTGCTATTTCAATAGCTAATAACCCTGTATCCATAGTAGGACAAAACATATTGAGATTAAATATCATTTTCTTAGGGAGCATGTAGAAAGAGAAGATATTTTATTGAATATGTTAAAACAGATGAACAAGTAGCTGATATGTTACTAAGCCACTAGAAGAAGCTAAGTTCAATAGATTCAAAATTGAACTAGGAATGATAAACTTAGAGTAAGTTTACAGAATTGAAAATGACTAAGTAAAAAGGTGTCGACACATAGACAAGTCTATGTCGACACAGAATAGTGGTGTCGACACTTCAGGAAAAAGGTGTCGACACATCTAGGAATGTGGTGTCGACACTTCAGAATGTTAGTGTCGACACATGTCAAGTAGGTGTCGACACATCCAATGTGGTGTCGACACTTAAGTTTTACTCAGAATTTTCTAAGTAAAGTCTCGACAATGTGTCGAGTTATGTTGTGTCGACACATAACCAAGTGTCGACACATAAAATCTGTTGACTAAACTTGTGTCGACACATATGTGTCGAGACATTATAAGTCAGTGTCGACACTTATTGCCAGTGTCGACACATTTTAAGTTAGCTGTCCCGCCTGTTCATCTTCAAAATCAGACAGGTATAAATAGGGTTCTGTCTTTGTTTGTCGACACGCTTTCAAAGTTTCGAGACCAAAACTACTGTGTCGACACTTCTCTTTTCTAAGACAAATTCTCCAAACCCTAATGGCTCCTAAGCTTGAGGAGAACGTTAACGAGGCTATGAGCTAGTGCGCGGCGCGTTCGACGATGCAGATCAAGAATTCAGGCGGTGGTAACCCTAGTCGCCGATTCTGGACTAGAATACTTGGTTTCAGAACCTACAAAGATTTGGAAGAAGGAAGTTCTTGAATTCCTTAATGGAGCTGCAGTAGATGAATCTGGATTCAGAATCAAATCCAGAGTTCATGGAACTAAGGTCAAGATTTCACCTAAAAGTCTGAGGAAGGTACTCCAGCTACCAAAATTCAAGATGAAGAAGAAGTACTGCTTCAAGACCAGGGAAGCTTTAACCTGGTGTGGTCTTGATCCTAAGATGAAGATAGGATCTGTATTCAACAGGAAAGGCATGAATAACAAGGAAAGTTCATGTCTGAGATTGTAGGAAAAGTCTTACTCAGCAAGACTGGAGGGCATGACAGAGTGTCTGCCTACATGTTTGAAATCATGACAAGAATTATCTTCACTCTGAAAACAGATTGGTCTCAAGTGGTGTATGATGAAAATTAAGGAAGTCTGAAGAAGCCCAATCTGGGCAGGATCATTAGTCTCTACCTAGCTGGTACCATACCAGAGGTAATGAATACTGCTGCAGGAAGCAAGATAAACCATATGAGGAAAATGGATCAAAGGATCTTTTCCAGATGGGACAGGGTGTTGTCCAAGGAAGTGGCAACCCCAGAGAAGCCAGTTACTGAGAAAGACACTCCTCCTAAGAAGAAAAGGAAGCAAGCTCCTGTGACACAAGAGTCCTCCAGCAGTTCAGGGAGTGAAGAACAAGTTGTTTTCACTCCTGATGACAAGAGGAGTGGCTGCAGAGAAGACCCCTGCTGCTCAAGAGACTGCTGAGATCCAGGGGGAGCTGCCTCCAGCTAGCCCCATCCACAGGGATCAAAGCCGGGGAGCCTCCAGTTGTAGAAGAACCTCTACACTGGACAGTGAGCAAGCCACCATCATCATCCAAGAGGTACTCACTGACCTAAAAACTTTAGAATATCTTATAGAAGATGCTGATTTGTCTGATGTCATCAGCAAACTCAGCTAGCTAGTCAAGAACCAGATGTTGTTATCAAAGACACATCTGCTATTCAGTGGTTGAAGAGCACAGAATTCTCCAGCTCAATCACCTCAAGAGTTCACAATGGAAGATCTATTTCTCAATCTAGATCAAGTTGATTTTGACATGACAAAGATGCTGCTGGAAGAGATACTGCTGCTGCTGAGGGGGAGCAAATGCAAGTTCTGGAAGAGCCTTAAGGCAAGAAACTGAGAAGGCACCTGATGTGCAAGCTGAAAAGCCTCAAAGCCCTAAGGATAGGGTTGACATAGCCAGCACTTCAGAATCTGAAGAAGATGAGGCTGCAAAGGCTAAGAAGAAGAAACTCTATGTCTTCAAGAGGAGAAGTCAGAGTTTAAGAAAGCCTTGCAATCTATAGCCCCACAGCCTATAGTTCAACAAGCTCCAACTGTTGATTATAGTGCTTACTGATTGCACTGCAGATTAAAATGGATGAACAAAGAAAAGCAATAGAGGCTTATGTAGATGAAGGGCACAAAGCTTTACAATTTGATCTGGCCCAAGATATAAAGTCTATAAGGTTTGAGATGAACCTAACAAAAAGGAAATGACTGACTGCTTCCACAAGGGTGGAACTGCAGTAATCTGGCCACACACAGGAGAAGATCAAAGCACAGTAGATGATATAGCATTGAAGCAAGGGTATGTACTGGAAAATCAGTTAAGAATGAATGACAACTTGACTGCTTCACACAATGCTATTGTCACTGAAATGAAGAACAAGGCTGCTGAACCTTCAACATCTACTCTGCTGCCAAAGCTGATTTTGATAAAGTATTCAGGAAGAAATTACTGCTGTAACTGCTATTAAAGATTCCCAGAAGTCATCTCTGAACAACTACAAAGCTTAAACCATTCTTTAAAGAGGGAATCAGGTATTTGGATAGTAAAATAAGATTTCAAAAGGATGATGTCAGAGACCATATGACAGAGAAGTCATAAAGGGGGAGAGAGTATTAGTCAAAGCTAGCTCTGACCATGCCAAAGGATATCTAACTCCATCAGAGCTACACTGGGCTATCCTCCACTCTGTGATGATGATAATGTTGCTGAATCAGGGATTCAAACTGCATTCTTGGAGGTGAGCAACCAGAGGTAGCTCAAGTGATTTATCCACCTCCAGATTTTGACATGGTTCAAGCAGATGTAAGCACAATGTATAGCCCACCTGAGGGCAAGGATATGTTCACATATGAGAAAGTTGTTCAACCTATTCTGAAGCTATGCAAGAGGCTATGAAGAAAGAAGAAGAGACAAGGTTGTCCAAGAAGAGGTTTAGGGAACAAGCAGAACAAAAGCCAGATTTTGAACAATGGAGCCCTACCTCTAGAAATATAATTTTAACTGCCTGGAAAGCTGCCAAGGACAATACACATGACAGGAACAAATGGTTCTCTGAAGCTGAATGGAGAAAACATGAGATCAGGCAGGAAGCAATAGTTCAGTATAGAAGAAAGGCAAAGATGGGAAAGCTACCTCCTACTTCAGTGGAGCCTAGCAAGTACTTCCCCAAGCCATATCACTACTTTGAAAGGCAGAAGATCAAGGCAGAAGCACTCAAACAGAAAGATCTAAAAGGCAAGAAGCCTGCTGTTGCTGAAACTGCTGAAGCCACTGTCAAAGCTCAAGTCCAACCTGGCAAAGGCATAGTTATCAAAGAACCAGACCAGAAATAGACTAAGAAATTACTTGAAGATTATTTTGTAATCTTTTAAATGTAAAACATTTTTGTAAACCATTGAAGGTGTATTAGAAAAATGTTAGAACAATATATGATAAATATATTTCATGATTGTTCTGTGAATGTGTCTATTTCTTGTTCTGAAATGATGAATGTGTATACATGTGTGAATTATTACATGTTTATGTTTACCCTGCTGTAAATAATCTGCTTTACATCATTTTGTAATCTTTAATTATGAATGGTGTATATCATTGACTAAGGGTTATGACTTCTCCAAATAGGGGGAGATTGTTGGGTACATTGGTTAAATGTACCTGATTTGAAGAAGCCTCACCCAACTCAATGATATACATCATAATGTATTTGATGTATGTTGAGTTTACTTGTGCAGGTTAAGAAATCACTGGACTGAAGCAAAAAGTTTCTAAGTCCATGTGTCGACACCCAAAGGGAAAGTGTCGACACTTAAGAAGACTTGTGTCGACACCCAGACAAGCAGTGTCGACACTTGGAGTCATTGTGTCGACACCTGGGATGCAGAGTCGACACCAGACAGAAAGTGTCGACACAAGGAGCTGTGTCGACACTCAGTGAAGAAAAGTGCAGACAGAAAGTGTCGACACAAGGAGCTGTGTCGACACCCAGTGAAGCTGTGTTTACACCAGAAAGTGTCGACACTTGAAGCTGTGTCGACACTCAGCAAAAGTCTGCAGAGACTAAGTTAAAGTGTCGACACTCAGAACAATGTGTCGACACTCAACAGAAGAGTCAGAATTTGAAGTATGTGTCGACACCCAGCACAAAGTTTCGACACATAACCAGAAGAGTCAACACATGAAGTAAGTGTCGACACCCAGCACAATGTGTCGACACTTAGCTAAAGACTCTACACTTAAAGAAAGTGTCGACACAAGGAGCTGTGTCGACACTTAGCAAAGATCAGAAAGATCAACAAAATTATTCTAAGTACAAGTGTCGACACTAAGGGAATGTGTCGACACTCAGCTGAAGTCTCAACAAGAAGAAGGTGTGTCGACACAAGGAGCTGTGTCGACACTCAGCAAGTATCAACATAGAAGACTATGTGTCGACACCAAGAAGCAGTGTCGACACTTGACAGTTACAACACATGAAGATGTGTCGACACAAAGGAGATGTGTCGACACTTAGAAGAATTCAGCAAAAGCTAGAAGAACAAGTACTTGTGTCGACACTCAATTTCAGTGTCGACACATGCAGAAGAATCTGTGTCAAGACAAACAAGGAAATGTGTCGACACCTTGTAGACTTGTGTCGACACTTACACAACATGTGTCGACACTTGGACTATAAGTGTCAACACTTAAAGACAGAAAGTCTCGACACTATCAGACAGATAGAGATTTTCAAGAAATGACTGGATGACTTGACAGCTGCCGTTCCAGCCGGTCTACAGCAACTGTCAGAGATGTCAGAAGTCAGTTATGAACCGAACCAGCTGGTTACCATGAAGAAGGACTATAAATAGGCACCTACAGTTCACAGAAACTGTGAATCAGATTATTGTTAAGGTTGATCACCTTGTTGAAGTAATTATTAAAGTGGTACAAAGAGTATCAACACAAGAAGATCTAGCAGTTCAAGTGCAGATCTAAGAAGTTGGAGAGAGAGGGCTCCATCCAAGAAATCAGCCTCTGGAAATAGGCTGAGAAGAAGGATTCAGATTCATTTCTGGATCTTAAGTAGCAGAGGTCAAGGAACTACTGCAGGAGGATTCAGTCTTATTCAGTTCTACTCAAGAAGCTTTGAAGAAAGCTAAGTCAGATTGGATCCAGCTGGGTTCTTCCAAGAACTCATCAAGAATCTCTCAACTCCCCTCTTATCTTTCTGAGTTGTAGAGTTATTATTTGTAATACATTCATAACTTGTAGGATCCTTTGGATCTGAGTGATTTGTAAGCCTGTATTTATAAAGGCTGAGGGTAGGGCTTGTTGAGCCTGAGTGTAGGAGAGATTGAGATCTCTGAGTGTAGGCCTTGTTGGCTGAGTGTAGGCCTTGGATTGGCTGAGTGTAGGCCTTGATTGGCTGAGTGTAGGCTTTGGGATAAAGCTGAGTTGTAAGGCTTTGGGCCTGAGGTGTAGGAACCAATTTGGGTTCTGAGACAGTGGAGGAGTTTGGCCGAATCTAGTACACTGCTAGATAGGCGAAGGGGGAAAGTGGATGTACCCAAAGATTGGGGAACCACTATAAAACTTTGTGTATGCTGTGCTGTGATTGTACTGTGATTGTGTATGCTGTGATTATTGCTGTGCAAAAGTAAACTAGATTTTGTGATAGAACTGTTTGCTGCCATTAAAGTGTAACAAGGATTATGTCACCTATTCACCCCCCTCTAGGTGTTTAGGTACCATATCTTTCACTTAGGATTATTACTGGAGTCCTATCATGACATAAATGATTTAATTCCCGAATATTGTATTTTCCTCAATTAATCTTCTATTTAAATAATTTATTACAAGGGCCAATTATAGTCGAGTTGATCATGAAGTATACATTTTAGACATCATTAATGTTCCATAAATTCATGATAAAATTCCATATATCCAAAAGTGACAATTTCCAAATTTGACATTTTACACAAACATTTATGGGGCCTAAAATTATTTTTGCAGTAAATTCCCATAGTCCAAGATTTGTAAATCAACTACTTGAAATTGTCATCCACATAATTTGAGATAAATATATTACACTACTACAATCCTAAAATTAGCACTGGCCAAACTTTCAGGATTTTTCACAGAATATTTAATTCTAAATAAATTCAATACACAAATCTACAAGGGCATAGTTGTGAATCAAGTACTATGAATATACTTCAAAATTCCTAATTAAATTTCAAGCAGTAGATATCATCCTAAAATCATCAATGGCCAAAATTCACATTTTTACAAGTTAAATTATTCTTTAAATGATTTATTTACCAAGTATGGCCTTTACAAAATTTATGAAGCAAGCAATATATAAAATCCTTTAAAAATTATAATAAAATTCAGAGACCTTTATTTAGGTCAAAAACCTCTAATGGCCAAGTTCTACTAGATTCCAATTAAACTAAATGATCAAATTAAATCAAATACTGAATTGGACACTTTGATAATTAACAAAGGAACTACCATGAATATAATCCATAAAATTCCACTAAAAATATCTATGGGTTCAGCTCACCCTAATATTCATTATACCCCATTTTCACAGTTTTTTGATGAGGTTAAGTTACCATTTTGGCCTATTAGTGCTTCTACCCTAAAACTAGGGTTTGACTTTGGAGTTACTTAACTACTTCAAAATTCCCTAATATTTTAACCAGATGCTTAAATATATCTAAGCTAACTCTCTACTGATTTACAAGGCCATACAAGGGCATTTGCCCCTATGTCCTTCACAACCCCCTAAAGGTCCATCCTTAGGGTGTGAACTTGGGTCCAAGGGTAAGTCAACCCTAATTCATCTATTTTCCCCAAAGAGGGGAGGGTACTTAAAGTAATACTAAGTCAGTGGTCTAAAAAGGGCTGTGCCTTCAATATTTTATTTTTTTCTTATTTTGGCTATAAGCACACCAAGTCCTTTACAAGCCAACACATGCAAGGGGTTTCCCTAACTTGCTGTGATCCATGTGGGCTAAACATTTAACCATGCCCTAATAATGTCCGCATGGACATGCCACCAAAAATTGGGGCCTTTTGGAGTTGAACTACTCCAAGAATCACCTAAACAAACCTAGGGGTAATTTGGTAATTACACCCTAATTTTAATTCCAATTAATCCCATTTTTGGGCAGGACCTACATATGCCATAAACCAGTTACTGCCCAAAATCGCAGGCCATTTGGGCCTCTGGACGGGCTTGGGCATCACTTTCAAATTTCTGCATTTTGCTATTTGCAGCCCAAGGCCATTTAATTTTTTAGATCTTGCATGTGAGATATCTCAACATGCAGAGGGTTAAATTGTCTACTGTTTCTACCATAGGTCTAATATACTCCTAAGGGCAGGCCACCAAAAGTTGGGGCATTTTGGAGTTGATAAGCTCCAAATATCAACAAAATTTAATTTATCATATTTGGACTAAACCTATATACTTAATTTCCCCAAAAATTCTCATTTTTGGGTAGGGCCTAGATATACCTAATTCGGCCACATGCCCAAAATTTCAGCCCAATTGGACATAGGGTTTGGGAAGGGCACCCATTTTAGTTTCTGCCCTACTCTAGGACCAGCCCTAGGAAAATGGCTCTATAGGGCAGTACATTTACCAAAAATTATGTGTAACATGTCAAATTAAAGGTGATGCCAAGACCTACAATTTTCATGTTGAGAACAGTTTATGAAAAAGGCTGTAAGGGCCCTAAAATTTGACATGCAAACATCAGATTTTAAGGGACAGAAAATACACTATTCATATATTTAAATAATTCCTGGATTTATATTATTGCATGGCACAGATCTTGACGCAGATGGACGGCAGCTGCTCATCTTCTCCAAACCGACTGGTTTCCAGCCGAATTTTCACGGGGCTTTTCCCGGCGGCCTCCGGCGGCGCATCCACCGGCCAACTTCTCCTCTCCCCTCACGATCGTGGGGGCGAGCTTTTCCGGCGGCTAGGGCGGCCGGAGGTGGCGGCGCCACCTCACCCGAAGCTTGCAAAACGCCATTAATGGCTGGAAATGAAGATCTGGGTTCGGGCTCATTCGAGCCCGAACCCTAACCTAAACATCCCTAAGATCTATACATGAAGAGAGAGGTGAGGGAGGACCTTCCCGGCGGCCTTGCGACGTGAGGAGCGGCGGGGAACCATGGCGGCGGCGGCGGCGCTTCTCTCTTAGTTTTCACGGCCAAAGCTCGGTTTCTCTCTCTCTCTCTACTGCTGCTCTCCTTGTTCTGAGAGTGGTGAGACTGAAAGGGGAGAGGGGAAAAGTGAGAAGATGAAGTAAAAGGGGAGGGTGATAATTCCTATTTGCAAGGTGGAGGGTTTACTTTGTTATTGTCACCATGCATGCATGGGTGGGCCCCACTCCATCCAACTCCTTCTCATGACTTCCAAGGGTCGGGCCAGCCCATGTGGGGCTGATGGAATGGGTCCAAGTGGCTTATTCCACTAAATACCCTTAAATATACCCCTTTCTCTCTCCTAAATTATTCTTTAATTTTGAGATTCTCTCTCTCTCTCCTAGTCACTAAGTTGGCTGGTAAATCTCATATTGGAAGCCCACATATTTATTTTATCCACCAAAATATGGTTAGCCCAAGTGAGTTGGGCTTGAGCTTGAGTTAGCTCATTTGGGCTAGCTTGACCCAAACCTAGGCTAGGGTTGACTTAGGTCAATTTGGTCTTTGAGGTTGGCCCAAATGGGTCCTTGGTGACCCATTGGCCTCCCTTGAGGCCTAGGTAGGGTTGTATTGGCCCTTTAGAGGTCACTTGACCCTTAAGTAGGGTACCTTGACTACTTTAGGGCTAGAGTTGACTTTTGTCAACTTAGCCTTTTTTGGTTGGCCCCAATGGGTCCTTGGTGACCCGTTGGCCTCTCACTATGGTTATAAAGGTATGTGTGGGGTCCACTTGGCTAAGGGAACTTCAATTGGCCCTTGTGTAGGCCAGTTTGACCCAATGTAGGCTAGGTTGACCCATTTAGGGTTAGAGTTGACTTTGGTCAACTTAGCCTCTTGGGTGGACCCCAATGGGACATAGGTGACCCATTTACCTCACTCTAGGGTTAGGTGGGCTTGGGTGGGGTCCACTTGGCTTGGGGATGGTCAATTGACCCTAAGTAGGTTGGTTTGACCCATTTAGGGTTAGGGTTGACTTGGGTCAACTTAACCCTTTTGACTGCCCTCCATGGGTCCTTATTGATCTAATGGATCTTACCATGGTTTGATGAGAATATGGTGGGGTCTTGAAGTCTTGGTGAAGCCCCATGGTTATCTTAAACAAAGGTTCAGGAATTTACTATTTGCAGACCATAGTGGTCTCACCCACATTCTTAGGTTTCTTGGTCTTCTTGGGCTTCCTAGGGTTTGGTCATGACCTAGTTATGGCCAAAAACCACACTTAGGGGTCTAGTTGGAAATGGGATGTTACAAGGCCATACTTGAGCCATGTGCTTCCCTGCACACCATATCTCGGATGTCTCCAATGGCAGGGATACAAAATCGACTGCGGTACTTTAACGTGCCCTCATCATTAATAGCAAAATCCGGTAATTCACCCTTTTCAGTCCGAAGAAATAAATGTAAGAGATCAGGATCATCCTTTTGATGTTGTCTTGCAAGCACCACCCATGAAGGTTCTTCTACCGCCGAATGACTTTGCGGTTCATATCTTCCCACAGAAATATCCATCAATAGAAATTCCTCCACTAGACGGTCGGCCGAAAGATTGAATAATGTACCTGTCTTCCGACTCAAAGCATCGGCCACAACATTCGCTTTCCCGGGATGATACTGAATTTCCACATCATAATCAGCTACATATTCAAGCCATCGCCGTTGGCGCAGATTGAGTTCCTTTTGCGTGAAGACGCACTTCAAACTTTTATGATCCGTAAAGATTTTACACTGCGCGCCGTAAAGTAATTGTCTCCACAACTTCAATGCAAATATCACCACTGCGAACTCCAAATCATGCATCAGGTAGTTCTTTTCATGACTTTTAAACTGCCGAGACCCATACGCAATCACCTTTTTGTCTTGCATTAAAACACATCCAAGTCCAACGTATGATGCATCCACAAAAACATCATAATCTATCCCTTCTGTCGGCAAGATCAACACAGGAGCGGTACATAACCTATTCTTGAGTTCAAGGAATGATGCTTCACACTTATCATTCCAATCAAACGCCACATTTCTCTGGGTTAAGCGAGTCAAAGGTGCAGCCAACGTAGCAAAACCTTCTACAAATCTACGATAATAGCCGGCCAATCCCAAGAAGCTCTGAATCTCCTTCGGTGTCTCCGGTCTCCTCCACTCCATGACTACAGCAATCTTTTCGGGATCCACTGAAATTCCATGTTGATTAATAACATGACCCAGAAATACAACCTGAGGCAACCAAAACTCGCATTTGCTTAGCTTGGCGAACAAATTTTGGTCTCGCAAAGTGGTCAACACCAATCGCAGATGCTGTTCATACTCCCCAGCATTGCGGGAGTAGATGAGAACGTCGTCAATAAAAACCACCACAAACCTATCCAAAAAGTCCTTGAACACCCGGTTCATCATATCCATGAAGGCTGATGGTGCGTTGGTCAAACCAAACGACATCACAAGAAATTCAAAATGGCCATGTCTCGGTCGAAACGCAGTCCGCGGAATATCAGACTCCCGGACCTTTAGCTGATGATAGCCAGAACGAAGATCAATCTTCGAAAATACTGAACTGCCATGCAGTTGATCAAACAAATCGTCAATCCTTGGCAGTGGGTACTTGTTCTTAATCGTCACCTTGTTTAATTCTCGGTAATCGATGCAAAGCCGCATCGACCCATCTTTCTTCTTCACAAACAACACAGGTGCACCCCAAGGTGATGAACTTGGCCTGATAAACCCCTTTGCCAATAATTCATCCAGCTGGGTACGCAACTCTGCCAGCTCACGCGGGGCCATTCTATACGGCGCTTTCGCAATAGGCCGCATACCCGGCTCCAAATCAATGACAAACTCGACATTACGATCAGGTGGAAGACTAGGAAGATCAGCAGGAAAAACATCTGGAACTTCACACACAACAGGGATCTCCTCCAAACGCGGCAAAACAGCACTAGTCCCCACAACTGAGACTAGACAAGCAAAGTAGTCGGAAACAAACAACGTCCTAACACATACCGCTAAAATCCCTGGAGAGTCCAGGCATGAATCACCATGAACACTCCCCGGCTGACCATTGTCCTTAATAAAGTCCAAGCGCTTGCCTTTGCACTGGATAACAGCGTCATAGCGGGATAACCAATCCATGCCCAAGATAACGTCAAAATCTTCCAAATCGATCACCTTCAAATCAGCCTTCGCTAAGAAGTTCCCCACAAAATGGGACAATCAGGAAGACCCCAATCTGCAACCACAGAAGCACCGGAAGGAAATTTCACCAAAAAGGCATTCCCCACTCGATCTGGTGTCAAATGATACCGATCCACAAAGGTTCAAGCCACAAATGAATGGGTCGTGCCAGAATCGAAGAGAACACGCGCCCAACGGTTCTTTAACTTAAATTTTCCTATAAGGGTACATATGTATTTAAGAACTACGCTTAAGAGTCATAAACAAAACATGGACCAGAGGAAGGAATCAAACCTGAGATAACCTGAGGTGACATCTGAGCTTCCTCTGAAGAGATCACATTCAACTTCCCCTTGCGTTTGTCCAAACGCGGATGCGGAGGCTAAGCCTGGAGTGGCATTGGCTGCAGCACGGGCTGGTTTTGTGGGCACCTTACCTTGAGATGTCCCTGTTTGCCACACTGAAAGCACACCTTGTCTTTGACCCAGCAGCGGCCCACATCATGACCTCTTCCCCCACAACTTGTACACTCCAAGTCTCTGGTCAGCGCACTATGAATTGCATGCACCTGCTCCATCTTCTGCATTCCCAACCGCTTAAAACATTTCTCAACTGGGTGGCCTGACCGACCACAGAAGCTACACGTCTCCTTATTCTTCTTCCTTACATCTGATTCTTGGGAGCTTTTCCCTCCCACCAGCTTTCTCTTGTCCTTCCTCATCAGCTGCCCTCTTTGTTTTGCATTTTCTATAGCTTCAACCTTCAAAGCAACCTCAACCACACTGGTGTAACACGCCGCTCCATAAGCGCTTGCGAACTGCTGAACATCGCTCCGGAGTCCGCGAAGAAATCTCTTCACTCGGTCAGCTTCCGTAGTCACCAAGCCCGGAGCGAACTGACTTAGCTTGCTAAACTAAATTTCATACTCACTAAATGTGGGTTTTCTCTGCTTCAGGTACAAGAAGTCATTCATCAGGCGGTCCCTTTCGACCGACGACAGAAATTTACGTCGTAGCATTTCTTTGAAGAATTCCCATGAACATCCCGCCACTAAGCTTTCCTTTTCTCGCAACCACCAACTTTTTTGCCAGTCCTTTTAGTTGGTAGGCGGCAAGCATCACCTTCTGGTCCTCTATAATGCTAGAATAGACAAACATCTCTTCCAACGTGATCACCCAATCATCCAAGATCACAAAGTCCGCTTTTCCATCATAGGTAGGTGGTCCAAGTCGCTAAAACTGCGAGATAAAAGTCATCGTAGGAGGAACCACAACTGGGGGTATTAACGCCACAGAAGGAGTAGAAACAGCTGGACCCACGGCAGGCTCCTGCACTCTGGGTGCCAGCCCAGACATCACTGATGACATAGCTTGGAGCTGGGACTGCACATCCTGCACCTGCCTAGTCAACACCTCATTACTTTGTCGTAGGCTATCCATCAGGGCATTTTTTGTGCGCCCGAAGACTCGCCCTCTGATTGGGGAGTCTGCCTTGTCACTGGATGCTTCGACATCCTATAAACACGTTCACCCGCATCAAGCTCAAACCCAACAAAAACACACAACTACTATGTACAGACAATACATATATCAATATGAACATCAACTGCTATCTTGCTCTGGGAGTTTAAGAATGATGTTATGCCTAGCCTAAGATGACTCACCGTCATCCCACTAACTTGTGCCTAAACCATGAATGCATGAATTTATTTGACCCAAAACCATGTGTGTACAGGTGTTATCATGTAAATCTTTAGCTTGGCACGTTGTGCTCATGCAATGTTATGTTATGCGTGCTGTGCTATGCATTCTAAAAAAAGGCCTTAATGCATTCCATGAGTGGTCGTACGCATCACAATGCTATGCATCCCACACTACATAACATTGCATGCAACGAATAAAAGAAAACGTGCTAGTCGCATCCATGTGGTGAGGTTATGCATCCCATACTACATAACCCTCACATGTTGCCCCTATGGTGGATCCATATACAACCACATATTATGCATCCCATACTACATAATATGCCCCGTATACTTCTGTTCATTCCATGAGTGTAGTGTTCATGCTTCGGCCAAGACGTACTGATGGCACCTCGGTGTGTGTATTATATGATGATGATTAATACTTTTTACTAAAAGGAAAGTTTGCCCGACCAATTGTCAAGCAAACATGGCTTTGATACCAACTTTCACAACCCGCATTTCCTCAATGAGTACATCGTATCAGAGTAAGAGGAACTACGTGTTATGATGCCACGTCGTGCAGGGGATAACTGCACACGCTCAGGGAAAACCTTGACGCTTACTTTATTAGTTGAAATCCATCAGTTAAATGCAAGAAAACCGTTTAGTTTGATGGTCGTATCCCTCGGCCTTATGGATCAAAACATATGTTTGTATGCGGCGGAAAATATGTTAGTTTACTTATGACGATTTCCTATATGAAATCTAGATCTACCATAATACAAGAAATCCTCTTTTTTACGTTGTTTGGAAAATACTTGATTAGTTGACCAAAACATGTTATGAATGATATACAATAGTAGGTTGTTTTAGCTTAAAAATACCTAATGCAACCTAGCATAAAACGGTCCCAAGAGCAAGTAGATATCATCCCAATGATTCATAATAGCAGTATATAATTCATATGTAGCCACTAAAGAAAACCACCAATGGACGTCAACAAGCTGACACGAACCCACTAGGGCGTCTGTTTGTCTGTACAACAAAGTAAAGAACTACCTCGCTAAGCAAGCTTGGCTAGCTCCAAGTAAACTCCACCAAATACCTAGCCGCTCAACCGACTATAACCTGCACCTGAGGCATTCAAGAAAGAACACCTCAGCAATCATCAAAGCTACAACATAGGGCATTAAGTTCATAAAATATGACGAAGGGGCTTACCGATCCCGTAGAAATTTTTCATATAAAATGAGTGAAAAGAACAGGGTGGAAAACAAGTGTCAAACACTGCCAACCCAAAGTGTAAAACGCACCAAGTGCATGAAATTCTCATAAAGTCCTGCTCAACCCGCAGGAGCAAAAAAGCAACATATATGCCCATTCCATCATCCTTAGAACAAGAAACAACTATACTAGTGAAACATAAGCAGCGATTAGGTTCAATTCCGCAAGGGTATTTTGGTGGCGGCCCTAAAGTGGAACGCACCAATAAAAGCCAGCCCAAATCGGGGCCAAAACGGTGCTCTACACCACAACACAAAACCCGGTGGCCACTAAGGCTGAAACCACACCACCCCTTACAGAATCCTCACACAAACGCTCCCGCCATGGTTCACAATTCGCCTCGCAAAACTGACCATAATCCCAGATAAACACGTTTCATTTCATCATCCTCACTCATGACCACAATGGCCCAAGTTATGTCAAACTTGATAGAGTTTGGGTCTCTACTTCACAATAAGCAAACCCCACAAGTAACAACACCGACTAAACACAACAAGATCTCTAATCGTATGAACAAGAAAGGTAAATAATAGAGAAATACAAGGTAAAACATGGCAAAATTAGATGAACAATAGGTAAGAATATAGATTGGGAAATTCTTGAAAGACATGATTATTCATGGGTGCATAATAGACAAAAGGTGAGATTCAAGACAAGATGAACAAAGCTCGCATAGTAGACAAAGGTGCAATAGAAACAAGAAGAGTAAAGCTAACAAACTTGAAAGAGGAAACTAGCTACACTTGCAAGAATCAACGAACAAAGACAAGATTGGCAAACATCGCAAACATCATCTAACAAAAGATAAGATTAGTAAGGGCGAAGAATACCGCTTGCCTGAACCGAGACGACACTGTGACGGCTGCTCCTCTTTTTCCTTTTTCTTCCCTTGCCTTAGCTTTTCTCCCTTGCTTTCTCTTTGAAATGGGGAAGAAGATGAAGAAGGGAATAAGTGAGGAGGAAAACTCTTGTCTCGGCCTTATTTACTCCAGGACAGAGCTGGACCATTTGATCCAGAATCAGAGAAACAAACGACACAAAAAACTGAAAAAGTCGATTTTCGGCCCTATCACGCCCTGTGTCACGCCCGTGTCACCGGGCGTGTACCTTAAGCGGCGCAGAATGTCGACAAATTCAAGTTTATCCACAAGGTACACGGCCGGGTACACGCCCATGATGGGTCGGTCATGCCCGTGACCTCGGGCGTGTAACCCGTGTCTCGACATTTCGTCGACCAAACGTGTCGACACTTCGACATAGCGGGACATGCCCTGTGACACGCCCGTGTCACAGGCCGTGTACCCCTCTCTCGACACTCGACACCCGACACTCGACACTCGACATTCCTCGAGCGAAATTCGTCGACCCAGCGGGACACGGCCTATGACACGCCCGTGTCACGGGGCGTGTACCCCATTCATCGAGCTCAACTCGACGCAAGAAAATTCGTCGAGTCAAGGAGGTCACACCCCAGGTCACGCCCTGGGTCACGCCCCGACATGCCCGTGTCGGGGGGCGTGTTCCTCCCGTAACTTCGTCGAACGAAGTTCGACGACTACAAAGCCAAAACGCATCCCGAGCTGGACACGCCCACGTGACACTCAAAAAATGACTATGGATTTCTTTCAACTCTCATCACCATGCTCGAACAACGGTCAAAGCCAACGTAACGCCCATCAAGCGTATGCAATCATTCAACGAAAAATCCGGGGCGTTACAGACTATCATCTATTATATAGGTAGGAGGAGAGATAGCCTTTTGAGGAGAAATAGCGTTGGGCCTCTTATAATTTTGGAGGCTCTATTACTGCAAAATGTCTTGAGTTGCTTAGCAACTGTAGGGCTTATTAGGGAGGAATATGGTACAATAGCTTTAGATAACTGTAAGAAAATTTCTCGAAGATAATTTAAATGAACTGTATCAAAACAATTTAATAAATTGTAAATATTTATTGTGAGATTGACAATGCAATCACCCACAGTCAAAACTTCTGGAATTTCTGTAGCTGTATCTGTACATAATATATCAACTGTTACTGTCTCAGCCCTTGTAAGCATATATACATCAGTCTCTGCATATGCAGGCTCATCTAACTACAATATTTCTGCTACTGCTGTAGCTGCTGGAGCTAGAATTGCTTCTTCATTGAGCATCTCCCCCTGCCTGATTTCAGGGGATACTGGAACCAGGCCCCTAGAAGAAAAAGGGATAGAGGAGGCAGCAAGGAGAGCGACAAGAGAAGAAATGGAGGCAATAAGAGGTGTGATTGCCTCTGCTATAAGTTGCCTGATCACTGGAGTGATGTGCTCCAGGATGGTGGAAAGGGAGGAAGAATCTATATCCATAAAATCTGGTGGAGTTTGAGTAGATACATATGGATGAGGAGAAGGAATAACATCAGATGGAGGGACATCTAGCATGATGTCATCCTATGAAGGTGATGCAGCAGGAGATGGTATTGGAGGGGAATTGTCATGTACAGGTGAAGTAGGTGTAGATGGTAAGGAGGTGAGTAGATTAAAAGTGGTGGATGACATGAATGTGTCAGGATGTATATCATGAAGATGAGGTGGAAGTGGAGATGGAGGTGGAGTGATGTGCTCAGGAGATGGAACTGGTGTTGGTGGATGTATTGGTGAGGCAAGTGGTTGTTGAGGAGGAGGTGGTGAAGTAATTCTAGTGGAGGGAAGGACAACTTCTGGAGGTGGAGGAGTTATTGTTGGAAGAGGTGTTGTTGAAGGAGGATGAGGAATGAAAACTTCTTCAACAATAAGGTGGGGGAGGGGGGGGGGGGTGGCTGGTGCAACCCTTATGCCTTCAGAAGGTGTGGAAGAGGAGGAAGCCCTGGATGGCTTAGAGATGGTCCTCTCCCACCTTCCAAATAAGGCACATGTCAGCCTTTTAGAGGCATTGATTAATATGGTCTGGGAGACCAGGGATTCAACAGCCTTTTCTTGAAGGAATATGCCCAGTACCCTTCCAAAACAAACTTCTTTCTTATTATTTTTCTTCTTAATTAAATCAAACAACAGTTTTGCCTAGTTAACTGCTTTCTTCTCAACCAGAGCACTCATCACCAGAAACTGGTGCCTGGTGATGTAATCGAAGGCTATGTGCTTTCCCAATAAGACATTGCCCACTACATCAGCTAAGAATTTGTATGCACGCAACAAATTCTTCTTCAGTAGTTTATTTGGGTTTTCCCCAGTATGACCTATTTTTGTCAACATGTTCTCATATTCATCACTATCCATTTCTATATCTTCATTTCCATTTGTTAGACCAAAAATTTCGGTTAGTATTTCAGGGGAAAGATAAACTTGATTACCCGATATGGTCCCGATCATTATATCTGCATCTGGAGTAGTGGAAGTGAATTACCATTCTCTTATTTCTGTCGCTGCGATCTTGATTCTTGTTATCATGAAGTTCTTCAAATTTTGTTCCTCAAAGAGTTACAGTATGTCCAAAAATATCTCGTCCGAATGTTGGAATGACTCAAAGTTGATGTCGAATCCCATATCGAACTTCATCGCCGCCAAGGAACTTGCTAGAATTTCCATTTATTCGCCTGCAAAAGAAAATAGAGAGATCAAGTGCAAGGGGAACAAAAAGTGCGGGACGGAGCTCGAAGAAAACCTAGATATGTGGTTTTCAGAATATGAAGAGGAAGACTCCGTCCGACGAAAAAATAAAAATTCTTCGATCTCAGGTCGATGAAATATTTTATTGATAAAATA
Organism: Platanthera guangdongensis; assembly: GCA_039583875.1. Taxonomy (NCBI): domain Eukaryota; kingdom Viridiplantae; phylum Streptophyta; class Magnoliopsida; order Asparagales; family Orchidaceae; genus Platanthera; species Platanthera guangdongensis. The sequence goes on from CM077152.1 coordinate 138,943,474, forward strand.
TTTCGTCGATCTCAGTCAGAAGAAGTGAAAACATTTAGTCGAGTTCAGTTTGACGAAAATTTTTTGAAGCAATATCGTCGATCTCCGTTCGAAGAAAAGAGCTTCATACACAGAGAGTTCGTCGATCTCAGTTCGACGAATTTCTCATGAACTTTTCTCAGTTCGTCGATCTCCGTTCGACGAACTGTGTCAAATTCTTCGACCGCAGACAGAAATTTAAATTAAGGCCTCTCCATTGATCATACCTAGCTGATTTATAAAGAACAGATGGTTCCTCTCATCTAAGGGTTTGGTGAAGATCTCTGCTCTTGGCAAACCAGTGTAGATGTAGACAAGCTTAATTTTATTTTTGTCCGCACACTCTCTAATGAAATGATGCCTGATGTCTATGCGCTTAGTTCTACTATGATGCACTGGATTTTGTGCAATGTAAATTGCACTTGTGTTATCACATAGTAAGATTGAATAATTTAAGTTGAAGCCATAATCTAGAAGTTGGTTCTGAATCCACAGTATCTGGGAACAATAACTGCCAACTGCTATGTATTCAACTTCAGCAGTTGAAGTAGACACAGATGACTACTTTTTGCAAAACCAAGACACTAGTATAATACCAAGGAACTGGCATGTCCCTGAGGTGCTTTTTCTATCTACTCTACATCCAGCAAAGTCAGCATCTGAGTATCCAGTCAACTCAAACTCTGACTCAGATGGATACCAGAGTCTTAGACTAAGACAACTCTTTATATATCTTAAAATCCTTTTTAAGAAAATAAGGTGAGATTCTTTAGAGTTCACCTGTAACCTTGCATAAAGGCATGTATCAAACATGATGTCTTGTCTACTTGCTGTAAGATATAACAAGGATCCAACAATGGCCCTATATAATTTCTGATCTACAGGTTTCCCATGTTCATCAGAATCAATTACAGTAATTATAGTCATAGGAGTTTTCTTGGCTGAGGCATCTGACATCCCAAACTTTTTGATTAGCTCCTTAACATACTTAGATTAGGATATGAAGAAGCCATCAGCTAGCTGCTTCACTTGGAGACTAAGAAAGTAGGAGAGTTTAGCCATTCTATTCATTTCAAACTTGGAATGTATGAGGTCAGAGAACCTCTTGCATAGTTTGGAATCTGTAGACCCAAAAGTAATGTCATCTACATAGATATGTACTAATGAGATTTGATACTTATGATGTTTAGTGAATAATGTCCTATCTACAATGCCCCTAAAAAATTTATGGTCTAGAAGAAAGCTAGCTAAGGTTTCATACCAAGCTCTTGGAGCTTGCTTTAAACCATAAAGAGCTTTATGCAATTTAAAGACATAAGAGGGATGAGTAGGAGAGATAAAACCTGGTGGTTGCTCCACATAAACTTCTTCTTTAAGTTAACCATTCAAGAATGCACTCTTAACATCCATTTGGTGTACTTTAAACTTTTTGTAGGCAGCATAAACAAGGAATATTTTGATTGCTTCCAGCCTTGCAACAGGTGCAAATGTCTGGTCATAGTCAATCCCTTCTTCTTATCTGTAGCCTTGAGTAACCAGCCTTGCCTTATTCCTTATGATAATACCTTGGGCATCTAGTTTATTTCTAAACACCCATTTAGTTTCAATGACTGGGTAGTCTTTTGGTCTTGGAACTAAATCCCAAACTCTGCATCTCTCAAATTAGTTGAGCTCCTTTTGCATTGTAATAATCCAGTGTGTATCTTGCTCAACATCTTTGATGAATTAGGGCTCAGTTTGAGATATGAAGCAGGCATGCATCAAGTCTTGGTTGAGTTGATGCCTGGTCTGCACACCAACTAAAATATCTCCAATCATTTGGGATACAGGGTGATCTCTAAGTGTGACAAATTCAGTAGGTGGATTGGTTGAGCAACAGCTTGGGGAATTAATTCCTCTTGTGGAATTATAGCTATTGTTGGTTCTTCACTGATGTCAGTGTCTTCATCTTCACTGTCTTCATCAATATATGGAGAAGGATGGCTAGCAGCCTTATTGGTGAGGGTTAATTCATTCAGCTTCTCACCCAAATATGGTTCCTGCAAAGACTCACTGGTAGAAGTTATCTTCTCCTTATGAAACATGTTAGTTTCATCAAATGAAATATGGATAGATTCTTCAATTTTCATGGTAGATTTATTATAGACCCTATAAGCCTTGATTACTTGAGAATATCCAAGAAAAATTACAATTTCAGCCTTGGCTTCAAATTTTCTAATGTGTTTCTTATTATTGTTGTGAATGTAACATAAGCAACCAAAAATTTTAAAATAGTCTACTTTAGGTTTCTTCCCTTTGAGTAGCTCATAAGGAGTCTTATTCTTAAGCTTGTGTATCAAACTTCTATTCAGTACATAATTTGTTGTGCTCACAACCTCTGCCCAAAAGGATAAGAGCAAATGAGTATCTGCAAGTAATGTGCCTGCAGATTCAATTGTGGTTCTATTCTTCTTTTCAGCAACCCCATTTTGTTGAGTTGTTCTAGGAGCTGAGAAGTAGTGCCTGATACCTTCCTTCTCACAGAACTCTTGCATAAGAAGAGACTCAAACTCAGTACCATGATCACTTCTGATCAATGCAACTGGAGTAGAGTACTCAATCTTTATGTTCTTGAGAAAATCTGTAAGAACCTTGAAGTTATCAGACTTAGATCTCAGAAAGAATACCCAAGTGAATCTAGAGAAGTCATCTACAATCACTAAAGTATAAGATTTTCCTCATAGACTTTGTACTGCAATAGGGCCAAAAAGGTCCATATGTAGCAAGTATAATATTCTAGGTGAGTCACTTTTATTTACAGATTTAAAACTATTTTTAGTTTGCTTGCCTAACAGACAAGCCCTGAAAAGGCTTTCCTTCTTGTAGGGGCAAGAAGGCAATCCTCTAACAAGGTTGTCCCTAGATAGTTTAGCAATATTTTTCAGATTAACATGACCTAATCTCCTATGCCAAAGGTCATTATTATTGCTAGTTTGATTAAATAAACATATTTCAAATTTAGCTGACTGGAAGTTAACTATTTAAATGTTTCCTACTCTAGTGCCAGTGAATACTACATGGTTATCTAAAGAAGTAATAATACATGAAGTTTTATTAAAGGATACCTGAAACCTTTCATCAGATAACTGACTTATGGAGATGAGGTTGTGCTTTAGTCCACTTACATAAGCTACCTTCCTGAAGGTGACTGCTCCAATCTTGACCTTTCCATGGCCTTCAGTCTGGCCACAGTTGGAGTCACCAAATATTACTTTGGATCCTAGCTTTGACTTGAAGTTGATTAGGTTGTCCTTGTTTCCAGTCATGTGTTTAGAACAACCACTATCCTGATAAATTATTGCTCTGTGGTGGGATAGTCTTTCACCTGCAATGAAACAGATTAGCTATTTTTGACCCAGGTAACCTTGGGTCCTTCTTTCTTTACATAACTAAAACTAGAAATGTAAGAGTATTCTGGTTGGCATTTATAACCTAAGGGATGATATCTCCTAGGTGGAATAATCCATTGATTAAATTGATTGAAGAAAGTTCTTGGTTGATTATGAGTTTTAGAAAAATTCAAGTTTCTGTTAAGATGAACTGGGTTCGACGAACTCGAGTAAGTTCGTCGATCTGAGTTCAAGGAATGGGGGTGAGTTCGTCGAACTCCACTCAGAGAATGGAAGTATTCATTCTCTGGGCCCCAAAATCGTCGATCTCGGTTCGACGAACCATACTGGTTTCGTCGATCGTAGTTCAACGAATAATTATAATGAAAGTTTGCGTTCGTAGTTCGTCGACTTGAGTTCGACGTACTATACATATTTCGTCGATCTGAGTTCGACGAAATCTGTTGAACATTGTTATAATTGGGATTTTTCTTATTCTTTTTGTTTTTCTTATTCATTTGTTTTAACTCAGTTTATTTAACATTATTATTATTATCATCTATCTTCTCTTTTCCTTTTTCTGAAACAGATTTTATTGGTGTTGTTAGGATATTCTTCTGAATTACTGGGGGTTGGCTTGATGAAAAACCTAAGCCCAGCTTGCCATTAAGCATGACATTCACTGTGATTGTAATGTCCATCAACTTGATACTTCTCCCATTTAGGGATTCTTCAAGTTGCCTTGCCTCAGCTAATTCAGTCTTTAGTGATATAATTTGTTCATGAGCTAAGGTTAATTCATCTTTTAACTTAATATTTTCAAAAATAAATTTTTCATGATCAGTTAATCTTTCTCTAAGTATTTTGATTTCTTTTTTTTGAGTTTATTAAATCAATGCATAATGATTTGAATTCAGTTTTAAAATTGTCAGAATTGTAATCAAAGGAAGACAATACCTGATCTGCCTATGATTCAGATGATTCTTCATTATCTGACTGCTCAGCTTGTTCCTTAGCATCAGATGGGCTGCACGAGGCATTGATAGCCATAAGGCAAACTTCCCTTGCCTTTTCCTCCTCTTCATCTTCACTGGAGCTGAAAGATGAAGATTCTTCTTCAGTGTCACTCCAGGTCTCAACCACAAAGCCCATCTCTTTTCTCTTATTCTTGCTGGAGGAAGACATGTTGTAATGATGCCTCCTGGTTTGGTTTTCTCTTCTTTTCTCCTTCTTTTGATTCTCAGGACACTCTGAGATAAAGTGTCCTGGCTTCCTGCACCCAAAACAAACAATTTCTTTAGTGGGTATCTTGTCATACCTGGGTTTGTCATCATGCCTGGATGACTTTCTCCTGAAGTCCTTCTTTGCCATCTTGTAGAATCTCTTAGCTAAGAGACTCAGGAGTTCATCATTTGCTGTTGGAGCTTCTGTCTCTTCTGAAGCTTTGAAGGCTATGTTTTGTTCTTTCCTTGTTGTTGAGGTAGTCTTCTGCTCTATAGCTTCTCTGGACTTTATGAGCTGCTCATAAGATTTAAGCTTTCTAAGTAGAGATTCAGTGGAAATATCATTCAAGCTTTTGGCCTCCTTGATTTGCCATATTCTGGAATCTCATGAGCTTGGGAAGCATATAAGGATTTTATCATTCACCTCAGTGAGAGTGATATCCTTATCCAGAGTCTTCAGCTCATTAATGATTGAGCTCAGCCTGTTATACATGTCACAGACAGACTTATATTCATCTTTCTTGAAGTTTCCATACTGTGAGATGAGAGTTGATCTTCTATCCTTCCTCTCGTCTATAGAATAAGTAACCATCTGGTTGAGAGAGTCCTAGATTGCCTTGGCAGATGTGCATTCAGCCACTTTTTGGAAGATGTCATCTGACATAGTTTGAGCCAGTATATTCATGTCCTTTGCATCTGCTATATTTCCTTTTTCTGAGCATCTGTCCACTCAGGTGGTGGGACAACATGAGTGCTTGAAGTAGAGGTAGATGTAGCAGTAGTAGGTTGAGGAGGGCCCGTCAAAATAGAATTATGTATGTCCTCATTAATTGAATTCTTATAAAGCCTGATTCTTGCCTTTCAGATTGCAAATTTATTCAAGTTGTAAACTGGAGGTCTGGTGCTTGCATAATCTTTATTTTGTGCCATGCTATGAAATAAACTAAACTAGGAGAAATGAAGAACAGATCTAACAAAGATCTTTTGGTTCAAGTGTTAGCTTGTACAACCAATGAAACCCGCTCTGATACCAATTGAAAGAAAGGGGTTATATCTGATTTACTCTAGAGGGGGGGGGGTGAATAAAGTAATTAAAACTTTTTCGCTGTTTAAAATATTATCAAAGTAAAGTAGTGATACCAGTAGTAGTAATAGAAAGGAAAGATAATCTAAGCTAATGTACCATAGCACAACAAACTAATCTATCACAACACAAAGAAAATATACAACCAGACGACACAAGAAATTTATAGTGGTTCCCCAACCTGTGTACATCCACTCTTCTACCACCCTGGTAGGAATCTACTAGCAGGTTTTTGATCAGGTGACTGACACCACAAGATCTATTTCCAGGGAGATCTCACAACCCTTTGAGCTTTCGATCAGGTGCCCAAAAACCAAGAATAAACTTTTGAAGAGAGTTAATAAACCCTTTATACAGGAGTGGGAAGAGAGATTTGATGGTGTCTTCTATTTCTCTAATCAACAGAGAAGACTAGTGGATTGATATTGTCAAGACTCCTTCAGAAATCACTTGGAGCCTTGCTCAGGGTATAGGTCCTCAGCCCTTACTTGAAGTAATCCAGGAACTTCTAACTGATTCAAATTATGTTGTCCTTAAAAGTTCCTGGAGTTGAAGTTGAAGATGATTCTTGATTTGTGTTTGTTGTTCTTCTTCAGTCTTCAGTAAGATCAAGGTGAAAACATATTGTTTTCTGTATAGATAATTTCTGAGAGATTTTCTGTATTCTCTGGTTCTGTATATTGTTATCTCTGTATCTGTATCACTTTTTGTATGTTTAGGTCATCTGAAATAGAAAATCTCTTTTATATTCTGCACTTAATGATTTGAATCTCCCAACAGCTATATTTCTTTAATGATTTCCAATAAATAAATAAGCAAGTAATTAACCTGATAAAGACCATAATTAATACTGCCAATAACGGCTATATTCAGAGAATATGAGCATTAAATACTCAAGAAATTACTGCTAAATAATATATGGAATAAGGACAAAAATGAGGAAAAACTCTAAGTCAGGCAAGGGACAAAAATCATCGAGCTCTGAACAGATTTCGTCGACCGGAGATCCAAGTTCGTCAAGCTGAGAAATCGTGTTCGTCGACCTGATAAAACCTGTTCGTCGACCTGAGAAACCTGTTCGTCGACCCGAGCTCAGCGAACTGCATTCTGGAGATAACTTGCCTAATCTGTGCTCGAAGTTCGTCGAGCTAATAATCTATCTTCGTCAAGCTGAGTTCAGCGAAAGGAATCTGGAAAGAATGTGTTGAAGGATGAACACCAGACTTTGTCGACCTGAGCTCGAATATCATCGAGCTCAACTCAGAGAATTAACTCTGAGTTCGTCGAGTAGAGCATGACTATCGTCGAGTTGAGTTTGACAAATGTTGAATTTAAATTTTGAACTTTGATTTCTTCTAAGTCTTGAGTCCACTGAGGTCTTCTGCTGGCTGGTCCATCAAGGTTGAACCTAATGACTTAGCCTAAACTCTAGGACTCAAAACACATGACCCTGGTTATACATTGTGGGTCAGACATCCTAATTAGTGAACCTAGCACAAATCCAACTAGGAATCCAACATAGGACCCTTTTATTTTTCGTATCTACGCGGACAAGGCGGTCCAAATAAGCTTTGCGGGTGTGGAGTGCACGCTAATACATAGACACTGCCACGAGGGTCCGGCTGGTGGGCATTATCAAGCTAAACGGACCACACAGAAGGTGCTGGTTGTGGGCCTCTTTTGGCCCACTCTATTCAAAGATGCTCACAATTTTGTGCACTCCTGCGATAGCTTCCAGCGGTCAGGTAACATCTCTCATCGCGATGAGATGCAACAAAATTTATTTTTAGAATGCGAAGTCTTCGATTTATGAGGCATCGATTTTGTTGGCCCCCTACCTTCGTCTTTTAAAAATAATTATATTTTAGTGGCCATCGACTATGTATTAAGGATGGCGGAAGCGCAAGCTATCCATACCAACGATGCGCGTGTCGTCGTTACCTTTCTTAAAAATCTATTTTCTCGCTTCGGCACACCTCGCGCTATTGTCAGCGATAGGGGAACGCATTTCTGCAACACCCAAATGGCTAAGACGTTAGCAAAATATAACATCACGCACAAACTTGCCACCCCCTACCACCCGCAAACTAGTGGCCAAGTTGAGGTAGTGAATCGAGAGATTAAGCGTATATTAGAGAAAACTGTTTCACTTAATAGGAAAGATTGGTCCATCAAACTCGATGATGCGTTGTGGGCATATCGTACAACATATAAAACTGTAATTTCTTGTACGCCGTATCGATTAGTCTACGACAAAGCATGTTATCTCCCCGTAGAACTAGAATATTGCGCTCTTTGGGCTTTAAAACTCTTAATTCTCGACGCTAACTTATTCGCTCAAAATAGAAAAATGAAACTAAACGGGCTCGATGAATGGCGTGCAAACACTTACGAGAGCAAGTTCTATAAGGAGCGTTCTAAGTTTTACCACGACCGAAAAATCAAGCCCCAAAAAACTTTTTTTCCGGGCGATCTTGTCCTTCTTTATAATTCACGACTTAGACTTTTCCCGGTAAACTAAAATCACGATGGTCCAGTCCCTTCAAAGTTGAAGAGGTTTGGCCATATGGGACCGTACTCGTCTCCCACCCGGAAAAAGGCTCGTTGAAAGTAAACGGTCATCGATTAAAATTATATATAACAGGAAATCCAGTGGGCGATAATATCGAATCCATAACCATCCTCGACATATAAACTGCCAAAATAGTCAAGATACACGACTATAAACAAAGCGCTCCTGGGCGGCACCCCATGTTTATCTTTTTTGCTATTTCTTTACTTTTTCATTGTATTTTTTCTCTTAATAATGCAGGGTTCCTAATTGGGCCTCCCCGCGCACACTTCAGGGAAGCTTCTACCCCCTCTCTTTATTTTCTTTGTAAATATTTCATTTTCTTTTCTTTTTTGTTCTGCATACTTACGTTGCAACATTGGGGACAATGTTGAACTTAAATATGAGTGTGTTTTCTTGCTTTATTTTCCGCACTTCTATTTTCTACACTCTTAAACTTTTAAAAAAATATACAAAAAAAATAAAAACAAAACAAAACAAAAGAATTATAAAATGAAAATTCCTAATTTTGTTTTGTTTTTATCATCAAAAAATTTAAAATAATTCTAAAATAAAATTCAAAAAAAATATATTAGTTTTATTTTGTAAATATTCTTTGTAAATACTTTATTCATATATCTTTTTGTAAATATTTTTGTAAATATTTTTGTAAATATTTTTGTAAATATTCTTTTATCTTTCCCCTCTTCCTTTCTTTCTCTTCTTTGTAAATAACTTTTCTCTCTTTCCATATTTTGAAAATATTTGCTTATAAAAAACAAAAATACAAGAAAATTAGAAAAGAAAAATAGTTCAAAAAACTATAACTTTTTTGCATTTTTAGTATGTATATAATAACAAAATTAAACCCTAAACAAAAAAAAATAATAAGTCAAAAATTCCCCAAAAATTGAACAAAACTTCCAAAATCTCAAAAAAGAGTAAAATAAAACAAAAACAAAAAATTCAAAAAAAGATAATAAATTAAAAACACCAAAAAATGAAAACTCTAAAAAAGTCAAATAATATTTATGAAACAAATAAATCGAATATTCCATTCTTAACCCTTTTCACTCTCCAAAAAATTTGCCAGTTTATTTATAAGTGAATTTCATTAATTCTTTGTTTGTTATTCTTTTATTAATTAGAGATTGATAGATTTAAATATCCGGGGATAAGTTTTAAAAAAGTTTTTATGCTTTTTTCTTAAGATAGGGGACTTGTTTTAGGTGCTACTTTTAATTTATCTAAAATAAAGGCATGTGTATTATGTTAGAAAAAAACAACTATAGACTTCAATTATTTTTACTTCAAGATTTTAGAAACACAGGAGCGTTCAATTTATAAAGGTTGTTCTCAAAAATTTTTTTTATTAAAATCTAATTTTTTATTTAAAAAAAAACTCATTTTCCCATATTTATCATCTCAACTTGGCATGATAAAATTGTTATCCTTAAAAGAATCTATGTCAATGAGAATATGATTTCGTTCCGTAAACATGTGCATCTAATATTCAAAAAGATTATATGTTACATAGTAAGAGGATAAAATTTATTACTCCTATACATATACATTGGGTTATATGAAGTTGCACAAAAAAGGTTACTATTGCATGTTATGGAAAATAAAATTTCGTTTTCCTAAACATTCACATTCAAAAAATTGTATTTGAGGTTTGAGAAAAAAAATATACCTCACCTCCTCCATTGCGCTCTTCATAAACCAAAACAATCCCGTTAGCCATATTCAATGATTCTAGACTTAATATAAATTTTTTTGAGAGCAAAATTTTTAAATTGCATTTTTTTCTTTAAACTCTTAAGCTAAAATATCTATAATACCAAAATATATTTGTTAGCTAACAATTACAATTATTGGTTGCTATTTGGCTACTTCAAGAAGTCTTTTTGGCCAAAACGTTTCCTCTATTTAAATCAATTTCATGATTTAGGGCTTAACTCTTATACTCCTGATAATTACTTTGATCTCTGTTTTAATTAATTCAAGAGGTAGCTAAATTTAGGATTTTTTTAATTCCTTACAAGTATATCTCCAACTTTTGCTCTGGAATAGCAAAAGCTTAAGCATGGGGGTATTTGATTAGTTGTAAATATACATATTTTTACGGACGTTATTTGAGTCTTTTAAGTTCATTTTCATTATTTTTAGTTAAATTTGTTTAATAAAAAGTTCCCTTTTTCTATATACATCTTCTAACTTAGCTTCTTCTTGTTCTCTGAAATTTTGCAGAAAAGTCAAAAAAATCAAAGTACATGCACATGTGCTTCTCAGTCACGCCCGTGACCTGGGCGTGTTACTTTGATTCCACCAAAAATCAGCCGCCTGCAATAAAAAATTAAGTCACGCCCATGTCCGATAATGACACGCCCATGTTCAGTCCGACACGCCCGTGACCAATCCACCTGTCCCAGACAGACGTCGCCGGCATGACAACAACACAATGCCTTCACTAGATACACCTTCCAGACACGCCCTTGCTAAACTCCCATGAACGCAGGGTCAAGCCCGTGACTTCCACGTGGACAACTCCAAAGTCAACTAGCATTGAATGATTGGCTTCACTTCAGCACCAGTACTGATACGCCCCTACACGCCGTGACCTGGGACGTGTAATTTGCATTTTTTTCCTATAAATAGAACCTTGCTATAATGGCCATGGGTTCGAAATTTTGAGACATTTTGCTGTTAGGGATGCTTCTAGGAGGCTTATTTTTGTTCTATGTAAGGATATTTTCCCCCTCCTCTTTGTGTTTATTTTAGCTTTTGTAATCAAACTTTCTCTTAATAAAATTTGTTAGATTTTCATCCTTATGTTGTACTGGAATGCCTCTGAGTGCCTCTCTTTCAGAAATTTTATGTATCTTCATTTTTTGTATGGGTGTGTGCGTGTATGAGTTAGATTTGTGGAATTTATGCTTTCAAATGAAAAAATCACTTAGCTTTACTTTAGATTTCTTAAATTTACTAGTAATTATTATAGCCTATTTTTCTTATCATACTCCTTAGAATGGTTTAGATTTAGGATTTTTTGTGCTTTTATATTCATCCTTATGGATTTGTAAAATGGTTTCAAAGTGGTTTTCATTTCTCTTTAACTTAGATTTTCTTATTTTAGGGTGTAAAACTTTTGCTTCTTTTTAACTTTCTTCAACTTTTTAAATCTTTTTACGAAGTTATAAGAATGGATTATGTGCTATTTCAATTTTTCAACCCCTTTGATTTTTGCATTTATTTGAAAACTCTTTTGCTCAAATAATTGTTATTTCTACTTTTCATGGATTTCCAGCGAATTCTAACGATAAAAATATAAACATTTTAATTTTTCAATCAGCTTGTTTTTCTCCTTTTTGCTTGTGTGTGTTAGTGTATGAGTTGGATTTTTCTTGCTTTCCTTCAAATTGTGTGTGTGAGTGTATGAGTTAGCTTTTACCGCTTTAATTTCCCGCCTACTCGTTTGAGTAGGACCTGTCATTTCCCGCCTACTCGTTTGAGTAGGACTTGTCATTTCAATTATGCAATCTTCCTTTTTTTAACTTAGCCTTTTTTCTTTATTATGAGTTTGGTTGAGTGCGTGCGTTCCCCCTTTTTGTAGCTTTTCTCTTTCTAATGTTAGGTTATCTTATTTCTTCTTATTTTTTTGTAACCCTTCAGCGCATAATTTAGAATTCACGCCTCAATAAACTCATAAGCCATCCCCATTCCGATGAGTGGCTAATCACTTTTAGCCCTTGGTATCGAAGATTATTGGGATATAAAATGTTTTTAAATAATTAAAGGTCATGTTTTCCTATTTAATTAAGAACTTAAGGTTTACCTCGAGTTTACGACACGTAGAACCACATATCAATGTGTGGGCTCTATTTCCGTTATCCATATGCTAGCTAGTCGAGAGGTCGTGCTTATGGACCGATCACCCTTGGGTAAATAGAGTTTCGCACTATCCCATGAGAGAGGAGGCGCGTAATTCTTCCGGATTGGGTTCCCCCCAATAACGGGGTTCTTAGCGCAATGTGGGCAATAAAAGGAATCCTTAGTGAGATGAGAGCCCGGTCGAATAGTCTTAATGTTTAGGTGAGTAATAGTCCTAGAGATAGGTGAGCTCATTCTTTTGGAACCTCCACGATCAAGTTTCCAATTTAATTGAATTGAAACCTAGGATCTCTAATTATTTAAATCTATTTTAGTACTAACGTAATTCGATACCGAGTGTTATTTCTTCATCGACCTTGTTCTTAATATATTTCCAGATTTTTTTGGATAAAACTGATAACTTAAATTATTCGGTAAAAAATAGTTCTTCCGTAGCAGTAGGGATAATCAACCCATTCCCAGAAAATTTACGATCTCGATATTCCACCGAATATCCCATATTACTTGCGATGGGTGCACATGCCTATAATTCGCCGCTCGAAATCCGGACCTGCCGTACTCCCTAGATAATTCACAGCCGGGCTTCGCGTGCATCAAATATCTGTCTCACAAATCCTCAACCGATGGTATCCTGAACGAAGGTAAATCTTTGAAAACATAGTGCTACTACACAACTGATCAAACAAGTCATCTATCCTCGGTAGGGGATACCTATTTTTGATGGTTACCTTATTCAATTCTCTGAAATAAATGCACAGACTTATCGACCCATCCATTTTCTTCACAAACAGCAAAGGAGCACCCTATGGTGAAGAACTTGGTCTAATGAATCCATTCTGTAGTAACTCATCCAGCTGGGTACGCAGCTCCTCCAGCTTATGCGAGGACATATGGTACGGTGCCTTAGTAATAAGACAGGTATCCAACTCCAAATCTATGACAAACTCCGGATCTCTCTCAGGTGGAAGACTAGGAAGGTTATCATGAAAATAATTAGGAAACTCATGCACTACATAAACCACCTCAACACCCGACAAACTACCACCGGTCTCCAACACCGAAACCAAATAGGCAAAACATCCGGAATCTAAAAGCTTCCGAGCACGTAACGTAGAAATAATCAGAGAAACTTGGCACGAAAAATCATAAACAATCCTGGGTTGACCGTTGTCCATCTAAAAATCCAAACGCTTGATCTTGCATTGGATGACCGCATCATGCTTGGACAACCAGTCCATGCCCAAAATCACATCGAAATATTCCAAGTCTATCACCTTCAGATCAACAACGGCTATAAAATCACCTAACAGAATCAGACAACTCTGAATGCCTTGGTCCGACACCACTGATTCTCTAGAGGGAAACTTGATATTAAATGCGTCGCGAATAAGATCGAGGGTCAAATGGTGATGCTCTACAAAGGTCCTAGCCACGAATGAGTGGGCAGCACCAGAATCGAAAAGAACGCACGCCCAGCGGTTCTTAACCTTAAACTTTTCTATAAAATCGCATACGCAACAAAGGGAACAAACGTCGAAACTACAGCTACAAATTAAAAGTTAGAACTAGGTTAGAATCTAACCTGAAATTACTTGAGTAGACGTCTGAGCTTACTCCAAGGACACCACATTCAGATTTCCCTTCCCCTTTTCCAATTTCTATGGGGGCAGCAAGGCCTGACGTGAAACTTGTTACAACAGGGGCTGAGCTTGTAGGCTCTTTGACTTGAAATTTTCTTTCTATCCTCACTGGTAGCATCATGCCCCTTCTGTTTGCATGAATAACAAACCAAATCTCCCTTAGGAGTGCCCTGGATCGTATGCACCTACTCCTACTTATGAGCTCTTATCCTCTTATAGCATCTCTCGAATGGATGGCCTGATCGGCCGCAGAAACTGCACACTTCTTTTCATCTTTTCTTGGAAGCAGAACCAGAATCTAGAGTGCTCTTACTCTCATCAGCCTTCCTCTTATCTTTCTCCATCTGCTGGCCTTGATTCTTAGCATTATCAATAGCCTCAATCTTATGAGCAGCTTCTACAGCCTCATTATAGCTCTAAAATCCATAAGCACAAGCTAGTTGCTGGATGTCACTCCTAAGGCCACCCAGAAAATGTTTAACTCTATTAGCTTCAGAGGATACCAACTCCGAGGCAAACCGACTTAACTTACTGAACTCCACTTTATACTCACTGACTGTGAGTTGCCTCTACTTCAGATGCAGAAAGTTATTAATCAACCGGTCTCGCTCGATCGACGACAGAAACTTCTTCAGCAGCAACTCCTTGAAGGATTCCCATAAGCACCCTTCCTTAAGGTTTTCCTTTACCTCAACTACCATCTCTTTGCAAGTCCCTTGAGATGATAAGCAGCGACAATCACTCGCTGGTCCACTAAAACTCCTGAGTATGCGGATGTTTGTTTTTCGTATTTTCTACACGGTAGATTGCAACAGGGAGCCTTGGGGACTAACTCTAAGGTGCACCCGGAAAACTGGGCAGATGCGTGATTCTGCCAAAATGGTGGCCTGAGAGCCGACTTGAACATAACCGGGTTATGTGAAGTGTGTGACGGAAATGGGACTCGGGGAGGTTTGACCCGCGCATATAGCTTAAATTGACGTTGCGATGTGAGCAACGGGTCAGGCGGAACCGTACCCGTTCTATGTCGTTCGGTGGGAGCCGTTGGCATAGATGATGGTCTTAGGCATTCTATGACTTAAAATGACGTGACCAATGCCAGAAATACAAAAATGCTCGCATGATTGGCCGTCCAAGTGGTGGTGGTGAGACCAAAGTGTCTATGGTAAATAGCGGGCAAAAGCCCAAGTTGCTGAGCCGGCCCTCGAAAGCCTAATTGGAGTTTTTACTTGCTTTATTCATGTGTGACCGGCCTACGTGCCGAGGTTTGGAAAACATGTAATTTGAGTAAATAAATGTAAGGTCATAAAGCCGTTGTACTTGCGTATTGTACTTCATTCCTGTTAGGTTGAGTAGTGGACAATCATGCTCGTGCTGGGTTCTTTGTTTTACTACCTTTAAATTGCTTCTGCTAGAATGACTCTGTGTAGGATGTTGAGTATTAGTTGGATGGTTTCCATTGAGTAACCTTCCGGTCTGTCTGTGGTATATGTCGTCAGGCCCCTGCCGGACCTACTGCTATATGTTATGCGACGGATAGGCGGTGTTATAATTTGGTATCAGACTACTGGTTTAGGTCAGGCTTAAATGAATTCACGGGCGAATTCTTTTTAAGGGGTCGTGAGCACATGTGTGTGCGTCATCGTTATAACATCAAAAGAACCCATGAATGTCCACTTAGGAATTAAAATACACGTGTTTGAGGAATCTGTGTGTTCCTATAATTGCTGTTTGTAATTTTGTTTGGTCGTTTAACGGTGTTTTGTACAACTATAGGTGACCAGGAGTGGTGCAGGGCCGTTAGAACATCCAGTTTCTGAGGATTATAGTGAACCTAGTGACGTGCCTGCAACCCTTCCCTCCGCTGAAACCATAAGAATGTTGGTGGAAGCAGTGTTTGCTGCGATTGGTGCACAAAATGAAAGACATGTGCAATCCTCTATTTTTGAGGTAACTCCAACGCCGGGTGGTGTGATGGAGCAAATGTTGGAGTTACCATGATGATCTGGAAGTGATCAAACATGTAATCTCACTGCCAACGCGATATGAGCTTGCAGGGTCACACATAAGAGCTGTGGAGAAGTTGGATGACTAACTGTGTTGGTAAAGATTATCAATCACCGACCTGAATGGGATCATGGGCAAAGTGTTGCCTTAAAGGATCGTCGGGTTGGGCAAATGTTGCCCTGGAGAGCTGGTTTGAATAGTCGACCGAAGGTCGACTAGAATCGTAGAGAATGGGTCTCTGATTCTCGTCGATCGACGAGAGTCGTCGAGAATGGTTCTCTGATTCTCGCCGATCGACGAGAATCGTTACTCTGATTCTCGACGATCGACGACTTCGACATG
Organism: Platanthera guangdongensis; assembly: GCA_039583875.1. NCBI lineage: Eukaryota > Viridiplantae > Streptophyta > Magnoliopsida > Asparagales > Orchidaceae > Platanthera > Platanthera guangdongensis. The sequence continues at coordinate 138,959,598 of CM077152.1, forward strand.
TATCGTCGACCGCGGCTCGACGATCGACGAGTATCGTCGTGTATCGTCGAGCGCAGCTCGACAATCGGCGAGAATCGTTGAGTATTGTACTCTGATTCTCGCCGATCCTGGGTGATACTCGTCGACTGATTCTCGCCGAACCTGCTCAGTGATTCTCGCCGATTGTCGCCGATTCTCACCGATTGATACTCGCCGATTCTGAACCCTATTTCTGGGTGGTCTGCGAATAGCGAAGTTTCTAAGTCTTTTATGCCTTGGGTATAAAAGGGATACTTAGGGTTTTTCGGATATATGCTTTTGGCTGCTGTGCGAATCGAACCCGACGGAAGAGTTCCGCTCGTTCGCTCCGCCGATCCCGATTCCCGCCGACGGAAGAGTTCCGCTCGTTCGCTCCGCCGATCCCGATTCCCGCCGACGGAAGAGTTCCGCCGCTGTGTTCGCTCCGCTGACCTCCTCTTCTCCGACAACTGTCGCTGGTGCTGCTCTTCCTAGCGCGGACCTAGCAGTCCGTGGAATAGCAGAGGTGCAGTCTTCTCCTTCCCGATAATCCGTGCGACGGACAGATCGGTATTCTCCCGCTCGTGTGGACTTCTGCAGAAACGTGGACACTATTCCACGTAGAACTCGCCACCAGCAGAAATCAAAGGTTGGAGCATCTCCGTTGAGTTGTGACTCAATGCCACAGAGGTAATTTTTGCCTAGTTTTGCTAACTTCTTGATTCAACGTTCATGGCCCGATCCACATCTCTTTGGGTTTTCTTGATGTTTTATTCTTCCGCTGCGCGCACAACTGTTGCGCCACCCCTTTATAGAAAACCCAACAGTGGTATCAGAGCCAGGTTGCGGCCATGATCGTTGTTTTGGAAGTTCTGTTATTCCAGTGCGTGTAAACCTAGGGATTTAGAAGTGTTCTAAATGTCTAGATTTAGTCTTGGTATCCCGCCAAGAACTTCTGGAATTGTGTGGCAATTTCTAATTGTTAGAAATTGTTGTCTCCTTAGCAGTAACCATCCCTCGAGTATGTTTTGGATTATGAATTCAACATAGAGAGATGAGCTTGTCTACTGCTTTAAGTTGAGTTGTCTTCGCCTTTGTCCAATGCATGTAAATCTGAGAATTTGGAAATTTCCGGATGTTCAGATTTAGCCCTTCCTTCTGTCAAATGTTGATGGTGTTAGGATGTGCACATAAGGGATGCATGTGGTTTAGAATTGTTTTTCTTTGGATGTGCACATTGATCAAATGTTGATCATGGTTAATTGTTAACCTATAATTGAAAAAATCCCTTCATCTAATATTAAGTGTTCGGATGCCTTCCGATGGATGACACTCTTCCTGCCTCGATCGATGAAGTGTGGGCTTGCCAAAGCAAGGTGCATTAATCTATCTTGGTAAGGGTGCGAGCGGATAATTGTGATATCCCACTGTCGACATCGGGTCCTACTTAACTAGGTGACCTCAAAGGTTGAGTGCCTCGAGGCATAGGGTTGGCATGCACCATATGATGGATGCGAATAAGGAGTTATTCACCAACCATACAAGAATTGCATGAGGATGCAATTGGCAAGCGTTGCCTACCTAAATAACCGCATCGTGAGAGGAACGCCAAAGCAGACTCATAGTGTTGGTGAAATACGGATCTTGTCCACTAAGAGAGAAGCTCGCATGAACTCTCCGAATTATTAGTGAGGGCTATCATTTCGAATAAAATTGTGGGAGTATTTTAATTGAAGTCCAAATTAGAATAAATTGTAATTGAAATTTAAGTGCTGATTTTATTCTACATAAATTCTTGTAGAATTCCATGGCAAGCGTTGCGCACTCCACGTTGTCTCTGAGAGCCATCCTTGAGAAGGATAAGCTCAGTGGGACGAATTACATGGACTGGTATAGGAACCTGAGAATTGTTCTCAGGCAAGAGCAAAAGCTCTATGTCTTGGAAGAAGAAGCCCCCGAGGTGCCGACCGGGAACTCTTCCCGTGCTGAGAAGGATACTTATAAGAAGTATACTGACGACGCTTTAGATGTCGAGTGCCTTATGCTTGCCACTATGAACTCTGAGCTTCAGAAGCAACATGAGAGCATGGGGTGCAAGGAGATTGACGAGCATCTCAAGAAAATGTTTCAAGGGCAGGCTCGTCAAGAGAGGTTCGACATCACAAAAGCGTTGTTTCAATGCAAGATGGGAGTTCGATACTCAGTAGGGACTCACGTACTCAAGATGATTGGGTATATAGAGAACCTTGAAAGGCTGGGTTTTCCTCTTGGTCAAGAGTTGGCCACGGATCTGATCCTGCAATCGTTACCGGACAGTTATGAGTAGTTTGTCTTGAACTACAACATGAATGAGATAGACAAGACACTGCCCGAACTCCTAGGCATGTTGAGAACTACCGAAATCAACATGAAGAAGGCCAAGCCTGCCAGCCCCATACTGATGGTGCATAAGGGCAAGGGCAAAGCCAAGGTCTCTAAGAAGACGAAGGTGGAACCTAAGTCATACCTTGAGCCCAAGTCTTCAGCACTAATGAAAAAGAAAAGCACGGTGAAGGAAGGGAAATGCCACCACTGTGGCAAGGCTGGTCATTGGAGGAGGAACTGTCCTTCGTACATTGAGGGTCTGCAGAAATTGAGGGGAGGTATGACTTCCGCTTCAAATGTTTACGTTATAGAGATAAACCTTTCTGCTCCTTCATCTTGGGTATTGGATGCCGGATGTGGTTCTCACATTTATACAAATGTGCAGGAACTGGGAAGGAGAAGATTGCTGAGTAAAGGGGAGGTGGACCTCCGCGTCGGCAATGGAGCAAGAGTTGCTGCTGTAGCCGTAGGGGTTTATCGTCTTTCTTTGCCCAGTGGCCTTGTAATAGAACTTGATAATTGTTATTTTGTTCCGGCCATAACTAGAAACATTATATCTATTTCATGTTTGGACATGATTGGATTTTCTTTTATAATTAAGAACAATTGTTGTTCTATATTTAAGAATGATGTTTGTTATGCTGTAGCCCAATTGTTTAATGGTCTTTATGTTTTGAACTTGGACCATCTGATCTGTAATGTAGATAATAATAAAAGACTAAGAACAAATGACTCGAACCCTACTTTTCTCTGGCATTGTCATTTGAGCCATATCAACGAGAAGCGCATATCCAAGCTCCATAGAGATGGACTTTTGGACTCATTTGATTATGAATCATTTGAGCGATGCGAATCTTGTTTGTTAGGCAAGATGACTAAAGCTCCTTTCACTGGTTATACTGAGAGGGCTGAGGATCTCTTGGGTGTTATACATAGTGATGTATGCGGACCCATGAGTTCCATGGCTAGAGGTGGGTATTTCTACTTTGTTACAATTACTGATGATTTCAGTAGATACAGATATGTGTATCTTATGAAGTGCAAATCCGAGACCTTTGAAAAGTTCAAAGAGTTCAAGAATGAAGTAGAAAACCAGTTGGGTAAAAGGGTTAAAGCACTCCGATCTGATCGAGGTGGCGAATACCTGAGTCATGAGTTCCGTGATCATCTGAAAGAGTGTGGTATTGTATCACAGCTCACTCCACCTAAAACACCACAACATAATGGTGTGTTTGAGAGGAAAAATCGTACTCTGTTAGACATGGTACGTTCGATGATGAGTCATGCAGACTTGCCTGTTTCCTTTTGGGGTTTTGCTTTAGAGACTGCTGCAATGACATTGAATCGCGCTCCAACGAAAACAGTTCTGAAGACACCATATGAGATATGGACTGGGAAGCGTCCTAGTATGTCGTTCATTTAAATTTGGGGCTGTGAGGCATACATGAGACGTCAAATGCTTGACAAGCTGGAACCCAAATCGGATAAATGTTATCTGGTGGGATATCCTAAGGAAACGAAAGGGTATTACTTTTACCTACCGTCTGAGGGCAAAGTGTTTGTCGCAAGGACTGGTGTCTTCTTGGAGAAAGAGTTCTTATCAAGAAAGACTGAAAAGGTAGAGCTTGAAGAAGTTCAAGAACCACATGTAGTGAATGAACCAGAATTGGATTCTGAGACAGGACTACAAGATGTTGTAGCTAGAGAACCTGCTCAGGGAACACAAGTCCTACGTAGATCTGGTAGACCGAGGTTTGAGCCTGAGAGATATGGATTTCTCGTGTCTCAAATAGGTAATGTGTTGCTTATGGATCATGATAATGAACCAGCAACCTACCAAGAGGCTATGAATGGACCGGACTCCGACAAATGGCTTGAGGCTATGAAATCCGAAATGGACTCCATGTATGCAAACCAAGTTTGGAACTTGGTGGAACCACCTTAAGGGGTACGACCCATAGGGTGCAAGTGGGTCTTCAAGAAGAAGACCGACATGGATGGGAATGTACAGACATTCAAAGGGCGACTGGTGGCTAAGGGTTTCAAGCAAATTCATGGTATTGACTATGATGAGACCTTTTCCCCTGTTGCCATGGTAAAGTCCATTAGGATATTGCTTGCTATTACTGCGTATTATGACTACGAGATCTGGCAGATGGATGTCAAGACGGCTTTCCTTAATGGAAACCTCCTTGAGGAAGTGTATATGACACAACCCGAGGGTTTTGTATCCCCAAATGAAGCCACTAAAATATGCAAGCTGAATAAGTCCATTTATGGACTGAAACAGGCCTCTCGAAGTTGGAATCTTCGTTTTGATGAGAAAATCAAAGAGTTTGGTTTCATCAAGAATGAAGATGAGCCTTGTGTTTACAAGCGAATCAGTGGGAGCATTGTTGTCTTCCTGATATTGTATGTAGATGACATACTGTTGATTGGGAATGACATTCCTACCCTGAAAGTTTTTAAGAACAACCTAGGGAACTGCTTTTCAATGAAGGATTTGGGTGAAGTGACTTATATACTCGGTATTAAGATCTATAGAGATAGATCGAAGAAGTTGCTGGGTTTGACCCAGAGTACGTACATCGAAAATATGTTGAAGCGGTTCAACATGCTTGAGTCCAAGAAAGGATTTTTGCCCATGTCTCATGGTGTGAATCTCTCTAAGGACCAGTGTCCAAAATCTTGCGAAGATAAGGACCGTATGAAGTTGATTCCATATGCTTCGGCAATTGGATCAATCATGTACGCGATGTTATGTACTCGACCCGATGTCTCCTTTGCTTTGAGCATGACTAGCAGGTATCAGTCAGACCCCGGTGAGTGTCACTGGATTGCAGTCAAGAATATCCTGAAGTACTTGAGAAGAACTAAGGATGTGTTCTTGGTGTATGGTGGAGAGGAAGAGCTCGTTGTAAGTGGTTACACGGATGCTAGCTTCCAAACTGATCGAGACGACTCCAAGTCTCAGTCAGGTTTTGTGTTTTGCCTGAATGGAGGAGCTGTGAGCTGGAAGAGTTCCAAGCAAGAGACAGTTGCTGATTCTACAACAGAGGCCGAGTATATCGCAGCAGCTAATGCGGCGAAGGAGGCTGTATGGATTAGGAAATTCATCGGCGAGCTTGATGTAGTTCCTAGCATTGTTGGTCCCGTAGTTCTCTACTGTGATAACAATGGTGCAATTGCACAATCTAAGGAACCTAGATCTCATCAGCGCTCCAAGCACATACTCCGGCGGTTTCATCTTATTCGTGAGATTGTCGAACGAGGAGATGTAAACATTTGCAGAGTGCCGACTGAGGAAAATATTGCGGATCCGCTGACAAAGCCTCTCGCGCAGAGAAAGCATGATGGTCATACTAGATCGATGGGTATACGATACCTAAATGATCAACTCTAGCGAGAATCTTGTGGGTTGCATGTAATCTTATATTTTGTTGGCTGTTAGTTCATATGATGAACATTGTACCTAATTTTTCTCTTATAATTAATGGCAAGTTCTTTTATTGTGTCTTTTTCTATATGATAGTTAAATGTTAACATAATAGATACCCTTAGAATGTTCGCTTCCATGGGACATCAAGTACGTGACTTGAATGTGAGAGCCCATGATTCATTTGAAGCTTCATTCTTAAAGGTCCCTGGTCGAGTATCATCATAGAAGCCAAGGGTGATGATGGTACATGGAGACTAGCACGTGTGTTGACTGATGACCGGTTCTCACAGGTCATGATATTGTGATATCAAGTCATCATGTGGGTACTTGTTAGTGAACAAGTTGTACTGGACAGACCCATCCTGAGACTACTCTGTGGATTGTCATCCAATAGTATCACGAGTAGGTCTCAATTGACAGTGGTGTTATGGTCCTTTGACTTGAAGTCGCAGCATTCATCAAGTGAGGAAGAGCGTGCTTTGATGCCATCTAAAGTCTTCCTTGAGAAAGGTTGATGATAAGGGTGGTTGTTGGGCATGTTACGAATCATTTGGGTGTTTGTGTGTGAGCAGATATGGGATTTGTCCTCCTGTATGACAGGAGTTGCATCCATGGGCCCCTTAATGGAACTGGACTGAGAAATGCATGGCCATGCTTGGTTGAGTCAAAATGTGATATTGGACTCACCATTCTCTGGAAGTCCGTCCTGGATCAAGAAAACTTGGATTGAGCTATTACGAGGGTGACACAGTCCATGCCTCTAGTTCTTTTCGGATGTAAGGGACAAAGGGACAAAGACAACGCTGATACATTGGTCATAAAGGCTTATGAGTTATTAACTCTTATTGCTTAGGGAGCAATGATGCATTGCTAGATGCCGCTCATTGTTTGTGAGGTTTTTGGTTTGATACTTTCGAGATCAAGTGGGAGTCTGTTGGAGTTACCATGATGATCTGGAAGTGATCAAACATGTAATCTCACTGCCAACGCGATATGAGCCTACAGGGTCGCACATAAGAGCTGTGGAGAAGTTGGATGACTAACTGTGTTGGTAAAGGTTACCAATCACCGACCTGAATGGGGTCATGGGCAAAGTGTTGCCTTAAAGGATCGTCGGGTTGGGCAAATGTTGCCCTGGAGAGCTGGTTTGAATAGTCGACCGAAGGTCGACTAGAATCGTAGAGAATGGGTCTCTAATTCTCGCCGATCGACGAGAGTCGTCGAGAATGGTTCTCTGATTCTCGCCGATCGACGAGAATCGTTACTCTGATTCTCGACGATCGACGACTTCGACATGTATCGTCGACCGCGGCTCGACGATCGACGAGTATCGTCGTGTATCGTCGAGCGCGGCTCGACGATCGGCGAGAATCGTTGAGTATTGTACTCTGATTCTCGCCGATCCTGGGTGATACTCGTCGACTGATTCTCGCCAAATCTGCTCAGTGATTCTCGCCGATTGTCGCCGATTCTCACCGATTGATACTCGCCGATTCTGAACCCTATTTCTGGGTGGTCTGCGGATAACGAAGTTTCTAAGTCTTTTATGCCTTGGGTATAAAAGGGATACTTAGGGTTTTTCGGATATATGCTTTTGGCTGCTGTGCGAATCGAACCCGACGGAAGAGTTCCGCTCGTTCGCTCCGCCGATCCCGATTCCCGCCGACGGAAGAGTTCCGCCGCCGTGTTCGCTCCGCTGACCTCCTCTTCTCCGGCGACTGTTGCTGGTGCTGCTCTTCCTGGCGCGGACCTAGCAGTCCGTGGAATAGCAGAGGTGCGGTCTTCTCCTTCCCGATAATCCGTGCGACGGACAGATCGGTGTTCTCCCGCTCATGTGGACTTCTGCAGAAACGTGGACACTATTCCACGTAGAACTCGCCACCAGCAGAAATCAAAGGTTGGAGCATCTCCGTTGAGTTGTGACTCAACGCCACAGAGGTAATTTTTGCCTAGTTTTGCTAACTTCTTGATTCAACGTTCATGGCCCGATCCACATCTCTTTGGGTTTTCTTGATGTTTTTATTCTTCCGCTACGTGCACAACTGTTGCGCCACCCCTTTAGAGAAAACCCAACAGCAAACGGAATCTATAGGACCTTTGGGTTAGCAGTTGAACATGCTTTTAGTGCAGGGTACACACTCAGTTGAGGGATATTTGCAAGCATTTCTGATGATAAGACGCTACCTGGGCTCTGAAGTGGAGAGCGAGCAGTCGATGGTCGATAGGTTTTATAATGGCCTGCGCGGCGAGTTACGAGTTTTGCTGCTCGGACCAAAATTATTGGGATTCCGAGCCTTGGTGGAATCGGCTAGATCTTTGGAAGTAGAATTGGCAAAAGTCAATCGGACGTCGGAGTTCAGGGTACTAGACTCTCGGATTTTGCAAAGTCTGCATACTGAAGTAGGAGGAACAAGAAGTCTAAAATGTCTACTGGTCAGGCTTTATATGGTTGTTTTAAGTGTGGCAAGGAATGACACTTTGCCCGAGATTGTCGCAATGGTGCTCAGAAGTTAAAGAAAGCTATGTCAGGAGCAGGTATAGGACAAAGTGCCAAAGATCTGAATCGAATCCAAGGAAGCAAAGACTTGGATATGAAGAAGGCAGAGTTTAGAGTGCCGACTACTTCGAATTCTGGATATCGTAGGTTCTACAAGAAGGCTAGGACCTCGTGTCCAGCCCCCTCTTCTGGTGCTTCTGGGGCGACTACGGGTCAGACCCTGGGTGCATGTTTTAATTATGGAAAGCCGGGGAACTTTGACCGAGACTGTTGGAGCAGACGTCCCAAGTCCGAGAAGAAGCATGTCGTCGTGATGATAGGTACGGCTTAAAGTTATAACAGTTTAGCTTTAAATACTTGTTGCCCCCTGTGTATGTTAGCTTAGAACTGCTTGTGCTAAGCTTTGTTCTGATTTTCGATTAATCTGGCGAGAGCACCATTTGTTTAGGGAGCTTCGCATTTCCTTTTGACAAAAGGATTTGTATTGCGCGTCGGAGTACCTCCTTCGATGGCAAAAGACAAATTGCATGTGTTGTTGCCGAATGGGTGCTTAGTGCACGCGAGTAGAATCTGTTGCATTTAGGTGCAGATTGGGAGTCAAGAGTTTGAATTACAAGCATCGTTACTACCGCTTGGGGAGCTCGATGTGATCTTTGGTATGGACTGGCTCTCGGAGCAGCAAGCATACATTGATCGAAATTGCAAGGAAGTCAAGTTGGGAACTGGTCGTGAGACGACATTTGTGGGCTTGAAAGGGGTTGATCATGACATTGATGTCTGCTCTTCAGATGGTTAAGGCGGTTCGGTGTGATGCCAAACCGTTGATACACTCATTGTATCGGCTAGCGCCTAAGGAAATGGAGGAGCTGAAGGTTCAACTGCAGGAGTTGGTTGAGCAGGGGTATGTGCGTCCAAGTTCATCACCTTGGAGCGCACCGGTCCTTTTTGTTAAGAAGAAGGACAAAAGCTTGAGACTTTGTATTGATTATCGGGAGTTGAACAAGCTAACGGAGAAGAACAATTACCCGATCCGAAGGATTGATAATCTTTTTGATCAGTTAGTCGGGTCGACGGTGTACTCAAAATTGGATCTCAAGTCCGGTTATTATCAGTTGAGGATAAGGGAGAGTGATATCCCTAAGACAGCTTTTAGTACGAGATACGAGCATTATGAGTTTACGGTCATGCCTTTTGGGCTGACTAATGCGCCATCAGTGTTCATGGATTTGATGAACAGGACTTTCAGGGAGTACTTGGACCATTTTGTGATCGTTTTCATCGATGATATATTAATGCACTCGCAATGTGAGGAGGATCACTTCAAGCATCTACATTTGGTGTTAGAGACGCTGAGGAGGAATCAATTGTACGTCAAATTCTCCAAATGCGAATTTTGATTATCCTCAGTGGCGTTCCTTGGTCATATAGTGAGTGGAGAGGGCATTGTGGTGGATCCGGCGAAGATTGTTGCTATACGGGAGTGGCCTGTGTTGTCTTAGGTTGCGGAAGTCCGAAGTTTTCTGGGGCCTGCCGGCTACTATATGCGCTTCGTGGAGAACTTCTCGTGGATAGCATTACCCTTCACTACTTTGACGAGGAAGGAGCAGAAGTTCGTTTGGACGCCGGAGTGCACACGAGCTTTTGAGGAGTTGAAGTGTCGGTTGACCATGGAGCCTGTGCTGAGTTCGTCGAGTGGGACCGAAGGTTTTGAGATCTACAGCGATGCTTCGGGCAGTGGTTTGGGTTGTGTGCTACTGCAGCACTGATGTGTGATAGAGTATGGCTCGAGACAGCTGAAGGTGCACGAGAGGAATTATCTTGCCCATGACTTGGAGTTAGCGGTCGTGATTTCTGCCTTGAAGCTATGGAGGCACTACTTGTACGGGGTGAAGGTCGATATCTATACCAACCACAAAAGCCTGAAATATTTGTTGGATCAAAAAGGATCTAATCATGCGGCAGCGTAGATGGATGGAGTTCCTGGGGGACTACACATTCAAGATCCATTACGTGCCCGGTAAAGGCAATGTAGTTGCGGACGCGTTGAGCCGCTGGGCCCCAACTCAAGCCAATTGGCTATCGGTCCATGACGAGCGGTTGGTTCGGGAGTTGGAGGTAATGGAGATCTCTTGCGGAGACAAGCAGTCGAGTGCTGAAGCGCTATTGAACTGGACGGAAGTTCAGTATGACCTGGCTGATCGGATTCGACAGGCTTTGGATGTGGATAGCAGCATGAAGCAGCTCATGATAGAGTCTTTGGATGGGTCAAATTCCCAATATAAGGTTGTGGATGGATTGCTTTGGAAATACGGTCGTCTGTGCGTCCTAAATGTGGGAATTTTGCGGGTGGAATTGTTGTATGAGGCGCATCATACCAAGTACATGATTCATCCGGGGAGCACGAAGATGTACCACGATGTGAAGAAATTGTTCTGGTGGCCAGGACTGAAGAAGGATGTGGCGCTGTACGTGGCGAAGTGTCAAACATGCGCCTTAGTGAAGGCGGAGTGCCAAAAGCCGGGAGGATTCTTGATGTCCTTGCATATTCCGGAGTGGAAGTTCGATGACATTACTATGGATTTTGTGCACGGGTTGCCAAGGTTGAAGAAGGGGAACGACGCCATTTGGGTGGTCGTAGATCGTCTAACGAAAGTGTCGCACTTCATTCCGCATAGGAAGGATGATCCCGTGGAGAAATTGACAAAGTTATATGTGGATAACATAGTACGGCTTCACGGTGTACCCCGCAGCATCGTGAGTTTCCATGATTGGCGGTTCACGTCAAATGATTGGAGGCTGGTATAGCAGATGTTGGGGACAAAGCTGAGTTTCAGCACAGCCTTTCATCCGCAAACGGATGGGCAGACCGAGAGGGTCAACAGGACAATGGAAGACATGCTTTGCATTTGCGTTCTGGACTTCGGGAAGCAGTGGGAAGATCACCTATACTTGGTGGAGTTCACGTACAACAATAGCTATCAGGCAAGCATACAAATGGCGCCCTTCGAGGCCCTTTATGGTAGAACATGTCGCACGTCGTTGTCTTGGTTGGAAACGGGTGAGTCAAAGTTATACAAGCGCCAAGAGGTGGAAGATGCAATGTCATTGGTTCGAACGATTCGAGAGAGGTTGCTAATTGCTCAGGACCGCCAGGCTAATTACTATAATGCCAAGCACAGGAACGGGGAGTTCGCTGTTGGCGATTGGGTGTACTTGAAGATTAAGCCATTCAAGGGTGTCTCGCGGGTGCGGCGATTGAAGAAGCTAAACCCGAGGTACCTTGGACCGTTTGAGGTTCTGGAGCGGATTGGCAAAGCAACATATCAGTTGAAGCTATCAGTGGAGCTTAGTGGTCTACACTATGTATTCCATATATCGGTGATAGGGAAGGCGGTGCAAGAGACTTCGTATGTGATCACAGTGGATCAAGTGCCGGTGGTTAATGGGTTGACAACAAAGGTCAAGCCCGTTCGAATTGAGGACTCAGAAGTCAAGTGGCTATGCAACAAAGAGATCAAGATGGTCAAGGTCCATTGGGACAATTGCGGTCGGGAAGAGCTCTCTTGGGAGCGAGAGCAGGCCATGCTTGAGGAGTACCCAGAGTTATTCCACTCAGGTACCGTTTAAGTTTTTTGTTTATCTTTCCTTTATGTAATTTTGGGGACGAAATTCTTTTAAGAGGGAGAGAGATGTAACGCCTCAAAATTCAAAAGAGCGGCGGGAGGCGTTTTAAGACAAGTTTGGAATTTGGCAGGGGGCACGCGACATGGGAGACGGGCGTGTCCCAGGGGCATGTCGTGCTCGGTTCGACGATCTGGCCGAGAGGTCGACAAAATTTGGAGTCGACAATCGTCAAGCAGCGAACACGGCCTGAGACACGGGCGTGTCCCAGGCCGTATCCTTCTCGGGTGGTCCGCCGAGTTAAGTTGGGTGAGAAACACGGCCTGGAGCCCTGGCGTGTTTGGGTATGGCACAGGCGTATCATTTGGGACACGGGCGTGTCGAATACCCGTGTCCTTCACGGGTTGGTGTTGGGCCTGTGTCGATGAAGGAACACGGCCAACGACACGGCCGTATACTGGATGACACATGCATGTCAATCCGGACACGGGCGTGTCGAGAACCCACGTGCTTTTCGGGACACGTCGGTTTCGACGGCGAATGGGGAACACGACCCTAGACACGGGCATGTCAAAGGCCGTGCTCGGCCCAGATTTTGCATTTCAAGCCCGAATCGTGGCCGTCCATTTCCTTATTTTGGGATCTGACGACTGGGGGTTGTTCTTGTTGAGATATACCCGGGTTTAGGGCTTTGAAAACCCCATTTCACTTGGGTTATTCTCTTTCTAAAGCCTAGAGAGAGGGGAGAGCAAGGAAGAAGAAAGGAGGCTAGATCCGGTCACCGGTGTAGCTTCGGAGATCCAAATCGCGAGCCGACTTCGGATCTACGGAGGTAAGGAGATTGCGGTGCTTTTCATCTGCATAGATTTCCTTGGCGCCAAGGAAAAATGCTAGGGTAACGATTCTCATCCTAGGACATGTGAAGTCCTCTTTTCTTTGCATAAGAAGCCCGCTCTCGCGAGTTTGCGGTGAGTTTGAGGCATTCCTTCGGGTAGACATGAATAGTCCCCGTTGTGTACATGTAGAGTCCGTAATTGAGAACGGATATAGGCATGATATGTGAAGCCTGCCCGGACAAGTTGGGCTGGATCGGTGATGTTGCATTGTATAAATGGCCGGAGAAGACTCTGTGTGGATGTTTGTTTTTTGGGTTTTCTGCGTGGTAGATATCAACAGGGAGCCTTGGGGACTAACTCCAAGGTGCACCCAGAAAACTGGGCAGATGCATGATTTTGCCAACTTGATGGCCTGGGAGCCAACTTGAACATAACCGGGTTATGTGAAGTGTGTGATGGAAACGGGACTCCGAGAGGTTTGACCCGCGCAAATGGTTTAAATATACGTTGTGATGTGAGCAACGGGTCAGGCGGAACCGTACGCGTTCTATGTCATTCGGTAGGAGCCGTTGGTATAGATGAGGGTCTTAGGCGTTCTATGGCTTAAAATTATGTGACCAATGCCGGAAAGACAAAAATGCTCGCAAGATTGGCCGTCCAAGTGGTGGTGGTGAGACCGAATTGTCTATGGCTTAAATTGACGTGACATTGATCGGTTCACCAAGAATGTGCCCTGAGAGCACAGGGTGTGTGGTCGTACGTTCCCACGCCTGTGATGAAGTGTTTACACTATACTGCTTGGTTATCCTAACAAAGTGCAGTGAAAGGAGCATCGCCGCCCCGAGTTTGGGGGCGGGATCGTTATAATTTGGTCAGCATAGCTGACCGTTGCTTTGTTTGCCACCGTGCAGTGGATTGTTGCTTGCAGGTGCTGCGGAGCCGAGCGGTAAATAGCGGGCAAAAGCCCAAGTTGCTGAGCCGGCCCGCGAAGGCCTAATTGGAATGTTTACTTGCTTTATTCATGTGTGACCGGCCTGCGTGCCGAGGTTTGGAAAACATGTAATTTGAGTAAACAAATGTAAGGCCATAAGGCCGTTGTACTTATGTATTGTACTTCATTCATGTTGGTTTGAGTAGTGGACATTCATGCTCGTGCTGGGTTCTTTGTTTAACAACCTTTAAATTGCTTCCGCTAGAATGACTCTGTGTAGGAAGTTGGTTATTAGTTGGATGGTTTCCATTGAGTAACCTTCTGGTCTGTCTGTGGTGCATGAAGTCGGGCCCCGGCCAAACCTACTGCTGTATGCTATGTGACAGATAGGGGGGTGTTACAATAACTCCGTTCGCACTAGGTGCAAATTTCTTTACCTTTTAACATTATAAGTTAACTCTTCGTTCTAAATCTCGAGTTAGTTTGCTATGTTTTCTTTTGACAGCTATCCATGTTTGGGATTAGTAATCTTTCTACTCCCTTGTTTAGTGACAGTTTTATTTGCCACTTGTATTTTTCTTGCTGAGGTGTTCTTTCTTTGAATGTCTCAGGTTCTGAGCAGTAGCCGATTAAGCGGCTAGGTTTGGTGTTTGCTTGTGGACTGTAGTGTTGCAGAGGTTTCCACTACCTTGAGAGGTAGTTCCTTGTTGTTTTCTTTTTAGTACATACACTCATACTGACCAGTGGGTTCGTGTCAGTTTGTTGACGCCCACCAGTGGGTTCGTGTCAGTTTCTAGACCATAAGGGATCCCTCCAGCACCTCCAAAAAGGAGTCATGCATCCCTCCGCCTTCTTCGCCAACTTTAACACCCACTTGTACCTTACAGGAGTAACACCGACCTTGGGCATAAGGTTGCAAGCCTCATCTCCCTTGAGGATAGTCACCTCCTCATCTTTCGCATTAACCATTTCCTTGACTCCAGTGGTGTCATCACAGCTAGAAGGCATCCACTCGACCAGAGAGCCTACAAGGAAATAAGAGATCGAGCTCACTGTATTTCCTTCGCAAAATTGAGCTGGTGGGTTGATGATCCTCTTCGACCTCCGAAGAGCCTGATCATGGCTAACCACCTCCGCTGTTCCTTCTGAACCAACTCCATTCCGGGGCAAACCTGGAGCATTGCTCCCCTTGCTTTATGAACAAGATGCCACCGCTCTGGAACTAGAAGCATCTGGAGCATCGCTCCCCCTGCTTCTGGAACCATAACCATCCGCTCTTGAACTAGAAACACCTGGAACATTGCTCCCCCTCTTCCTGAACAAGAAGCCTCTACCCCAGAGCTAGAACAACTTGGAGCTCATGATGACACAGGCAGCTCCATAAGATGATCTTTAGCAGCAGCCTCCTTCAGCCCATCGTCTGACCTGCACCCCTTTAGCTCCATAAATGAGCTACCATCATATGACGTCAGTTCATCAAAGACAATGTCTCTGAACACGATACACTTCTTCGCCACAGGATCCATATACTTCCATCCCTTTTTCTGCTCATCATAGCCCACGAAAATATGCTTCCTCTTTTTCGCATCCAGCTCTTCTTGTGAGCATCCGGGACGTGTACATAATAGGTCGACCCGAACACCCAAAGGTGTTCCACGCTAGGCTTCTCCTTTAACATCAGCTCAACCAGAGACTTCATGTTGATCGGACTTAGAGGCATCCGATTGATGACATAAGCCGTGCATGCCATCCCTTCCGCCTAGAAGGCCTTAGGAATGCTTTTTCCATGAAGACAACTCTTGCAGATCATCATCAGATGACGAATCTTCGGATCAACTAAACCACTTTATTATGAAGTATGCCCATAAGAAAGCTCCCTTCGGATTCTATGCTTCCTGCAAAAGTTAGAGAACACGGTTGAACCGAATTAACCTCCGTTTCCCGTTTTCAACTTCTTGATTCGTAGGCCAAGCCGGCCCTCCACAAGCTTCTTGAACTCCACCAAAAAATGGAACGCGTCCGAATTTTCCTTCATGATGTACACCCACGTGTACATTGTATATTCATCAATCAATACTAGCATATACTTGCTGCCTTCAAGACTGGTGGTGACGGTCGGTCCCAATACCTTACCATGGATACACTCCTATTGGGTACATTAGAATATGTGTACCAGATTTGGAGAAGCCTCACCTAACTCAATGATATTCATCAAGGTGTATTTGATGTGGTGTTGAGTTTCCTTGTGCAAGTTAAGGAAATGAAAGAAAATTTTCTAAGTACATGTGTCGACACTTGAGAAGCATTGTGTCGACACATGGGAAAGGCTGTGTCGACACCAAGAGCCAGTTTGTGTCGACACATAGAACTTGTGTCGACACACAGAGATTCTGTCGATAAAGACTGTGTCGACACCAGGATCCAGTTTATGTCAATAAACAGAACTTATGTCGACACACAGAGATTCTGTCGACAAAGGCTATGTCGACACCAGGAGCCAGTTTGTGTCGACACACAGGACTTCTGTCGACACACAAATATTCAGTCGACAATAACTGTGTCGACACACAAGACTTGTGTCGACACATAGAATTCTCAGTCAACAATAACTGTGTCGACACACAGGACTTGTGTCAACACACACCAGAAATTTTGTTGAAGCCAACTATGTCAAGACAAGAAATGATTGTGTCGACACACAGGATTTGTGTTGACACATTCTGCAGAAGCTATGTAAAGAAGATAGAGAAGTGTTGTGTCGACATTATGCAAACTGTGTCGACATCACCAAGGATTGTTGTTGGGTATTGTATCCACACTAATCCAGATTTGATGAAGTCATCCTTGAACTAAGATGAATTAAGTTGTATTTGATGCTTGGTTTGAGTTATTTGTTTGCAGTATTCTTATGGGATGTGTACACCAATATCAGTCTACAATGGGTCACCAAACACAGGTCCATACAATGTAATCCATCATTATGTGATCCAAGTTGTTGACTCATGTGTAGCCTCTCTATTGGGATACACTTCATATTCAAGCTCTAGGACTAAGTGAAAAGACTTGATGATGGTCTCACCTTAGAAGAAGAAGAAAAAATTCTGTCAAGAAAATTTCCTAAGTATTATACTCGAGTAGTTCTATACTTACTTGAGTAAAATGTTGTGTTCATACTCGAGTAATAATACTCTTACTCGAGTAGGTATGGTTTATCCCGAGTAGTCTAATTATGGCTCTCGAGTAGTTAAGACAACTACTCGAGTCGTTTCCTTTCTCCTCTTGGGTTCACAGAATTTTTTCCCTCAAAAGTTTTCTAAGTTAAATACTCGAGTAGTACTGTATAGTACTCGAGTAGTTCTATTTTCTGTCTCGATTAATTGAATTCTGACTCTCGTGTAGTTCTCACTTACTCGAGTAGTCTAAGTCATGTACTCGAGTAGTCCAGAATTAATACTCGAGTAACCCATAATTATATTCCAGAAAATTTCTCTAAGTGAATTACTCGAGTAGTCATTTCCATATACTCGATTAGTTCTATTCGTCTCGAGTAGTTCAACTTCTATACTCGAGTAGTCGAGTATTCCAGTTCTAGAAATTTTCTAAGTCCTTGTCAGAGTAGTTTCTCAACCACTCGAGTAGTTCGTTCCCATCTACTCGAGTAGTTTTCCTTATACTCGAGTAATCCACTCCACCTCTCATGTAACTACTCAAGTACTACAGTATATCATTTTTGATACTCGAGTAGCTGAATTCTTTTTACTCGAGTAGTTGACTCCATGTACTCGAGTAACTATCTCATTCTCTCTCGAGTAGTTTTCTTATATACTCGAGTAGTCTTCTTTTACCCACTCGAGTAGTGCTGCAATGTACTCGAGTATTCCTTTCTCTCTCAAGTATTTTACTTCGATTTTTCCGAAAATTTAGTTAAGTCCAGAATAACAGAATTCTTTATGAACCTTGACGTGATTGGTCCACGTGTATCTCATAATGACTTAATTATGTCTAATCTTGTCTGATCCTATAAATGGTCTTGTCTAAACCGACAAACTCTAATCCTAAGAAGTTTTATCAAAGAGAATATTAAAAGGTTTTGCAGCCGTTTTCTCAAGTCTCTGATTTCTTCTTTCTCTCTCCAAGAAACGAAAACCGCTGCCGCCACCGTCGCTGATTCCTGACCGGCTAGGGTTTCGCCTTTAGAGGATTCAGATCAAGAAGGCTTTACAGATCGAGATTTGTTCAACTCCTCATCTTCTGATTCGATCAATCGTGTGAAGCCAAGAATTTTTAGATCTAATCTTGCCGAGATTTCTCTTCATCATTCTGATAAAGCCGCAAAGCCTAGAAGAAGAAATTTCTGGCCGACTATTGCAGATCTGAAAAAGGAATTACTGTTTGTATTTCTATACAAAATTTCTTTCATTCTTGTAGGAGAAATTTCTCCGAGTGTAGGAGTTTTTGTCTCCGAGATTGTAGGAAGTTTTACCTTCCGAGTGTAGATCCGTTTTGTGGATCGAGATTGTAGGAACATTATTCCGAGGGTAGGATTGATTTTCAATTTGAGATAGTGGAGTATCCAAGTCTAGTGTATTGCTAGATCAGTAAGGGAAAGTGGATGTACCCAAGATTTGGGAACAACTATAAATCTTGTCTCGTGTGTGATTAATTGGTAGATAGATCTGCGCTTTGGTTTGAAATTTTTATTCCGCAAAAGGACGCACATCTCACCTATTCACCCCCCTCTAGGTGATTTAGGTAGGTAACTATAAACTTTCAATTGGTATCAGAGGGAGGTTGATCGTTAAAAGGTTAACACTTTGATCAGATCCTTCAATAGTTGTCTTTTGAGATCTACCAAAAATGGACAAGGCTAAAGATTTTGCAAAGCTTCCTTTATGCACCAAAAATAGTTTTCCCATGTGGAAAGAGAGAATCAAGTTCTTTATGGAAGTTGTGGATCCAAGGATCTTCATGATAGTTGAAGAAGGTCTGTATATTCCCATGATAATCTCCACTATAGATCCAACCAAGAGAGTCCCAAAGAAACTTATGGATCTAGATAAGGATGAGATTACACTTGTTTCATTAGACAAAAAGACAAAAATTATTATAGCAAGTGCAGTCGATGATTCAATACTGCAAAACCTGATTCACTGCCAGTCTGCAAAAGAGATGTGACAGTCACTAGTTACCTTAATGGAAGGTACAAAAGAAGTGAGGGATGATAGAAGATCCCTTCTTAATCAGAAGTATGAAGCTTTGCAACAAGGAAATAAAGATACCATTACTGACACCTTTGAGAATTTCTTCAAGATAGTGAATAGGCTAAGCGTCTATGACAAAGTCTTCACTAATGGAGAATTAAATGATAAGTTTTTGAGATCCCTAACTAAGGAATGAGATAACAAGGTCTGTGCCATAAGGGAGTTTGGAAAACTGGCCGAGACAGACCCTCAGAATCTCTTCGGGAAGCTTATGTCATATGAGCTTCAACTCAACACCAGAAAGGCTGAAGAAAAGAAGAGCAGGTCTGCATTCAAAGAGAAGTCTGTTGCTTTAAAGGCAGACACCTCTAAGAAGACAAAGGTTGTCCTTCCTACTCCAGCATAAGAAGTTAGTGAAGAAGAAACCTCAGAGCCAAGCACCTCGGGCTCTGAGCTATCAGAAGGAGAGTCCTAAGTACTCTCACGACAGTTCAAGAAATTCTTGAACAAGAAGAAGCAATGGAAAGGCAAGGATTCCTCCTATAGAAGATCACGACATGATGGAGATCGTCAACGAAAAGGCTCAAGCAGCCATGATAGGTACACTTCTAAACAGAACATGATTGTGAGGATAGCTCTTCTGACGATGAGTCAGAACTCAAGGCCCAATATAAGGAGTTAATCATGGCTTATGACAAATATCGTCGAGTCGTGAAAACTCAGGCTAAAGAGATAAAGTCTCTCAAAGCTGAAGAGAGCGTCTTGAGAGAGAAAGTCGCAAAGACTGACTCACTCAAAGAGAACTTCAATAATACTATTGAAGAATATAACAAAGTTCTTGAGCATCTTGACCTTAAAGAGAAAATCATCAAAGAGTTGGAAGAACAACTCGCCGCTGAAAAGAAACTTGTTGAAAGTTTCTCGAAGCCTAAGACTGTTCTTCCATTCGTTGATGAATTCTCAGCTAAGGCAAAGGGTGCTGGACTAGGCCATGAAGAAGCTCCTAGAAAGTCTTCTAGGAGAAATAAGGCTCAACGAAAGAATAAGACCACCAAAAAGGCCTTGGCCAAAGAGAAGGGGAAAGCCCCTCAAGATCAGACCTCTTTCAAAAAGGTCATATTTCCTTCAAATGAGTTTGATCTTGACTCATCCTACGGACACTTTGCTAGGCCTACCTATGTAGAGCCAAAGTCCCGTTATCAAGGATGGACTCGACCCAGAAACTTTGGTGAAAGTGTCTTTAAGGCACCTTATGAAAAAGTCATTCTTTAGAGCTATGGCCCTTTCAATCATGGTCATAACGTCAAGAAGGCACCAAAGGCAAAGCCTGTTATAGAAAAGCCAGTGAAGGAGAAGAAAACATGTGACTGTCATCATCATGAAGCTTCTTCCTCCAAGAATGCTGCCCCTGCTAGACCACAATTCCAAAAGGTCAAGCAGGAGAACATAAAGCAAAGATACAATAGATTTGACTATTGGTGTTGTGGCAGAACTGGTCACTTTGCCATCGATTGCTGGTTTAATCCCAAAAATGTTGCAACCCCTCATGTTGGCAATATGAGAAAGACCACTCCTAATGCTAATACTCATAGGGGGAGTGTTCTAACCCGAGACCAAGGACCCAAACATATTTGGGTTCCTAAGGCAAACTGATTGTGATTGCAGGTATGTCCAAAGGCCACGAAAATGCCAATCTGGTATTTGGACAGTGGATGCTCTCGCCATATGACCGGGACAAGAAGCCTAATTCAAAATTTCTCTCCAGTCATGAACAGACCAAAGGTCATCTTTGGTGGTTCAGACCGTGGAATCACTAAAGGCTACGGTATGATTACAAATGGTAATGTATCCTTCTCAGATGTGGCTTACGTTGAAGGTTTGGAACATAACCTTATAAGCATAAGCCAACTCTGCGATAAAGGATACATAGTTGAGTTTCATGCTGATAAGTGCTTGATAAAGTCCGTCGACAATATGGAAACGATTCTATCCGGCACTCGAAGCAGAAATATATTTTGCTTAAATTTCATTTGTATAGATTCTTCGACGCCAGTGTGCTTTTTAGCAAAAGATAGTGCGTCGCTTGGTGACCAATGGCACAAGAGACTAACATATATTAATTACAAAACTATTAATACATTATTTTCAATGAACTTAGTACGTGATGCCCCAAATGTCAAGTACGTCAAAGATAGACCTTGTCATGCATGTGTAAAAGGAAAGCAAGCAAGGGCTACCTTTAAAAGTGTTATTGGCAAGGATTATAATAGATGTCTTCATCTATTGCATATGGACTTGTTTGGTCCACTACAAATTAGAAGTTTGGGAGGTAAGGATTATACGTTAGTAATTGTTGATGATTACTTGCGCTTTGCATGGGTGTTCTTTCTGAAACACAAGTTAGATACCTTTGACATCTTTACTAATTTTGTCAGGCAAGTCCAGAATGAATATAACTGCTCCATAGTCAAAATCAGAAGTGACAATGGAACAGAGTTTAAGTCTGGGGCCATGACAGAATTTTGTGAAAGCTTGGGTATCTTTCATGAGTTTTCTTCCCCTCGCACTCCACAACAGAATGGAGTGGCCGAAAGAAGGAATAGAACACTCATAGAGGCCTGCAGGACCATGTTGAGTGATGCTTCACTACCAAAATATTTTTGGGCTGAAGCCGTCAAAACTACATGCCACGTGCAAAATCGAGCCCTCATAAACAAAAACCACGATAAGACACCTTACGAACTTCTGAAGGGAAGGAAACCAACAGTCTCATATTTTAAAATTTTTGGCTGTAAATACTTCATGCTCAACAATGGCAAGTATCATACAACAAAGTTTAGCAAAAAGAGTTTTGAAGGTATTTTTGTAGGTTATAGTAGTCATAGTAAGACATACATGATTTTTAATAGAAAAACCCTGGTTGTGGAAGAATCAATACATGTTGTATTTGATGAGACGAGCTTGCTGCAAACAACTCTTCTAGTGTGCTCATTGAAGATGCAGGTGCTAAGCTGAAAGAAATTAGCTTAGATGGACCGACAGAAGATAAAGGTGAAAAGTTCATCAAGATCACCACTCCAACTCCTATTGGAGAGGCTGATGATCAAGATGAAGAAGGAGTCCAAGTTGAAGAAGTCACTTTTGTGATAGAAGATGATCCAGATGTAAGGACTCTAGAGCTCAGACATCTGAAGGATCACCCCATGGACCAAATCATAGGAGATCCCCGGGATGGTGTCAGAACTCGTAGAGGTACAACTAATGAAAATCTATATTTAAGTTTTCTATCACATGTTGAGCCAAAGAAGTTTGAGGAAGCAAACTCAGATGCATCATGGATAATGGCGATGGAAGAAGAACTTAACCAGTTCAAGCGCTGCAAAGTATGGAAACTTGTTCCAAGACCCAAAGGTAAGAACGTCATTGGGACAAAATGGGTCTACAGAAACAAGATGGACGAGGATGGAACAATTGTAAAGAACAAGGCCAGACTTGTCGCAAAAGGCTATCGTCAAGAAGAAGGAATTGACTTCAACCAGACGTATGCTCCGGTGGCAAGGCTGGAGGCAATAAGGTTATTTCTAGCATATGCTGCACTCAAAGACTTCACCGTCTATCAAATGGACGTGAAGTCTGCTTTCCTTAATGGTGACATAAAGGAAGAGGTATATGTGGAACAACCTCCAGGTTTCGTTGATTCTAACTTTCCTGATTATGTTTACTTACTGCACAAAGCGTTATATGGTCTGAAACAAGCCCGTCGGGCTTGGTATGAGACACTGTCTACCTTTCTACTTAAGAACAAGTTCACAAGGGGAAAGATAGATAAGACATTATTTCTTAGGGAAATTAAAGGCAAGATTCTGCTAGTGCAAATCTATGTCGATGACATTATTTTTGGCTCTACTGACGACAACCTCTGCAAGAAGTTTTCAAAACCTATGCAAGGGAAGTTTGAAATGAGCAGTATGGGCGAGCTGAAGTATTTTTTAGGGCTTCAGGTGAAAC
Source organism: Platanthera guangdongensis (assembly GCA_039583875.1). Lineage (NCBI taxonomy): Eukaryota > Viridiplantae > Streptophyta > Magnoliopsida > Asparagales > Orchidaceae > Platanthera > Platanthera guangdongensis. The sequence continues at coordinate 138,982,492 of CM077152.1, forward strand.
AATCTGAAGATGGATTTTTCATCTCGCAGACCAAGTTCACCAAAGAGCTGATTAAGAAATTCTAAATGGAGAACACAACCGATGAGGACTCCAATGGGTTCAACAATGTCTCTGGACAAGGATGAAAAAGGGAAACCTTTCGATGAAACCAAGTACAGAAGCATTATTGGTTCCTTGCTCTACCTTACTGCAATTAGACCTGACATAATATTCTCAACATGTGTCTGTGCTAGATTTCAGGTGAACTCTAAGGAATCTCACTACGCTGCGGCAAAGCGGATTTTGAGATACCTTAAAGGTACACCAAATCTTGGCTTATGGTACCCAAGAAATAATGATAACTAGCTAATAGGTTTTTCAGATGCAGATTTTGCAGGGAGAAAATATGATAGGAAAAGCACTTCAGGGATTTGCCAATTCTTTGGAAGAAGCTTATCTCCTGGAGTAGCAAGAAGCAAAACTATGTGGCAATTTCAACGGCTGAGTTAGAGTACATCTCTGTAGGCAGTTGCTGTGTACAGTTACTTTGGATAAAGAATCAGTTTGAGGACTTCAACATGAAGTTTGAAAACATTCCTCTATTTTGCGACTCTTCCAGTGCAATTGTAATAGCCACAACCCACTCTCGCACAGCCGGACAAAGCATATAGAGCTGAGGTATCACTTCATCCGGAAGCATGTGGAGCATGGGGACATAGACCTTCAATATGTCTCTACAGATAAGCAAATTGCAGACATTTATACGAAGCCGTTGGACGAGATAAAGTTCTCGTTCTTCAAAACAGAACTTGGGATGCTCAACAAAGAAGACTAGAGAAGCTGGATTTTTCAAGAAGGTTCAAGGTACAAAGACCAAAAACTAGGGTTATATAAATAAGAAAATCCGGAAATGTCCTACATGAAATCATTTCCGCTCTCTCGAGTACCTGATTGCCTCTTCGCCTTCCTCAATCAGTTGCAGAGCCGCGCACTTTCCTTTACCCCATCAAAACTTTCTAGGGTTTCTTAATCACCAAGATTTCTGAATCATGGCCGCCTCCTCTAAAATCAGCATTGGTTCGGAATTGGTCGCCGTCGGGATTGCAGAACTATCTGACGACTTCCATAATCTCATGATTTTGCTCGACACCCCCGGATTAACCTTCGTTCTCCAAGAACACTGTAGAATTCTCTTCCCCGACGTTGCAGAATTTTTCAGAAATATCAAAGTGCAGCACCACGAGACAGTTCTAAAATCCACAGTCAGAGGTATAAAGATTAAACTTACCCCAAACTCCGTTTGTCAACTTCTTCGGCTGCCAGTTCTAGATGTAGATGATTTTCCGGGTGATGAAGAATATGCCAGAACTTGTTTATTTTGTGGAATTCCATCTGCTGCAAAGTACATTAGGAGGGCTGACATGAATGCAGAAGGAAAATTGTTACTTGATATTATTGGAAAAGTTCTTCTGTGCAGGATAAATTCAATAAGAGATATCCCTCTTTATTTCTTTGAAATGATGCAAGCTATAGTTTGTAAAAAGGATTTTCAGTTTGGCTTGCTCATCCTGAACAAAATTAAGGAGAGCATTAAATCCCCCAATTATGCAAGGATAATTTCTCTACTCGTTCATGAGATAAACACTGAAACCTTCAACTTCTCTAAAGGCAGTATCCTTCACCACATGAAGAAGGTCTCCATGTCCTCCATTCAAAGATGGGAGCTCAAGTTGCAGAATCCTTCTCAAGCTGCTAAGGTTACTGAAGTTCTAGAAACAGAGGACATGACCCCATCTCCCTCTCCATCTCAGGTCCCCAGCTCCTCTGGTGCACCAAATGAGCGGGAACATGGTCCTGTTTCAACCAGGATGTCAACTCCTCGTGCACCTACTCCTTCACCTGTTACCCCAGAAGACATTCCCTCAGATCAACAACTTCTAAAAGCACTCCTATCCACTAATGATGCCATCAATGGGATGATAGAGGAATTGACTGCAGATGAACCACCTCCTCTTGTATTTCCAAAAGCTCCATCCACTAACATACCCAAAGACCACACTCCAGAAAAATCTCCAGCAAGGGCTTCAGCTAAATCTCCTGATGCTCACCAAGAGCTGCCAGAAACTTTCTTCATTTTTGATGATCCATCACCTGAGCCAGCTGAAGCACCTCTCAGAAAATTAGATTTCTATATCCCTCAAGTCACTGAAGAAGGGGATACCCTAATTCATACTACAAGAGCTCAAAGTTATGTCACCCTTAAAGAAATAGCTCCATGGGTAGCTCCTCCTCTTCCTTCTATTCCATCTACTTCTGCTCCTCCTGCTGCAACTGCCATTCCCTCTACAGATTTTATGACACAGATTGTCCTTCTACTTCAAGAACAGAAAACATACTTTGATACTTGTATTAAGACTGTCACTGATGAGGTCACTGCTCTAGAAACTAAGAAGAGCAGAGGATTTTCTGAAATCCAACATAATACTGATCAGCTCAAACATCTGTTCCAAATTGGTGGCAAATAATTAGACCACACTATAACTAGTGTTGGACAAGTTATGGAACATGGTGTTACTCTAGCTGGAAATCAAATAGAATTGGACAAAAGAGCTGAAGCAAACAAGATGAAGATCTGTGAAGAGGTTGGCACTTTCAAAGAAGATGCAATCTCTCAGCTATCTGTTGAAGTCAGAAAGGGGGAGAAGTTGGTGAAAGAGTATTTAGAAAAATCAGATGCTACCATGCAAGAGCTCTGGGAAACTAAGATAAAAGAAATTCATAATGATGTCTTAGCACAAATACAAAGTGTCAAATTCCACACCTATGACACTGTTGTCTGGATACACAACCAAATTCTTCATGAATTTGCTGCAGATCCAAATATTATTCCTCATCATATGAATCCATTAGCTGCTGGTGCTCCTGCTCAAGCTCCTCAACCCACTTTCTCTCCAAGGCCTGATGATTCAGTTGCTCCACCGGATACCTATACTTAGGGTTGGGATGAAGATCATGCAGATATTTTCTTCCAAGCTCCTCTTGAAATTCAGACTTACAAGAAGAAAAGAAAGTATGGTGATGGTGTAACGCCTCTTATCCGTCGCATAGCATATAAAAGTAGGTCCGGCCGAGGCCCGACGCTATATATCCCAGATAGACCAGGTAGTTACTCAATGGAAACCATCCAACCAATCCAACGTCCTACACATAGTTGTCTAGCGGAAGCAATTTAAAATTGTTGCATTAAAAAAGAACCCAACACTAGCATGAATGTCCACTAATATGCCAAAAGGAATGATGTACAAATACACATGTATTGGCCTTAAGGCCTTATAATTGTTCTCCTAATATTACATGTTTTCCAAACCTCGGCACGCAGGCCGGCCATACATGAATAAAAGAAAACACACAAAAATTAGTCCTTCGAGGGCCGGCTCAGCAACTTGGGCTTTAGCCCGCTATTTATCGCTCGGCTCCGCAGCACCTGCAAGCACAATCCACCGCAACGGTGGCAAACCAAACTAACGGTCAGCCATGCTGACCAAATTATAACGATCTCGCCCCCAACTCGGGGCGGCGATGCTCCTTCCCTGCACTTTATTAGCACAACCAAGCAGTATATAAATACATTACATCATAGGCATTGGCACGCACGGCCACACGCCCTGTGCTCTCAGGGCACATTCTCGGTGATCACGTTCTAAGCCCGCTGACTCACCACCGTCCCCGGGACGGCAATCTCTCGTGAGCATTTGGTCTTTCTGGCCACTGCCTAAGACCATCCATCTATGCCAACGGTAAGTGCCAAGTCACTTTAGGTCTCTTTAACCGAACGATATAGAGCGGGTACGGTTCTGCCTAACCCGTTGCTCACACCGTAACGTTAATTTAAAAACATATGCGCGGGTCAAACTTTCCCGAGTCCCAAATCGTTTACATTCATCACATAACCCAGTTATGTTCAAGTTGGCTCCCAGGCCTCCCACATGATGGCAGAACCACGCGTCCGCCCAGTTTTCCGGGTGCACCTTGGAGTTAATCCCCATGGCTCCCTGTTGCAATCTACCTCGTAGAAAACCCGAAAAACAAACATTCACACAGAGTCTTCTCCAGCCACTTATGCAATGTAACATCGCCGATCCAGACCAACTTGTCCGGATAGGCTTCACACATCATGCCTATATCCGTTCTCGATTACGGACTCTACATGTACACAACGAGGACTATTCATGTCTACCCGAAGGAATGCCTCAAACTGACCGCAAACTCGCGAGAGCGGGCTTCCCTATGCAAAAGAAGAAGAGCTTCACATGCTCAAGTAGAGAATCGTTACCCTAGCCTTTACAAACAAGTTTGGAGGAGAAATTTCTACAAGTTTGGCCACTTCTCTAATGGCACAAATCTTAGTGTCCCAATCTTTGGTCAGGGATCTCAGGAATTTATCATTCAGCTCAAATGTGCTGAAGATTCTTCCATAGGACATCAACTCATTCACTATCCTATAGAACTTTTTGTAACACTCAGTTATGCTGTCAGACTTCCCTTGTCTGAAACTTTCATATTCCTGGTTTAGCATAGATTTTTTGTCTTGTCTTACTTCTTCAGACCCTTCCATATAGACTATCAAAGTATCCCACATTTCCTTTGAAGTCTTGCAGTGAATCAAATTCTGAAAGGTTGCATCATCAATGATACTCACTATGACATTCTGGGCTCTCTTACCCATAGTGGTTAAGATGATCTCATCCTTGGTCATCTCTGAATAATCTTTGGGTATTCTTTGGTTTGCATCCAGAATTGATATCTTCATTGGAACATAAGGACCTTCCTTGACTGTAATATAGATCCTTGGATAAGAAGCCTCCATAAATAGCCTGACCCTTTCTTTCCAGATACCAAATATTTCCTTTCTGCATATGGGTAGTTTCATTGAACCTAGTTCCTTGTGATTTTCACATGAACCCATTTTCTTGATTCTTTCTTAATTCTTAAATCTGCCTTAAGGATCTCACTCTAACTGTTAAGTCCTTCTTTGAGCAACCTCCCTCCGATACCACTTGAAAGAATTAGTGCCTAACCACCTAGAGGGGGGGTGAATAGGTGTACTTTTTCTTTTTGATTTTAAGGCAGAAAATCTATACAGTTATTTAACCTGAATTTGCAATATGCTACAACTACTCAGCACAGCAATCACAGAAACAATCAAACACAGAGTGCACACAGATTTTATAGTGGTTCCCCAAGGTCTGGGAACATCCACTTTCCCTCTTCGCCTATCTAGCAGTTTACTAGATTTGGCCTAACTTCTTCTCTTCACCTCAGATCCTCAAATCTTACAGTAGCTCAGAACCCCAACACGGCTCCTACAACTCAGAGTGTATCCACAATCCTACAACTCAGGCCAACTGCCCTATCTCAGCCTTCCACAAGGCCTACACTCAGAGATCACTATCTCCTACAACTCAGGCTCACAACCTTACCACTCAGAGATTACTATCTCCTACACTCAGCCTTTATATAATAGGCTTACAATCTCAGATCTAGAATAGATCCTACACAAAATAGTGTTTACAATGTAATTAACCATAACTCAAATAGAGAGAGGAGTAGCTGGCTTCTTGAATAGTTCTTGGAAGAACTTGATGGCAGAGATCAACCTCTCTTAGATTTCTTCAAAGCTTCTTGAATCTGAACTCAGTAGGGTTGAATCTCCTGTGAAGTAGATCTTTAATCAGCTTCTGACTTGAGATTCAGATTTCAATCTGAATCTTGCTTGGCAGCCTGGTTCAGCAACTGCTTCTTAGATGGAGCTCTCTCTCTCCAATTTCTTCTTAGATCTTCTCCCAAAAATCTTCTGTATAATTATTTCTATCAGGTTTCTTCAATGATTGATTATCCTCTCAAAATCTTCAATCTTCTTAAAATCTTCAATCTTCTTAAAATCTTCAATCTTCTTAAAATCTTCTTTTTCTGTTGAAGGAGAAAGTCTTTATATAGTCTTCCTCCATGGTAACCGGCTGATCCGGTTTCTAATAACCTTATGACAGCTCTGACAGTAGTAGTTGACCGGTTAGAAATGGCAACTGTCAAGTCATCCAGTCAGTTCTTGAAATCACTGTCTCTGTCTGAAAGTGTCGAGACTGATCTTCATTATGTGTCGACACAATTAGACTAAGTATCGACACAAGTGGACTAAGTGTCGACACATGCCTTGGTGGTGTCGACACAACTCCTTTGTTGTTGTTTACTGCTTCTCGACACTGCTTCTTTAGAATGTGTCGACACTGATTCTGTGTGTCGACACAAGCCTTCTTTTCTTTAACTTTGTTGAAACTTGCTGTGTGTCGACACATCTCCTTTGTGTCGACACAAGTACTTCTTTACTTGAATTTGTTGAAGCTTTGCTGTGTGTGTCGACACATCTCCTTTGTGTCAACACATCTCCTTTGTGTCAACACATCTCCTTTTTTGTTGTAGACAAATACTTCTGTGTGTCGACACTGCCTCCATGTGTCGACACATTTTATGTCAACTAAGTATTCCTGTGTGTCGACACTGCCTTTTGGTGTCGACAAAGTTGATGTCGACTTTGCTTCTATGTGTGTCGACACTGCCTCTGGGTGTCGACAAAGTTGATGTCGACAATGATTCACTTTGTGTCGACTGAGCTTCACTGTGTGTCGACACAGTTGATTCTGGTGTCGACACAGCCTTTCTAAGTGTCGACACAATTAACTCCAAGTGTCGACACAGCTTTTCTCCAGTGTCGACACAAGCCTTCATAAGTGTCGACATAGCTTCTCTAGGTGTCGACATATGGACTTAGAATTTTTCCTGCATTTCTGCATTTACTTAACCTGCACATATCAACTCAAAAACACATCAAATACACCTTGATGCATATCATTGAGTAGGGTGAGACTTCTTCAAATCTGGTACACATTTTCCAATGTACCCAACAGTCGTGTCCCTCCCTCAGGCTCTGCAGGAGCTGCGCTTGGGATAGCTGAGCCTTCAATGCCCGGAATGCCTCCTCACATTCCTCCGTCCACTCAAACTATTTGTTCCCATGAAGCGTTTTGAAGAAAGGCGAGCACTTCTCCCAGGTACGAGAGAGAAACCGACTCAACCCGACCAGCTTTCCCATCAAGAGTTGAACCTCCTTGGCGTTGCGAGGCGATTCCAACTCCATGATGGCATTCACCTTATCCGGGTTAGGCTCGACCCCCGCTGGGGTTAGAAGGTGTCCGAGGAACTTGCCCCGGCTTGCCCTGAAGACACACTTTTAGGGGTTTATCCTCATCTTGAACCTCCGCAGGGTCTGGAATGTCTCCTCCAAGTCAAGTAAGTGTGACTCCACATCACTGCTCTTTATCATGAGGTCATCGACGTAGACTTCCAGGTTCCTTCCCCTTTGGTTTCTAAACACCCAATCCATCATTCGCTGGTACGTATCCCCCGTATTCTTTAGCTCTAAGGACATCATTTTATAGCTGAAGCATCCCTCCCTCATGATGAAGGAGATATCTTTGATGTCGGGGATGCATACGGATCTGGTGATAACCTGAAAAAGCATCCAAAAAACTCATAACAGAAAAACTGACGGCTGAATCAACTAGCGCATTGATCCGAGGTAGGTGGTAGCTATCCTTAGGGCATGATTTATTCGATAAAGAAAAGTCTACACACATGCGCCACTTTCCATCACCCTTCTTTACCATTACCACATTGGAGACCCAGCCTGGGTACTGGATCTCCAAAATCAAACCAGCGTCGAGAAGCTTCTTCACCTCCTCACGGATGGGATCCTCCAGCTTGGTGGCGATGGTCCTCATCTTCTGGTGAATGAGGCGCGTCTTTGGGTCCAGGTTCAGGAGTGGTAGGCCACGTCAACGTAAATGCCCGACATTTCTGCCGCGCTCCAGGCAAAGATGTCAACATTCTTTTGGATGCACTCCCGCATCCTTGCCTGGTCTTCGGGATGCAAGCCCCCACTGATCCTCACCTTCTCTACCTTCCCTGCCTTGCTGATGACCTCCATCTCCACAACTTCCTCCGCCGGCTCCAGCCGAGACTGCTCCCTGCCGGCCCTCTCCTCCTCTCTTCCCAGCTCCTCCTCACCTTCTACCACCTCAACCTACATTGCCTCCAACAGGCCTCCTCCAAATAACTCCACTCCTTCTCCCCTCTGGGACTCTCCCTCTGCTTCTCTCTCTAGCCCTTGCTCACATGTTGCCTTCGCCAGCGCCTCACTTAGGCTCGCCCTTTCTTTCTCCACAACCTCCTCCTCGACCTCATCCCAAGCCTCATCCAGGTTGACTAATCCCTTCCTTGCATCTTCCTCTCTAATCTTCTCCCCGACCTCACCTAGGCTCATCTCTCCTTCCCCTGCAGTGTCTTCTTCCCTATCCATCTCCTTTCCTAGCTTCTCCGCCTCTACCATCCAAGATATGGTATTAGCGGCAGTCACGTAGCACTGCCTCGCCACCTTCGGATCCCCCCTGATCCTGACCTGCACTCCTCCACTGCTGAACTTTAGGCACTGATGGAACGAGGAGGGGACGCAACGAAAGGCGCTAATGAGAGGACGCCCAAATCTTGTATTGTAGCTGCTCGGAGCGTCAATGATAACAAACCGATAGTTCCTCGATACCCCCCAACATCACATGCAGCCCTACTCCTCCTTTAACTTCCTTCGGCTTCCTCGAGAACCCAAACAACGGTCCTTCCGAGGCTAGGACCCTCTGAGCTTCCAACTTCATCTCATCAAAGGCCTTCTTGAAGATTACGTTCACCGAGCTCCCTTTGTCCACCAGAATTCGGGAGACCGTGAGATTCTCCATCGCCGTATGGATCACCAAGACATCACAGAACGGGTCTTCATAGTCAGACATATCGTTCACCGAGAACGTGATCTTTTCCTCTTATGGGGGGGGGGGTCTGGGAGGTCGAGGCGACGCTCCATTGAAACGTGGTCTAAAAGCTCCCCTTAGGGGTGGCTTCAATCCCCACACCCCTATGGATCACCATGATCCCTCCCCAGGCCCCCATGTCCACCCGGTCCTCACACCTATCCTCTCCTCCTCCTGGCAGAACTTCCTCAATCCTCACGAGGGGTTATTGTTGGGCCTACCCTCTTGCCCCCTCATTTCCAAAATCTTCGGGCACGTAGCCGTTGCATGACCCTCCTCCTGGTGAAAGTCACAGAAGGGAAGCGCCACCCTACCTTCTCTCCTCCTTGCTCCTCCCGGAGCTCCTCTCCTTCCTCCTCTTCCCCTCACTATCTCCACCTCTTCCTGCTGCGGCTGGAGAGGGACCCTCTGTCCCTGCCTCTAGGCCGACTAGTTGAAACTCCTTTGCTCGCGGTGGTTGTCCCTACCTTAGAAACCACCACCCTGCCCTTGAGGGTGACCCTCCTGGGGCCTCCAGCCCAACCTGTTGTTCGGCTCTCTTGGCCCCCAACCTTACTGTAATTTCCCTGATTTTTTGGCAATTATTTAATCCTCTTGTTGACATCATAATGACGTAAGGGGCGTTACGTTAACGTTGAGTTGACGGCACAATGCCGTAAAGGCGTTTTTGCGTCCGTTCGGTCGGGTCGGCCATATTCTTGAATTCTTGTTGTAATTGAAAAATTTTGCATTTGGAAATTTAGTTAAATAATTTTGGACTTGCTCTTCAAGTTTCGTCGCGATCCGAGCGATATTCGGGCCTCGGCGATTTTCCGAAGTTTTGTAGAATTTATGTTCGCCGTAGACTTTGAAAATTAATATCTCGGGATGGCTCGTCGGATTTTGGTTTTGACTTTGCCGTTGGATTTGTAGCATCAATGTTCGCCTTTGGTGCGAGTTTCGTTTAATTCGGCGCGCGTTTGGGCCTCCGTTTTGAACTCGTGCTTCCTTGTTCAAAATATATAAATATGATTATTTTAATATTATAATACTATTCAAAAATGTCTTTTACTATTCATCTCTATAGTTTGATTTTGGATATTTTTGTAAAAACCACTATTCACCAGAACAAAAAAAGTACTGTTCTGCATTTTTGTTCTGCGAGTAACTTGGCCTTCTTCTCGCATACAACGTTCTTCCTTCTCGAGTAATCACTATTCAACTCTCGAGTACTACTGCTTGGTGTCGAGTATTGCCTTCTTTGTTCTCGAGTACTAAATTTTAATACTCGAGTAGTCTGTTTTCTACTTCTTGAGTACGTGTAATCTTGTTCTCGAGTACAGTATATTCATCTTGAGAATTTCATTCCAGTCTGCGTTCGAGCATCGTTTTGAGGGTCAAAATAGTGTCGTATTGAAAACTGTTAATATGAAAGTTGTTCGTCTCGCCGAGATCTACAACTTTTATGTTGAGCACTTTTCTCTTTGAAGTCATCCTAAATCACTTTTTCCATTTTCCGCACACCCGCTCATAAATAACCCGTTTTTTCCTATTTAGACAAAACTTTTTATAAATACACACACACACACACACACACATATATATATATATATATATATATATATATATATATATATATATATTCTGATACTTAAGATAATTAGAAAGAAAACTTTATCTTCTTCATCACGATTTAGACCAAACCGAAACCACCTATGTGAAGGTGCTAGATTTGGTAGACTTTGACGTGATTTTGGGTATGGATTGGCTGTCCAGCTACAATGCCGTCATTCAGTGCAAGCAAAAGCGCTTAGATTTCAAAGGTGACAATGACCAGCCCATGTGTGTGTTTGGTTTGCCGCGTCAGGAATCTTTGATCATTTCTGCGGTATGTGCTCGCAAATTTCTAGAGTCGGGTTGTCATTCTTTTCTTGTCTCCATTTTTGTTCTGGGAGCTGCACCGGTTGAGCCTCGAGTTGAGGACGTTTCGGTGGTGCATGAGTTTCCGGATGTCTTTCATGTTAGTCTTCCTAGACATCCTCTTGAGAGAGAGGTGGAGTTTGTTATAGACCTTGAGACAGACACTCGCCCTATTGCAATGGCACCGTACCGCATGGCGCCATGTGAGTTAGAGGAGCTGCGTTCTCAACTGGATGAGTTATTACAGTGCGGTTTTTTAGACCCAGTTCTTCCCCTAGGGTGCACCAGTGCTCTTCGTGAAGAAAAAGGATGGAATGATGAGGCTATACATAGACTATCGAGAGCTAAACAAGGTGACCATTAAGAACAGATATCCGTTGTCTAGGTTCGATGACTTATTCAATCAGTTGCAAGTTTGTTCCGTGTTCTCGAAGATTGACCTCCGTTCAGGTTACCATCAGTTAAGAATCTGGGTGTCATACATTCCGTGAACTGCTTTTCATTCTCGATATGGTCACTTTAAATTTCTGGTAATGTCATGTCGATTAACGAACTCATCGTCAAATTTTATGGACATGATGAACATGATGTTCAAGGACTTTCTGGATAAGTTCGTGGTTGTATTCATTGACGATTTCCTGTTATATTCCAGAAATGCAGAAGAGCACGCCTTGCACTTTCGCTTGGTCTTGTCTACTTTGAGGGAGCAAAAGCTGTATGCGAAGCTTAGCAAGTGTGAGATCTGGTTGTCTCAGGTGCCATTCATAGGACACATTGTAAGCAAGGACGGTATCTCAGTGGACCCCGCGAAGATAGTCGCAGTCTTGGATTGGAAGAGACCTACATCACCTAAGAAGATAAAGAGATTCTTAGGGTTGGCAGGTTACTACAGAAGATTTGTGAAAGGATTCTCTATGTTCTCTGCGCCATTGACCAGGCTTACGCAAAAGAGCTCAGCTTTTGTTTGGAGTGATGCATGTGAGGAAGCTTGTCAAGAGCTCAAAAGGAGATTGTGTTCTGCTCCAGTTTTGGTATTGTCGGTGGAAAGAGTAGAGTATGTTATTTATGTGGAAGCCTCGCGAGTTGGACTCAGTTGCATGTTGATGTAGGACGGTAAGGTGATTGTGTTGGAGCATGCATTCCGCATCTCTTGGTTTGAGAATAACAAATATCGTGATGTATTTGATCTACTCATTGGTGTGGTTATAGTATGTAGCTTGTACAGGTTGAATGAGGTGACAAGGCCTCAGTCATGGACATGATCCAAGGGTGTGTACACTTTAGAAAAAAAACAAAATGACGAGTTTTGTGTGCTAAACTTCAAACAGCCATAACTTTCAATCCGGGAGGAGTTACGGAACATGCCACCCCATTCCGGAATGAGATCAAAGTCATCTACACTCTAATAATGGTTCTAATGGCAAAAGTGAAAAGGAGATACAACTAGGTGATAGCCACTATCGCCCGGCGATAGCTCCACAATCGAATCATCCCACGGAAATCCCAGAATCGTGGGACACATGACAGCCAGATAGGATATCGCCGATTGGCGATAGCCAGTGTCACCAGGCGATATCGATAATATATAAAAGTGATTCATTTTTATGTGGAGATCAAGGATTGCAGAATTTGGAGTGTTCCTTCCCGTGCAACTGATCCAGAGAGCTCTAGCCTTCAGAAAACTCTCATTTTCCCAAGAACGTTTAAGAGCGAAGAAGAGACGGTTCGTGTGCAGCATCTCAGGCAATCTTTGCAAGGATTCGACGTCATCTTCAGAGCTTCATTTTGAGGGAGTTTTTATTGTGAATTTCTTTTTTGTAACTTATCTTATCATCTTTGTAATCGGTAGAGAAATTGCCGCCTTGTGCGTGACGTCTAAGTCCTTGGATGGCTTAGGAGGAAATCGCCGCCGTGTGCGTGGCGTCTAGGTCCTTGGGTGGCTTAGGGGAAAATCGCGGCCATTTGTGTGGCATCCAAGTCCTTGTGCAGCTTAGGGAGTAATCACTGCCTTGTGTGCAACATCTAGATTGTGGTTAGATCTAGGGGGAGGCTAGTAACAAGATCTAGGGAGAGATACGATTTAGGATGCCGGATCTTGGTAGAAGGACCCGCGAAATCAAAAGTTAACTATATTTTTCATAAGCCTTAATCTCTAGCTTCATAGAGATATCATGTATATTGGTTTATAACTTATGAAATAAAAGATTATCATTTATGTTCTTATTTTTTTCTAAGTGTTTAATTTTATTATGAAAAATTAGTTTTGATTTCTTTAATTATTTCATCAAGTAAATTAAGATTAAGAAATAAATTTTGTCAACCCTTATTCACCCCCCTCTAAGGGCGCCGTAAGATCCAACACTTGGTATCATAGCCAGGTTATTCCAAAATGGCTTCACAACCAGGAATAATGACGCTTCATGATCTCGCAACCACTAGAGGGGATGAAATTTTAATAAATGAAAAATCTTTAGCACCACCATTGTTTATGGGTGAAAACTATAAAGGGTGGAAAATTCTAATGGAAAATTTTCTTAAATCTTTAGATGAAAAAGCTTGGAATATTATAATTAAAAAGCCCCCAATTATTTTAAATAGAAAACAAATGATTTTAAATGCTAAATCCTTAAATAGTTTATTTTGTGCACTAGATCAAAATATTTTTAAACAAATATATATGTTTTCTACTAGTTATGAAGTTTGAAAATTTCTTGAATAAACTTATAATTCTTTATCCACAGGAACAAAACATGGACAAGACATGGAAAAATTGAATGCTTGAATTAGTATTCAAGAAAGCTCCTCCTTTAATGAATCCATGAAGTGCATGTCAAATGGATTGGAAGAAGTGAACACATCGTGCGAAAGAGAAGATGAAAATTCATTTATTGAAGAGGAATGCTAAGAAAATGTCAAAGGAACTTTATGTTCAAATCTTGCCTCATCCTATAGCACTGTATGTAAATCGAAGTCTTCCCTTTTCGTAACAAATTCTATTTCTACATTTCATATGCTTGAAATTGCTAAAAGCAGAATTAAGAAATTGAAAAATGTTAATTCAAAATTACGTTTAGAAAATATAAGTTTAAAAGCAATCACAAAAGTATAATCTCGTATTGATGTATCAAATTCTCTTTCATGCTCTGTAGTTGAAAGTTCTACATCTCGTTATAATTGCAATGATCTTAGAGAAAAATTCAAGGAATTTGAAAAAAGTGCTTTTAATTTTAAAAGAGTATAATGAAAATTTGATAAAAGGAAACATTGCTATAATGAATAAACTAGAATCATTAAAAATATTTGAGGAAAAAAATTTAATTAATAAAAAATCATTTATTTTTAGTTTACCTTCAAAATTATGTAAGACTTGTACTAGCGAGTTAAATAAAAGTATGTATAAAAAGAAGATTGAAAATGATAAACAACTCAATGATTGTTTGAAAAATAATTTCAAAACTCTTTCTCCTAACTCTAAATAAAATGATCACAAATTTCCAATTAACAATAGTTTTAAAAATCACTACAATTATAACCATCATTTTCATGACTATGGAAATTTGAAACATGTTCAACTACAGTATGAATGGAGACCCAAGATTAAAAATAAAACATTAACTCCACTTGAAATGATCCATTCATCACTTTCTCCTCATAATCTAACACGCTATATTTGGGTACCCAAAAGAACCATCACACTTGGATCACTTTGGATACCCAAATCTCTTATTCATTAGTACTCAATCAAACGTGTGAAGTAGAAATAAATCAAAATAGAAGACTCAATAATCTACTTCACGACGTGCTTAATGTATTTTTATTTTTGTTATTTTTCTTTTTATTTTGAGCCAACACGTATTTTGGTCACTTTATATATTTTGATATATGACTTTCACATATTAAGCATAAATTCTCTAATAAATATGTGATTTTAAAATAAACTATAATTTAAAATCAATCCTACATAAAGTAATAGTTTATGATTTCATTCTTAGGCTTAAATGTTTAATATGTCCATGATCTTTCCACATTATATTTCTCACTTTAGTGAGGGCGTAGGTTGTATGCATTAGAGATGCTAATCTATAAATCATGTTTTGTCCTTAAACGGGGAAGGGTTTCAGTTGCGCCCTGCGAGGCACTGGGGGGAAAGAGTGTTAGGTGTAGTGACCTCTTTTGTGTGCATATGGGATTAACACCCCAACCTATTGTACACCTTCAGCTCCTCATGCCCATCCGTCACTTAATACGGGGCTATGGTGTAGACATATAGCTTGGGTAGTTTAATTTAGGAAATACTCATATCATATTCATTGCATGAACATTATTTTACACTTTATTATTATTTATATCATGCATATTGGTTTGAACATGTGTATATTACTTTATACTAGTTATTTTAAAGATATTACAAAAAAACCAATTATAAAATTACAAAACCATTAAAAAAATTAATAGTCATTGTCAATGATGATTAATTATATCAATTAAAGATTAAATACAATGTTTAATTTAGTTTTCACATTTCTTAAAATATTGTTTTGATTTTATCAAGCCTTGAATATTATCTTATTATGTGCAATGAAATTGATTGTAGAAAACATGTGTAGAATTGTTTAGCAAGCCTCTAAGTATGAGTAATGTTTTGTGTTTGATAATGACTTTACACACTCACTTATTTTGATAACCTACATGTGTTTTTAATCTTATACTTGCATGATTGTGTAGTGTAATAACATAATAATTAAAATTCACAAATAGAATACCTACACTACATTGAATTATTTATTTCAATTCTTTGTTTTTCATGCACTTATTCATTAGAGAAAAGTGGTTTAAATATTTAAATGATATTGTTTGCAAAACAAGTGAATTCAGAGTCCTTGGTCACAAACATAAAAAGCATAGAATAAATCACAAGGAAAATCCACCAAACACTACTCACCCTCCTAATAAGTCTTAATAAGCATTATGAGATTGAGCACCTTGGAAAGGATTGTAAAGTGCCTTGTAACAAACAAAAATACCCACCAGTTCTCTTAGTACACTGGATCACAAAAATAAAAACAAAGTTAAAAAGAATAAAAGTGATCTCCCCCAAGCTCGACTTCGCTCCATGATAAGTCTTAATGAGCATTGTGTGTGCGAAGCACCTTGGTAGTTGTACTTTTTATGTATGTTCATTGAGATATCATGGAAGTAATATATTTGTGTATTTTAATGTTGTATTATTTCATTATATATATCATTCATTTTGATTAATACATTTGTATACTTTATCAAATCACTTTTGTACACATTATTATCACATATAAAACTTCTACTCATGAGAATTGGATCTTAATGCATATCTACACAATTCTCTACAAACTTAAGTAAATGCACTAGATAGCAAAGCATGACCACTTCAATGTTTTTGTTTACTTGAAATGCAAATTTTATTACATTGTAGTTTTATATCTTTTCTTGATATTTTCAAATCATGCTTGCAATTATAACTCAATGGAATAACATTTCTTAGAACTTTAACTCAAATATCTAATATTCAGTTTTAAAACTCATTAGCTTTTATATATTATCTATTTCTAAAAAGATGTTTATTTTTAAGAATGCTTATTATACTTTCCGATGTGATTACTACTTGCGCTTACTCATGATTTCTTTTTTAACAAGTGGTATCTTGAAATAAAAATGTTTACACTATCATTTATTTTATGTTCTTTACTACTTTAGGTTCCACCATGCTTATTTTTAACAAGTGGTATACACTCACCTCTACCCCGTTTTGATACAATCGAAAGGGGAGAATAACTTGCATGAACTTAAAAATTTTAGAGGGAGTACATTGTAAATTTCATAGGAAATATTTATGTAGCAGGAGTAATTATAGAACAAGTGCATATATTATCCTATTGCACGATCATGGTTATTCTTCCAATAAGTTATCCCTAATGAATCCTAAAAGGTATATATTCATCGCTACCCACTTTTGCTAATAACAAAAGGAGGAGAATAAACTGAGAAATCTAGTGGATTTGATATTTAGGGGGAGCAAAGTACATATGGAACACTTATGTAGGGGGAGACTTCATATAAGAAGAGTATGTTTTGCTTTAAATCTACCATGTCATAAACTTATAATTCATGCATATATTTTACCACACTAACCTATAAACATAAATGGTCTTAAACTCATGAATTTCTCATATATGTATTTGTTATTTTCAAAAGAGGGAGATTGTTGGAGCATGCATTCCGCATCTCTTGATTTGAGAATAACAAATATCGTGATGTATTTGATCTACTCTTTTGCATGGTTATAGTGTGTAGGTTGTACAGGTTGAATGAGGAGACAAGACATCAGTCATGGGCATGATCCAAGGGTGTGTACACTTTAGAAAAAAAACAAAATGACGAGTTTTGTGTGCTGAACTTCAAACAACCATAACTTTCAATCCGGGAGGAGTTACGGAACGTGCCACCCCATTCCAGAATGAGATTGAAGTCATCTACACGCTAGTAATGGTTCTAATGGCAAAAGTAAAAAAGGAGATATCGCTAGGTGAGAGCCACTATCACCCGACGATAGCTCCACGATCGAATCGTCCTGCAGAAATCTCAAAATCGTGGGACACGTGGCAGCCAGATAGGATATCGCCGATTGGCGATAGCCAGTGTCACCGGGCGATATCAATAATATATAAAAGTGATTCATTTTTCTGTGGAGATCAAGGATTGTAGAATTTGGAGTGTTCCTTCCCATGTAACTGATCCAGAGAGCTCCAACCTTCAGAAAACTCTCATTTTCCCAAGAACGTTCAAGAGCGAAGATGAGATGGTTCGTGTGCAGCATCTCAGGCAATCTTTGCAAGGATTCGACGTCATCTTCAGAGCTTCATTTTGAGGGAGTTTTTATTCTAAATTTCTTTTTTGTAACTTATCTTATCATCGTTGTATTCGGTAGAGAAATCGCCATCTTGTGTGTGGTGTCTAGGTCCTTGGCTGGTTTAGGGGAAAATCTCCACCTTGTGTTTGGCGTCCAAGTCCTTATGCGGCTTAGGGTGTAATCACTGCCTTGTGTGTAACGTCTAGATCGTGGTCAGATCTAGGGGGAGGCTATTAGCAAGATCTAGGGAGAGATACGCTTTAGCCTGCCGGATCTTGGTAAAAGGACCAGCGAAATCAAAAGTTAACTATATTTTTCATAAGCCTTAATCTCTAGCTTCATAGAGACTGAGTCATGACAAAACCCTGGGAAGCTCTTAAGGGTCTAGTGACATGCAACTTAACTCCCCAAGTACGGGCTTAGAGTCGGGCAGTGCTCGACGGAATCATCGAGCGGATCTCGAAGAAATCGTTGAGCGGAGCTCGACAAAAATGTCGAGAAGATCAGAGGAGTTTCGGGAGGAGAGAAATCACGGCCAGGGGAGACCAAGGGTCTCTCTCTCCTTTTTCCAAAGCATTGTTCTTTCCCCATTCAGTATAGAAGACCATGAGACCTTTTTTGGTGGCTGTTCAGTGACCAGAACAGTGAATTCACCCTTGGCCAAAATTTTCCATTAGTGGTCATTAATGGTGACATAAAGAAAGACCCCTCCCCTCCCCTTTCTGTTTCATTTAAAAGCTTCACTGGACAACAAGGAGTCGTTTCCACCCATTCCCCAGTGGTTTCAAGCTACTTGATTGTGCTGTTGTAGAATCCAGATTTCCTCCACCACCGGTAATGGAACACCAACACCAAACCCATCGTAAAGCGCGATTGAAGGTCGATATCTCCCCCTCTCCCTCGGTACTAGGATCCTAGATAAAATATGAGAGATATCGGGCTCAATTGAGCCAAATCCAATGAGTTTTTCCCTGGGTTTTTTGGGTTTTTCCTCACCTCTCGGGTTCGCCGGAAAAGGCCTCTCCGACGGCCGTGCCGTCGCCTGATGATATCCACCACCTCAATGGAGGTGGTGGTGGTGGTGGCCGGCTGGGGAGATGGTCGGGTGGCCGATGGTAGCTGTTGGAATTGGCTCCAGGTTGGGTCGATCCAGGCCATTGGCTGGAGGAGGAAGAAATCCAGCACCCGCCCGATCTATTTCAAGATCTGTGTAGATCCTTCTTTTATTAATTGTATTAAATGAATATTTTGTCACATAATATCAGATACTTTAGGATTTAAATTAAAAAAACATGGAGGCTATTTATGAAAAAGTGATCAACATGAAACTTGTAGATCTATGAGTCTAGCTTAATTTAAAATTAGTTTGACCAATTTGGAGGTCAGGTCATAACACAACACTCATTTTGGTGCAGTCTATACTTAGAGCTAATCAGAGATTAAATTGAGTGCCCCTACTTAACCATATGTCCAAATAACCTGAAATTTAGGCAGAGAGTAAATCTTATCTATATCCAGGACATATCCAAAAATGAGAATTTTTGGAGGAAACATTTCTATAGTTTTGGTAAAAATTTAATAATCCTAGTATAGTTTAATTAAGGGGCCTAATGACATCTCAAACCCCCAAAATTTTGGTGGATGGTCTTAGGGGTCACCATGAGTCTCTAATTAAAATCTCAACCCATTTGAGTATGATTTGACAGGGTTTTGATGTGACTAAAGTTTGGACCCTTAAGGTGAGTATAGGGTTTAGGATTCTTGGTGCATGGAGGTGGCAATCCTCACCCAAATGGGTTGGGGTTCTGGCCAGACTCCCAAGTTCAGTAGGGTCACCCTCTCTTAGAGTTTGGAATGAGTTAGGGTGGCTGAGACCCAGTGCCCTAGTTCAAGCCTTGGATTGAGTCTGTTAGGGTTTGTGAAAGACCTAGGGTGTTTAGGCTTTGTTTGGGCTTGGAGTTTACCCCATGGGTTTCAAGGGTGGAGTAATGCCATAAGAAGGAATTTGGTAGTATTTAGACACATGCACTCCACTTAAATCACTTGGAAATTATTTAGGTCTATACACCTTAGGGAATAAATATAGGGTCTTATGACCTTGGATCCTTGTGAAATTTTGGTAGAAGTATTTTTATAGTACTATTGACCTCTTTGTTTTATTATAGGATATTTAGAAAATAGTAGCTCATACTTGTAGGTATAATCTCCACCTTGCCCTATTTGATGATTTTGAAGTAACCATGGTAAAATTAACTTGGCATTATATGAATCTCTGGCAAAGTTTATCAAATACAATTTGTAACCACTGATAGAAGATTTGGAATATTTGGACATTTCTTCTTAGTACTTCATGTGTTAAGTGAACTAGTGCACCTTACTTTGACAAAAGG
This sequence comes from Platanthera guangdongensis, assembly GCA_039583875.1. Classification (NCBI taxonomy): domain Eukaryota; kingdom Viridiplantae; phylum Streptophyta; class Magnoliopsida; order Asparagales; family Orchidaceae; genus Platanthera; species Platanthera guangdongensis. The sequence goes on from CM077152.1 coordinate 139,002,555, forward strand.
TTAATAAATATTATATCTTGCTGAAAAATTTTGTCACTTGGCCAGATAACGTTTTAGGGCATAATAAAGCTTAGAAAATTATTACATGTGTTTTGGATGAGCTTACGAGAATGTTTCTTCACAAAATGCACTTTAATAAATTTACTTGAAATATTTATCTATATAGCCTACTTACCTTGGAATTGCATGAAACTTAGTTAGTAGTGTTTTCTGATCATTATAAGGCTCTGGTAAATTTTATATAAATTTTGGACTAAGTTTTATGGTACTCCCTTCATTAACCTTATTTACTTGAAATGTCTTGAATTAATTATTTAAAGGATAGTACATTTATTAAAATTTGTGAAATTTTGTATCCATTGACATTTTACTATAATATAATGTTCACAATCCTTGGGTGGCCAGAAATTAAGGAAATCTAGCACTTCATGTTCAAAATTACACATGGCCTAGATTTTGGGGAAATTAAATAAATGCCAAATTAATTAGGAAAATATAAAATTTTCTGGATTTAGACTAAGTATGTCATGATAGACCCCCATTAATTATCTTAGGGCATTTGGATTAAAGTTTGGAGTACCTCCTATCATGTACATCATATAGCTTAAGTTGATCTGCATTTAGTAAAACTACGAAATTGTGATAACATGAGGAATGAACATAGGGAGTTAGGGAAAATAGTCACTGATTTGTGGTGAAGAGAACATGAGTTGGTCTATAAGAGTCATGATGAGGGGAATGTTGGGTTGACTAGTGTTAACAAGTGTTCGGGGTCGACGAAAGGTCGTCTTTCCTGTAAGGATAAAGAAAGTCAAAATTCAGTAGGATTAGATCCAGTAAAATATTAAAAGGGATCAGAAATTGGGTATTAACCAATAATAAATAAGTACCTTGCGAAAGTGAGATTTGGGCTTCAGCCCATTGTAGTTCCCAGTACCCTCAAGAACCCTTCACGGGGAATGCCGTGGGTTGTCCAAGGTTAACATATGCCGTAGGAATAAATGGAATGGAAGAGTAATTAGAAATACTCTAGGGTTACACCTTCACACACACTCCCTAGTGTTGTGGGAGTCAGGTTAAGTCTCCTAAGCGGTAGGCTTGGTGGTTTTAGTGATGGGCATGTTAGCCCGGCGAGCCAATGGCTCGGAAGGTGGTTTGACGGACGGGTTAGTCCGGGGAGCCTATGGCTCGGAAGTTCTGGTTTGCATGTGCAAAACATAAGGTCGTTGGTATTTGTTACGTGACAGTCATTCACGCCGACGTCGGTACGATGACTCGGCGAGTGTGGTTCACACAAAGCTAAGGAAAGACTGGTGGATTTGCCAGCAAGGTACGCAGAGGCTTTGTTGTGTGTTCTTCACGTTGAGGCATACAAGGGTCTAGGTTGGGTGGCGTGAATGCCTGCCTATTAGTGGGGTGGCCCAACCCACTGCCTCTGTTTGCCACAGCGCGAGGTACCTGAGATTTTAGCTAGCTCCAAAATGGGGGAACTAAAGGTTTGTGCGCATAGAGTCACGTGTGTGAGTTGCACATGTATGAACATAGCATTTCATGCATAACAAAGCATTACACTCATATTTGCATATAAACCTGACACCCAATCGTATAAAATGGTATGAGACTTTTTATACGATGGGAGCCTTGCAAAAGACCCCTTAACTTATAAGTTTGTATGATCATTCATATAAGTTAAGTTTATTTTTCATTATACTCTGCTCTCTTACTTTCTTTCTTTACTGCCTTACTTTTGATATTATCATATTACTGCCTTACTTTTGATATTATCATATTACTGCCTTACTTTTGATATTATCATATTACTGCTGTACACCTTTATAGTTCTGATATATCATTGTTAGCTTAGCTCTGCCACCATCAACTTTGACACTTCTCCACCTCACTATCTTCCTTATCCTCCTTCTCGCACGGTGCCTAAGAGTTGAGGGGGGAGGCGGGGATGATATTTGGCTTAGTCTTTTGACCAACGGTCGGTGGACCATTATTTTTCAGGGGATCCGGATGGGAGACAGACAACAGTCGGAGAGACGGCACCAGCAGGGCATGGTGCACATGGAGGTGGGCCAGTCTAGCACGGGAGCACCCACTTCTTACTCCGTGAGTGTTTAGTTTTATTAGCTTCCGTGAGTGACCTTGTAGTGAGGATTCTGATGTACTGGTCATAAGCCCGTTTACCTTTCTGTTCGTGATTTTTGATACTCTTTTACTCTAGGACATGCTGTGATTCATGCTTTTACTTATATATGATATGTTTTGTGGACTTGATATTTTTTGTCTTCTTTCAATGCTTCCACATATTTGGTGATTCTGTGTGTCGGCAGGGTTGGCGTTTCGTAGTGACGACCTTCCGGGCGAAGATGTCACCGCGAAACGGTGATTCTGGGTGTAAGACCCGGTAGCGTAAAAAAAGGGGAGGGGTCTTACAGTATACCCTCTCCAATTTCTTTCCTTATACCTAGTGAACACTTATCCTGATACCTTCAAACAGGAACATGAGGTGAAGATTCACTACCTAAAGAGAATGGACATAAAGAATTTGGACAGATTCACTAGGGTCCTACCAATGAGCCAACCTTCAGCAATAACGGACTCCTCTAAGGTCACAAGGAAGAAACCTACTGAGGAAGAAAGAACCTCCAGCCCTGAACCAGAGCTTGGATCATCCTCTCCAGCTGATATTAGTCTGCAGGTTGACTTATCACTCAGTCAATCCTCTATAAACATTCAACTCCAGGAAACTGTAGTGCATGTTGATAAAATCCATGCCAGCCCTAGGTCAGGAAAATTGTCAAAGATTGGCAATGAGGAAGAAGTTACTTCAAAGGATGAGGCAGATATGACAGAAGATAACCATGAGCCTCCTGAAGCTTTAGATACTCATCTTGATAGGTTAAACCCAGAGAAGGATGCTCAGTCTGAGGGGGAGCATGATCAGATGGATCTGACAAACTTGGATCAAGTTATCAACAGAATAGTTGAGTCTACACCCACTACAGGTAATACCCACACCCTCTTAATTAGTAGTGTTCATACAACTTTAGCTAAGGAAATATTTCCTACTATAGGCGCTGTAGTTGAGGGGGAGCCTTCTCAGATCCCTGCTCAGAATGTTGTACCTCCTCCTATGAGCTATACTTCATCTACCCCCATCTCTAATGAGGAATTTCTAAAGCAAATCAAAGCACTCTTAGATGCTCAGACCACAACCCTCAAGGAGTATGTTGATAAATCAGTTGTCAAACTGAGGGATGACTTGACAACCAAAGTCAATGAAAATAAAGAAGAAATCTCTCACTTAAACAAACAGGTCACCACCTAGTTTGATAGTGTTGGAACTGCTGGCGTCAAACTGACCAACCTCTTGCAATCCTTGGACACAAGCCAAAAACTCTCTGCAGCTAACATATGATATGTCAAGAATTATGTAAGTGCAACTGATGAGGTGATCAAGGGTGCAGCAGATCATGTAAATCAACATATCACAAATGTTGCCTTCCAATCTACGAAGGAGGCAATACTTCTGAAAGATGTGTTACTTGCTAATAATGAAAGTATATTCAATTCTATATCAAGCAAGAATGAAGCCAACACCATCTTACTGCAAAAGACCATCTCTGAAGAAGGCAGAAAGGGGGAGAGTAGCCATGCTAAGGCAGCAACACTCATTGAAGATCAAGATTTCAATGTAATTCAAGGTACCAGGGTGGCACTACACCTGCTCCTCCTGGACAGAAAGAGGCCAGAGGACCTAGACTTCCCAATACAAGCTAGAATTGCACAGGATGCACAGCTTGCTGCCAGAAGAAAGAGTGAAGGAACTCAAATGGCTGAAGAGTTCATGTCAAAGAGGATAGCTGAGAACAGAGATTATCTAGACTATGAACAGTTAAGTGATGCCTATGAATCCATCATTATCAATGCTTGGGTAATCCATGGACAAATCTTAAAGAATATTAATAGTGTATATACTTTTGAGGAATGAATAAATCATCTAGAAAGAAATTCCCTAAGGGAAATAGTATTCAAAGAGAATCTGGTAAGGAAGAGCAACCCGAAGAAAATATCTCCCAGATATATTCCAAAGTCATTCCTCTACTTCAAGAGGCAGAAGAACAAAGCAGAAAACTTGAAGAAGACTATTGTAACCAAGGATGCTAGTGCAAGTTCATCAAAGAATAGCTGATATAAGACTGCAAGACTTAAGCTTAATTTAAAATTGTCTAATCTATGCTTTGCAATGAATTTCAACAGTGTAAAAATTTCAAATTTCTATCAAGGAAATGAATATGTTTTGACCCTGACTACATTGATGTGACAAATATGCATGAAATTTTCACTTACATGTCTGTGTTGATAAATATGTTGTTCTTTCATAAATCATGTAATCACAAGGTTGCTACTGTTGTTTGGCTAAGTTAATGTTTAGGTAGATCTTAATAGTGAAAAATGAGAGAAAAACAGACAAGAGATAAATAAACAACAAATTTTATTGATCTGAAAAGGTAAGTAATACATAAGTATGCCCCCTTATTTATAGAAAACGGGGGAGGTGAGAGAATACAATACACGATGTGGGACTAAATAAAAGTCGCGCGGACTGAGCGGTTTGACATATACAAACCGCTCAGTACACAACATAATATTACATCCTTCGGGTACAATAGACGACCGCTACTATCTGTACAAGACCGCCAGATATGCCACTAAGCTGCACCTACGGATAGGCAATAGACCGCAGTGCGACTAACCATTAAGCTTTCGCTGCGGCAAGCCACCAGACCGCATTCTGTCGGTTGCCACCATACCGCAGAGAAGATAACCATTAGACCACTTATGCGGCTTCAATCATACTGCTGTGATCTACACTTAAACCGCTGTAGTGCCCCTGGTCGATACGCTGCGGCTTACACTGAACCAATAGCCTCCTGAGATAAACTGCTAGAAGTCCGACAGGACAGACCACGTCGGCTTGTTCGACTAGCCGCCCGAACTGAGTTACCAATAGCCCGCTGAGATAAACTGCTGGAGGAACGTCAAGACAGACCATGGCAGCTTGTTCGACTAACCGCCCGAACTGAGTTCCAACACTCCCCCTCAAGCTGGATCATATATGTCAACCATGCCCAGCTTGCCACAAACCTCTATGAACGAAGTATTCAGTTTTGTAAAGAAATATGCAAGCTCTTTATCAGAAGTAACAAATGGAGTGCATATCTGATTCTTCAGAATCTCTTCTCTAATAAAGTGGCAATCAACCCCGATATGCTTCGTTCTCTCATGAAACATCGGATTTTTTGAAATGTATATGGCTGCTTTATTGTCACAGAACATTGGTAGGGGGTGATCATAAAACTCTCCTAGATCAAGTAAGAGAGTTCAAAACCACTTCAACTCACAAGCAGTCAGAGACATGCTTCTATACTTTGTTTCTACACTCGACCTGACAACTACAGCCTGCTTCTTGCTCTTCCAACTGACTAGATTTCTTCCAACAAAGGTGCAAAAACCAGACGTAGACTTCTTGTCGCCCTTATCATCTGCATAGCTTGCGTCAGAATAAGCCTCTACTTTTAAATGTCCCCTTTTCAAGAACAGGAGCCCTTTCCCTGGTGCACCTTTCATATACTCGAGAAACTTCAAAGCTGACTATATATGACACTCCCTGGGAGCTTGCATGAACTGACTTTCTTTCCCAACCGAATAGTAGATGTATTGTCTTGTAACAGTCAAATAGATTAGTTTACCAACTAGACGTATGTACCTGGCGACATCTTCAATGAGAGGAGAAGACTCACTGCAACATTTGTCATCTCCAACAGCCATAGGGGACCGCGCAAGCTTAGATCCAAGAAGACCTGTCTCTTGTAAAAGATCCAAAGCATACTTCCTTTGTGAAAGAACAATAGATCCAGGTTTTCGAGATAATTCAATCCCTAGAAAATACTTTGGAGACCCCATATCTTTCGTAACAAAATTTCGGAGCAGATGCTGCTTTGTCATATTAATGTCTTTCCTATCATCCCCAGTAAGAAGGATATTATCTACATACACTGCTAAAATAACCAGTCCCGACGAGGTTTCTCAAATAAACAAAGAGTGATCTACAACACTTTAAACAAAACCAACAACAGAAATAACCTCGTTAAACTTTTCAAACCAGGCTCTCGGACTCTGTTTAAGACCATAGATGACTTTCTTCAACTTACACATCTGAGACTCCCCCTAAGGAACATACCCAGGAGGTTGCTCCATATAAACTATCTCATTCAAATCACCATAAAGAAAGACATTCTTGACATCCAATTGAGACATTTCCCAATCCCGGTTCACAGCCACAGAAAAGAGAACACAGATCGTGGTAATCCGGGCAACAGGAGAAAAGGTCTCGAAAAAATCCACACCATAAGTTTGCGTAAATCCTTTGGCCACAAGACGGGCCTTGTAACGATCAACTGTATCATCAGGAAGATACTTGATAATAAAGCCCCAACGACATCCAACTATATCAGCACCAGGAGGAGTAGGAACAAGAGACCAAGTACCCCGATCGTTTAGAGATTTCATCTCCTCATCCATAGCAGCTTTCCAATGTGGAATAACCAGAGCATCACGAAAAGAAGCAAGAAGAACATTGGTCGAGAGGGAAAAGCAAAACTCTGCACCTGAGAAGACAATCTGGTGTAAGATACCACAACAGCAAGAGGATGCTGAGTGCACGAACGGACACCTTTCCTGAGAGTAATCAGAAGATCAAGAGCAGTCTTGTCTACTTGCTTTAGTCTAGCCGAAGGAGATGCAGGCAAACTAGGAACCCTGGGTAGCGGATCAATAGAGGAATCAGGTAGAGGAGTGGAGTCCAAAGTAGAAGAAGAAATTAGAGTCTCAGGACAAGGTACAAAAATAAGTGGAGACAGAATGGAATTAGCAGAGGTAGGAAGAACAGAGGAAGGGGAAAAGAATGGAACATTCTTAAAGAAAGTGACATCAGTCGAAACATACTGCCGGTGGAGAATAAGATCATAACACCGGTAGCCTTTCTGAGTTGGACAATAGCCCAGAAAGAAACATTTAATCGAGCGTGGTGATAGTTTGTCGCGACCAGAAGGACAATGAACAAAGGTAGTGCACCCAAAAATACGAGGAGATAAAAAAAAGGGTTCGCATCAGGATGCAAGATAGAAAAGGGAGTCTTCCCACCGAGAACAGAGGACGGAACACGATTAATGAGAAAACAAGAGAGAAGAATTGCATGACCCTAATAAGACTTTGGAACATGCATACGAGTAAGAAGACTCTGAGCCACATCGAGGAGATGATGATTCTTTCGTTCAGCAACACCATTTTGTTACGATGTATAAGGGCAAGTGGTTTGATGAACAATACCATGATCCATACAAAATGATTAAAATTGTTGACTAAGATACTCCTTAGAATAATCAGATCTAAGGATTTTAAGAGAAGCATCAAATTGTGTATGAATCTCATTGTAAAAGGTAGTGAAAATAGAATATAGTTCAGAACGGTCGCGAAATAAATATAACCATGTACAATGGGAAAAATCATCAATAAATGTCACAAAGTATAAAATACCCCTACCAATAGTTTGAACAGGAGCTGGGCCCCATATATCAGAAAGGACAATTTCAAATGGACGAGAAGAACTACGCCCAGTCCTGGCAGGAAAGGTAGAGCAATGATATTTCCTAAACTGACAAGCCTCACAAGGAAGAGAAGATTCTCCCCATGGTAAATAAGGCATAAGCTGATAGAGGATCCGAGGAGGAAGATGTCGAAGCCGAAGATACCACTGAAGTAGAGGAGGCAGAAAAGGCAGAAGAAGTATCAAGATAAAACAAGCCGCCACACACAGTCCCAGTAATTATCATCTCCTTGGACTGAGGAACCTGAAAATCACAAGTAGAAGCAGTAAATATCGCTTCACAGCCCAATTGCTTACAAAGAGAAGTAACAAAAAGAAGATTGCATGGAAAGTTGGGGACATTGAGAGTGTCCCAAAGCTGAAGAGAAGAAGTAATAGGCATAGTGCCCGACCCATGAACCGGGGACGGAGAACCATCAGCAATAAAAACCGGAGGCAAGTGGTTACTCGTAGTAAGAGAAGAAAAAAGGCGAGAATTCCCTGTCATATGATTGGTTGCACCGGAGTCAATAAGCCACCTACCTATGGTAGCTAACTGAGCCGCACCAGAAGTAGCACGAGAAGTAGTAGACTTTTTGGCAGAATCAACAGAAGTAGGTCAAAGATGAGGGTGTTTGACTCAGCAACGATCAATCAAGTGGCCAGTTTTGCCACAATGAGAACAAAGAAATTTCGAAGAACCACGACCGCCAATATGGCCACCGCGACCACCGGAACTTTCATGACGAGCAGGATGAGCAACAATATCAGGAGAGGGAGAGGGAAGCAAAGGACGCTGAAGAAGAGTAGTAACAGCAGAAATACGAGCAGCAGTGGTATCGAGAGTCGGAGTAGCCGCCTCACCAAGAAACTGTTGACAAATCATGTCGTAGGAGTCAGGGAGACGAAGCAAGTAGCAAACTACAATGAGCTCCTGAAAATGTTTTTATTGCTCTGCAAGATTAGCAGAGAAGGGATGGTGTTGAAGAAGTTCAACCCCAAGACTTTGAACCTCCTGAGAAGCAGCAGCAGGAGTCATAACAGGACGAGCAAAAAGATCGGCATGGAGAGTATAAATGCGCGAATTCTGAGCCCCCTTGTAATTTAGAGCAACAAGATGATACCAGGCAGCTTTGACAGTCTGATCATGTCGGATGACCGAAAGAAATTCATCAGACAAACTATTTGCCAACCAAGTACGGACCAAGACATCAGATGCATCCCAATAATCAAAAGCAGGTGTGCCAATAGAAGGGGGGTCATCAGTCAAATGGGAGTGCTTCCGCTGAGAGCGAAAAAGTAAAACAAAAGATACACTCCAGTCGGGATAGTTGGGGCCTGTATGCTTAGACACAGCACCCAAATTACCAGAAGCAGACACAGGAGGAGAAGCAAGAGGGAGAGAAGAGGAGAAGGTAGCAGAAGAACACGGAGTGTCCATGAAGAGGAAGGATATGCCGCACGAGCAAACAATCAAACCACGCGAACAAGAAGGAAGCAAACCCGCGAGAATAAAGAAAGAGACCGCTTGGTCTCGGTGTCAACACACTAGCAGCTGGAAAAGGACTGCGACCAAAATGATGGACAAAAAGGAGAAGAAATCGCCCGGTCTCAGTGTCAAGACACAAACAGCGAAAAAAGACTGCGACCAAAGGAAGTACCAAAGGAAAAAGACCGCGCGAACAAAAAAGGCTGGAAGCCGCGCGGGCAGAAAAGAGGCAAACCGCAGGAACATGGACAAAGAGAATGGAGCAAAGGATTGGTTTTCCTCTGATACCAAGTGAAAAATGAGAGAAAAACGGACAATAGGTAAATAAACCACAAATTTTATTGCTCCAAAAAGGTAAGTAATACATAGGTACGCCCCCTTATTTATAGAAAATGGGGGAGGTGAGAGAATACAATACACGATGTGGGACTACATACAAGTCACACGAACTGAGCGGTTTGACATATACAAACCACTCACGAAACAACATAATATTACATCCTCCGAATACAAGAGACGTTCGTTACTATCTGTACAAGACCTCCAGACAAGGCGCTAAGCCGCACCTGCGGATAGCCAATAGACCGAAGTGCAGCTAACCATTAAGCTTTCGCTGTTGTAAGCCACCAGTCCACAGAGAAGATAACCATTAGACAACTGCTGCGGCTTCAATCAGACCACCACGATCTACACTTAAAACATTATAGCGCCCACTAGTCGATACGTTACGGCTTCCACTGAATCAACAGCCCGCTGAGATAAACTGCCAGAAGACCGGCAGGACAGACCGCGACGGCTTGTTCGACTAGCTGCCCGAACTGAGTTACCAATAGCCCGCTGAGATAAACTGCTGGATGAACAACAAGACAGACCGCGGTGGCTTGTTCGGCTAACCGCCCGAACTGAGTTCCAACATTAATCAAACTGTGTACCTTGTAAATGATAAATAAAGCCTCTGTTGATTAATCATACTATCACATTGTCAATGATTGATAATTCATATGTACCGTTGATCTTTCAACCATAGTGTTAAGCCATCTCATCTAGGGGGAGTTATCCTGTACTGCGATGACTAGTTGTCATGATAATGTTTCATTAGACCTATCATGCTATTTCTTGTGTTGATGCACCTTAGCATGGATGGGTGTTCTGCCTTCTTCAAATAAGGGGAGATTGTTGAGAATTGTGCCCTACAATGTTCCTCAGGATTTGAAGGAACATCGCCAATCATGCTAAGGAGCATAATGTATTTGATGTATGCTTTAGTTCATGCATGCAGGTAGTACATGATTGGACAAGTGAAGAAAATGAGTTTGGTAGTAAACTCAAAATTCGTCTAGCTCAGCTCGAAGATCGTCGAGCTCAGCTCGCTTGTCGTCGAGCTCAGCTAAACATTCCTTGGGATAAGCATAAGAGCTCAGGTTTCAAAGTTTTTTGAGCTCAGCTTGAAGTTCGTCGAGCTTAATTTGCAATTTGTCGAGCTCAGCTTACAAATCGTCGAACTCAGCTCAACACTTGTTAAGCTAAAGCCAAAAAAATCAACTAAGGAAAAAAGTGATGAGACCGCTGAGAAGATCAGAGTTCATCGAGCTCAGCCCACATATTGTCGAATGCAGCTAAAGCTAGAAAAACTGACTAAGGCAAAAAGCACTGAGACAGATGAGATAGCTGAGAAGAAGGCATTGAGACCTCTGAGACAGTTGAGATAGCTGAAAAGATGGCATTGATACAGCTGAGACAGCTGAAAAGATGGCATTGATACCGCTGAGACAGCTGACTAGCTGGATTTCTCTAAGCCCAGAAGTGTTGAGTGAAGCAGGTTCACTCAACGCTTCTAATGAAGAAGGAAGCACAGGGTCAAAACTAGCTGGATTTCCCTAAGTCCAGAAGCGTTGAGTGAAGCAGGTTCACTCAATGCTTCTAATGAAGAACAAAGTGCTGAGACAGTTAAGAGGAAATCCGCTGAGACAAAAGATAGTCTCAGTTGTGAAGCAAAGACCGCTGAGATAGAGCTGCTGAGACAGTGACTTGTCTCAACTAATAAGAAGAAAGCGTTGAGACAAAGGCCCGTCACAGCTGTTAAGAAGAAACCGCTAAGACTGCTGAGACAAAACTGTTGAGACAAATCCAGAGAAAATTCACAAGTCCAGAAGCGTTGAGAGCTAAGACAGATGGCGTTAAGTGACTTAACATCACTCAACGCTTCATGGATTTCTGGAATATTTTCTAAGTCCAGATGGTGATGACCTTTTCTGACGCCATCAAAGTCAACTTACTTGTTGCCGTTGCGAGAAAGCTGTAGTAGCGCCGAAAGCTGCCTTGTCCTTTTTTGAAGAAGGTGGGGCTCAACAAACCTTGGCAGGGTCCACATAGAAGTGTGTCGTTGATTCAAATTAATGCATATAAAAGGGGAAAAGAAAAGAGATTAGGGCAATGAACGAAAAATATCGAACAGAAAAATGAACAAACGTAGAAAATATAGAAAGAAATCAAGAGGCGGCTGGACATCTTCTCCACCAAGCTTGAAAGCTAAAGTCCAGTAGAGATAGCCAAAAGTTAAAAAAAGTTAGCTAAAGCTCTTCAAGCTCAGCAAGTTAGTTCTTTACAGAACAGAGGAGCTGATTCATCCATTCAGTAAGCGGGTAGCTGCTCATCTGTGCAATAAAAAAGAGTTAGCTGTAGAAGAGGGTTAATTCCTTCTACAGCAAGTGTGCTGGACTGATATATGCTCAGTCCAGCAAGGTAGACTCAGAGATTTATCTCTGAGTAAGTTGTTTATTTTATTAATTATTTTGTATTCATTTCTTGTAGGATTCAATTTATCTGAATATGAGTGTAGGGCACTTTGTGCCTGAGGTAGGTGACTAATTAGTCATTGAGGTAGGTGCCCTGTTAGGGTATTGAGGTAGGATCCAAGTGTGGATCTGAGCTATACGGCTTAATTGCCTGAGGTAGGAGAGTTCTGCTCTCTGAGGTAGGATCCAAGTATGGATCTGAGGTAGGGATATCCTCCCAACCTGAGTGTAGGGCCATGTGCCTGAGGTAGGTGACTGGAGAGTCACTGAGTTGTAGGTCATGGAGGAGGCTGAGCTGTAGGTACCTGAAAGGGTACTGAGTTGTAGGAGTGCTGCAGCACTCTGAGAGTAGGGCTGTGTGCCTGAAGCTGTAGGGCTGAAGACCCTGAGTTGTAGGCCTTTGAAATAAGGCTGAGGTAGGTGATCAGTGGATCACTGAGCTGTAAGAGCTCTGCAGAGCTCTGAGGTAGGAACTCTTATGGTTCTGAGATTGGATTTTGTAAAGAATCTGTGTTATAGGCTGAGGGCCTGAGGTGTAAGCTCTGAGGAGCATATTGGTGGAGTTTGTGACTAGTCCAACAAATCAGTTGGATAGGTGGGAGAGAAAGTGGATGTACCCAATTGGAGAACCACTATAAATCTTTGTGTTTGCCGTGTTGCTTGTTTTCTTTCTTATTGCAGGATCTAAGGACAAACTCTAGATAGTTTAATTTGAAAACAACAAAATAACTGATAAAAATTCAAAGATCTATTCACCCGCCCCATCTAGGTGATTAGCTAACCTTGAGTTAAATAACTTTCAACAGGTATGTCTAACCTTAAGGTTTGGAATTTATGTGCCAAAAGATATACCGCAGGTCATAATTCAAATAAAGTGCCCTAGGCCTTATGCTCCGAATGACAAATGTCATGAGACTTTTAATGTAGTGTGACGTGTCACATAAATTCAACGAATATCGAAACTTAATGATATTTTTGAATGAATATTCTTTAATTATTAATGAATTAAACAGAGTACAATATAAATGACAGATAACTGAATTGGAGCTCCATATAGCCTCCCATTAATCTAGTACATCGATCCACTCTTTAAGCCCCATATTAATAACATGTTTTTGAAACACGTTAGGGTGAAATCCTTTTGTAAGTGGATCGGCTAACATGTCATCTGTTCATAAATGCTCCACTAAAATGTCACCCTTCTTGACCGATTCCTTGACGGTCAAGAAATTAATTTCCATGTGCTTAGACCCTGTGATAATTTTATTGTTCATCGAGAACATAACTGCAGAAATGTTTTCACAGTACACCTGGATGGGTCCAGCTATAGAATTGACGACCTTCAACTCTGTAATGAAATTATTAAGCAACACTGCGTAAGTAGATGCTCCAAAAAGGGTTACAAACTCCGCATGCATTGTGGATGAAGTGATGAGATCTGTTTGACACTCTTCCACGAAATGGCCCCACTAGCAAACTTAAATATATAACCTGAAGTAGACTTCCTATCATCCTTACACCCGGCAAAATAAGAATTCGTATACCCCACTAACTCAAGGTTTTGAAATCTATAGTAAACTAACTTAACATCCTTAGTTCCCTTCAGATACCTTAACACTTTCTTGGCAGCCACACAATGATCAGGTCCTGGGTTCGACTGATATCTGCCTAAAAGTCCTACTGCGAAGACAATGCCTGGTCTGGTATAGACTTAGGCATACATTAAACTACCTACTGCACTAGCATAAGGTATATCATTCATACGCTCTCTCTCTATATTGTTCCTGGGATATTGTGATAAGCTGAGCTTATCACCTTTAAGCATAGGTACGTCACCAGGCTTACAACAGAGCATGCTAAATTTGTAATGCCCCGAAACTCAAAAGAGATATGGGTAGCGTTTAGAGCCGAGTTTGGTGCTTGGTAAGGGTCACACGGCCTAGGACACGGGCTTGTCCTGGGCCATGTCTTGGTTGGCTTCGACGACCTACTCGAGTGGTCGACAAAAAACACTTGAGACAGCGAACAAGGCCTGAGACACGGGCGTGTTCATGACCGTGTCATGCTCGGGTTCGACAAAAGTCTCGATTGGTCGATGAAATGTACTCGAGACAGCAAAAACGGCCTGAGACACGGGCGTGTCCCAGGCCGTGTCCTGCTCGGGCTGTTAGCCGAGCTGTGTCGGGGGAGGAACACGGCCTGGAGCCCAGGCATGTTCGGGTTTGACACGGGCGTGTCAAATTTGACACGGGCGTATCAAGTACCCATGTTCTCTTCAGGATGGTTTTGGTCCTGTGTCGATGGAGGAACACGCCCCGCAACACGGGCATGTACTGATTGACACAGGCATGTCAAGTATGACACGGGCGTGTCAAGATCCCGTGTCCTGGTCTGGATGCGACGGTTCCAACGTCAATTGAGGCATACGACCTTGGACACGGGTGTGTCGCAAGCTATGTTCGGCCCAGGAAATTGATTTTAAGTGTGAATCGTGGCTGTCCGTTTCCTTCTTTTGGGATCCAAGGGCCCAGACTGGTTCTTGTTGGGCCTTTTGAGCTTTCCTTTTCTAAAACCTTAGAGACAGGGGAGAGTAAGGAAGAAGGAGGAGCAGAGTTCCGGCCGCCGGTGGAGTTTCGGAGCCCCAAATCGCAAGCCGAGTTCGGATCTATGGAGGCGAGGCTGTTGCGGTGCTTTTCATCCATCTAGATCTTCATGACGCAAAAGCGAAACGCAAGGGTAACGATTCTCATCTTGGACATGTGAAGTCCTCTTTCCTTTTTGCATAGGAAACCAGCTCTCGCGAGTACGAGGTGAGTGGGAGGTGTTCCTTTTGGTAGACATGAATAGTCCTCGTTGTTTTGCATGTAGAGTCCGGAATCGAAGTACAGACATAGGCATGATGTGTGAAGCCTACCCGGACAAGTTGGTCTAGATCGGTGATGTTGCATTGCATGAATGGCCGGAGAAGACTCTGCGCTAATGGTTGTTTTTAGGGTTGTCTACGCGGTAGATTGCAACAGGGAACCTTGGGGACTAACTCCAAGGTGTACCCAAAAAACTGGGCAGAAGCGTGATACTGCCATCTTGGTGGTCTGGGAGCCAACTTGCACATAACTGGGTTATGTAAAATGTGTGATCGAATTGGGACTCGGGGAAGCTTGACCCGCGCAAACGGCTTAAATTGACGTTGCGGTGTGAGCAACGGGTTAGACAAAATTGTAACTGCTCTATGTCGTTCAGTTAGAGAGACCTAAGGTATGTGGTACTCACCGTTGGCATAGATGGAGGGTCTTAGGGTTGGGCCGAAAAGACCATAATGCTCACGAGATTTGCCATCCAAGGGGCGGTGGTGAGACAGCGGATTTTGACCTGGTTCACCGAGAATGTGCCCTGAGTGCACGGGGTGTGTATCCATGAGCGCCTACGCCTGTGATGAAGTGTATTTCACTACTTTGGCTATGCTAATAAATTGCAGGGAAGGAGCATCGCCGCTCCGAGTTTAAGGGCGGGGTTGTTATAATTTGGTCAGCTTTAGCTGACCGTTGCTTTTGTTTGTCACCGCTTCGGTGGATTGTTGCTTGCAGGTGCTGCGGAGCCTAGCGACAAATAGTGGGCAAAAGCCCTTGTTGCTGAGCCAGCCCTCGAAGGCCTTTATATGAATGTTTACTTCTATTCTCATGTGTGACTGGCCTGCGTGCCGAGGTTTGGAAGACACTATGTAATGGAGTAAACTCTTATAAGGCCATAAGGCCAAGGTACTTTATGTATTTGTACGTTCATTCCATTTGGATTATTATTAGTGGGCATTCATGCTGTGGTTGGGTTCTTATTTTTCAACATTTAAAATGCTTCTTCTAGAATGTACTCTATGTAGGATGTTGGTTATTGGAAGGATGGTTTCATTGCGTAACCCTTCAGTCTGTCTGTGGTATATGGCGTCGGGCCCCGGCCGGACCTACTGCTATATGTTATGTGACGGATATGGGGTGTTACAATTTGGTATCAGACTACTGGTTTCAGTCAACTTAAATGAATTCGTGGACAAATTCTTTTAATGGTTAGTGTGCACATGTGTATGCGTCATCGTTATAACATAAAAAGAACCCATGAATGTCCACTTAGAAATGAAAATACACGTTTGAGGAACCTGCGTGTTCCTATAATTGCTTTTTGCAATGTTGTTCGGTCACTTAATGGTGTTTTGTATGACTATAGGTGACCAT
This sequence comes from Platanthera guangdongensis, assembly GCA_039583875.1. Lineage (NCBI taxonomy): Eukaryota > Viridiplantae > Streptophyta > Magnoliopsida > Asparagales > Orchidaceae > Platanthera > Platanthera guangdongensis. The sequence goes on from CM077152.1 coordinate 139,018,719, forward strand.
GAGTGGAGCAGGGCCGTCAGAACGCCCGGTTTCTGAGGCAAGTAGCGTATTGAATGATGTCCTGCAACACATCCCTCGGCATAAACCATAAGATTGGTGGCCGAAGCGGTGTTCGCTATGATAAATGTGTAGCCTGCAAGGCAAATGCAGCAGCCTGCCCCTACGGTAGAGCAGGTACCGCTTCAAGCGGCTGAACTGAGAAGAGTAGAGCAGGTGGTGGTGGAGCCATTGGTACATAGGAGAGCAACTGAAAGGCAGCTCAAGCATGTTATGGGCTTCAATCCTCCAGTGTTCTCGGGGACGGGAACCCCATCCCAAGCCGAGGATTGGCTCTCTTGAGTAAAGAGAGTCTTGACAGCTACAGAAATTGAGGATTGACAGATGACCACCATAGCTACTTTCCTGTTGGACGGAGATGCAAGGCTATGGTGGGAAGGTTTAGAGATACATCACCTGAGGGGAAGGCAACTCACGAACATCTTGATGGAAGAATTTTCGAGACTATTCTTGGCAAGGTACCTTCCCTCGGCTCAGAGGATCGCGATGGAGAATGAATTCCATAAGTTGACGCAAGGAGAGAGTAGCGTGGACGAGTATCTCTATGAATTTACGCGGTCGTGTCGGTCGTTGGAGAAGGATCTGAGGAATGTGCAAGCGAAGAGAGACTCTGGTGCTAAGAAGACAGAGTTCAAGGTGTCGTCTAACTCGAAGTCTGGGTATCGTAAGTTCCATAAGAAGGCTAGGACTATAGGTCCAACCCCTTTTTCCGGTGCTTCGGGGGAAACTACAAGCCGAACCCCGGGTGCATGCTATAATTGTGGAAAGTCGAGACACTTTGCCCGAGACTGTTGGAGCGGACGCCCAAAGTATGAGTGGAAGCCAGGAGCAACCTATGAGGAGAAGGGCAAGGCGGTGGAGTCAACCGCATCCCACTATGCTCTAGCTCAACCTATAGTCTATAACCTTGGCCAGAAGGAGGCCATAAAGCAAGCGGATGTGGTGATAGGTACGATTTAAATTTATAGCAAGTTAGCTTTAAATACTTGTTACCATGCACATGTTAGTTTATTACTGTTTGTATATGCTTTGTTTTGATTTGTGATAATCCGGCGAGAGCACTCTTTGATACATGAGATTCACACTCCTTTTTGTCCGAAGTATTTATATCGTGCATCGGAGTACCTTCTTCGATAGCAAAGGACAAACTGGATGTGTTGTTGCCAAATGGGAGTTCAATGCGCGCGGATAGAGTCAGTGGCCTGAAGATACGAATTGGAAATCAGGAGTTCGACTTGCAAGCGTCGTTACTGCCGCTAGTGGAATTCGACGTGATATTTGGTATGGACGGGCTCTCGGAGCAGCAATCATGCAATGATTGCAATAGTAAGGAGGTCAAGTTGGGAACTGGTCGTGAGACGACGTTTGCTGGCTTGAAAGGGTCGAGCAAGACTTTGATGTCTGCTCTTCAGCTAGTTAAGGCGGTTCGTGCTGGTGTAGAGCAATTCTTCACGCTAGTGGAGGCTTCGAAGCCTAAGCCTACTTTGGAAGCATCCCAGTAGTATCCGAGTACCCTGATGTGTTTCCTGGTGATCTCCCTAGAGCCCCACCTTAGCAGTTGGTTGACTTCACTATTGAGCTAGTGCCAGGTGCGAAACCTATGTCACGCTCCCCGTATCGGTTAGCGCCTAAGGAGATGGCGGAACTGAAGGTTCAACTTCAAGAGTTATTGGAACAGGGTCATGTGCGTCCAAGTTCGTCGCCTTGGAGCGCACCTGTCCTTTTTGTGAAGAAGAAGGACGAGATCTTGCGACTCTGTATCAATTATCAAGAGCTGAACAAGTTAACAGAGAAGAACAAGTACCCGATCCCAAGAATTGATGATCTATTCGATCAGTTATTTGGGTCATCAGTGTACTCGAAATTGGATCTTAAGTCCGAGTATTATCAGCTGAGGATAAGAGAAAGTTATATCCCCAAGACAGCTTTTAGTAAGAGATATGGGCATTATGAGTTTACAGTCATGCCGTTTGGGCTGACCAATGCACCATCCGTGTTCATGGATCTGATGAACAGAACTTTCAGAGAGTACCTGGAGCACTTCGTGATCGTCTTCATCAATGATATATTACTGTACCCGCAGAGTGAGGAGGATCACTTTAAGCATCTGCATTTGGTGTTGGAGATGCTGAGGAGGAACCAACTGTACCCCAAGTTTTCCAAATGCGAGTTTTGGTTGTCCTCAGTAGCATTCCTTGGTCATATAGTTAGTGGAGAGGGAATTGCGGTGGATCCGGCGAAGATTGTTGTCATACGGGAGTGGCCTGTGCTGTCTACGGTAGCGGAAGTCCGGAGTTTTCTGGGGCTTGCCGGCTATTACAGGCGCTTCGTGGAGAACTTCTCACAGATAGCGTTACCCATCACGACTCTGAGGAGGAAATAACAGAAGTTTGTTTGGACGCTTGAGTACGCACAAGATTTTGAAGAGTTGAAGTGTCAATTGACCACGACGCCTGTGCTAAGTTCGCCGAGTGGGACCAAAGGCTTTGAAATATACAGCGATGCTTCGGGCAGTGGATTATTTGTGTTCTACTGCAGCATGGAAGTGTGATAGCTTATGGCTCGCGTCAGCTCAAGGTGCATGAGAGGAATTATCCGGTCCATGACTTGGAGTTAGCGGCCGTGATATTTTCCATGAAGCTGTGGTGACATTACTTGTATGGAGTGAAGGTTGATATCTATACCGACCACAAGAGCATGAAGTACTTATTGGATCAAAAGGATCTAAACATGCGACAGCGGAGATGGATGGAGTTCCTAGGGGACTACACATTCAAGATTCATTATGTTCCTGGGAAAGGCAATGCGGTTGCGGATGCGTTAAGTCACAGGGCCCCACCGCAAACAAACTGGTTGTCGGTTCATGATGAGCGTTTGGTTCGAGAGTTGGAGGCATTAGAGATCTCTTGTGTTGACAAGCAGACTAGTGCCGAAGCGCAATTGAATTGGATAAAAGTTCAGTATGACCTGGTTGATCGGATTTGGCAGGCTCTGGATTTGGATAGGAACATGAAGCAAATCATGGTTGAGGATTTGGATGGGTCAAATTCCCAATTTGATGTTGTGGATGGATTGTTATGGAAGGACAGTCATTTGTGCGTCCCAAATGTAGGTAAACTGCGGGTGGAATTGATGTATGAGGCTCATCATATCAAGTACTCGATTCACCCAGGGAGCACGAAGATGCACAATGATATGAAGAAGTTGTTTTGGTGGCCAGGACTTAAGAAGGATGTGGCACTGTACATGGCGAAATGTCAAACGTGCGCCTTAGTAAAGGCGGAGTGCCAGAAGCCTGGAGAATTCTTGAAGTCCTTGTCTATACTGGAATGGAAGTTTGACGATATTACAATGGACTTGTGCATGGTTTTCCAAGGTCGCAGAAGGGAAACGACGCCATCTGGGTGATCGTAGATCGTTTGATGAAAGTGTCGAAATTCATTCCATATAAGAAGTATGATTCTGTGGAGAAATTGGCGAAACTATATGTGGATAACATTGTGCGGCTTCACAGTGTGCCCCGCAGCATCATGAGTGACCGAGATGGGCGGTTCTCGTCCAATGACTGGAGGTTGGTGCAACAAATATTGGGAACTAAGCTGAGTTTCAGCACGGCCTTTCATCCGCAGACGAATGGTCAGACCGAGAGAGTCAACAGGACGATGGAAGATATGCTTCGCATATGCGTCTTGGATTTCGGGAAGCAGTGAGAAGATCACCTGTACTTCGTGGAATTCGCTTACAAAAACAGCTACCAGGAGAGCATACAAATGGTGCCCTTCGAGGCACTTTATGGTAGGAGGTGTCGCACACCGTTGTCATGGTTGGAAACGGGTGAGTCGAAGCTGTATAAGCGACAAGAAGTGGAAGATGCAACTTTGTTGGTATGAACCATTCGAGAAAGACTGCTAATCGCTCAGGAACGGCAAGCTATGTACTATAATGCCAAGCATAGGAACGTGGAGTTCGCTGTTGAAGACTGTGTGTATTTGACGATTAAGACGTTCAAGGGTGTCTCACGGGTATAATGCTTGAAGAAGCTAAGCCAGAGGTACCTTGGACCGTTCAAGATTCTGGAGTGGATTGGAGAAGCAGCTCATCATTTAAAGCTATCAGCGGAACTGGATGGTCTACACGATGTGTTCCACATATCGGTGCTGCAGAAGGCAGTGCAAGAGACTTCGCAACTGATTACGGTCGATCAAGTACCGGTTGATAATGGTTTGACAACGAAGGTCAAGCCCGTTCGCATTAAGGACTCGGAAGTCAAGTGACTGCGTAACAAGGACATCAGAATGGTGAAGGTCCGTTAGGATAACTACGGTCGGGAGGAGCTCTCGTGGGAGTGAGAGCATCCCACGAGAGCAGACCATGCTTGAGGAGTACCCGGAGTAATTCCACTTAGGTACCGTTTAAGTTTTGTATATCTCTCCTTTCTGTAATTTTGGGACGAAATTCTTTTTAGAGGGAGAGAATTGTAACACCCCGAAACTCAAAAGAGGGATGGGTAGCGTTTAAAGCCGAGTTTGGTGCTTAGTAAGGGTCACACGGCCTGGGACACGGGCGTGTCCAGGTCTGTGTCGTGGTCTGCTTTGATGAGCTACTCGAGTGGTCGATGAAAGACACTCGAGACAGCAAACACGGCCTGAGACACGGGCGTTTCTATGGCTGTGTCGTGATCGGGTTCGACGAACGTCTCGTGTGGTCGACGAAATGTAGTCGAGACAGCGAACACGTCCTGAGACACGCGAGTGTCCCAGGCCGTGTCCTGCTCGGGCTGTTAGTCAAGCTGTGTCGGGGAAGGAAAACGGCCTGGAGCCCAGGCTTATTTGGGTTTGACACGGGCGTGTCAAATTTGACACGGGCATGTCGAGTACCTGTGTTCTCTTCGGGATGGTTTTGGTCCCGTGTCGATGGAGGAACATGCCCCGCAATACGGGCATGTACTGATTGACAAGGCCGTGTCAAGTGTGACACGGGCGTGTCGAGATCCCGTGTCCTGGTCTAGATGCGACGATTCTGACGTCGATCGATGCACACGGCCTTGGAAATGGGCGTGTCGCAAGCCGTGTTCGGCCCAGGAAATTGATTTTAAGTGCGAATTATGGCCGTCTCTTTCCATCTTTTGGGATCCAAGGGCCCAAGCTGGTTCTTGCTGGGTATAATCTGGGAATAGGGTCTGAAACCCTCATTTCCCTTTGAGCTTTCTCTTTCTAAAACCTTAGAGAGAGGGGAGAGCAAGGAAGAAGGAGGAGGAGAGTTCCGGTCGCTGGTGGTGCTTCGGAGCGGCAAATCACAAGCCGAGTTCGATCTAGGGAGGAGAGGCCGTTGGGGTGCTTTTCATCCGTCTAGATCTTTATGGCGCCAAAGAGAAATTCAAGGGTAACGATTATCATCTTGGACATGTGAAGTCCTCTTTCCTTTTTGCATAGGAAACCCGCTCTCGCGAGTACACAGTGAGTGTGAGGTGTTCCTTCAGGTAGACATGAATAGTCCCTGTTGTTTTGCATGTAGAGTCCGAAATCGAAGTACAGACATAGGCATGATGTGTGAAGCCTACTCAAACAAGTTGGTTTGGATCAGTGATGTTGCATTGCATGAATGGACGGAGAAGATTCCGTGCCGATGGTTGTTTTCGGGTTGTCTACACGGTAGATTGCAACAGGGATCCTTGGGGACTAATTCCAAGGTGCACCCGAAAAACTTGGCAGAAGCGTGCTACTGCCATCTTGATGGCCTGGGAGCCAACTTGCACATAACTGGGTTATGTAAAATGTGTGATCGAATTGGGACTCGGGGAAGTTTGACCCGTGCAGACGGCTTAAATTGACATTGCGTTGTGAGCAACAAGTTAGACGGAACCGTACCTGCTCTATATCGTTCGATTAGAGAGACCTAAGGTACGTGGTACTCGCCATTGGCATAGATGGAGGGTGTTAGGCTTTGGCCGGAAAGACTATAATGCTCACGAGATTTGCCGTCCAAGGGACGGTGGTGTGACCACGAATTTTGACTGGGTTCACCGAGAATGTGCCCTGAGAGCACAGGGTGTGTGGCCAGGAGCGCCTAAGCCTGTGATGAAGTGTATTTCACTACTTTTGGCTATGTTAATAAAGTGCAGGGAAGTAGCATCGCCGCCCCGAGTTTAAGGGCGGGGTCATTATAATTTGGTCAGCTTTAGCTGACCGTTGCTTTTGTTTGCCACGGCTTTGGTGGATTGTTTCTTGTAGGTGCTGCGGAGTCTAGCAGGCAAAAGCCCTTGTTGCTGAGCCGGCCCTCGAAGGCCTTTATATGATTGTTTACTTTTATTCTCATGTGTGACCGACCTGCGTGCCAAGGTTTGGAAGACACTATGTAATTGAGTAAACTATTGTAAGGCCATAAGACCAAGGTACTTTGTGTATTTGTACGTTCATTTCTTTTGGGTTATTATTAGTGGACATTCATATTGTGGCTGGGTTCTTATTTTGCAACATTTAAAATGTTTCCGCTAGAATGTACTCTGTGTAGGACATTGGTTATTGGAAGGATGGTTTCATTGCGTAACCCTTCGGTCTATCTGTGGTATATGGCGTCGGGCCCCGCCCGGACCTACTGCTATATGCTATGTGACGGATAGGAGGCGTTATAAAATCTCTCAAGCACACACTCGATGTAGGCTTTCTGAGAGATAGCCAATGTATGGTGAGATCGGTCCCTAATGATCTCAATTTCTAGAACGAAGGATGCTTCTCCAAGATCTTTCTTATCAAAGTGTTTTGACAGAAATTGCTTGGATTCATGCAATAATGCCAAATCACTGCTCGCAAGAAAGATGTCATCTACATAAAGAATTAAGAGGATGAATTTGCTCCCACTGATCTTGAGATATATACAACAGTCTATCTTATTTTCTATAAAACCAAAATAAGTAACCACCTGATCAAATTTCAGATACCACTGTCTAGAAGCTTGCTTCAGACCAATAGGGACTTGTTAAGTTTACATACAAGTAGGTCGGATTGACTAGACTTGAATCCCTCAGGCTGCACCATATAGACCTCTTCAGCAAGATCACCATTCAAGAATGCAGTCTTTACATCCATCTGGTGTAGCTCCAAATCATAATGAGCTAATAATGTCATTATCACTCTAAAAGAGTCTTTAGAGGAAAAAAGAGAAAAGGTTTAGTGATAATCGATTCCTTCTCTCTGCGTAAATCCCTTGGCTACCAGTCTGGCCTTAAACCGGTTGACCTTTCCTTTAAAGTCCTTTTTATCTTAAACACCCATTTAGAACCAATGGGATTACAGCCTTTGGGCAACTCAACCAACTCCCAAACTTTATTCAGCTTCATAAACTCCATCTCGTCTTTCATTGCACCCCACCACAGATCAACTTGAGGTCCAAAAATAGCTTCGGCAAATTTCTCTAGGTCAACTACATGACCAATGTCATAATCACTCTCTCCTAAATAGACTTTATAGTCTGAGGAAATTGCAGACTTTCTCTACCTAATGGATCTCCTAGCGGGTGGATGAACCTCCTGAACATGAGGTGGAACCTCAATTGGAATCGGTGGTAAGACAGCTTCCACATCCTCCACTTGTTCCGTCACAGGATCAGGCACCGCAGGATCTCCAATCAAGGGCACAAATAAATTAATGTGCACAACTTCCTCGATTTCACTAATAGGATAAGAGCAACTATGTTCATCAACGACATCCCATTCTAAAAATTTAGCTGTTTGAGACTCCACAATTCTGGGACCTCCTGAAGGGGAATAGAACATAAATCCATTGGAGTGATCTGGGTAGCCAATGAAATAACAACGACAAGACTTAGGGGCAATCTTACTTTCTAATGGGTTGTACAAACAGACTTCGACAGGATAACCCCAGACCACGTGTTGAAAGATTGCTACAACAACACAAACATCATTTTCCATTACTCCTCGGTCCAGGTGGGACCAGAGAGGAATAAGAAAATGATGAATGCGTAGAAGAGGAGTGACCATAAGTCCTAGGTTGGGTGTATGAAGTACCATAGGAAGACGGTGCTCCATACACAGAACCACGAAAATTATGCTCCCAATCTTCTGTGGGGCACTCATCACTACCATGCCTATAATCCCCGCACCATCGGCAACGGATATTCGTATAAGAATACATGGTGCAACAAGAAGAATTCACCAACAAAAAGTTTCGAAGCAACAATTAACTACACGCCACAAATAAAAGAATAGGAAACCTGCTACAGAAAAATTAAAACTAGAAGATGAACAAATAAAAACAAGAAACAAATTCTAAAAACTGAAGCAAAGAAGAAACATGGAATAAATAAATGGAAAAGAGCTTCTATCTCCTATCTCCCTCTCCAAAAACCCACACGACTGTGTTCCCCGGCGATGGCGCCAAAAACTTGATGCATTGAAACAAGTGTACCGGTCGCACGAGTAATATAAAATGGGATGTCCCAAAGTATTGATCTCTTCAAGGAACACAGTAAGGGGGGAGTTAATATCGAGGAGGACTTGAGATTGAAGTCCTTTGGTCGGAGTTAACTAAGGGTGGTTTTGTTGGTTGCGGAAATGGAAAATAAAATGCTAAAAACTACTCCTATGCAACGCCGCTATGCGATGCTTCGCCAGGCGGGATAGAAGATTACACGGGCCGCTATGCACCGAATCACTGGGCGGATGGACGAGTAGGCAAGCGTAAGAACCAGGATTTGAGGGTCGTAAGCACCTCTTCGCTACGCACGCTTCTAGCAATTGCTAGAGCGACTAGAATGGATGGATGGCGGATGGAAAATAAGCGCACCTCAAGCAAATAATGAACACAAGCAATCACATAGACATGATTTCAAATAAATGTATATCAAAATAACACAACTTCATCATATACAAAGTCTTTCTACTGATCGGTGTGACGACATTGTGGCGCCGTCTCTCCCCATGCACTCTTCCCCTCTTGTTGATTCACCCCCGGAGGAACCCACACATATTTTCTCTGATGCTGTTGTTCCTCCGCCTTCTTTTCAAGAATTATCTATCCCTATTTTTAGTGAGTCGGTTGATGATGTTAGGCCTGATTGTGATTCTGAGCCCGAGAATGTGCCCATGTGTGACGAGGATATTATTTTCATTAATGGAAAGTATTACGTCTGGGAACATGCAGATGCAGCCAGGTGTGTTGATGAGAAGATCCTCTTTGTTGAGGAAGTTTCCACTTCATTGATGGATTAGGAGGTACAAACCACCACCGAGGACCTCGAGCTCGCGGATTCCCCTCGCCATAACTCATATGACGTCGACGATGATCTATGTTTGGATCCTGCTGGGAGTGAGACCGGGACCACTCCCCCTATTTCTGATTTTTTTAGTTTTTCATCTCCTTTATTTCTTGATCCCCTTTCTATATCTAAGCCTGTGTTGGTTGAGTCTCTGCAGGAGCTTTAGGAGGACTTGGAGCTTTCAGCGCCAACCATCGATGATAGCATCCTCTTTTGTGAGGAGGTTGATTCCTCCTCTGTTGAGGAATCTCCATTAATAGCTTTCTCCTCCTTCCATCTCCCTGTAGATGATACCTTGCTTGGCTAAGATCTTGCCCCAAGCTATTCTTGAAGCATGGGTATAGGTTAGTCATGCATGAGTGTGATGTAGGCCATCATTTTGGACCGGTTGAGCTTTGTACCATTCCTAACGTCTTATCATCTCTACCCCCGTTGTGCCTACCCTTCTTTTGATTCAGCTCCACCATGATTTCACCAAAGCCTCATAGCCGATCCTAGTCGCACACCCAATTCAAGCTTTAATGTTTTACATTTCCATGTTGGGGTGTTGATGTTGTGATATTCTTTATGAATGTGTGGATGTGCTCCAATGATTTATTTGCTGAAATTGTTAAAAGAAAAGTGATTTGAAAAAGATGATTTGATAATCATGTATATTAAAAAAAAGAAGAAGAAAGGTGAAAAGAAAAGGTTTGATTGAAAATTCTATTTGAGATGTGATTATTGTTGTAGTAGGCGGTGCACACGCCCATATGTTCAAAATTAAGTCTGGGGGTGTGGTGTACCTGTATGTATTTTAGTTGTCGAATAGATTCTTTTTTTTATACTAGCTCATTTGGGTTTGGTATGTCGCTTTCCTTTTTATCTTTGTTTACCTCACCGAAACCCAAGCCCCATCTCTTCACCTAAAGTCCTACTGATTAATGTGTGAACCAAACCAGTGTCGTGGAGAGAGTGCGATAGGGCAAGCATATGGTCACAGACATTGGTGGATTCCTTTGGAGGTTATCCTGAGCCCCAATCTTTGGCAATGCTCGCCTAGCGATTAGTTTACTTTCTCCCTACGTGTGACCGGAAGATTCACCGTGATTCCATTTTTTTGTAGTAAAAAAATTTTGATACGCATTGTGAAAAGTGTAAATTATTTTGCATACTCAGAAATTTTCTCTATTATCTTTTTATGCGTGCGAGCATGCGACTTCGCATGATACTCCGTATCTCAATTTCTGTGTTAGGTATTTTGTTTTCTTTATCTGCATAGATTTGTGTTTGCTCGGGACGCGCAAACAGGTAAGTCTGTGGGTGTAATGAGTCCGATTTATGTAGGGTTTTTAGGACTCATCTAGGCATATTTTCTTGCATGTGCACTACTTTTTCAATTAGAAAAGTTATATTTTTGTTTAGGGCCTCACTTCACCATTAGTGCATTGTTTTTGGCCCAAGGGTGTGCAATTGCGCATTCTTTTATCGGGGGTAAGCGCCCGGTGCTCCCCGTTGTTCTTTTTGTTGTTTTTGTATGTATTTTGTTGCTGGGAGCTTGTGCTCCAGCCTGGTTTCATTGCTGTGCAGGTAGTCGGGATGTCCCGAATTTCGTTTTCAATTATGTGTAAAACGCATGGTCGTGCGCTTTTGCCGCGCACGGTTCCAGTTCAATCGTGCGTTTCACACAGCAATTCTGGGGACATCTGTTTCTACCCGTGCGATTTGTTCCCGCACGGTTTTGGCCAAACCGTGTGAGAAGGAATCGCATGGCCTGCGCATTTTGCCTAGCTTTCCAGTGCCCTGTGGTTAATCGTAACTTTCCTTCACGCACGGGCAACATCGCCCGTGCGCGAGTAAAACGCACGGTTCCACTGTTTTCTCCTGCATTCTTATGCTCTGTGTTTACCCGTGCGAATTCCTTCACGCACGGGCGGAATCACCCGAGCTCGAGTAAAATCGCACGGGTCAATGCTTCTTCTTCCACAAGCCTTATCTGCGTGCGAATATCACACGGGTCACGCATGGTCATGCGCCAGACCGTGCACGGCAAATTTTCTGACTTTTTCTATTTAAGACGCAGATTTTCGGGCATTAAAGGAGTTTTGGGATTTAAGTCATTTCCTCCGCCGTTTTAGGGCAAAGTTCCGCCGTTCCACCTCCGCCCTTCATCTTCCACCAAGAGGAGAAGATCCGCGCAAGCATTCAATGCCAAATCCAAGCCAAAGCTTCCTCTCGGCCTCCTCCTTCATCCTTGATCTTCAAGAATGGTTTTATGTAGCTTTCTCCACCAAGCTAGAGAAGTTGTGCCATCCTCCACCGGCTCGTGACACTAAGAAGACGGGTTCATTGGGAGTGAGTGACAGCCTCCTCTACCCCAGATGCAGTTGAGGACCGAGCTAGGATGCAGATTGACAACCCGACGAATCCTACCGCGAATCCTTTGCACGACTTCGGATCCGTTCGATTTCGCACGCTTTTTTTCTCTTGTTGTTGATAGTTTAGTTGAACTCTTTGTATATGATGAAGTTGTGCTATTTTGATATACGTTTATGTGAAATCATGTCTATATGATTGCATGTGTTCGTTATTTGCTTGAGGTGCGCTTATTTTCCATCTGCCATCCATCAGTTCTAGCCATTCTAGCAATTGCTAGAAGCGTGCGTAGCGAAGAGGTGCTTACGACCCTCAAATCCTGGTTCTTACGCTTGCCTACTCGTCCATCCGCCCAGTGATTCGGTGCATAGTGGCCCGTGTAATCTTCCATCCCGCCTGGCGAAGCATCGAATAGCGGCGTTGCATAGGAGTAGTTTTTAGCGTTTTATTTTCCGTTTCCGCAACCAACAAAACCCTCCTTATTTAACTCTGACCAAAGGACTTCAATCTCAAGTCCTCCTCGATATTAACTCCCCCCTTACTGTGTTCCTTGAATAGATCGATACTTGGGGACATCCCATTTTATATTACTTGTGCGACCGGTACACTTGCCGTTTCAACGCATCATATCTTCAAAAAATAATATTGTTCTTCTTCCCCCAATTGCACTCGGAGCAATGCTCCTTTTGTTTTAGTGCATTCTGATATTTAAGTACCTTATAAAATAGCTAGTGTGTTTGGTTACCATTATTTTCTTACATTTAGTGTTTTTACTCTCGCATGATTTGGTTGTATTTACTTTACGACCGTTCTGCACAAACTCGTGTGTTTTGTACCAGTGTTACTGAAACTCGTACACAGTTTTCTAGCTTCATTAAAACACTTCGAACCGATAATGCTCGTGAATACACGGGTTATGCGTTTACAAAACTATGTATTGATTTTGGGATCATCCAACAAACCTCATATGCTTATACCCCCAACAAAACGATGTAATTGAGCGCAAGAATCATCACTTTCTTGAGTCTCTCACTAACTTATGTTTCAAATGCTGGTTCCCAAGCTTTATTAGCATTTAACACTTTTTTAGCTTGTTACCTCATCAATCACATGCCCTCCTCTATTCTAAACTATGAGACTCCCTTTAGTCTTGCATTTCCCTCCACACCTCACTTTTCAGTCATGTTTCGCATCTTTGGTTGCACCTGCTATGTTCACTGTCTTGGCCCCTCCATCGATAAGCTTTCTAGTCGTGCTACCAAATATGTTCATTGGCTACTCTCACACTCAGAAAAGTTATATATGCTACTCCCTCGTAGATCGGAAGGTTGTTACATCTAATGATGTGACCTTCTCAAGACTAGCCTTATCATTCTTTACATATTGCTAATCCAATGCCTCCAACACTTATGTGCCATACTGTTCTTGTTACATATCAACTACCACCTCTTCTCCCAACACCGACCTCCAAAACCATAAAACTACACTCTTTGTCCTACTCGTTCTGATGCTCTATAATAGTTATCATCTACTTATGATACCTCATGACCTGAAGATTCGACACTCATCTATCGCTCACCCCGTGACAAATTATTTGTCCTTGCATTATCTCTCTCTGGTGCTCAATACATTTGAAACTTCTTTATCCTTTATTTCCACCCTTAACTCTCTATAGAAGACTCTTCAACATCCAAGGTGAGGGGCAGCAATGGATAAGGAAATGACTGCACTTTGGGCAAATTAAACTTGAGATCTTATCCCTCTTCCTCCTAGCTAGATTTATGGTATGTAAGTAGGTCTTCGCTGTCAAACATAGCCTAGATGGTATGGTTGAATGCATAAAAGAGTGTTCTTGATTATGACAAGACCTTCTCAACTATGGAAAAACTAAATGCTATTCGTGCCTTGATCTCCTTAGTTGTTCATCGACAATGGACATTATATCAATTGGACATCAAAAATGTTTTCTTTAATTGTGATCTAATTGAGACTGTCTATATGCAACAACCTCCCAAGTTTGAGATCACAGGTAACAACCTTATATGTCATGCCACAAAATCTCTTTATGATCTCAAATAGTCTCTTACAACATGGTTTGACAAGTTTAGTAAGGTTGTTTATGATGGTGGGTTCACTCGAAGATCAACCGACTTCTCTCTCTTTACTCATCGTCCGACATGCACAATGATTCTCATGGTTTATATTTATGATATTTTGATTATATGTGATAATTTGAAAGGAATACACATGATCAAGTAACACCTGGGCTCTATTTTCTATGCCAAAGACCTGGAAAATCTTCGGTACTTCCTTGTTATTGAGGTAGAATGATGTCCTGATGGTATTGTCCTATCTCAACAGAAGTACTGTATTGACCTTCTTCATGATACTGGTTATTTTGGATGCAAGTATGTTGATACCCTTATGGATGTCAATCACAAGCTCTAAACTAATGTCTCTGACTCTGATCAACTCCTTCTAAATCCAAAGTATTATTGTCGTCTTGTAGGGAAGCTAATTTATCTCACAGTTATAAGGCCTAATATATCATTTGCTGTTGTCAGTCGATTCTTGCATACTCCATGGATCTCTCACCTTCATTCTGTTGGGCGAATCCTATGATATTTGAAGACTGGTCTGAAACAAGGACTTATATACGACCTTCTTCTTCATTATCTCATATTTCCTACTTTGATGCTGACTATATTAGCTCTCTGGATGATTGTTGATGCGTCATGACAAGTGTATCGATCGTTCAAGTAATAAAGTTGTGAGTTTTTACACTCAGGAATTAGTCTCTACAGGGAATATGATTAGTAGTATCCATCAACCTCAGTATCTTTAACTAGCTAACCCCGATTAAAAGTTACTTGAATTGATTAATAAAAATTATGCTACGAGTGCAGGGTCAGGTCGACATCGCCGCTTCTCTTGCACCGTGAATTGTCAACACTGCCTCATACTCTCTCTTTGCATTTGCAACAAACAAAACCACATCAATAAGTAAAAACAATCAAAAAATAATTTAAAGCAAAGCAATCCACCTGCGATAACCAAAAACACCTCTTAACCAAAAACACCACTTAAGAAAAGCACTCTGCAATATAAAATGCACCTATGAACACTTACACCTAATAATCATGGTGTGTAGGATGATTTAGAATACACTTCAATAAAGATTATAGCTACTCTAAAGATAAAGGGAGAAATACAAGTTACTACTACTTGATATGGAGGAAACGTGAGACTATTCCTCGGAGTCATAAGAGAGTATGGCTTGGTCCACCGATTTCTTCAAATTCCTTCTTGGCTAACATGCACAATATGGGAGAGTTGACACCTCCTCCTATTCATATCTTCTCTCTGGGTTGTTTGTGACACAGGAGGTATCTATAGGCGGCAGGAAACTCAGTGATCTAACCCCAACACGCTATGCAAATCGGACGGCAAGCCACAAATTAGATAATTAAATTAAACATCCCACGCAGATAATTTACATCAAGACAAAATATTTTATTAGGGCAAAAATAAGCTTAGGCTTTCCTCCATGTGGAGGGCCAAAGCTAGAGCGAGTGGCGAATGAACCCTTCAAATCACAATATTTATCTAACAAACCACAACAATACAATATTCCCAAACAAATATGAGATCCAATCCAATATAAATATGCTGAGATAATAATCCAATACAATAGAATCTCACCAAATAGTGGGTTGACCGAGGAACTAAAGATTCCGGAGCCGGATGTGTGGATCGGCGATCAAAAAGTGAAACCGACGGCGTGGAAAATGATGCATGTGGTTGTCCTTGACAGTGGAAGGTAGAATCGGGCCGAAAATGAATAGATACGTCTATGTCGAGGCGTACCAGGGCAGTGGGAGGTAGATCGGGCAGCGAGAGTGCTGGAGGTGGTCCCACTGATTAGGGGAGGTGGCTGAGAGTGGATGATGGCAGTAGGCTTTCAGGGGGGAGGGTGGCTGCAGGGAGCTAAAAAGGAGGCCAACGGCTACAAGGGGTAGCTGATTGTAGTTAAACAAGGGGAATTTGTAGGCCTCCTGTTGGGGGGTTGATGGGAGGTGGTCGGCCGCCTGATGGGAGGAGATTTTAGGGGGCTTTGGGGCAGTGCCAGTGATGGTAGAGTGGCTAGGAATGATTTCCTGAAGGCGAAAAAAGTAGGACCGACAACATCTGTTGTTGTTTGGGGCCTGCTGAGGATGAGAGAGGGGTGTGGAGGCGGCTGCCCGATGGGGAGGATAACTGTTTTGGAAACTATAAAAAGGAATAGTAAATTTCATTATTGAACAGTATCCATGAATAGGAAAATTGAATTCTGGACAGCCATCTGTGGGCTATTTCAGCGGCTGAAAGGGGGTTTGGAGGGGGACAAAGGCTTAGGGTGAGGGGTTACCTTGGGGAAGAAGATACAAGCCTAGGAGTCGTCATCTAGGGTTCCACGAAGTCATCACCGTGGCAGGATCGCGAAAATCCTGGAATACTTTCTCCAAATTTTGCAATTCCTCCATTCACCAACAAACCATCTATTTATATTAAAAGGAGGATTAGGGCATCCCACCATCGATGAATATGCTTGGTCGATGGTGGGGAAACCTAAATACATCAAAATAAAATGCAAAGTAGGGAAATAATATATCAAATCAATTCTCAATGTGAATCCGAACACATATGCGAAGTCCGATTGTAAATTCGGGCACACCATATATGGAAAGTCACCAAATTAGCCTCGGATGTGCCCAAAACTCATCATCCACCGCAAGTGCTCGTCTATGCTCCACATCAATCTCACTGTCTTGAAAGAATTCATCTCTCGATGAATAGGGATCAGAATTCTCTCGTTGTACGCCAGGTAAAACTCAAAGATGTCCACCAGAGGTCTCCCAAGTGTCATTACTGGAAAAGTGTCCTTGCCAATTAACTCCCCTTGATTGAGAAGCTCTCATCTTCGGTGAATGGAGACGGTTATGCTGAAGTAAAAGTCCAAGGGCGAATCGATCAAGATCTGCTGCAAGTATCCAAGAGTCACCAACGCCTGTAGAGGGAATGCACTGGTGGAGTCTAGCCTCCATGATGCTCTCACCGCTCAACTCACGAGTGGTGCATCCTGGTGCGATCCATGGTATCGTCGGTAGAACCAAAGAAGACGAGTCCCGGGTGAGTGGGTGTCAAAAGTAGGTCAGTAGTGGTGGCCATCAGACAGAGGTGGGCTATGGGGGTGGCAAGGCAATGAGAGTGGAGGTGTGAGCGGCTGGAAAGACCCACTTCTTAGGTCCACATACACGCGAGGCTCGTAGTACAGCTTCATATCCTCAACACTAAATACTAGGTAGATACACATACTTGCAAGGAAATCACGATCATAAGTGTTTGATTCGATCTGTCTCATGATTATATAGAGATTCATCCACCTAATGCTCAATCCTTTATCAAGCCTCGAACAGAGCCTCACAATGCAAATTCTCACCATCACCTGCCTGCCATCATGAAGTACCTGCTCTTATTAGTGCACATTCGTATGAGATTTATAAAATTTATTATCATTATGGATTCTCTATTGGAATGACTCATGAAACACATGCAAACAATGAACAAACAATATAACATACTCATGAAAATGATGAAGAAATGACTCAACAGACTCATGGAAATGACGCAAATAAAACACGCCAGGCACAACATACTCTATATGGGAAAAATCTAATAATGACCTGAAAATCTTTCAAGACAGGCGTCCTATCAGAAGACTCTCTCGGTGGAGTGTAGAAAAACTCATCCAGTGTGAAATAAGTGCTCAGATGATCATGAGAAACATCTACACTCAAGGGTGAGCTCATGAAGAGCAAAATGTGACTCAGGGAGCGTAACACATTAGAGGGCTCATCAGGAGGTATGTAAGAAAATTCATCATGAATGCGACGACTACATAAATGAAAATTGTGTATACTGACTAAAGACGTGACTCTCTAGTGTGGTGCGTGTCTTTGAAAAGAAAGAGCTCGTCTGGTGGGCCAGCAGGTGATGCGTCCCAAAACTCATCGAGGGCGCGATGTATCACCAGGTGGTGCCCTAAATAATTGATGCTCCACACAATATCCGTCCTTGGGGGTAAGGCCAGAGATGATAATGGAAGAACCACCACTAACCTGAAACTCCTAAATAAGTGGCTCACCTGAATTACATCCTCACTAGGATGTGATGGCTCATCAGGAGGCTCAACATGAGGGGTGGTCATAGTACTCATCACCAGGGTCATGATCCTCCGGATGAGTATCATCGTGTGGGGTCGTGTCTCCGTGAATTGCTAATACAACCACTAAGAGATCAACACCAAGCTCTGGACCCTCGATGGTGATGTGACTTAGGGTAGTGACAATGGGAGAGTTTCATAGACCTTCACTCAATAATGGATATGTGGGTGCGGTGTCAGGAAATGGGTATATGGTTAGAATTCTAACTAGCCCGATGTACGACATAGGAGGAAGTGTGGGTGAGGGACACAACACTACAGACTCAGTAGGTCATTCAAGTTCGCTCTCAGTTGAGGTCACAAGAGAAGTATCAAAAAGAAGAGATAGGTCACTCACTAGGCTAAGCACCTCACTGGGGTGAGAGCAATCTGCCTTATGTATTACTTTTGTCATGGCTGACAGGACAACGGTAGGTGTCATGATGACCTCAGTATGAGAGGGACTCGTACTGCAGAGGTCAGGGTAAGAATCCCATCGACAAACTCTTGTGGATCTTAAAGACTGTTCATAACGAAGGGCGAGCTGATATGTCTGCTGAAGGGACTTCGAGCTATGATAAGCTACCTTAGTATGTATATCAGACTGAATTCCAGACCAAAATCGGGGAAAGATCATGGATGGGTCCTCTCAGATATCACCCCTCACTACGAACGTACTCATCAAAACGATCCCAGTACTCAGCAACAAATAAGGATTCTTGCTGAAAGGAAAATAATTGGTCAAGCAAGCGACTCCGAAACGATGAAGAAAAATACCTCTGACACAAAGTACGCTTCATGTCCACACAATTGGTGATGCGATGTTGACGGTCTCGGTCGCGGGCCTCTCAATGCTAGCCCAATATGTCCTCGCCTGATCTAAAAGTCTAAGTTTTGCAAACTTGACATGACACTCACCGAATACCTCAAAATGATCAAGATAATACTCCATATCCATGAGCCAATAACTGAAAGAATCGGGACTCGATGAGCCATCAAAGGAAGGGGCAGCAGTATGAAAGTGACTCTCAACATATCTCTCGGAATGACTATTCTCATAATAATCATTCCTAAGGTAACTGAGTCGTGTTGAACTGAAAGTTCACCTAGTGTCAACTATGTTCACCTATGGGGGGGAATATGTGACGTGAAGCGTATTTGCGGAATTTAAGACGGTACCTTCACAATAAAAACAAACAGCACAGCACACAGAATGCACAGGCAATTTATAGTGGTTCCCCGACTTGGGTACATCCACTTTCCCCCCTTCGACCTATCTCCCAACAAGGGACGACTCGGTCACTTCTCCAACAGGATTGAAATCCAATCCTTGCACTATCGGAAGGAACCCTTCCACACGTAGGAGTCAACACTCCCACAAACCGGGTTGCACCCAACCCTTACAACACGAAACAATCATTCCTTTACAACAAAAGTAAAATAGAATGTACACGAGATACAAACTTCGTTTGGAGACTACGACGTTCCTCTTCGTTCGACGATGTGTTCGTGAAGTCAACGAAGAGTCTACAACCTTGGTCTCTCTTGGAAAGGATCTCCCCGGAACCGGCGGCGGCAAGACGAGTGGCGGCTTGCTTCGGGATCGGCGGCTATGATGATGAGCGGCTGCTGAACTTAGAGATCCATACTTCGTAGCGAAGCTAGCTTGGTCTTCCAACGGTCACACGAGGATCGGTCGTCTCGATCGATTCGGACGGTGAAGTTTTTCCCGATCACCAAATCGAGAGACAAGAGATCTCTGTATAGACACGTGAGACTCAAAGCTTGGCTAAGCTTCTGTCGCCGGAGATCGGGAAGAAACACGATCAACAGCGGCGACCGACTAGCGCGAGCGGCGACGGCGGCGGCGGAGCAGTTTCGCGATTTTAGGGTTTGATCGTGCTCGGCTTCTTTTCTGTCTAGGTCTACTGTTCAAAATACCCGTATATATATACTGTAGATACTACTAATTTGACCGTTGTGGGACCCACAAGAAGAATCCCGAAATCCGGTTCAAAATAGTCCAGCGGCAGAATCCGGTCCAGCAGCTTCCAGAGAAATCGCCAAGTAAAAATCGGCGAGAATCGCAGGTGATTCTCGACGAATCGGCGAGAATCAGTTAGTGATTCTCGACGATTCGTCGAGAATCACTAATGATTCTCGCCGAATCACTTTTTGATTCTCAACGAATATAACTTTGTCTTCAGGATCTGCTCTGCGATGGGTTCGGCGAGAATCACTAGTGATTCTCGCCAAATCTTACTTGGCACCGTTTTGAGGTAGCCGGAAAGAATCGGCGAGAATCACCAAGTGATTCTCGCCGAATCGGCGAGAATCACTTGGTGATTCTCGTCGAATCGGCGAGAATCACTTGGTGATTCTCGTCGAATTGTACTTAGACGAATTTTCGTCTTTCCACCCAAGAGCTGCACCTTGACCCATCCTTGCTCCTTGTCTTCTCTTGCATAAGCACGGCCCTGTACTTGAAAGCAAGTGCACTCCAATCGAGAGAGTACACGTAGGCCAACACACTGATCTGCTCAATGAGGGATTACGTCGTGCAGACCCGTGTATATTGACCTACTGCACCCTGACATTGGTGTGCACTTAGCGTGGAATAGCTGCAAGTACAACTTGAAAGATTTTATCAAATACATTGTCTATTGACCTTAGCTTATCCAGGGGCTTCTTCAAATCAGGTACATTGTGTATACAGTACCCAACAATCTCCCCCTATTTGAAGAAGACTAAACCCTACAAGCTAAGGTGAATAGAGCATATGGGAATGAAAACCATAAACTTAAAATTGAGTTGAGTGAGTGCCATTACCAATACCAATTTCTTGGGAGCAAGCTTGGAGCCACCTTAGCCTTAGCCGAGAGGGTAATCTCCCCCTTTTCGGCTTCTGCAAATCGGGGTCGGAGCATTTGACCCCTTGCTCCCCCTCAGTTCTTGCGTCTGTGCTCACACTTGAGTTCCTTGCTCCCCCTCAGATCGTGCACGAGCCTGGAGCTTCTGTAGTCTTCATTCCTCATAATTGAGCATCCCCAATTCAGTCTTTAAAAGATTGAACTAGGCCTCGTCTAAGGGCTTTGTGAATATATCAGCAATCTGCTTGTCCGTGGGGACATAACAGAGAGAGATGTCCTTGTTTTCCACGTGCTCCCGAATGAAGTGGTAGCGCACTTCAATATGCTTCGTTCTGCTGTGCGAGACCGGATTGTTGGCAATGGCAATTGCACTGGAGGAGTCGCAGTACATTGGTATGTCTTTGAACTGAAGGTCGTAGTCGGCTAACTGGTTTCTGATCCATAGGTGTTGTGCGCAACAGCTGCCTGCCGAGATGTACTCAGACTCTGCTGTGGAGGTTGCAACACAATTCTATTTCTTGCTGTTCCAAGAGATAAGCCTCCTGCCGAGGAATTGACACGTCCCGGAGGTGCTTTTCCTGTCATCCCTACTTCCTGCAAAATCAGCATCTGAAAAACCTATTAGCTCGACATCATTGTTTCTCGGGTACCACAAGCCAAGATTGGGAGTACCTTTAAGGTATCTTAGAATTCGCTTTGCAGCGACATAGTGAGATTCCTTAGTGTTCACCTGATATCTGGCACAGACACATGTGGAGAACATGATATCCGGTCTACTAGCAGTAAGGTAGAGCAGGGATCCAATGATGCTTCTGTATTTGGTTTCATCGAAAGGTTTACCTTTCTCATCCTTATCCAGAGACATGGTGGATCCCATTGGAGTCCTCATAGAGGTTGCACTCTCCATACCGAATTTCTTAAGGAGTTCATTTGTGAACTTCGTCTGAGAGATGAAGATTCCATCCTCAGACTGTTTCACTTGAAGTCCTAAGAAATACTTGATCTCTCCCATACTGCTCATTTCAAACTTTCCTTGCATAAGTTTAGAAAACTTTTTGCAAAGATTGTTGTCCGTTGAGCCCAATATTATGTCATCGACATAGATTTGCACCAGCAAAATCTTGCCTTTGACTTCCCTGAGAAACAATGTTTTATCTATTTTATCTCTAGAGAACTTGTTCTCAAGAAGAAAACTAGATAAAGTCTCATACCAAGCTCGTGGAGCTTGTTTCAACCCATATAAGGCTCTATTAAGAAAATAAACATGATTAGGATAAGTAGGATCGACAAAACCTGGGGGTTGAGCGATGTATACTTCCTGTTTCAGGTCTCCATTCAAGAATGTTGATTTCACATCCATTTGATAGACTGTGAATCCTTTGTGTGAAGCATACACCAGGAACAATCTGATTGCCTCAAGCCTTGCTACTGGTGCGAAGGTCTGGTCGAAGTCAATCCCCTCCTCCTGTGTGTAACCTTGAGCCACCAGCCTTGCCTTGTTCTTTATGATGACACCATGTTCATCCAGCTTGTTTCTGAAGATCCACTTGGTGCCAATCACATTCTGCTTGTATGGTCTGGGAACTAGCGTCCAAACGTTGCAACGTTCGAATTGATGTAGTTCATCTTGCATGGACAGAATCCATGCCGCATCCTTGTTCGCCTCGTCGAACTTCTTTGGCTCAACCTGTGACAGGAAGCTAAGATGCAATACTTCGTTAATAGTACCTCTTCGAGTTCTGACACCGACACGAGGATCTCCGATGATCTGATCTCTAGGATGATCCCTCACGTGCCGGAGCTCTAGCAGTCTGACGTCTGGAGCTTCAACTACTTCTTGGGCTTCTCTTTCTTCCAAGAGATTTGTTACATTTTGATCTTCAACATTTTCAGATGACGTGGAGGTGGAGACTTTGACGTACTTAGGAGTGTCATCTTTAGCGGTCTCATCCAGACTCAGCTGTTCCAGTCGTGCACCTGCATCTTCAAGAATACCACTGGAAGAGTTGCTGTTAAGCAAACTTCCTTCATCAAATACAACATTTATTGATTCTTCTACCACTAGGGTTTTCTTATTGAAGACCCTATATGCCCGACTGTGGGAACTATAGCCCATGAATATGCCTTCGAAGCATTTTTCACCAAATTTAGTACGCGGGTACTTCCCATTATTCAGTACATAGCATCTGCAACCAAAAATCCTCAAGTAGGACATGGTTGGTTTCCTGCCTTTCAGTAGCTCGTAAGGCGTCTTACGATGATGCTTGTTGATCAATGCTCGGTTTTGTACATGACAAGCTGTATTGACAGCCTCTGCCCAGAAGTATTCCGGGAGAGAAGCGTCTTTCAACATTGTCGTGCAGGCTTCAATGAGAGTTCTATTTCTCCTCTCCGCAACTCCATTTTGCTGAGGAGTGCGCGGGGATGAAAACTCATGAAAGATACCTTGTTCTTCACAAAACTCTGTCATAGCACCAGATTCGAATTCTGTTCCATGGTCACTTCTGATTTTGACCACAGAGCAGTTAAATTCGTTCTGAACCTGCTTGACAAAACTAGTGAAGATGTCAAACGTATCTGACTTTCGTTTCAAAAAGAACACCCATGTAAATCGAGAATGATCATCAACTATCACTAGCGTATAGGACTTGCCTCCCAAGCTATGAACTTGCATTGGACCAAACAAGTCCATATGTAAAAGGTAAAGGCATCGGGAAGAGTCTTTGTCTGCAATGCTCTTAAAGGTAGCCCAAGTCTGTTTGCCCATCTGGCATGCAGGACAGGGGCTATCTTTGATGCACTTGATACTGGGAGCATCCCTTACTAAGTTCTTAGAAAACAACATACTAATTGTCTTGAAATTAAAATGTGCCAATCTCTTGTGCCATTGTTCACACAGAGATGCACTGCCTGTTGCCACAAGGCATACGGAGGTAGATGAATCTAAACTGAGAAAATCTAAGCAGAAGATATTTCTGCTCCTAATGCCTGATAATACCGTCTCAGAAGAGGTACGTGAAATTATCAGACATTTATCCTTGCAGAACTTAACGTCATAACCTTTATCACATAACTGACTTACACTGATCAGGTTATGGTTTAACCCTTCAATATAAGCCACGTCGGTGATAGAGATTATACCGTTGGAAATCATACCGTAACCTCTGGTGACTCCTCGATCTGACCCTCCAAAGATGACTTTGGGTCCATTCTCGACTGGAGTGTAATCACGCAGCAGGCTTCTTGTCCCAGTCATATGCCGGGAGCATCCACTGTCCAAATACCAGATCGGCGTTTTGGTGGCCTTTGGACATTCCTGCAAAACAAAATTAACTCGCCTTAGGAACCCAATCGAACTTGGGTCCTAGATTCCTGGTTAGCACACTCCCCCTCGGTTGGTTAACCCTACGAGTGGTCGGCCTCGCAGTGCTAACATAGGGAGTCTCGTAATACCTTGGATTAAACCAACAATCCACGGCAAAGTGACCAACTTTGCCACAGCACCAACAGTCGAATCTGTTGTACCTCTTCCTAGGCTCCTGCCTTACCCTGGGAACGGTGGGTACATCTGGGGCCTTGGATCTGGAGGTGGAGGCCTCATGGTGACAACAGTCACATGACTTCGTCACCTTCTGTATAACAGGCTTGGCTTTTGGTGCCTGCTTTCCATTATGCCCGCTAGAGAACGGACCATAATTTCCCATGTGGATTTCCTCATAAGGTGCCTTGAAGGCACTCTCACCGAAGTTCCGGGGAAAGGTCCAACCGTCATACCGGCTCTTTCGCTTTGCAACCGAGGGCCGGAAATGATGGCCAAATGTTGACTCAAAGTCATGTTGGTTGCAAGGAAAGCCAGGCTTTCTGAACGCAACAGGACTAAGCGGAGCCTTTCCCTTTTCATCAGCAGAGGCCTTCTTGGCGGCCTTATTCTTCCTCTGGTTCCTGTTTCTCCTGGATGATGAACCAGATACCCCTACATGCACCAAGCTAGCTCCTTTGGCCTGAGCAGAGAAGGTATCAACGACTGGAAGAACTGTTTTTGGCATAGAGAAGCTCTTGACGATCTTCCTTTCTGCCGCAAGTAGTTCTTCCAACTTGTCGACTTCCTCCTGCTTAAGATCAAGGAGCTTCAAAGACTCTGAATGCTTTGAAGTCAGGTTAAGGTGCTCCTGTCGGAGAGAAATCAAGCTAGTGACCTCTTCCCTTAGGGATACACACTCACCCTTAAGGAATTTCACTTCCTTCTTCTCAGCCTTCAGTCTCTTACGGCACTCCTCGAAAGTGTTGAGCAGAAGCTCATATTTCTTGAGGAGCTCCGCTTCACGGGCCGAAGGGCTATCCTCAGGTTCATCATCCTGAGACTCAGGGTCAGAGTCGGAGTCGGAGAGAGGGGTGTGAGCTTTTACCTTCCCAGTAAATGGGGGGCATTCTCCTTCTGAGTCCGAGCGACCCACCAGCCCGAAGTAGGCTTCCTCATCATCACTGGAGTCTGAGGAATCAGACTCACTCAGTGTCTTTGGCCTTTTGGCGATGTAGCTCCGCTCCTTCTTCTTATCTCTAGAGGATTTGTGCTCCTCTTCTTTCCCTTTTTCTCTCTTGCCTTGATAGCAGTCGGCCACGACGTGTCCAGGCTTATGGCATCCAAAGCAAATAATGTCAGAGGAGCGATGTTTGTTCGGTCTAGATGCATACCTGTCAGAAGAATAATTTTTCTTCTGATGCCTGGAGGAGGAGCCGTCTCTCTTTCTTTGATTCCTCATCTTGAGGAACTTCTTGAACTATCAAGTGATGAGGGAGAAATCCTCCTCCGACAGCTCTGAGCTGGAGGAGCATGGCTCGGAGTCCTCCTCCTCATCCTTTTTCCTGGCACGGTATGAAACCGCACCCTTGCCTTTTCTGGAGTGACTGGCTTTTAGAGCCACGGTCTTTTCTTTGGCTACCGCCTTCTCAGCTTCTTCTTCTACTTTTCTGGTTTTCAGCTGAAGCTCATAGGACATCAGCTTTCCAAACAGAATTTGTGGATCAGTTTCAGCTAGTCTGCCAAATTCTCTGATGGCGCAGATCTTTGTGTCCCATTCCTTAGTAAGGGACCTAAGGAATTTATCATTGAGTTCACCATTAGTGAACACTCTTCCGTAGCATTTAAGGGCGTTGACAATCTTGAGGAAGTTCTCGTATGTGACTCCGATCTCTTCCTTAGGCCCTTGTCTGAAGGCCTCATATTTCTGGTTCAGGAGGGATCTCCGATCATCCCTCACTTCATCCGTGCCCTCCATTAGGATGATCAGGCACTGCCAGATCTCCTGTGCTGTCCTGCAGTTGCTGAAGTTTTGCATCATAGAGTCATCAACTGCGCTAACCAAAATGTTCCGTGCCTTCATGTCAAGTCCCACTAGCACCATCTTGTCCTTGTCCATTTCAGAAAGTGTCTTCGGCACTTTCTTGGTGGGATCAATGGTGGAGGCCTTAGTGGGGACATAAGGTCCCTCCTGCATGATCATGAAAAGTCGAGGATCCACTGCTTCCATGTAGAACTTGATCCTTTCCTTCCAGATAGGAAAGTTGAGCCTGGTGCACACTGGGATCTTGCTGGAGAACTTGAGCCCGTCCATAGTAGATATTTGCCTCCTTGTTGACACTAGTGGCAGGATTCAACTCAAGGTGTTAACCTTTTTGATGAGTAACCTCCCTCTGATACCACTTGAAAGTTCACCTAGTGTCAACTATGTTCACCTATGGTGGGGGAATAG
Source organism: Platanthera guangdongensis (assembly GCA_039583875.1). NCBI lineage: Eukaryota > Viridiplantae > Streptophyta > Magnoliopsida > Asparagales > Orchidaceae > Platanthera > Platanthera guangdongensis. Next base: position 139,045,265 of record CM077152.1, read on the forward strand.
GTGACGTGAAGCGTATTTGCGGAATTTAAGACGGTACCTGCACAATAAAAACAAACAGCACAGCACACAGAATGCACAGGCAATTTATAGTGGTTCCCCGACTTGGGTACATCCACTTTCCCCCCTTCGACCTATCTCCCAACAAGGGACGACTCGGTCACTTCTCCAACAGGATTGAAATCCAATCCTTGCACTATTGGAAGGAACCCTTCCACACGTAGAAGTCAACACTCCCACAAACCGGGTTGCACCCAACCCTTACAACACGGAACAATCGTTTCTTTACAACAAAAGTAAAATAGAATGTACACGAGATACAAACTTCGTTTGGAGACTACGGTGTTCCTCTTCGTTCGACGACGTGTTCGTGAAGTCAACGTAGAGTCTACAACCTTGGTCTCTATTGGAAAGGATCTCCCCGGAACCGGCGGCGGCAAGACGAGCGGCGACTTGCTTCGGGATCGGCGGCTATGATGATGAGCGGCTGCTGAACTTAGAGATCCAATCTTCGTAGCGAAGCTAGCTTGGTCTTCCAACGGTCACACGAGGATCGGTCGTCTCGATCGATTTGGATGGGGAAGTTTTTCCCGATCACCAAATTGAGAGACAAGAGATCTCTGGATAGACACATGAGAGTCAAAGCTTGGCTAAGCTTCTGTCGCCGGTGATCGGGAAGAAACACGATCAACAGCGGCGACCGACTAGCGCGAGCGGCGACGGCGGCGGCGGAGCAGTTTCGCGATTTTAGGGTTTGATCGTGCTCGGCTTCTTTTCTGTCTAGGTCTACTGTTCAAAATACTCGTATATATATACTGTAGATACTACTAATTTGACCGTTGTGGGACCCACAAGAAGAATCCCGAAATCCGGTTCAAAATAGTCCAGCGGCAGAATCCGGTCCAACAGCTTCCAGAGAAATCGCCAAGTAAAAATCGGCGAGAATCACAGGTGATTCTCGACGAATCAGCGAGAATCAGTTAGTGATTCTCGACGATTCGTCGAGAATCACTAATAATTCTCGCCGAATCACTTTTTGATTCTCAACGAATATAACTTTGTCTTCAGGATCTGCTCTGCGATGGGTTCGGCGAGAATCACTAGTGATTCTCGCCGAATCTTACTTGGCACCGTTTTGAGGTAGTCGGAAAGAATCGGCGAGAATCACTAATGATTCTCGACGATTCGACGAGAATCACTAGTGATTCTCGCCGAATCGGCAAGAATCACTTGGTGATTCTCGTTGAATCGGTGAGAATCACTTGGTGATTCTTGTCGAATTGTACTTAGACGAATTTTCGTCTTTCCACCCAAGAGCTGCTCCTTGACCCATCCTTACTCCTTGTCTTCTCTTGCATAAGCACGGCCCTGTACTTGAAAGCAAGTGCACTCCAATAGAGAGAGTACACGTAGGCCAACACACTGATCTGCTCAACGAGGGATTACGTCGTGCAGACCCGTGTATATTGACCTACTGCACCCTGACATTGGTGTGCACTTAGCGTGGAATAGCTGCAAGTACAACTTGAAAGATTTTATCAAATACATTGTCTATTGACCTTAGCTTGTCCAGGGGCTTCTTCAAATCAGGTATATTGTGTATACAGTACCCAACATGAACGATCAACATGATTTGCTCGTGTGTACGGATAAGAACGACGACAATCATCATACTGATCGTCTCTAACATAGCGGGCTCGTATCGGTGTGTCAACATGATCTCTGAAAGCGGTGTACTGTGAATGAGAATGATTGTCGTAATAAAATGAGGATCTCCCTGATGGGGTTCTATGAGAGTGGGTGTAAGTGGGTTTGATACCTCTAAATTGAGGTGAATAATTTTGATATCTAGACATAATGAAAAACCTATAAACTCTACGACTGTGTTTTGAAAAGTGAGCGCAACCTCCCTTTGATACCAATGGACGCAAGAGGTATCTATAGGCAGCGGGAAACACAGTGACCTAACCCCTACATTTTATGCAAATTTGACGGTTAAACCACAAATTAAATAATTAAATTAAACATCCCACGCAGATAATTTACAACAAGATAAAATATTTTATCAGGGTAAAAGCAAGCTTAGGCTTTCCTCCATGTGGAGGGCCAAAGCGAGAGAAAGCGGCGAATTAATCCTGCAATTCACAATATTTATCTAACAAACCACCGCAATACAATATACCCAAACAAATATGAGATACAATCCAAAATAAATATGTTGTAATAATAATCAAATACAACAGAATCTCACCAAATAGTGGGTTGACCGAGGCATTGAAGATTTCTAAGCCGGATGTGTACATCAGCGATTAAAAAGTGGAACTGGTGGTGTGGAAAATGATGTAGTTGGCTTTCCTCGATGGTGGAAGGTAGAATCAGGACAAAAATGAATAGATCCAGCTATGTCGAGGCGGACTCGGGCGGTGGGAGGTAGATCGGGCAGTGAGAGGGCTCGAGGTGGTCCCACAGATGAGGGGACGCGGCTGAGAGTGGCTGGTGGCAGTAGGAATTTAGGTGGGAGGGTGGCTGCAGGGAACTAAAGTGGAGATCGGTGGCAACAAGGGGTATTTGATTGCAAGTAAACAAGGGGGAATTTGGAGGCTGCCGGTTGGGGGGTTGATAGGAGGAGGTCAGCGACCTGCTGGGAGGAGATTTTAGGGGGCTTTGTGGCAGTGGCAGTGACAGTGCAGTGGTTCGGAATGATTGCCTAAAGGAGGAAAAAGTAGGACCGACAACAGCTGTTGTTGTTTGGGGCCCGCTGAGGATGACAGAGGGGTGTGGAGGCGGCTGCCTGGCGGGGAGGATCACTGGTTTGGAAAATATAAAGAGGAATAGTAAATTTCATTATTGAACGGTAGCCATGAATAGGAAAACAGAATTTTGGACAGCCGTCTATGAAACTATAAAAAGGAATAGTAAATTTTATTATTGAACAGTAGCCATGAATAGGAAAACTGAATTCTGGACAGTCGTCTATGGGCTATTTTGGGGCAGTTTGGGTAGCTGAAAGGGGGTTTGGACGGGGAAAAGGCTTAGAGTAAGGGGTTACCTTAGGAAAGAAGATACAAGCCTAGGAGTCATCACCATGGCTGATCGTGGGAATCCGAGAAAACTTTCTCAAAATTTTGCAATGCCTCCATTCAGCCCACAAGCCATCTATTTATATTAAAAGGAGGATTAGGGCATCCCACCATCGATGACTATGACTGGTCGAAGGTGAGACCACCTAAATACATCAAAATAAAATGCAAAGTAGTGAAATAATATATCAAATTGATTCACAATGTGAATCTAAACACATCTGTGGAGTTCGATTGTTGATCCGGCCATGCCATATATGGAAAGTCACCAAATCAGCGCCGAATGGGACGAAAACTCAATATCCACTGCAAGTGCTCATCTATGCTCCGTATCAGTTTGCTTCCCCATCAAGTGCTCCGATTTGAAGCTCAAATGGAAGCCTTGCAATCAGCTTCTTTCACCTTTAGAGTGCTTGAGTATATTGGAGAAGAGAGATGGTGAGAACTTTGTGTTCTCGGGCAAAATGGGAGAAAAAGACACTCCTGGGCGAAGGATTTGATCTAAAATTGCGCACAACATTTAAATAGACTATATAAATAAAAGCGCACGCGCGTGAATGCAGTAAGCAACTGCAGACGAACAGAGTGCCCAGATCATGCACGCATAATTGCACGTGTGTGTGTGCAGGCAGGCACATGCGAAAATTATGCAAATTCATATCGTCCCAAATTCAGCAAAACCAATAAGAATGGCAACACACGGGCACACACACACGTGCAGAAAAATCACATGTGAATTCAGATCAAAATTTAAAGCAGCGGTCAAGGAAATAAGAGATGCACACATGTACACTGTAAAGCGCATATGCGTTCGTAAGTAATTTTTGATATATAGTTCCTACACATATGCACAATTGTCCACACCAGTAGAAACACACATTCATATAGTACAGAACTGCATATAATATAAAAATGAGCAATTTTCATACAATTCTAATACAAAATAGGATGATTACACAATGAATTATAGGATGAAAATGATGGATAAAAGACATGCATCAATTATTGCACTGCAAGTGGATATTATACATTCTTTAGTGGACACCTTATCACCTAGCACAACAAGAAGCAGTCAGTGGTTGCTCGCTCATCTGCCGAAGCTAAGTATTTTTCAATGGCATTTGTTGTGTCTGATCTTACATGGTTGGAAAGCCTCCTAAGTGTTGTGGGATTTAAACTCTCCTCACCGGCTAGTCTCTCTTGTGGCTGTCATGTTGCTACATATATTGTCAAGATTCATGTATTTCATGAATATACCAAACACATCGAAGTTGATTGTCACTTCATTCGGTGGATGGTTCAACTGAAGAACCTGAAATTAAAGCATGTTCCTATTGTTGGACAAGTTGTTGACATTCTCACTAAAATAATACCATGTCCGCTATATTATCAGTTCTTGTCCAAGCTTGGTTCTTGCGATCTGTATGCTCCGTATTGGGAAGTGTTGAAAAAAAATATGAACGGAGGCCCATAACAAGGTCCAGCTAGAGTCCATTACCTCTTTAGGATTTATTCTCGTATCTTTGAATAAGGTCGTTTATCCTTCCTCACTTCCAATGTAGGTGTACAAATACTTGTATATATGTATGTGAGAAATTATTTCAATTTAATTATCTCATTTTCATGTTTTCATGCAGAATGTTGCTTCGTGTAATGCCACTTGTATCAGACATCGTTAAGCAGACATTTCTTTGTTGGGTATCACTTGCATTGGACGTTAATGTGAAGGAAATTGCCTTATTGATGTAGCTTCTGTCGGACATCACCACAATAAGCATTCTCCATCAGATGTAGTTGGAGACGATTGAAACACCGGATTGCATCAAAGGGCATCTCCTTGGTCTTTGCTCTAATCAATGCCTCCTGTGCGCGACCTTGCCTGATGTTGCTAGCAAAATATCATGTGTCCGGCATTGTTATGTCATGCATTACTTTGTCAGACTTTGATCAAACAACACTTTTGGGATCATTAGATCGCAGACATATTGTGCTTGAAGTTTAATGAGAAGAGTTTAGATCTCCACTGAATCTTCATTAAATCATTCAAATGATTTTGGTATCTTTGAAACTATCTAGAACACAATCGTCACACTATTTTGCTCTTCTGATATTAGTTTGTGTTAAAATGTTATCAGAACCACACAAATTAGGCTTGTACAAAATGCCTGAGTCTACGTGGCAAAATCAAGATTAGGATCAACCTAAAGGGCTTCACCGAGCCCTTAATTTCTAAAGGGAAAGATATCAAACATTGCACACTTAAGAGTATTTGGTTGCACTTGCTACATTTTGAATAATGGTAAACAATATCTAGCCAAGTTTGAAGTCAAAGCTGACGCAGGAATATTTCTTAGTTATTCCCCCACTAGCAAGACACACATGTTTTACAATAAGAGAACTCTATGTGTAGAAGAGTTCATTCATGTAACATTTGATGAATATAATATTCTTTATGAGGAGAAAAAATCATTCTGGTTTAGTTTTGTTGATGGAGAAAATCTCCCAAGATAAAATAATTGAAGGAAAAAAATATTTGAAGGAAAAGCTATTGAAGAAAGCTTCCAAGCTGTAGAAGACATTGATGAAGAAGAACCAGTAAGTCAAAAAGACAAGGTAGTTGAAGTCACCCAAGTAATAGTTATAGAAGGGACATCAGAAATTGCAGCTGTGGAAGCCCTAGAGGGTGATGTTACTATAGCAGCTAAAGATGGAGGAAATAGAGAGGTCCTTTCAACATAACTCTCTAGAGCATACAAATTCTGATGCAGCAAGCACAGAGCTGCCCCGCTCTGGCGACCATCACGGCCTAGCCAGAGGCCCACGAACTAGCGGCCCACTGCCGGGCTGTAGCCCAAGCACCACACCCATGATCGCACCTATTCTCAGCGCGGCAGGATGTTGGGGAAATGTCTCAAACCCAGCCCCCTTGATAAATCCCTCTATATTAGATTATTGGGAACCTATAAGATCTACTGAAGACAAGGCCAACTACACCTAATGAAATACTTTTCTTTGGTTTCATTTCACATGTGGAACCCAAAATCTTAGAGGATTCAAACAGTGATCCATAGTGGATCATTGCCATGCAAGAAGAGCTAGAGCTGTTTGAAAGACAATCGGTATGGAGGCTAGTTGAGAAGCCAAAATTCCATCTATCATTGGAACCAAGTGGGTATATAGAAACAAGCTAGACCCTAATGGTATGGTTATAAGAAATAAGGTTAGACTTGTTTCTCAAGACTATAAGCAAGATGAAGAGATTGACTATGATCAAACCTTTATTCATGTTGCTAGGATTGAAGCAATAAGACTTTTCATAGCTTATGCAGTACACCATGTTATCAAGGTATATTAGATGGATGTTAAGAGTGCATTCATTAATAATAAGCTCCAAGAGGAAGTATATGTTGCACAACCCCAGACTTCATCTCTTTTACTCACCCCTTGTACATCTATATGCTAGATAAAGCTCTCTATGATCTCAAGAAAGCACATAGAGCTTAGTATGATAGCTTATCCACATTTCTCTCATAGAACAAATTCATTAGGGGATAAATGGATAAGACTATATTCACTCGTAAGTATAATGACATGCTCTTATAAATCTATGTGGATAATATAATTTTTTGGTAGCTCAGATAATAAATATAAAATATTCCATTAAATTTGCTAAACTTATGCAGAACAAATTTAAAATAGGCAATATGTGAGAATTAACATTTTTCTTAGGTCTTCAAATTAAGCAGTCAAATGAAGGAATCTTCATTTATCCAATCTAAATATACTGGGAAAATCTTAAAATTAATTTGGAATGGAGTATGCTTCACCTCTTAAGACCCCCCATGACAATTAATATTGTTATTGATATTGATGAAAATAATAAACCTATAGATTCAAACTTGATGAAAATGATATAGATTCATTGCATACCATTAAAAGATATGAATCAGTTAAAGCTTACTGATCTTTCTCTTATCATGTTGCTCTTGGATGCAGAAAAACAGCAAAGATCAAAGGATAAATCGAGAATTGAATCCAAATCAAATTTTTGGGATCAAGAGTTCTCATTCTAGGATTGTAGACAAGGTCGAGGGAGATTATGCAGACTTCTCAACTGAAGAAAATGACGAACTTGATATTGATATTCTGAGAGATTTAGGCTTTGTGCACAAAAATTGTGACGTCTAAGTGACGGGCGGTGCGAAGCTGTGATAGTAAATGTAGCATTGGCGGTTTATCAAGACTTCTATGATATTTTTTTCCCCAAATTTCACATTTTGGGTTCCGGGCATTCACAACTGCAAACGTTTGACCACACCTACATGACTGTGATGGCATAGACTTAACACATCATTTTCAGGAAATAATATTTATGACATCACCTACCAAAATACTACATATGTTTTTTAGAACTGCGTTCAAAACCGCTATCACTATCCCAAAGCTCTCCCAAACAGTGATGTATAGATGAAATTGATTTCTTTAAAATTTTCAATCTTAGCACAAGATCTCCACTCCTTTGCCCAGCTGGCGAAAAAGCTCTACAGATCAACCTTAAAGAGAAGTAGAATGCACTGCCAACCCAGCGGGTCCGGGGGTGGTGCATTGTAGGAAATGCAATGCACCGTGCATCTCAGCTCGCGCGGAGATGCTTGCACGCTTTGATCTCTCGTGCACTGCTTTGAGATATGTGCGCTGAGATCTGCACGCATCTCAGCGCACTCGCATCCATTAGATTGCACTTTACGGTAAATTGCAGTGGATCTCGTCCGTCCGATATCCTGCACTTTACCTCCCCCTGACCCCAACCCAGTGTATCCAACTGATACTCAAGGCATGCTCTCCAGCTTTTCATCATGACAATATATGTTGTACAGATACGCGACACGCGATACGATACGACACGACACGTGACTCGTCAATTCTCAAAAAATATCATATTCCGACACGCTGGGACATGTATATTAAATATTCATTTTTTATAATTACGAAAATCTTAAAACATTTAATAAAAAATAAAACATTAACAATTAATAAATATTTAAATAAATTAAGTCATGTTTAAATATCACTCATCAAATACTCCAATGCAAAACTTAACAAATGATCAAAAAATAATAGAATATTAACACATTATCATTATATATTATCAGTAAAAATAATGGATTCTCATGCAAACTTTTTCTCCGCTTTCAATATTTATTTTTCAAGAGAAAATATTTACTCCACTAGTAGATCTATTTTCACTACTTCAAATGCTATAATGGGGGTAAATGCACTTATAAGACAAATTGCCACCGGCACATCATGAGTATCTAACTTAGGGACACGCGTGTCCGATGGAGCAGGACACGAGTGTCCGATTGAGCGGGACATGCGTGTCCGATTGAGCGGGACACGCGAGTCTCACATGAGCCAATGTGTCGGATTTCCGACCCGAGTGGCGGAGAGTGTCAGAGCGTCCGACTCTCCGACACCGACACGATGGGCATTTTGAAGTGTCAGTGCTTCATAGATGACCATCGAATCAGCATCAACCATTTAACTTTGTGACCTCAGAATCTTTGAATAGCAATTTGTTTCTGCTTGAGACAGTTGATGATACTGTTGAAAAAGTTTTTGATTGAATAACGCTGATTGAATAGAGCTATTATAAAAGCAAAGATGTAAGCAGTATACTATTTGAAGAATTTCTTCATAATTACTGATCTAAGGTTTCATTAATCCATAAGGGTCCGTTAATTTGGACGCAATTTTTTCAGCCCAGAACCGATTTTTCGACCGGACGCGATTTTTCGTCCCTGACGCGATTTTTCGTCCCTGGCGCGATTTTTTGTCCCGGAAGCGATTTTTCATCCCGGACGCAATTTTTCATCTCCGACACAATTTTTCACTCATTCGAGATTTTTAGCACATGCACGATTTTTAGCCTGGACGTTATTTTTTCTCCCGGACGTGGTTCTTCATCTCAGACGTGATTTTTTCACACGTACGCGATTTTTTCACTCGGGCGCGATTATTCATCCCGGGCACGATTTTTTTGTTCGGGTGCGATTTTTTTTCCCGAACACTTTTTTTTCGCCGGACGCGGTACTTTTTCATGCATGCGATAGTTTTGCCTGAATGCGAATTTTTGACCGGACACACTTTTTTTGCCGGGTCACGATTTATTCGTCCAAAAGCAAAAAAACATGTTTAGGCAAAAATATTGCATCCGAACAAAAAAACGCGACCGAGAGAAAAAAAACTTGTCCGGCAAAAAAAATGCGACCGGCCAAAAAACGTGCACAGGAGAAAAAAGCGCCTAGGAAAAAAAATCTGGCACGTTCGAAGAAATCACGTTCGGGCGAAATAACTGCACACGGGTGAAATAGTGGTGCTCGGGTAAAAAAATCAGTATGGGGAAAAATCATGTTCAGGTCGAAAAATGCATTCAGGCAAAATAAGCATGCCTGGGACGTCGTTTGGGCGAAAATATCGCGACTGAGCAAAAAAATCGCTTCCGGGCAAAAATATCGCACCCGGATGAAAAAGAACGTGTCCGAGCAAAAAAAACGAAATAGAGAAAATATCTAGCCCGAGCAAAAAAAATTGCGTTGGGCCAAAAAATCGCGTCCAGACGAAAATATTGTGTCTGAGCGAAAATATCGCGCACGGGCAAAAAAATCGTGTCGATGTCGAAAAAATCTCGTTCGTGCGAAAAAAACGCTTGCTGAGAGATTTTACATCAGCAAAAGTTGTGCCAAACAAGCCATGCCACCGACGGATGGTCCGTAGATTATATGAATACAAGCAGTCGTGTACGGGGGACCCCATGCGGGGTGACATTTGTCGTGGGGCGACATTTGTCGTGGAGGAGACATTTGTCATTAGGACGACATTTGTCATGGGGGCGACATTTATGATGGGGTGACATTTGTCATGGGGCAACATTGATCGTGGGGGCGACATTGGTCAGGAGAGCGACATTGGTCGTGATCGAGACATTGGTCGTAGGTGTGACATTTGTCATCGGGCAACATTGGTCGTGGCGGCGACATTGGTCATTGGGGTGACATTTGTCGTGGGGGCGACATTGGTCGGGGGCGGCGACATTAGTCGTTGGGGGTTGACGACATTGGTCGTTGGGGGAGCACGAAATTGGTCGTTGGGGGCGACATTGGTCGTTGGAGGCGACATTGGTCGGGGGGGCAGCATCGTTCGGGACCGGCGACATCGGTTGAGGGGAGCATCATCAGGCGTGGGCGGCATCATCGATCGTGGGCGAAGTCAACGGTCGTGGGAGGCATAACCAGTCGTGGGCGGCGTCATCGGTCGTGGGCGGCAACATCGGGCGTGGGCTGCGACATCGGTCGTGGTCGGCAACATCAGTCATGGGCGGCGACATCGGTCGAGTGCGGCGACATCAGTCGTTGGAGGTGACATCGCTTGTGGGCGGGGACTTTGGTCATATGGGCGGCGACATCGGTCGTGGGCGGCGACATCGGTCGTGGGCGGCGACATCGTTGGTGAGCAGCAACATCGGTCGTGAGAGGCGACATTGATCGTGGACAGCGATATCGATCGTGGGCGGTAACATCGTTCATGGGCAGCAACATCGCTGATCTCTGACACATAATACATTTGAAATGAATTCAAATATACAATAATATACATCTCACTTTTGTTTTGATTTTACATCAATTTTAGTTATAAATCTATTATCCAAGTATTTTGTTTCCATTTTTGTTGAACTTCTCTTGACGGTGTAATATGTTTTTTCAGGTCAGTTATTGGACATTATTTTTAGCAAATTCATAAATTAATTATTACAGGAATGCTAAGCTATCATGTAAAGTATAGTCTTTATATTGTGAAGAAAATTTATTGCCATGAATGAGAAGGCCACGATTTCTGATGATCAAAATGAAAAGAACAAAAAAGTTGCATCTTCATAAACGTTACAATCAGTCCTTCTCATTTTTTCTAAATTATTAGCAAATTCAGAAAGAAGAACAGTTAAATATTTGGAAAGAGATCATTTCTATGTACTGCAATGACGATGAAACCTGTAACTCGTGGCAAAAACGTTGCATCACCATGTAAATAACTACAATGATCATTGTAGTTATTAAGAATGATGTGTAATTAACTACAATGATCATGGAAAGGAGATGAATTTTGTCACAATGATCTCCTAAAAATGATATCATAGATCTGATAAATAACTACAACTATGTAAATACTGTAAAAGAGATTAGTCAAAAATAACTGATCATAAAGAAATCATGGAAAGACCATTTTTTTGATCGGTTAGGAATCATGTAAATAACTATGAAAATCATTTCTGAGATCATTTCTAAAAGGAGATCAGTTTGTAGAGATCACTTAAAAATGATCTCATAGAAATCATGGTAAGAGATCCGTTTTAACAAAAAGGTTGCATCTGCATGATCTCCTTTTCTATGAGCCAAATCCAACAACTTTTCAAGAATAACTTTCGTCGGGGGCGACCTTTGGCCGGGGCGGCTCAAAAGCAGATTCCTCTCACCCTATTTGCTACCATTGCTTTCTTAAGTAATAACCTAGTCTCTCTTCATTTCTTCCAGCACACACTCATTTGTATTGCAAAAAAGTAGGAAAATTTTAGAGAAATACAATATTATTGTTGTATTGAATTGACGTCATAGACACACAGCCAAAATCAACACCATCGATTGAGAAACCCTAAAAACACAGTGGGAGAGAAATGAATTTTTCCCGGCATGAGCCTTCTTGAGGAGCCTCCTCCACTGACTCATCTGAGGAGGTATTAAAAGGGCCTGCCATCAAAACAGAAGTTTTGAATAAAGCTATAATTAATTCATGCGATACTCACCGGTGGTTTAGGAAGGCAGACAACAACTCCACAACAACCTGAAACACACAGAGAAGGCTTAAGGAAGACGACGACTCCTCCGGCACACCCGGGCTGTCCACCAAAAGAGTCTTTTGCTGCAAAGTTTTTAGAAAATTTGAAAGAAAAAAACAGAGGAAGGAGACAGAGCAACACAGATAAGAGGAAGTAAAAAACTTGAGTGTAAGTAAAAAAAAATAGATATGAAATTAATTGATTCTCTGATGTGATGGAAGAGCATCATCAGTAAATCTCTTCTTCCCAAAAAAAATTCACGATTTTCAAATTTTAATCATTTTAATTGATGGTAACTATCAGAAAAAAGATGTGAACCTGGCCGGAGAATCCTTGAAGAGCATGAATAAGTGTAAAATTGGAGTTTGCTACTTTGCTCTGTCGAGGAGGAGAAACTCTTGCGGCAAGATGCTGTGGAGGAGAGGCACGGTGGAGGAGGTTATACATGCATCGAGGCGGGATGCGATGGTAGGGTGTCGGGAGGAGAAAGTAGGATGAAGCAGAGGAGACAACTTTTGGCAGGAATAGCGTTCGGACAAAAAATGTTGTCAACAGTAAATAAAGAGGATGGAGGGGATAGCCTTACAGTAGCTTTAAAGTCAAATAAAAATCTCCTTCCAAAAGACCAAAAGACCTCAAACAAAATGAATAAGAGAGTAGTTTAAGAGGGGTAGTGTAGTCCAAAAATGTTACACCATGATCTAAAAGGTGTTTGCTTATATAATAAAGATGACAATTATGCTATTGTAGCCTTGTAGGATACCATTATCCCGTGCCTATGAATATCCAATCATTCTGTCTTCATACACAAATAAATCGCCAAAACTTCGATTATAAAGAAAAATGGGGTTTATATTGGCAACCCATATATAATTATTGACAACCCGATAAAATAATAAAAAACACAAATAATATGACCGTTAATAGCAGCGCAAAACGCGAAGCTATAGATTTCGTCGAGATCTACAAATTTCATGTTGAACACTTTTCCTAAAAATGTCTTATAGTTGACGTATTTTCAAAATGCGTGTGAAATTCGTATTTAGCTAATTCGGGGTTCATCGTTTTTACATTTTTTTCTAAAAATGTCATATACTAGGACTATGAACTGTTATCTTTGCTTTTTTTGAGTTAATCTAGTAATTAACATGATTTGTTATTTTTTAAAAAAACTTAATTTTTGGGCTGCGAGTATCTATCGGGCTGTTAATAGTCATTTGTTGGGCTGTCATTATCTTTGGGCTGTCAATAGCCATATAGGGGCTGCCAATATAAATGCCAAAAAAAAAATATGCCGCTTTACATAACTACCAAGACAATTATATTGTTAACATACACTATCCAAAAAAGGGTGGTGTTCCGTGTATATCAAATATGAGTATATACAAATATTTATTATATATAAATCAAAGCAAATATTATTTTGTTATACACAAAATTAATGGTTATATACAAATCAATATAAAAATAATAATAAAAAAATTTATAATCAGCTAAAAATTAAATTTAAAGGCGTTGTACAACACTATATTCGTTGGGTGGAACCAAGATGCCCCAAGGACCCGGATTGAGCTAAGCTTTGGGCTAAAATTAGATCAAATAAGAAAGTGGGTAGGAGGGCTCCTGCCGTAAGTGGGCGGGAAGGCTCTCACCCAGAGGTTGAGTAACTCCATTTCGTCGAGCGCCATTCATCGAACGTTATTAGTCGAACGCAAATTCGTCGAATTGGGCCTTCGACTTAAGTTATTTTCGTCGAGCAGCTTTAGGTTTAGGTCATAGCTGAACCAGGGCGGGCGGGAAGGCTCCCACCCTAGGCAGGCTTTGAGTGATGTTTCTTCACTCAACTCCCCTTCAGTATTTTGGTTCCCGCCTGGGGTAGGCGGGAAGGCTCGCTCTCAGAAAGAGTATGGTTCCCGCAGAGCTAAGCAGGAAGAGCTTCCGCCAAATGGGACCAAGACTTGAAATTACCTAAATACCCCTGGGTCTGCATTTAGCTCCTCAGAACAACGGAGTTTGGTTATTTGCAGATCAGTCCCGGGACATTTTAGTAATTTTAGGGCATCATAATTACGTTTTTTTACAGATCAGATATTGAAAATCTATAAATAGACCCACAGGATACCTCAGAAGGCGGATTTTCTCATACTCTCAATTTTCCTTCTACAACTTTCTAAGATACTCCTAGCCCAACAATTGGCTTTGGAGGGGAAGTTGTTGGGTTTTGTATCCACAATAACCTAGATTTGTGTGAAGTCGCCCTTGAACTAAGATGAATTAAGTTGTATTTGATGTATTGTTTGAGTTATGTGTGTAACAGCCCATTTTTTATAAGGCAAGTTTTTGGGGTGACATGGCCTGGGACACGGGCGTGTCCTGCGTTCGACGAGTGTTCAGGTGGAACAGTCGACAAGTGGTCGACAAGAGATCCGAGGCTGGCATTGCAGAGGCAAAGATTTTGCGGTTCCTTCGAGCCAGCTAGGCGTTCATTGCACCGAAATGGTCTTCGAGGGTAACGACCTTTCTTCCTAGCCATGTGAAGGCTTCCTTTTTAGCATATGTATGTGATTCCCCCACCAAAAGGGTGACTGATTTTGGGAGTCTTTGGGTTGATTCATGGAATCCCCTTTGTTGGCATATAGATCCGAAAATGGAGTACAGAATAGGCATGCTGTGTGAAGCCCATCTTGACAGGTTGGTCTGGATTGGTGATGTTGCATACAAACTGGAGAAGGCTCCGTGATAAACGTGTAGTTTAGGAGTCGACGGGTTAGACCTGTGAAAGGAAGTAGCAGGAAGTACAGGAGTGGTAGTCCAGGAAAATACCTGTAGAATGCTTGTGCTGCTTGTGCTATTGGGCTCGACCTGTGAAAGGAAGTAACAGGAAGTACTAGATTGGAATTCTAGGAAATACCCTTTGTAATGCTTAATGTTCATGGGTAGTCCACCTGTGAAGAGAGTAACAGGAAGTACTATCATGGTAGCCAGGAAAGACCCCTGACATTTGTGATATTTGCGGTGTCCACCTGCGAAGAGAGTAGCAGGAACTACTGGTATGCCCAGGAAAGACCAGCTGATGCTGTGAGATGAATGGGTGTAAGAGTTATGCCCATGCTTGAATGCCAGAACAGGATCGGGGAGACCTACCCGCGCCTTGTGTAGCCGCGAGTATGCCGTACTCGGTGATGACAAGGTGATTTGAGCAACGGGGGTTGGAGGATCCGACCTGCGTTATGTCTGTCTGACATGAGACTAGAAGGTGCGTCTGTTGGAGCGCATAACAAGAGTCTTAGGCCTACGTGCCGTGATATAATGGGGGGCTACAGTCCAAACCCGGTTCACTAAGACTATAAAACTCCGGCTGCACGCCATGGAGTAAATACCCAAGTGAGTTGCCGTTGGGCTGTGACCCTGATACGGTGGAGGGCAACTGATTTACCAGTACACCAAGAATGTGCCCTCAGTGCACGGACCATTGGGCCGGGTGGCTGACGGTTGTGTTGGCACGTGTGCGTGAAAGCACATGATATGAGATATATAGCCATACTTGTGATATGATATGCCTGCAGGATTGATTACCGCTGCCCCGAGAAAGGGGTAGGATCGTTATAATTTGGTCAGCTGAATGCTGACCGTTGCCTTTGTTTGCCACCGTTGGGTGGATTGTCCCTGTACAGGTGTTGGAGAGCCAAGCGGGACGAAAAAGGGTTGATACCGCTACTTTTTCTGCTACCGCTGCTAGCCCTCGAAGGCTAATGTGGATGTAAATGCTATGTTTTCTTTTGATGTGGCCGACCTGCGTGCCAATGTTGGGCCACTATTTGAAAGCTTTGTAAGGCCATAAGGCCAACTCTTTATGTGTTTTGTAAGACATTCCTATGATATATAAAATTGAGAGTTTTTATATGTTGGACATTCAAGAGTGGAGTTCAAGTGTAGTGTTGTAAGCTTCCGCTAGAATGCAATGTGTTAGGTGCACTGCGCTACTCTGGTATCACTCCGTAGCTTCATTGTCTGTTTTGTGGTATATGCTGTGGGGCCCCGGCCGGACCTTTTAGTATATATTATATGAACGGATGGGGTTGTTACATTTTTGGTATCAGAGCTTTTGGTCTTTCCCTCTCGAAGTCGTGTTCGACTTCTTTTGTGGGGTGGCGAGCACGTGTCCGTGCAAACCACGTTAACATGTTTGAACTCCTGAATGTCCATGATAGGAATGGAAATTCTTGTGTTTGAGGAACCTTCGCGTTCCTATTTTGTGTTGTTTGCTTGTGTAAGGCTGTTAATGTGTGTGTCTTGTCCCCTTTAGGTGACTCGGAGTGGTGCGGGGCAATCGGAGCCCCAGCGTTCGGATGAAAGTACGACACCAACTGAGGTGCCTACCCCTCCGCCGTCTACAGAAATTGTGTGACAAATTGCTGAGACTTTGTTTGCAATGGTTCAAGGACAGCCGGTTGGGCAGGCGCAAGGGCAGGCGCAGCCGGCCGTGAGGCCAGAACAGGTGGAGGTGAGGCCGGAACCTGTTGTGGCTATGAATCCTCGAGCCGCTAAAAAGTCGTTGATGCGGTTTATGAGTTTTCAACCGCCGATGTTCTCGGGAGTGGGAGATCCTGCACAGGCTGAGGATTGGTTATCGTGCATCAAGAGGATCATGACGGCGATTGGAATGGAGGAGCATCAGAAAGTCACCTTAGCTACCTTACTTCTTGAAGGAGAGGCTATACTGTGGTGGGACGAGATGGAGTTGCAACACTTGGCAGGTCGTCCCTTAACACAAGTATCGATGGAAGAATTCTCTCGACTCTTCTTAGCAAAGCACCTTCCTACGGAGCAACGGATTGCCATGGAGAATGAATTCCAAAGGCTGACGCAAGGTGATGGTTGTGTTGACGCGTACCTGCATGAGTTTACACGCTTGGGGCGGTATGCGGGTTCGATATTTGTGGATGAGCAAAGGAAGACAAATAGGTTCTACGAAGGACTGCAGGACAGTTGAGATTCCTGCTTTCGAGTTCTATGAACCAAGGCCTCCGGGCGTTGGTCGACACTGCAAGCGCGCCGGAAAAAGACATGAAAAGGGTGTAGGGGAAGAGGGCATTGGCTGCGTCACAGCCAGAGTTTAAAGTGCCCCGACCGACGAAGTCATTTTATAAGAAGAAATGGGGTAAGAGGCCCAAGACGGAGGGACAAGCGCCTTCTTCATTTGCATCGGGAGCAACGTCGGGGGCCACCCCAAAACCGGATACTCGTACGTGCTTCAATTGTGGACGAGTGGGGCATATAGCTCGGGATTGTCGGGTGCCGCCTAAGAGTGAAAAGAAGGCGGGAGCATCATATGCGGAAAAAGGAAAGGCGGTGGTGGAATCCTCTACCTCTCAAGTACAGCCCCGGGTCTACAATCTTGGCCTGCATGAGGCCATCAAGCAGAGTGACGTCGTCACAAGTACGAGTTAAGTTTTGCGTAGTATAGTGCTTGTATGTTTTGCTTAATGCCTATGTGTATGTGGCTTGTGTGTGTGACATGATTGTCACAGGTTTTGTGATGACTCGGAACACGCTGACGCGAGCACTGTTTGATACAGGTGCATCACATTATTTTCTGTCTCGCGAATTTATAGCGCAGCTTGGGATACCTAGTCGTATGAAGACAGAAAACGTCAGAATGGTGTTGCCGAATGGCTGTTGGATGCTTGTGGATCAAGCTTGCGATGTGGCGGTCCATATAGAAAGTCGGGATTTTCGTTTGACTACATCTGTATTACTGATATCGGAGTTCAACGTGATATTTGGTATGGATTGGCTTGCGGAGTAGCATGCCTTGATTGATTGCCAATCCAAAGAGATCACGTTGGCCAGAATACCAAATAGGAGACAAAGTTCACGGGTATGCGAGGAGTGGGCGGGACATTATTGTCTACACTCCAAGTCTTGAAGGCTGTTCGGAAGGGTGCAGAGTGCTACTTCGCCCTGATTCAGGCTGTTGAGCCTAAGGACAATGTGGGTGATGTTCCGATTCTGTCGGACTTTGCAGATGTGTTTCCCAATGATCTCCCTGGGCTACCACCCCAGCGTGAGATTGACTTCACGATCGAGTTGGTGCCAGGTGCGAGACCTGTGGCCCGCTCGCCATATCGCATCGCGCCAAAGGAAATTGCGGAGTTGAAAGTTCAACTGCAGGAATTGATGGAGCAGGGGTATATACGCCCAAGCATGTCTCCTTGGAGCGCCCCTGTGCTTTTTGTGAAGAAGAAAGACGGTGTCTTGCGGTTATGTATTGAATACCGCGAATTGAATAAGATGACCGAGAAAAATAAATATCTGATTCTGCGGATTGATGAGCTGTTTGATCAGCTAGTGGAATCGTCCGTCTATTCAAAATTGGACTTGAAATCTGGTTATTACCAATTGAGAATCCGGGAAGAAGATATTCCCAAAACCGCATTTGGAACAATGTACGGACACTACGAGTTCACGGTCATGTCGTTTGGGCTGTGCAATGCGCCCTCGGTATTTATGGACTTGATGCACCGAATATTCCGCGAGTACCTGGATCTGTTCGTAATAGTGTTTATTGATGATATCCTGGTGTACTCGAAATCGGAAGCCGATCATGAGAAACATTTGTGGTTGGTGTTGACTACATTAAGGCAGAATCAGCTTTATGCCAAGTTCTCAAAGTGCGAGTTTTGGCTATCGTCGGTGGCGTTTTTGGGCCATGTGGTGAGTGGAGCGGGCATAGCTGTGGATCCAACGAAGATAAGGGCCATAGAAGAGTGGCCAGAGTTATCTTCAGTGGCCGAGGTCCGGAGTTTCCTTGGACTAGCAGGCTACTACCGAAGATTTGTTGAAAACTTCTCGCGGATTGATTTGCCGCTAACCACGTTGACACGAAAAGAACAGAAGTTCGTTTGGTCGCCAGAGTGCGCGCGAGCTTTTGAAGAGCTGAAGCTTCGGTTGACCACGGCGCTTGTGTTGTCATTGCCATGTGGTACCGATGGATTTGTAATCTACAGCGATGCTTCAGGAAGCGGCTTAGGCTGCGTGCTTCTGCAAAATGGAAAGGCGATTGCTTATGGCTCACGCCAGCTGAAAGTGCATGAGCGAAACTATCCCATCCATGATCTTGAGTTGGCAGCGGTGATCTTTGCACTAAAACTATGGCGACACTATCTTTATGGTGTGAAGGTGGAGATCTACACAGATCACAAGAGCCTAAAGTATATATTGGAGCAGAAGGACTTGAATATGCGACAAAGAAGGTGGTTGGAGTTCCTCGGGGACTACACCTTTGAGATTCACTATACTCCCGAGAAGGGGAATATTGTCGCGGATGCCTTGAGTCGGCGGACTCCGGCAGGAGCAGCTTGGTTGCAGAGGCATGATGAACGTCTTATCCAGGAGCTGGAAGCGTTAGAGATTTCTTGTGTTGACAAGAATGCCACTGCCAATGCATGTTTGAACTGGACAGAGGTGCAATGTGACCTTGCGGACCGAGTTCGACGGGCAACAGAGTTGGATGAAGATCTCCTATGCTATGCGAAAGCTGGGCCAGAAGGAAAGTTCTCCTAGAATGACGGTCTTTTGCGGAAAGAGGGCCGTTTGTGCGTCCCAAATGTGGGTAAATTAAGGGAAGAACTGTTGTATGAAGCGCATTATACAAAGTACTCAATCCACCCAGGTAGCACGAAGATGTTCAAGGATATGAAAAAGCTATTTTGGTGGCCAGGGCTAAAGAAAGATGTTGCTCATTATGTGGTCAAATGCCAAACCTGTGCTATGGTGAAGGCGGAATGCCAGAAACCGGGCAGTTATTTGAAGTCGTTGTCAATTCCAGAGTGGAAGTTTGACGATATTTCTATGGATTTCGTGCACAGGTTGCCGAGATCTCAGCGAGGGAACAATTCCATCTGGGTGATTGTTGATCAGCTGAGAAAGGTGGCACATTTCCTACCGAACAAGCGAGATGATTCAGTGGAAAGTTTGGCAAAGCTGTACGTGGAACAGATTGTACGGCTTCACGGTGTTCCTCGGAGCATTGTAAGTGATCGAGATGGGCGATTCACATCAAAAGATTGGAGGCTAGTTCACCAGCTGTTGGGCACGAAGTTGACTTTCAGTACGGCCTTTCATCGCCAAATGGATGGCCAAACTGAACGAACCAACAGAACGATGGACGACATGCTCCGAATGTGCACCCTCGACTTTGGCAAGAGATGGGAAGATCATCTCTACATGGTGGAGTTTGCTTATAATAACAGCTACCAGGCGAGCATCGGGATGGAACCATATGAAGCTCTATATGAAAGGAAGTGCCGTACTCCCTTGGCTTGGGTAGAAGCGGGCGAAGCTAGAGTTTATAAACGTAATGTAGTCGATGAAGCAAACTCAACCATTCGTGCTATTCGAGAGAAGCTACTCATAGCCCAAGATCGTCAAGCAAAGTACTACAACGCTAAGTACCGGAATGTAGAGTTCGCGGTGGGCGATTGGGTCTACTTGAAGATCAAGCCCTTCAAAGGTGTATCCAGGATTCGACGTTTGAAAAAGTTGAGTCCACGATATTTGGGTCCATTTAAAGTGGTTGAGCGAATCGGAGAAGCTGCGTATCGGCTAGCTCTTTCGGCAGACTTTGGTGGACTACATGATGTGTTTCACATCTCGGTGCTTCGGAAGGCCGTTAAAGATCTAGCTCAAGTGATCACGGATGATCGTGTGCCGGTGGAGTATGGGCTAACAACGAGAGTTAGACCCATTCAGATCGAAGATCGAGCCGAGAAATAGTTGCGGAACAAGACGGTCGGGAGGGTTAAAGTCCGATGGGACAACTGCGGCCGCGAGGAGCTTACATGGGAGCGAGAGCAGACCATGCGAGCGGAGTTTCCGGAGCTGTTTCTGTAACTGAGTGGATAGTGAAAATTTTGTTGTAACATAAACGTTTAATGTATAATTTTTGGTTGCTGATTGCCTTCTTGTATAAGAATTTCGAGGACAAAGTTTCTTGTAGGAGGGGAGGGTTGTAACAGCCAATTTTTCAGCAGGCAAGTTTTTGGGGTGACACGGCCTGGGACACGGGCGTGTCCTAGGGCGTGTCCTGCGTTCGACGAGTGTTCGGGAGGAACAGTCGACGAGTGGTCGACAAAATTTGGTCTACGATCGTCGAGTGCTTCGGACACGGCCTGTGACACGGGCGTGTCACAGGGCGTGTCAGCGCGGTCGACAAAATCAACCCGACGAATTTGAGCTGGGGTGTGTCTAGTGCCGTGTATGGGCACACGGCCTGGGACACGGGCGTGTCACAGGCTGTGTGAGTCTCGGGTGATTTTGAGATTTTTCAGTCTGATGAACACGGCCACAGACACGGGCGTGTCTGAAGGCATGTCGGGTGATACGGCCCGTGACACAAGTGTGTCACATGGGCGTTTCACTGGATTGGATAAGTCGGTTGAGTGCCGCTTGAGGCACACGGCCTGGGACACGGGCGTGTCACAGGCCGTGTCAGGCAAATTTGTGCTTTTGTGGCAAAATCGTGGCCGCTTGTTCCTTCATCTGAAATCCAATGGCTGAGCTGCCTCCCTATTTCCTTAAGGCCGTGGATGAGAAGGGAAATCTTATTTTTCATTTGGTCTTCTCTTTCTACAATCCTAGTGAGAGAAAGGGAGAGGAAGGAGGAGGAGGAAAGGGGCTGGTCACCTGTGCTGCTGCGACTTTCCGACAAGAGATCTGAGGCCGGCGTTGCGGAGGTAAAGCTTTTGCGGTTCTTTCGAGACAGCTAGGTGTTCATGGCACCAAAACGGTCTTCAAGGGTAACTACCTTTCTTCCTAGCCATATGAAGGCTTCCTTTTTGGCATATGTATGTGATTCCCCCACCAAAAGGGTGGCTGATTTTGGGAGTCTTTGGGTTGATTCATGGAATCCCCTTTGTTGACATATAGATTCGAAAATGGAGTACGAAATAGGCATACTATATGAAGCCCATCTGGACAGGTTGGTCTGGATTGGTGATGTTGCATACAAATCGGAGAAGACTCCGTGATAAACGTGTAGTTTAGGATTCGACGGGTTAGACCTGTGAAAGGAAGTAGCAGGAAGTACTGGAGTGGTAGTCCAGGAAAATACTCGTAGAATACTTGTGATGCTTGTGCTATTGGGTTCGACCTGTGAAAGAAAGTAGCAGGAAGTACTGGATTGGAATTCCAGGAAATACCCTTTGTAATGCTTAATGTTCATGGGGTGTCCACCTGTGAAGAGAGTAACAGGAAGTACTGGCATGGTAGCCAGGAAAGACCCCTGACATTTGTGATATTTGCGGTGTCCAACTTCAAAGAGAGTAGCAGGAACTACTGGTGTGCCCAGGAAAGACCCGCTGATGTTGTGAGATGAATGGGTGTAAGAGTTATGCCCAGGCTTGAATGCCAGAACAGGATCAGTGAGACCTACCCGTGCCTTTTGTAGCCGCGAGTACGTCGTACTCGGTGATGGCAAGGCGATTTGAGCAACGGGGGGGGGGGGGGGGGGGTGGAGGATCCGACCTGTGTTATGTCCGTCCGACGTGAGACCAGAAGGTGCGTTCTGTTGGAGCGCATAGTAAGAGTCTTAGGCCTATGTATCGTGATATAATGGGGGCTATGGGCCAAAACCGGTTCACTAAGACTATAAAACTCCGGCTACATACGATGGAGTAAATGCTCAAGTGAGTTGCCGTTGGGCTATGACCCTGATACGGTGGTGGGCAACTAATTTGCCAGTACACTAAGAATGTGCCTTGAGTGCACGGACCGTTGGGCCGGGTGGCTGACAGTTGTGATGGCATGTGTGTGTGAAAGCACAGGATATGAGATATATAGCCATACTTGTGATATGATATGCCTTCAGGGAATATACCGCTGCCCCGAGAAAGGGGTAGGGTCGTTATAATTTGGTCAGCGGAATGCTGACCGTTGCCTTTGTTTGTCACCATTGGGTGGATTGTCCCTGTACATGTGCTAGAGAGCCAAGCGGGACAAAAAACGATTGATACCGCTGCTTTTGCTGCTGCCGCTGCTAGACCTCGAAGGCTAATGTGGATGTAAATGTTATGTTTTCTTTTGATGTGGTCGGCCTGCGTGCCAATGTTGGGCCACTGTTTGAATGCCTTGTAAGGCCATAAGGCCAACTCTTTATGTGCTTTGTAAGACATTCCTATGATATATAAAATGGGGAGTTTTTATATGTTGGACATTCAAGAGTGGAGTTCAAGTGTAGTGTTGTAAGCTTCCGCTAGAATGCAATGTGTTAGGTGCGCTGCGCTACTCTGGTATCACTCCGTAGCTTCATCGTCTGTTTTGTGGTATATGCTGTGGGGCCCCGGCCGGACCTTCTAGTATATATTATATGAATGGATGGGGTTGTTACAATGTGTTTGCAGGACTTTATTGCCAAGTGTAGACCAATATCAGTCTACAATGGGTCACCAAGCACAGGACCATACAATGTAGTCCCTCATTGTGTGATGCATGGTGTTGACTCACGTGTAGCCTCTCTATTGGGATACACTTCATTTTTCAAGTACTAGGATTGTTGGAGAAAAACATGTTTTTGATTCCATTGAAGGAAGGAAAATCTTCATGAACTCAACTTTTCTAAGTGTTTCACTCAAGTAGATTTTTAGTACTCGAGTAGAACCCTTAGTTATACTCGTGAAGTCTAGTTTGTATCTCGAGTAAAGGAAATGGCTCTCGAGTGATTTGAATCTAGCTCTCGAGTGGCCAAGTCCATTACTCGAGTAGATTTCTTCTCTTTCTCGAGTTGGCAGATTTTCCCTCTCAAAAAATATTCTAAGTACTTTACTCGAGTAGTCAAGTTAACAACTCGAGTAGATGAGCCCTTTGTCTCGAGTTACAGAAGGACTATTCTCGTGTTGAATCTACCGTACTCGAGTAGTAAAGTTTATGTACTCGAGTAGTTTGCTTACTTCTTGAGTAGTCCAATTCCAGTACTCGAGTAATCGGTTTTTAACTCCCAGATCTTTCTCCAAGTCTTTTTCTCGAGTAGTTCATCACCACCTCTCGAGTAATACTTCTAACACTCGAGTAACCTTTTTTCCACTCGAGTGATGATGAATTTTGTTCTTAATTTTTTGAAGGACTTCTTCTCGAGTAGTCAAACTTTGTCCACTCGAGTACTCATCATTATATCAGAGTAGCTCTTATTTCACTCGAGTAATGCAAACAATTTTTCAGAAAAATTCGCTAAGTCCTAAACTAACGGGATTTTCAAATGACTCGACGTGATTGGTCCATGTGGACGTCATTAATGCTAATTATGACCATTAGGGAGATCTTATATAAGGTCTTGTCATTTCGATGAACCCTAACATGCGCTGAAAAGAAATACTCTAAGAAATTATGAATCAGTTTCTCTCTTTCGAAAAACGGAAGCCGCCACCGATCCTCTTCATGCAAATCGCCTAGGGCTTTCGTTCAAGAAGATTTAGATCTGTCGACTTACAGATCGAGATTGTACTTCAACTTCTACATCATCTCTCGGACCGTGTGAGTCAAGGATTTTCAGATCAGCATCTAGCCGAGTATCTTCTTCAAATTATTCTGACTATGCCGCAAAGTTCAAAGGAAGAAGACCTTGGCCGTCATCTCCAGATCTGAGAAATATTGTTGTTTGTATTTCATATTCTCAATTTATTCTTGTAGGAGATTACTCTCCGAGTGTAGGAGCTTCGTTCTCCGAGTTGTAGGAAGTTTTCATCTTCTGAGTGTAGATCCGTGTTGCGGATCGAGTTGTAGGAACGTGGTTCCGAGGCGTAGGATTGGTTTCAATCCGAGATAGTGGAGTAGTCGAGTCTTGTGCTTTGCTAGATTGGTGAGTGTAAAGTGGATGTAGCCAAGGTTGGCGAACCACTATAAATCTCTGTGTCCTCTTTTATTGCATGATTATATTCTGTGCATAGATCGCTAATTTTTTATTCCGCAAAAAGACGCACAACTCACCTATTCACCCCCCCTCTAGGTGATTTAGGTAGACAACTGAACAGTTTCAATTGGTATCAAAGACAGGTTGATCATTTAAAGGTTAAAACCTTGATCAGATCTGACCTAAGTTTTCTTCTGAGTTATTCAAGCATGGACAAGGCCAGAGACATTGCTAAGCTTCCCTTGTGTACTAAGAACAACTTTCCCATATGGGAAGAGAGGATTAGATTTTTCATGGAAGCTGTGGATCCAAGGATCTTCATGATTGTTGAAGAATGTCCTTACATTCCTATGACTGTCTCCACTATAGATCCAACAAAGAAAGTTCCTAAGAAGTTGATGGATCTCGACAAAGATGAGATTGCACTCGTCTCTTTACACAAGAAGGCCAAGATTATAATTGCAAGTGCAGTTGATGAATCGATGCTGCAGAACCTGATCCACTGCCAGTCCGCTAAGGAAATGTGGCAGTCCCTCATCACTTTGATGGAAGGTACAGAAGAAGTTAGGGATGATACAAGATCCCTTCTTAATCAGAAATATGAAACCTTCCGACAAGGACCCAAGGATACCATTGCAGACACTTTTGAAAACTTCTTCAAGATAGTCAACGACCTAAGAGTATACGGCTGAGTCTTCACCAACGGAGAACTGAATGATAAGTTCTTGAGATCCCTAACTAAGGAATGGGATAACAAGGTTTGTGTCATTCGGGAATTTGGAAAGCTAGCTGAGACGGACACGCAAAATCTCTTCGAAAAACTTATGTCATATGAGCTACAAATTAATTCAAGAAAAGCTGAAGAAGCGAAGAACAAGTCTTCATCCAAGGAGAAGTCTGTAACTCTCAAGGCAGACACATCAAGGAAGTCCAAGGCTGCCTCTCCTGCCCCAGCACAAGAAGTAAGTGAATAAGAAATCTCGGAGCGAAGTACTTCAGGCTCAGAACTATCTGAACGAGAGTTCTCCCTACTCTCAAGATAGTTCAAGAAATTCTAGAACAAGAAGAAGATATGGAATGGCAAGGATGCCTCTAACAGAAGATCACGTCATGATGGTGATCGACACAAAAAATGCACAAGCAGCCATGACAGGTATAGTACTAGACAGAACAAACATATTTCTACTGACATCGTTTGTTATTGCTGCAATAAACTAGGTCACGTTATTGCTGACTGCCCCCACAAGAAGGCGGGTGGAAAAAGAGAAGAAAAGAAATCTTCTTACAATAAGAAGCCTAATAGCCAAGAAGAGCAAGACGCTTAGCGACTCTGACTCATCTGAGTCGAGTGAAGAAGATGAAGTCTACTTCGGGCTAATGACTCAGACTGATGATGAACAAGAACATCAGTTCACTGGGAACGTAAATTCTCATACTCCGCTCTCTGAATCTGATATTTTTGAACATGATCATGAGGACAGCTCTTCTGAAGACGAGTCTGAACTCATGGCCTAATATAAGGAGTTGATCAAGGCTTACGACAAATGTCGAAAAGTCGTGAAAACTCAAGCCAAAGAGATAAAGTCTCTGAAGGCTGAAGAGAGCACTTTGAGAGAGGAAGTCGCTAAGACCAACTCACTCAGAGAGAACTTCAATGCTGCCATTGAAGAATATAACAAGGCTCTCGAGCACCTAGACCTTAAAGAGAAGATCATAAAAGAACTGGAAGCACAACTTGAAGCAGAAAAGAAACTTGTTGAAAGTTTCTCAAAGCCCAAGACTGTCCTTCCTTTCGTTGCTGAATTCTCAGCTAAGGCCAAGGGTGTTGGGCTAGGCCATGTTGAAGCTCCTAGTAAATCGTCTAGGAGGAATAATGCTCAGAGAAAGAATAAGGCAACCAAGAAGGCTTTGGCTAAAGAGAAGGGGAAAGCACCTCAAGAACAGACTTCTTTCACGAAGGTCATATTTCCAGCAAACGAGTTTGATCTTGGCTCGTCATATGGTCACTTTGCTAGGCCTACTTATGTAGAGCCGAAGTCTCGTTACCAAGGATGGACTCGTCCCCGAAACTTTGGTGAGAGTGTCTTTAAGGCACCTTATGGAGAAATTACTCTTCAGAGCTATGACCCTTATAATCATGGTCATAACATTAAGAAAGCACCAAAGGTAAGGCCTATTGTGGAAAAGCCACTAATGGAGAAGAAATCGTGTGATTGCCATCACCATGAAGCTTCTTCCTCTAAGAATGATGTCCCTGCTAGACCACCATCTCAAAAGGTCAAGCAGGAGAATATAAGGCTAAGATACAACAGGTTTGACTGTTGGTGTTGTGGCAAAATTGGTCACTTTGTCATTGACTGTTGGTTTAATTCCACGAATTTTGCAACTCCTCAGGTTGACAATATGAGAAAGACCACTCATAATGCTAATACTAGTAGGGGGAGTATTCTAACAAGAGAACAAGGACCCAAACATGTTTGGGTTCCTAAGTCAAATTGACTTGTAATTACAGGTATGTCCAAAGGCCAACAAAACTCCTATCTGGTACTTGGACAGTGGATGTTATCTGCATATGACTGGGACAAGATGCCTTCTTCAGAACTATTCTCCAGTCTTGAATGGGCCAAAGGTCATCTTTGGAGGTTTAGACCGAGGAATAAGTAAAGGCTATGATATGATCTCTAATGGTAGTATATCCTTTTCAGATGTGGCTTATGTTGAAGGATTGGAATACAATCTTATAAGCATAAGCCAGCTCTGCAGTAAAGGATATGTTGTTGAATTTCATGCTGATAAATGCTTGATAAAATCGGTTGACAATATGAAAACAATTCTATCAGGCACTCGAAGCAAAAATATATTTTGTTTGAATTTCATTTGTATAGACTCTTCTACACCAGTGTATTTTATGGCTAAATATAGTGCGTCTCTTGGTGACCAATGACGCAAGAGATTAGCACATATTAATTTCAAAACTATTAATAAATTTTTTCTCTAAATTTACTACGTGATGCCCAAAATTTCAAGTACGCTAAAGATATACCTTGTCACGCATGTGTAAAAGGCAAGCAAACAAGGGCTACCTTTAAAAGTGTTATTGACAAAGATTCTAATCGATGTTTGCATCTACTTCATATGGGCTTGTTCGGTCCATTGCAAGTTAGAAGTTTGGGAGGTAAGGATTATACATTGGTTATTGTCGATGAGTACTCGCGCTTTGCGTGGGTGTTATTTCTGAAACACAAGTCAGATACATTTGACATCTTTACTAATTTTGTTAGGCTAGTCCAGAATGAATACAACTGTTCCGTAGTCAAAATCAGAAGTGACAATGGAACATAGTTCAAGTATAGGGCCATGACAGAATTCTGCGAAAGCTTGGTTATCTTTCATGAATTTTCCTCTCCTCGTACTCCTCAACAGAACGGAGTAGCTGAGAGAAGGAATAAAACACTCATAGAGGCCTACAGGAACATGTTGAGTGATGCCTCACTACCGGAATACTTCTGGGCTGAAGCCGTCAACACTGCATGCCACATGTAAAATCGAGCACTCAAAAACAAGAACCACAATAAGACACCTTACGAACTTCTAAAGGGCAGGAAACCGACTGTTGCATATTTTAGAATCTTTGCCTGTAAGTGCTTCATCCTTAATAATGGGAAGTATCACACTACCAAATTTAGCGAAAAGAGTTTTGAAAGTATTTTTGTAGGGTATAGTAGTCATAGTAAGGCATATAGGAAATTTAATAGAAAACTCTGGTTGTAGAAGAATCCATTCATGTTGTAATTGATGAGACGAGCTTGTTGCAAAAGTAACTCTTCTAGTGTGTTCATTGAAGATGCAGGTACAAAGATGAAAGAACTAAACTTGGATGAGCCGACTGAAGAAGAAAGTGAAAAGTTCATCAAGATCACCACTCAAACCCCGATTGGAGAGGTTGATGATCAAGATGAAGAAGTCATCCAAGTTGAGGAAATCACTCCTGTGGAAGAAGAAGCTCCAGATGCAAGCACTTTAGAGCTCAAACATATGAAGGATCATCTAATGGACCAAATCATAGGAGATCCCCGGGATGGTGTCATAACCCGTAGAGGTACAACTAATGAGAATTTATATTTAAGTTTTCTCTCACAGGTTGAACCGAAGAAGTTTGAGGAAGCAAACTCAGATGCGCCATGGATAATGGCAATGGAAGAAGAACTAAATCAGTTCAAGTGGTGTGAAGTCTGGAAACTTGTTCCAAGACCCAAAGGTAAGAATGTCATCGGAACAAAGTGGGTATACAGGAACAAGATGAACGAGTATGGAACAAACATAGAGAAAAAGGCCAGACTCGTCGCCAAATGATATCGTCAAGAAGAAGGAATCGACTTTGACCAGACGTACGCTCTAGTGGCAAGACTGGAGGAAATCAAGTTATTCCTAGCATATGTTGCTCTTAAGGGCTTCATTGTCTATCAGATGGACGTGAAGTCTGCCTTATTTAATGGTGACATAAAGGAAGAGGTGTATGTGGAACAACCTTCAAGTTTCGTTGACTCTAACTTTCCTGATTATGTTTATCTATTATCTAAAGATTTATATGGTTTGAAATAAGCTCCTCGAGCTTGGTATGAGACGCTGTCTACCTTTCTTCTTGAGAACAAGTTCATAAGGGCAAAGATAGATAAGACATTATTTTTTAGGGAAATAAAAGGCAAGATTTTGTTAGTGCAAATCTATGTCGACAATATTATTTTTGACTCTACTGACGACAAACTCTACAAGAAGTTTTCTAAACTTATGCAAGAGAAGTTTGAAATGAGCAGTATGAGTGAGCTGAAGTATTTCTTAGGGCTTCAAGTGAAATAATCTGAAGATGGAATTTTCATCTCGGAGACTAATTTCACCAAGGAGCTAATTAAGAAATTCGGAATGGAGAACGCAACCTCTATGAGGACTCCAATGGGTTCTGCTATGTCTT
This sequence comes from Platanthera guangdongensis, assembly GCA_039583875.1. Classification (NCBI taxonomy): domain Eukaryota; kingdom Viridiplantae; phylum Streptophyta; class Magnoliopsida; order Asparagales; family Orchidaceae; genus Platanthera; species Platanthera guangdongensis. The sequence goes on from CM077152.1 coordinate 139,075,105, forward strand.
TGGAAAAGGATGAGAAAGGGAAACCTTTTGATGAAACCAAGTACAGAAGCATAATTGGATCCTTGCTCTACCTTACTGCTAGTAGACTAGACATAATGTTCTCAACATGTGTATGCGCTAGATTTCAAGTGAACTCTAAGGAATCTCACTATGCTGCTGCAAAGTAGATTTTGAGATACCTTAAAGGTACACCAAATCTTGGCTTATGGTACCTAAGAAGTAATAATAGCGAACTAATTGGTTTCTCAGATGCAGATTTTGCAGGTAGCAAAGATGACAGGAAGAGCACTTCGGGGACTTACCAATTCCTTGGAAGAAAACTCATTTCCTGGAGTAGTAAGAATAAAACTGTGTTGAAATCTCAATGGCTGAGTCAGAGTATATCTCTGCAGGTAGTTGTTGTGCACAGTTGCCATGGATAAAGAATCAGCTGGAAGATTACAATCTCAAATTCCAAAACATCCCTTTATTTTACGACTCCTCCAGCGCGATTGTAATAGCCAACAACCCATGTTCTCACAGCCGGACAAAGCACATAGAGCTGCGTTACCACTTCATCCGGGAGCATGTGGAGCATGGGGACATAGATCTACAATATGTCCCAACTGACAGGCATATTGTAAACCTATTCACGAAGCCGCTGGACGAGACGAAGTTCTCATTCTTCAAAACAGAACTTGGAATGCTCAACAAAGAAGATTAGAGAAGGAGGACTCACAACATAGCTCAGAGATCAAGGAATACATCAAAAGTTGAACTTTCTCAAAATTCTGACTTAATGACTCGAGTAAGAAGAAAGTCACTCGAGTACTTCTTTAAACTACTCGACTACTCCACAAGTCACTCGAGTAACACTACTCGAGTACTCCGCAAGCCACTCGAGTAACACTACTCGAGTACCGAGTTCCCACTCGAGAAGTATGAAGATAACACTCGAGTATCTTCATTATCTCACTCGAGTACTGCCGGTCCACTCGAGTATCAGGAAGACAGTTTCTCAACTTCTATTCAAATTTCTTTATTTGCAAAGCTTATACCGCCAATTTCTAAGGTATGTTAGATTAATTTCTTTCTTAATCATCGATAATTAGGGTTATATAAATAGAAAAATCTGGATTTCATTTTCTACACAAATTTAAATCCCTCTCACTCGAGAAAAGAGAAAATCCATTCGCCTTCCGCCGACTGTCTCAGGGCTCGTGCCGTCATCTTCTTCCCCGCAGCAAATTTCTCTCAACTCCCTGGATCATGGCACCGCCTTCAAAGATTGGGATTGGTTCTGAACTTGTCACCACTGTTATTGTCGAACTGTCAGACGATTTCAGAAATCTCCTCATTCTCCTCGATACCATCGGCTTGACATTCATTCTCCAGCAACCCTGCAAGATCATGTTTCCTGAAGTTGAATTATTTACAAACATCAAAGTAAGAAGAAATGGTAAGGTCCTAAAGTCTACAGTCAAGGTATTTAAGATAAAACTTACCAAAACTCTGTCTCCAATCTTCTTCGGCTACCCGTAGTTAATGAAGAAGAACACTTATCCCATGAAGATTCAGATAGAGCTTGTATGTTTTGTGGACTATCACCAGAAGTTCTTACCATTTGTCGATCAGACCTTAACCCAGAAAGCAAGTTCCTGGTGGACATCATTGGAAAGATTCTCCTGTACAAGACTAGTTCTATAAGAGACATCTCACTTAATATGTTTGATATAATAATAGCCATCATTTGCAGAAAGAGATTTCAGTTTGGTATGTTGATTCTTGATAAGATCAGGGAGAGCATTAGGACTTCAAAACTATGCCAGGATCATCTCTTTGATGCTGCATGAGATCAATCCTGAAGTTTTTGATTTCTCCAAAGTCACAACCCTTCACCACAGGAAGAAAGTATCCATCTCTTCCATTCAAGATGGGAATTAAAGCTGCTAAATCGTGCCCAGTCCGCCAGATCTCATGATCATCCAGCTGCAGAGGACAGGACCCCATCTCCCTCTCCACCTCATATTGCCAGCACATCTGCTACAGCTGCTGAGGGGGAGCCTGCTCCTTTTGTTCCAGTAGATAGGATACCTACTCCACCTGATGTTGTTTCTCTCCCTCCAACCACTCCAGAAGAGCCTCCCTCAGATGCGTAGGTACAAGATACCATTCTCTCTACAGAAGAAGCCATCAACCAGATGATTGAAGAATTAAGCTCTGAAGAGCCTCTTCCTCCCCTCCAGACAGAACAATCTACAGAACCATCAAAGAAACTAACACCTGTACCATCACCCACTCATACTACATCTTCAAGATCCCCTGTTTAGAAATCCCCTACTACTGACAAAGAACAAGCTGAGACAATACTAATTCCTGATGAAAAAGAGCAAACCCCAGAACCAGTTGAAGCTCCTCTGAAGAACTTGGATTTCCCTATTCCCACCTTCATTAATGAAGAAGGAGATGTTCTGATTCACACAATCAGAGCTGAGAGCTCAGTCATTATTGAAGAAGTTATTCCATGGACTGTTCCTCCTCCTCCTCCTCCAGCTCCTCACACTACAACTCCACCTCCTGCTACAAATGATCTAATAGGTAAGATATAACAGATGCTGCTCAACTAGAGAAAGTATTTTTATGACTCTCTCAAAGTTGTTCAAGAGAAAGTTTCTACTCTTAAAAAAGAGATGAGCAGAGGATTTGCTGAAATTCAGCACAATACAGATGAGCTCAGACAATTATTCCAGATAGGTGGCAAAGCTTTGGATCACACTATTATTAGTGTTGGCAAATTGATGGAGCAATCTATTACTCTTGCTAACAATCAGATTCTATTAGAAAAGCTAGCCCAAGAGCACACGTTCAAAACCTGTGACGAAGTGGGCACTTTTAAAGAAGCTGCCATAGATGACCTATTTGTAGAAGTTAGAAAGGGGGAGGCATTAGTAAAAGGATACTTAGAAGCCTTAGATGCTGCCAAGCAAATCCTTTGAGAAGCAAAGCTAAAGGAAATTCATGATGATGTGAAGAATCAGATCCACAGTGTAAAATTTCATACTTATGATACAGCTGTGTGGATGCACAATCAAATATTCCCTGATTTTCAAGCAGATCCAAACATTATTCCTCATCATCTGAATCCCCTAGCTCCTCTAGCTCCATCTCCAGTTCCTCAGCCTATCGTTTCTCCAATACATGAAGGCTCTGAAGCCCCTCCTCCAAAATCTTATTCTCAGGTTTGGGAATCAGATCCAGCAGATATATTTCTTCAAGCTCCTCCTGAAATTCATATACCAAAGAAAATGAAGTATGGTGATGGAGCTTCTGCCAGCAGATCCATTCCAGTTCCAGAAGCAGAGAAAAGGAAAGCTCCTGAATTTGTAGAAATTTGGAGTACTACATCAAAGTCACTCATTCTTGACACTCTCAAGCTAGTCTTGGACTTTAATGAGAATAGACATGATCATTACAACTCCCAAGAGTGGGACTTGTATGAGAAATCTATGACCAAGAGAAGACTCTATGATAAAGAACATGGAAGGAATAATCATGCTGCTCCTCCAAAACCTCCCAAGTACTATCCAAAGTCATACAACTATCAAAGGAGGCAACAAGAGAAGAAGGATAAACAACAACAACAACATCAAGCCTAAGGATGAAGAAAGTTATAAGGGTGGGGATGGGAATTGTGTAGAAATGATTTTTGGACAATTCTAATTATATACATCCTTAATTTTGATAATCTACTCTTTGCTTATAATCCTTGTACATGTTACTTTGTTTTATCTCTTGCATATCTAGCTCTTTATTTGTTTATATAATTCACATTAGTATATGGGGTTCTAACTTCTACAAATAGGGGGAGATTGTTGGGTTTTGTATCCACAATAACCTAGATTTATGTGAATTCAACCTTGAACTAAGATGAATTAAGCTGTATTTGATGTATTGTTTGAGTTATGTGTTTGCAGGACTTAATTGCCAAGTGTAGATCAATATCAGTCTACAATGGGTCACCAAACACAGGACCATAAAAATGTAATCCCTCATTGTGTGATCCATGGGGTTGACTCATATGTAGCCTCTCTATTGGGATACACTTCATTTTTCAAGCACTAGGATTGTTGGAGAAAGACATGTTGCTGATTCCATTGAAGGAAGGAAAATCTTCATGAACTCAACTTTCCTAAGTTTTTCACTCAAGCAGATTTTTAGTACTCGAGTAGAACCCTTAGTTATACTCGTGAAGTCTAGTTTGTATATCGAGTAAAGGAAATGTCTCTCGAGTGATTTGAATCAAGCTCTCGAGTGGCCAAGTCCATTACTCGAGTAGACTTCTTCTCTTTCTCGAGTTGACAGATTTTGCCTCTCAGAAAATATTCTAAGTACTTTACTCGAGTAGTCAAGTTAACAACTCGAGTAGATGAGCCCTTTGTCTCGAGTTACAGAAGGACTGTTCTCGTGTTGAATCTACCCTACTCGAGTAGTAAAGTTTATGTACTCAAGTAGTCTGCTTACTTCTCGAGTAGTCCAGTTCCTGTAGTCAAGTAATCGCTTTTTAACTCCCAGAATTTTCTCCAAGTCTTTTTTTCGTGTAGTTCATCTCCACCTCTCGAGTAATACTTCTAGCACTCGACTAACCTTTTTTCCACTCGAGTGATGATGAATTTTGTTCTTAATTTTCTAAAGGACTTCTTCTCGAGTAGTCTAACTTTGTCCTCACGAGTACTCATCATTGTACTCGAGTAGATCTTATTTCACTCTAGTAATGCAGACAATTTTTTAGAAAAATTCGCTAAGTCCTAAACTGACGGTATTTTCAAATGACTCGACGTGATTGGTCCACACGGACGTCATTAATGCTAATTATGACAGTTAGGGAGATCTTATATAAGGTATTATCATTTCGACTAACACTAACATGCGCTGAAAAGAAATACTCTAAGAAATTCTGAATCGGTTTCTCTCTTTCCAAAAACGGAAGCCGCCGCCGATCCTCTTCGTGCAAATCACCTATGGCTTTTGTTCAAGAAGATTCAGATCAGTCGACTTACAGATCGAGATTGTTCTTCAACTTCTACATCATCTCTCGGATTGTGTGAGTCAAGTATTTTCAGATCAGGATCTAGCCGAGTATCTTCTTCAAATTATTCTGACTGTGTCGCAAAGTTCAAAGGAAGAAGACCTTGGCCGTCATCTCCAGATTTGAGAAATATTATTGTTTGTATTTCATATTCTCAATTTATTCTTGTAGGAGATTACTCTCCAAGTGTAGGAGCTTCATTCTCTGAGTTGTAGGGTATTTTCATCTTCCAAGTGTAGATCCTTGTTGTGGATCGAGTTGTAGGAACTTTGTTCTGAGGCGTAGGATTGGTTTCAATCCTAGAGTCTAGTGCTTTGCTAGATCGGTGAGTAGAAAGTGGATGTAACCAAGGTTGGGGAACCACTATAAATCACTGTGTCCTCTGTGATTGCATGATTATATTCTATGCATAGATCGCTAATTTTTTATTCCGCAAAAAAACGCACAACTCACCAATTCACCCCCTCTAGGTGATTTAGGTAGACAACTAAACACTTTCAGAAGCACTCAGAGAACTTACGGGTTAGAGGAGGGACCTCCCAGCTGAGGCTTTGAGTTAGTTATTAGTCCTTTAGCACTAGTCAGGAGTTGAGGTTTGTGAGAAATATGAGTCAACTACACCCCTAGGTCCGAACTCTCATTGAGGCCAGTTTTTGGCTTCAACATTTCTGGTGCAGTGAGCGTGGACCGTAGCTAACACAGGAAAATCCCAAGTTAAGTCTCATGGCTGGGGATGAAGGAGAAGGAGCAGGCTCGGGGGGGTTCACCCTCTAGGGGAATTGGGGTGATTTTTGGAATGCTGGATGACTTCAGGCGGGAAGTCCTCCAAACCATCCACTTGGCCTTCTCAGCAAGGAGCGAGTGGGAAACGCCTCAGGTCCCGGTGGTTCCCGCCCCGTCACTGGGCGAGAACGCTCCCGAGTAGCGCCCGGGGAAGGAGGTTTCTGTAGAGGCTGTGGAAAGGGTTGTCCCCAGGCGGGAGCTGCTCCCCGGACAGACCAGTGTAGACAGGGCTAGCGAGCCGAGGTCGCGCGACGAGCCCTCTCGCCAGGTAGGGGGCGGGAGCCCCTTCAATGAGCTCATCATCTCAGCTCCGGTTCCGGGAGCCAGACATGACTTACTATATGGGGATGGACGACCCCACGCAGCGTGTGCAATGGTTTGAAGATGGTGTTTCCATAAGGCAAATGTCGGATGCATTAAGTGTAGGCTCTTCGCCATCACTCTGAAGGAGAATGCCTGGGACTGGTTCCACTAGTTGCCTGCGAGTTCAATCTACTGCTTTAAGGATCTGCGATGCAGGTTCTTGCTAAGGTTATCAACATCCAAGAAGAGGAAGAAGGGAGTAGAGTGCTTGTTTGCCATCAAACAGAGGCTGGAGGAGACGTTGAGACGCTATGTTGATAGGTTCCGGGAGGAGATTCTGCAGGTTCAGGAGATATCGGGGTATACGGTGATGCTTTCCTTAACCCTTGGGTTGAGATCCAGCTTCTTTAGCATGGAGCTGAAGAGAGTTTCCCCCCTCATTCGAGGAGCTGATGGAGAGTGTGGCAAAGGAAATCAAAATCGAGGCGGCCAATTCGGCGTTTGCCAAGAAGTTGGCCAAGTTGGCAGAGGAAGATGTGAAAGAATCAGGAGTAGGAAGGCAGAGGGAGCAGAGAGATGAGAGAAGAAGAGAAGAACCCTGATGGCAGGGGCAACAACAAGGTTGTGGGCCGCGGGAGCCGAACAATATGTTGGGTTGGAGGCCCCAAGAAGGCCACCCTCAGAGATAGGGAGGAGGTTTCCAAGGAAGGGACAACTTCCACGAGCCAAGGAGGTTTAACCAGCCTTCCTGAAGGCAGGGACAGAGGGTCCCCCTCCCACCGCAGCAGGAAGCTATGAAGATAGTGAGGGGAAGAGGAGGAAGGAGAGGAGCTCGGGGAGGAGCGAGGAGGAGAGAAGGCAGGGTGGCGTTGCCCTTCTGTGACCTCCACCGGGAAGTGGGTCACACAACAGCCACATGCCCAGAAATTTTGGAGAGCAGAGCGGCCAGGGGACAAGTCCAGCAGTAGCCGCCCGTGAGGATCGAAGAAGTTCTGCTAGGAGGAGGAGAGGATAGATGTGAGGACCAGGTGGACGTGGGAGCTCGAGGAGGGATCGAGGTGATCCATGGGGGTGTGGGGATCAAAGCCACCCGTAAGGGGAGCTTCCAAACCATGTATCGAAGGAGCATCGCCTCGACCACCTAGACCCCACACCCCCCAGGAGGAAAAAATTACTTTCTTAGTAAAGGACATGCCAGACTACGAAGACGCGTTTTGTGATGCCTTGGTGATCCAGACGATGATAGAGAATTTCAGTCTCTAGGATTCTGGTAGACAATGGGAGCTCCGTGAATGTAATCTTCAAGAAAACCTTTTACGAGATGAAGGTGGAGGCTCGGAGGGCTCTAGCTTCAGACGGAGCATTGTTTGGGTTCTCGGGGGAGCGGAAGGAAGTTGAAGGGCGCTGCTTGTGACGTTAGGGGGGGGGTAACGAGGAACTGTTGGTTCATCATCGTTGATGCTCCGAGCAACTATAACGCAATCTTTGGGTGGCCTCTCATCAGCGCCTTTCATTGCGTCCCCTGCTCGTTTCATCAGTGCCTAAAGTTAAGAAGTGGAGGAGTGAGGTCAGGATCAGGGGGGATCCAAAGGTGGCGAGGCAGTGCTACGTGACTGCCGTCAATACCATCTCCTAGATGGCGGTGGCAGAGGAGTTGGAGAAGGAGATGACAATGGAGGAGGAAGTTGCGGAGTAGGGAGAGATGAGCTTAGGAGAGGCTGGCGCGAAGATAGCAGGGGAAGGAGTGATGAGCCTAGGTGAGGCTAGAAAGAAGATTGGAGAGGATGTTGTGGAGAGAGGAGTGGTGAGCCTAGGTGAGGCTAGAGAGAAGACTGTGCGGGGAGCAAGGGTTAGAGAGAGAAGCTGGGGGTGAGACCTAGAGGGGTGAAGAACTGAAGTTGTCTAGGGAAGGCCTGTTGGAGGAGAAGGAGGTTGAGAGGGTAGAAGGTGAGGAGGAGTTGGTAGAAGTGGAGGAAAGAGACGGCAAGGAGCAGTCCCGGCTGGAGCCGATAGAGAAAGTCGTGGAGATGGAAGTCATTAGCAAGGCAGGGAAGACGAAGAGGGTAAGGGCCAGCGGATGCTTGCGCCCAAAAGACAAGGCAAGGATGCAGGAGTGCATCCAAAAGAGCGTTGACATCTTTTCTTGGAGTGCGGCTGACATGCCGGGCATCGACGCGGATGTGGCTTGCCACCGTCTGAACCTGGACACCAAGATGCGTCCCATTCGCCAGAAGATGAGGACCATCGCCACCAAGCTGGAGGATCCCATCAGCGAGGAAGAAGCTTCTCAATGCAGGTTTCATCTCGGAGATCCAGTACCCAGGCTGGGTCTCCAATGTGGTAATGGTAAAGAAGGGTGATGAGAAGTGGCACATGTGTGTAGATTTCTCTTTATTGAATAAATCATGCCCTAATGATTGCTACCCGCTGTCTTAGATCGACGCGCTGGTTGATTCAGCCATCAATTTTTCTATTATGAGTTTTTTGGATGCTTTTTCAGGTTATCACCAGATCCGCATGCATCCCCCCGACGTCAAGGATGTCTCCTTCATCACAAGAGAGAGTTGCTTCAGCTACAAAATGATGCCCTTTGGGCTAAATAATGTGGGGCTACATACCAGCGAATAATGGATCGAGTGTTTAAAAATCAGAGGGGTAGGAACCTGGAGGTCTATGTAGATGATCTTATGGTAAAGAGCAGGGATGTGGGCTCACACCTACTTGACTTGGAGTAGACGTTCGTTTTCGGGGCAAGCCGAAACAAATTCCTTGGGTACCTTCTAACCTCGGCAGGGGTCGAGCCTAACTCGGATAAGGTAAAGGCCATCGTGGAATTGGAATCCCCTCGCAATGCCAAGGAAGTTCAACGCTTGACGAGTAAGCTGGCCGAGTTTAGTCAGTTTCTCTCCCGTGTTGGGGAGGAGTGCTCACCCTTCTTCAAGATGCTTCGGGGGAATAAAAAGTTTGAGTGGACGGAGGAATGTGAGGAGGCTTTCAGGGCCTTTAAGGCTCAACCATCCCAAGCGGTGCTCTTACAGAGCCCGAAGGATGGAGAAGACCTGGCCTTGTACCTTGGGGTAGGGGCGGAGACTGTGAGTTGCATTTTGGTAAGGGAAGAAGGGAAGAGAAATTTGCCAATCTACTAGATCAGTAGGATCTTGAAGAAGGCTGAGCTACACTACCCCATCCTAGAGAAGTTGGCTTTCTCTCTGATCGTCTCTGACAGGTAGATCAGGCCATATTTCCAGACTCATTCAATCAAAGTGGTTACCGACCACCCACTGCGCAAGATTTTTGAGGGGGTGGAGCACTCAGGGCGGTTGACCAAGTGGTCCATTAAGCTCATCGAGTTTGATTTCTCTTTCATGCCAAGACTCTCCATCAAGGCACAGACAGTGACTGACTTCTTGGCTGACTACGTCAAAGAGCTGGAGGGGGAGGGAGCACTGACAAAGGAAGTGTGGAAGATATTCGTTGATGGAGCCTTAGGGAAGCACTCCATGAGGGGAGGGGTAGTATCTTTAAGCCCTCAGGTGGTCACCATAATGCAAGTAGTGGCGCTGCATTTCCCAGTCACGAACAATCAGGAGGAGTATGAGGCTATCATAGCCGAGTTGCGGTTAGCTAAGGAGCTCGGGGTTCACGATGTAGAAGTGCTCACAGATTCACTAGAAGTGGCATCGCAGATCAAGGGAGAATATGAAGCCTGGGATCCCACCCTCCAAGAAGTACTTGTCCAAGGCGAGGGTGATTATCGGTGGGTTACGAGCGTTCTCAATTCAGCACGTACCTAGGGAAGAGAATGAAGCAGTTGACCGATTGGCCAAGTTTGGACCCGGGGGGGGGGGGGGGGGGGCTTGACAGAGCTATTTCGTCTAGCGATCGAGGAGGGGGAGCTGATGGAAGTGGATCGGCGACCCTCGTAGGTAGATCCCTTCAGAACATTCTTCACTTCATGCAGCCTTCCCGAGGGGACCAAGGAGGAGAAAGGCTTTCGGCACAAAGCAGCTCATTATCTTATGCATGAAGGGGGGTTGCATAGGAAGATACTGTCAGGTCTCTTGGCACGTTGTTTGGCGGAGGAGGAAGTCCCAAGGATTCTGGAAGAAGTACACTTCGGCGGATGTGGTAGCCATTCAGGGGGTAGGATGTTGGAAGCAAGGGTGGTTAGGCAGGGGTACTTCTGGCCCTCCTTGAGTAAGGATGCAACAGAGTTTGTGAAGAGGTGTCAAAAGTGTCAGCTATACGCCCCCCTCCAACTCCTGCTCGCTCAAAGGATCTGAAGCATCACTACGCCATGGCCTTTCGCCATTTTCAGAATGGACTTGGTCGGACCGTTCCCCCCAGCGAGCGGGCAGAGGAGGTTCCTCTTGGTTATGATCAACTACTTCTCAAAGTGTCTGGAGGTCAAGATGATGGCCAAGGTAACCTCCTAGGTCATCAGAAACTTCATTTGGGGAGAGATCATCTGTAGACACGGGTTACCTCAGGCCATTGTCACGGACAATGGGCCACAGTTCACAAGTGAGGAGTTCATCGACTTTTGTACCCAACTGGGGATCGACCTCAGGTTTGCCTCCGTCCACCACCAGGAGCAACGACCAGGTGGAGGCAGCAAACAAAATCATAATGAACCTGCTCAAGAAGAAGGTGGAGAACTTAAGTGGAGTTGTGTGGAGCAACTCCCCTCGGTGTTGTGGGCTCTGTGAATGACCCCAAACACGGCCACTGGAGAAACCCCCTTCAAGCGGTAGCATGGATGTAAGGCGGTCCAGCCCGAGGAGTTTGAGGTCCTATCCCCATGAGTTACAGCTGATGGCAAAGGAGATGAGGGATGGGGGGGAGCTGCTGCTCTTGCTGGACATGATCGAGGATGCCGCCGTCAGGAAGGAGGAGATCAAATGAGGGATGGTGAATTACTTCGACAAGCATGTCAGGATAAAGCAGTTCAAAGAGGGGTGTCTGGTCTTTAAGAAGCTCGACGCCTCCGGAAGGTCGGCAGCAGTTGGCAAGCTCAACCCTAATTGGTAGGGACCCTACATTGTAGAAAGGGTCCTGGGGTCGGGGGATACCACCTCCAGAAAGTGAAGGGGTATCCATGAGCCAAGTATGGAGTCGCGACGACCTGAAGCATTTTTATCCTTATCATGGGTAAGATTGTATGTTTTGCTATGATAGTTATTCTAAAGATTGTTTCTCCACAGTTTGTGAAGTGTTTGTGGTTTTTGGCGGCACCGAGTAGACCCGCTGTCCAGGCTCCCATTAAGCTGGCAGGTCCGCAGGCTCGCTCGGTGGCCGAAGAAGAGATTATGGAAATTGGCAAGACCTCGAGAGGATCCCGTTGCTCAGGCTCTCATTAGTTAGAAGTGCTGGAAGGCACACTCGGCCCCGGGTAGACCCGCTGTCCAGGCTCTCAATACCTTGCATGTCCGTAGGCTCACCTGGTGGGTAACGGAATACCCCGAGAGGATCCGGCTGCTCAGGCTCTCATTAACTGGCAGGGCTGGAAGGCGCACTCGGCCCCGGGTATATCCGATGTCCAGGCTCTCACTAGCTGGAAGGTTCGTAGGCTCGCCTGGAGAGTAATGGAATACCCAGAGAGGATCTCGCTACTCAGGATCTCATTAGCTGGCAGGGCTGGAAGGCGCACTCGGCCTCGAGTAGACCCGCTACCAGGCTCTTATTTGCTGACAAGGCCGTAGGCTCGCTTGGGGGAAAGGAAAGGGAGATGGAAATTTGCAAGGCCCCGAGAGGATCCCGCTGTTCAGGCTCTCATTAGCTAGCAGGGCTAAAAGGCATACTCGGCCCCGGGTAGATATGCTATCCAGGCTCTCACTAGCTGGCATGTTAGTAGGCTCTTCGAGGGGGGGTGGGAGGGGGTAAGGGAATACCCCGAGAGGATCCCACTACTCAGGCTCTCATTAGCTGGCAGGGATGGAAGTTGCACTAGGCCCCGAGTAGACCAGCTGCCAGGTTCCCGCTAGCTGGCTTGGTCGTAGGCTCGCTTGGGTTGAAAGGGAGAAAGGATTGTGGTATCTTATAAGACCCCAAGTACACCCTCTGTCAGGATTTCACTAGCTGACATGGTCGTAGGCTCGCTTGGAGGGGAGTAGGAAAAAGGGATTTTTATTTAAGTGGTCCCAGGTGAGCCCGATGACCAGGCTCACATCAAGAAGACAGGGCTGTTGAAATCGTGATGGCGTTACGAAGCTCTTGATTATAAGTTTTCAAAACATCTAAAACCAGTCCTAAGTAAGGATGTGATAACCCAGACCCCTCTCGGTTGGGCTCTCGGTATGCCTCTCACGGCAGGTCTCTCGGTAGGGCTCTCAACGTTCTACTCTCAGCAGGGCTCTCGGTAGGGCTCTCGGCGTGCCTCTCTCGACAGGGCTCTCGGTAGGGCTCTCGGCATACTACTCGTGGCAGGGCTCTTGGCAGGACTTTAAGCATATCCTTCCGACAGATTTTACTTAGTTATCATTTCAAATGGGCGGGGGTCACCAACTAAGATCCAAAGGCTCGCGCAAATTAAAAAACACGCGAGAGGCAAAGAAGAGCGCAAAAAACAACAACTATTTCGGCAAAAATATAGATCCCTTCAATATTATAGTTGTTACATCAACTTGGGGGATCTCGACCCTTACAAAAAAAGAGAGACGTTTATAAAAAGAGAAAAATTACAAGGTAAAAACCAAAAAGAGGATGCCATCAGTCAGATCCGTTGGAGGTCCCGCTAGAGCTCTCGCCGGAGGCCTCACTGGAGGATTCGCTGCCGGACCCGTCTCCCTGGCCAGGTTCCAGTGCCTCGTCTCCCTGAGATCCTCCCTCTCTGTCAGGTTTTCGGATGGGATCGAATAGCCAGGGTAGGAGTCCTCTCACGGTAAGTGTCTCATCACCTTCGTCCAAGACTCCTGAGTCCCGCAACACATCGATCACCATTTCGCACGCCTTCTGCGCGTTCTCTTGCAACATCACCTCAATATCATATTAAGAGAATTAGTGGCTTTTGAACCTCTCGTCCAGGGAGGGCGGGGGTGGCACCTTGACCCCTTGTGCAACTTTAAGCTCCGTCTTTGTAGCTTATTCTGTCATTCGAAGTTGGCCACCTTTGCCCGCAAAAACTGGGCTTGAGCGGAATCTTGCGAGGACTCCAGGCTTAGAACTAGTAAGAGATCACAGTAAGAGGGAAGTCTTATGAGAGCTTACATACCTCAACTTTCGGTCGCATGGTGCGAAGCTGTTGGGAAGCCACCAATTCGTCCTTCAAGGTGGCCACTTCAGCCGCAGTGTCTTTTCTCGTCTTGAGCATGTCGATGAGTTTGCGCTCGATGGTGGGGGTGTGATGCCCAGCCATATGCGAGAGTTGGGCCGTGCGAAGTTAGGCTTGGGCGGTGTCATAGACGAGGGCCCGTGTAGTTGTCCGATCGAACGTGTCGGCATCCTACCGATCGTAGAGCCCATAACCTAGCGTGAAGGCATTGCCAGTGATCATGTATCACTCCCTCCAGGAGGGGAGAAGTGTGGAGACCGCGATGCAGTTGGAGGTATGGTCCCACTGGATAAAAGGCTTGCCCTCCGTATCTAGGTACTTCTCGATGAAGCCAAAATTTCGGTGCCATTTCGGCATCGGCTTGGGTTGGATCTCGGCAGGTATCTCTACAGCAGGCCCAACAGTACCCGTCTTACCTGCGACTGACGGGGTCTCTGCGGATATCTCAGCAACTTCTCCTATCACAATCATTTCGCCGACAGTGGGTGGGTTTTCATCCGGTGTTACGGCCGGAGTCTCGGCAACAGACTTGCCCGGGTCCGCCACGCTTTACTTCTTGGCGGGAGCAGGAGGAGGGGTGTTGGGCTTCCGCTTTCGGCTGCTGGGCGCAGATGAGGAGCCAGGCTCCTTCTAGCAGGCCTAAGCGGCAAACTTGGCGAGATCCGGGGTGCTGGAAATATCCCTAGCCTCGTCGAAAGGTTGGCGGCGAGGAATTTCCCGTTTACCTGCGAAGAACCTTAATGATTAAAAGTTTGTAACTTATGACGAAGGGTTGCGCGAGAGGGCTGGAAAGGTACCTTACCAAGGAGGAACTGCCTGAAGAGAATCTACGTCTCGCCGCAGGAACGGGACGTCGAAGGCTTTCTTCTCGAAGAACTCGACCAGAGAGCTCTCTCGACCCCCAAGGGTGGGGGCTTATAATTAGCCTTGTGATACTGAATGGGTGCGAGGGGTATGTTGCCGAAAGGTCTAGAGAAGAAGACGAACATCTGCGCCCAGTGGTGATGTTTGTTGGCGAGACCCTCTATCTTCTCCAACTGCCCGAAAAGGAAGACCGATCCTCCCTTGGCCCTGAAGTTGAACAGCTTCCGAAATATAGGCAGACTAAATTCGATCCTCTCCACTCGCATGTAGCAGGCGAAATCCATGAGGATGGCGACAGAGTTGGGATTGAGCTGGGCCGACACCACCACGTAATAGCGCAGGGCCAGGTGCACTTACGGCCAAAGAGGTAGGCGGAACCCTACCACAAAGTGCTCCAAGGGGATGGAGAGCTCCCCTTCGGGCGCGAGGTTTACCCTGTCATGGTTCCCACGGTTTCACACGACAAACCCCGATGGGATGTAATTCTCGGTTATTATGAGGAATTCCGCATGTGTAAGCCGGCAGAGGGAAAAGCTGTGATTCAAGAAGGTCTGCGCGCACCTTAAGCGGCCCTTGGTCTCGCCAGGCATGGTGATGAATGGAAAGAGAAAGAAGGGGTTGACAGGTGAGAAGATCTAAGTTGCAGAGGATAACGTGAGAAGGTCACGAGGGAAGACAGAACTTTTGCCAAAGAAAGAGAAGTAATAATTATGGGGGGCGGCGGTGGACAGATTTTGACCTCTTCGTTTTCCAGACCTAAAATTACCTAATAACCCCTGGGTCTACATTTAGCTCCTCAGAATAGCGGAGTTTGGCTATTGATAGACCAGTCCAGGGGCATTTTAGGCGCTCCTCCTCGCCGAAATTTTATCACCAATATCTGGGCAGCAAAATTGTCTTGGCGCATGCAGCGAGCTTTTTTGAAGCCTTCGCCGGACCTGTTCCCCTCGGCGTCAGATATTGAAAATCTCCCCCTCTTCATCGCTTCCTCCTCTTCCTCCTCTGTAAGTAGAAGGGAAAATTGGGTTCAAGTAAAATTAGAGCGAAGAGATTAGGTGAGGTGCATATGATACCTCAGATGGAGGATTTTCTCATACTCACATTTTTCCTTCTAAAGAAGGGGGGCTTTCTGAGGTGGCGCGGGACTCCTAACCCTCCCTAGCGAGAGGGGGTGGTCCAGCAACAGGACCATTGGCTTTGGAGGTGAAGCCTGGCGCTGTCGACTACAAAGAAATAGAGAACTTCTGGATAAATTAGCGGGTTAGAGGGGGGACCTCCCAGTTGAGGCTTTGGGATAGTTCTTAGCAAGAAGGGAAACAAGTCCTTTAATACACCAAAAAGCATAAAAAACCTCTCATAGTCATTCTCATCGGAGTTGGGGTTTGGGAGAAATTTCCTTTTAGGTGTCCTTTTCTCCGCTTGGGAGCTGGTTGGCTTCTCGCGCACACCCCTAGGTAAGATTGGCTTGGAGTTATTTCGAACTCTCGTTGATACATTTTGACAAACTTGCCAGTGCAGGACGATTTTGGCTTCAACAAGCGCATCAATATCATATTAGTGGTTGGACCAAAAACAAATTTGTGTACAACCCCATATTTGTATCCCCAAGGAACCGAATAAGCTTTGGGCTAAAATTGGATCAGAAAGAAAGTGTGCGGGAGGGCTAACGGGAAGGCGATAACATTTTGTCGATTACATTAGCATTTCAAAGGCCTTCGACATTCTAAGTTTTAGGTTTAAGCTATAACCACAAAAAAAAGGTAGGAAGGCTCAATTAGGGTTCCCGCGGAATAGGGCAACGAATTTTCGCATCCTCCTCTATTGATAGACTCCAGGGGCATATTGGGCAGCAAAATTCGTTTTTTGAAGACAAGTGATATTATTTCCTAAGAACAAAATTGGCTTTGGAAAACGAGGGGGGACAATTAGAACAACAGGAGTTGGGGTTTGGGAGAAATAGGTGTCTAAATCCGACTCCTAAAATGAAGATATTCAAACCAAGCGTACCTATCGAAATATAGTATAGGAAATGTCGTATTAGACTCGGGGCCTAATCAATAAACATCTAAATTAAAACACAGAAAACAAACTAAAAGATAGCTTGATCTAGAACTTGGATTAAAATGAACAGTGTTGCTAGAACCACCAAAATCTGAAGACAACTCCACCAATTGAGGGTAAGTCAGATCTTGCAACTCAACGTAGTATAGCAAAATCGGAAATATAAATCAAAGTCTACAGATGTGGGAATTTTGGGACACCTAAATGAAGAAAAAATAGATTATTCTCAGAAAAAAAATAAAATTGATAAAATAAAACTACGAGTAAGCCACCCAACCCGATAACCCCAATCTATATTCCCCCTTGTTATTTATAGGAAAAAAGAAAGGATCTACGAAAGGAGGAAAATAAAGTGGTAATAATAATTAAATATTAATGAAATATATGAAAAAACAATGAGAGAAAAAAGAGTTACATAAATACTAAAATTAAGGGTTTAAATATTTATCAAATATTTAAGGGTAAATGGAGGGAGAAGATAATGAAGAAGAATATAAAGTTGGTGGTTTCATGGAATAAAGAGGAGCTTCATGGAGAAATGAAGAGGGGAAGTAAACTTATATTAATATTAATAATAATAATAATAATAAAGTGCATGTATTTAACATGGAGAAATGGGTGGTGATGTAGGGGAGATATTTGTGAAAAGGTGAGGGATGGCGTTGTGCAAAGGTAGTTGAATGTCGCTTGATTGGCGTCATTTTGAGAGTTGGCATGGTGCCATCATAATAATATATTTGTCGGCCATGAGAGGAGTTTGCTGACCAAAGAATATTACGATTTATAAATGAAAATATATAAATTATTATTAATTTTATATTAATTATTAAACTAAAATAAATACTAAAAATAGTCGGAAACATGCAAAAATTAAACTAAATATTATAGAAGAAATATTACTTATCAAGGGGCTATCAATATCATATTACCAAAAACAAATTTGCGAGCTAGCATTTCAAAACATTCTAACTATAACCACAAAAAAACGGAGCACTGTCCTCCTCCTCTAGCAGCGGATTATAACAACCTAAATCCGCGGATATTCAAACCAATCAATAAACATCTCACATCTTGGAAACAAGATAACTCCACCAATTGCATGTCACAACCCACATTTTCTAAATGAAGAAAAAATAGATTATTCAGAATTTAATAATACGAAACAATAGAGAAAAAAGAGTTAGGGTTTAGGGTAAACAGAGTAAGAGAAAATAAGCATCGTGATGTCACGCCGTGTAGGGGAGCACTGTAGCAGCGGATGCGGGGAAACAAGATGCTTGTCACAACCCACATTTTCTCAGCATTTAATAATATATCAAGTAAGAGAAAATAAGCTGCAGACGCTCAGACAAGAACTTACTCCTAACATATTTCATGAAATTCTCAAGTTTATTATGATGAAAATATAGCTTGAGTTTAAGTTTTAATGGACGTGTCCCTCGACTCGGTGGATCAACTAGTTCACGGGTGAAAATATACATTGGCTATATCATCAAACTTCCACTCCAGCACCGGAAGTGGTTGTAGTAGACCGGCCGGATTCTTGCACTCTTCCTTTACGAGTTGGCAAGCATTGCATTGCGTCACAAAATATGTAATGTCCTTCTTCATACCTAGCCAATACATCGTCTTTTTCAGGTCCGCTACCATCTTAGTGATCCCCGTGTGCACTGAGTATCTACTATAGTGTGCCTCCGTCATGATGTCCTCCCGGATCTAGCTCCCTGCCGGTATGTAGAGCCTGCATCTGAAGCATAGGAGCCCATCCCTCAAGGAGTAATCCCCTGCCTTGTCTTCCTCCAAGGCTCTGAATATCGGCTCTACCCTCGCATCGAGCCTCTGCCCGTCTCTGATGCGGTCCTGAATGTCATTGGTGGCAGTCATTGATGCCAGGTACTCCGTATATAACTCCGGATCATCCTCGGACACTAGTGATATCTACATCTTCTTAAATGACTCAGCCAACTCCAAGGCCATCAGCTGCGGGCCTATTCCTGACGTAGTCGCTCTCCGGATCAGAGCGTCTGCCACCACGTTTGCCTTCCCGGGATGGTAGTGCATGGTGTACTGGTAGTCTGGCAGAAACTCCACCCAGCGTCTCTGCATGATGTTCAGATCCTTCTATGTGTCTACGTACTTCAAATTCTTATGGTCTGAGAATATATCGCAATGGACCCCGTAGAGGTAGTGTCGCCAGATCTTTAGAGCAAATATAACGGCCCATATCTCCAAGTCGTGTACCGGGTAATTCTGCTCATGTTTCTTCAGCTGACAGGAGGCGTAGGCTATCATGTGCCCGTTCTGCATCAGAATGACACCCATCCCATGATAGGAAGTATCCGTGTACACCTGGAATCCTTCTTTCCCTGATGGAAGAGCAAGGTTAGGGGCCGAGGTAAGCCGACCCTTCAGCTCCGGAAAGGCAGGCTCGCATTATGGCGTCCAAATGAAAGGAGACTCCTTCTTCGTCAGGGTCGTAAGAGGGAGGGAAATCTGAGAGAACCCCTCTACGAACTTCCGGTAATAACCGACAAGTCCTAAGAAACACCGAACATTCGTGGCCGTCTTCAGCGGTGGCCAATCTCGTACTGTCTGGCCTTCGCCGGATCTACTGCCAAACCTGCTCCACTGATGATATGGCCCAAAAAGGCCACCTCCTTTAGCCAGAATTAGCACTTGCTGAACTTATCATACATCTTATGCTCCTAGAGCTTCTCCAACGTCAAATCCAGATACTTCGCGTGCTCCTCTTCAGTCCTCGAGTAAATAAGGATGTCGTCAACGAATACGGTAACGAAGACATCCAGATACTCTTCGAACACCCGATTCATCAAGGCCATGAACGTGGAGGGTGGATTCGTGAGCCTGAAAGGCATCATGGTAAACTCGTACAGTTCATATCTACTGCTAAAGGCCGTCTTCAGGATGTCCTCCTCCTGAATGCGTAGCTGGTAGTACCCAGATCTTAGGTCTAGCTTTGAGAACCAATGCGCTCCCTCCAGCTGGTCAAATAACTCATCTATCCATGGCAAGGGAAACATATTCCGGACCGTCAGCCTCTTCAGGGCCCAGTAATCAATACACAACCGAAGTGTCCCGTCCTTCTTTTTGACGAATAGTACCGGAGCTCCCCATGGTGAAGAGCTAGGCCGACGAACCCGACTTCCACTAAATCTTGAAGCTGGCTTCGAAATTCCACCAACTCCTTCGGGGCCATTCGGTAAGGAGCTCTGGATACCGGCTTAGCCCCCGACACGAGCTGAATCTAGAAGTCCTTCTCTCGATGCGGGGGTAGCCCTGGTAGCTTCTCCGGAAATACATCGACAAAGTCCTGCACCACTGGAAAATCTGAAATAGAATCCTTGGCCGTGACCATCTCGAAGAGATGCTGATAAACTTCGTCTCACTGTAGCTGGCCCTTGACGGCCTGCACAGACGATAATAATACGTGGGGGGCTGGTATAATACCTTCGATAACAATATGGGAGTCCCCATGTCTCATGGTGATCCTCTTCACCAAGCAGTCAATCTGGGCATGGTACCAGTGCAGCCATGTCATGCCTAGGATCAAATCATAGCCTGGCATCCTTAGGATCGTCGCTTGGTGCCTCAAATACCTTCCCGCCAATCTCCACCTCCATGTTGCAATGAGAAGAGGTCATTAGCTCCGATTCATCGGGTAGACGCACCCTCATCATCCTTCCTATGAATTGCTCCATGCCTGCCAGTCCTTTCACAAAATCTTCTAACACAAACGAGTGTGAAGCACCAGTGTCGAAGAGTGTGTGAACGGGCTTGCCGCTGATGAAAATCACGCCTGAGGTAATTAAGTGTCTTAGTGTTCTAGTTATAGTTTTTTTTCTTAATTTTTAACTAGTCTATGTTTATGAAAACTAGTTATTAGGAAGGAAGAAATTCAAAGGTACTGGCGTACCTGCTATAACCTGCTCTGGGTTCCAGGGTTGTGCTAGATCTAGAGCGTACACATGCTCCCTCTCTAGCATGTGGCCTCTGACCTGATATCCCCATCCTCGGTCGTCAAACTGCCGAGGAGGTGGGGCACCCTGAAGTGCTGGTGGGGGTGCTCGCCTCATGGGACAATTCCTCTTGAAATGTCCCGGCTGCTTGCACTGGAAGCATACCGATGCCTGCTCTGCTGTCCTCGGTATCTCCAGCATCTGTAAGGGCAGGGTGGGGCCAATACCACTTGGTTCCTCTGCTCCTGTCCAATCTCCTGACAGGGTTGATCCATGTTCCGTCTTTCCCAGATGACCTGGCCTTGCGGTCTCTACGACCTCCAATCACTGCATCGCCAGCCGGTCTCTTTCGGCTCTTGACTGTAAGCTGATCTTCTTCCCTTTTCTTGGCCATTTTCAGAATCCTGACCAAACTTCCCTCGGAGACGAAGAGGAGGGCCTGCCTCATGTCGTCGTGCAGCTCCTTGTAGAACCTCCTAGCGTAGCCAGCGTCGTCCAACTGATAAGGGTCTGAATGGCGGGCTAAGTAAGTAAACTCCTGGTAATATTAAAGCACTGTCCGGTTGCCTTGCTTCAACTGCAGGAACCTATCCTCCAACTCATCCCTTGCCGACTAATGTACGAAATGTCCCAGAAGTGTCGCTCTGAACTCTCCCCAAGAGATATCTGCGCAATCCATATCCGCAAAGGTGGTGTCCAGCTATGACTTCCACCACCTCTTTCCGTGTGACTCCAGGCAAGAGACTGCCAAAGCAACTGCCTCCTCAGTGGGGCATCGAATCCCTGCAAGCATCTCATAAACGGTATCTAACCATTCCTCCGTGCAAACTGCCGACTCCGTTTCCTGGTAGGATGGAGGGGAAAGTACTTGGAAGGCACTCATCCAGTTGGCCCCGAGATTTGGCGATGGAGTCGGGGCTTGCTGAGCTCTGATGGCCTCCAGAATGGCCGTCAGTGTTTGCCCCATCTTTGTCTGTTAAAATGGAACCGGAGCCGGCGGAGGTGGAATTATATTCGGAGCCTGAGGGGTCCCCTGCTGTGGAGTAGGGTTCGTCGCAGGCTACAAGGAAAATTCCAATATTTAGATTGTGTACGAATGGAGTAAAAGAAGAAGAAGAATGGACTTTTACATGTAATTTCCCTTATGGGCACACCACTGCTTCCGCTACTAGTTTGTCCGCAAAATAAGCTCGTGCGGGGGTGACACAAGGTTTTGTGGACTAATTCTCTTTCGATCGAGGTTTTCCTCTGATACCACTTGTACGACCCCCATTTGTTTTTCAAACCACGGGGTCTTATGCCCAAAAATGCCGTTTTGCGGTGGCCGCGACACTCGGGAAAGCTGCCACTACAAAACGCTGTTTCTACCGGCCTTTTCGATCATCACAGAGAGAGCAGTAATCATGAATGAAATATAGCTTAGTCCACAAATGTCATATATAACGAGAAACCACAACAAGTCCATAATATAGAAAAGAGAAAGTACTGCAAAAGAACAGTACAAATGAAATATAAATGGGCTTAAGCCCGGTACATCAGATCCTCACTGCAAACTCTAGCGGAAGCTATAAGAATACTATCTCTCACGGAGCTGGCCACTGGTGCTCCGGTACTAGACTGGCCCACCTCCATGTGCATCGTACTCTGCTGGTGCTGGTCCCTATGCTGCTGGTCCCTGTCTCCCATCCCGAGCCCCTGTAATGTTGTGGTCCGAAAACCATTAGTCATAAAGACTAAGCCCTATCATCCCCTACCCCTCCACCCATGCTCCTAAGCACCGAGCGGGGAGGAGGAAAGGGAAGCTACAAAGGTGGAGAGTACAAAATGATAGGTGATAGTGGAACTAATCTAGCAGTTAACTTATAATACATAAATAACTAAGGAAGAAAAGGTACAAACTAGCAGTTCTACAATAGTAAGCAGTAAAGTAAACAAGTAGAATAAGCAGCATAAGTAAGAAAGACAAAGTAAGAAATATGTAACCTTAACTTATATGAATGCCCATAAAAACTTATAAGTTAAGGGATCTTCTGCAAGGCTCCCATCGTATAAAAGGTTCCATGCCAATTTATACATTGGGGTGTCGGTTGTATGCAAGTTTGAGTGTAGTGATATGTTATGCCATGATTCATGCAAGTGCAACTCACGCACATGACTCTATGCGCACAGACCTTTAGTTCCCCCTTTCTGGAGCCAAAACCTCCCAGGATACCTCCATAGTGGCAAACGGAAGCGGTGGGTTGGGCCTCTCCCACCTCTAAACCGGTAATAACACTACCAGTCAGACATATCGTTTGCCTCGACGCTGGTGAACTAAGCGGAGCTCCTGCGTACTCTTTGCCGGCTGGTCCACCGGACTTAAATTGGCGAAGTGCTAAAACACACTTGCCGAGTCAACGTATTGGCGTCGGTGCATCGACCCTCCAACACCGATGAGCCACCACCTTATAGTGCACATGCAATCTTGATGTATCACCTGTAACACCCCCTATCCGTCGCATAGCATATAACAGTAGGTCCGTCCGGGGCCCGACGTCATATACCACAGACAGACTGGGTGGTTACTCAATGGAAACCGTCCAACCAATCCAACTTCCTACACAGAGCATTCTAGCGGAAGCAATTAAAATTGTTTCATTAATAAAGAACCCAACACTAGCATGAATGTCCACTAATACGCCAAAAGGAATGAAGTACAAATACACCAGTACTGGCCTTAAGGCCTTACAATTGTTCTCCTCATATTACATGTTTTCCAAACCTCAGCACGCAGGCTGGCCATACATGAATAAAAGAAAACACACAAAAATTAGGCATTCGAGGGCCAGCTCAGCAACTTGGGCTTTAGCCCTCTATTTACCGCTCGGCTCCGCAGCACCTGCAAGCACAATCCACCGCAACGGGGGCAAACCAAAGCAACAGGCAGCCATGCTGACCAAATTATAACGATCCCGCCCCCAACTCGGGCGGCATGCTCCTTCTCTGCACTTTATTAGCACAACCAAGCCGTATATAAATACATTGCATCACAAGCGTTGGCACGCACGGCCACACGCCCCGTGCTCTCAGGGCACATTCTCGGTGATCACGGTCTAAGTCCGTCGACTCACCACCGTCCCCGGGATGACAATCTCTCATGAGCATTTGGTCTTTTTGGCCACTGACTAAGACCCTCCATCTATGCTAATGGTAAGTGCCAAGTCACTTTAGGTCTCTTTAACCGAATGACATAGAGCGGGTACGGTTCCGCCTGACCCGTTGCTCACACCGCAACGTTAATTTAAAACATATGAGCGGGTCAAACTCTCCCGAGTCCCAAATCGTTTACAAACATCACATAACACAGTTATGTTGAATTTGACTCCCAGGCCCACATGATGTTAGAACCATGCTTCCGCCCAGTTTTTCGGGTGCACCTTGGGCTTAATCCCCAAGGCTCCCTGCTGCAATCTACCTCGTAAAAAACCCGAAAACAAACATTCGCACAGAGTCTTCTCCGGCCACATATACAATGCAACATCACCGATTCAGACCAACTTGTCCGGGTAGGCTTCACATATCATGCCTATGTCCATTCTCGAATACAGACTCTAAACAATGAGGACTTTATATATCTACCCGAAGGAACGCCTCAAACTCACCACAAACTCGCGAGAGCGGGCTTCCTATGCAAAAGAAGTAGAGCTTCACATGCTCAAGTAGAGAATCGTTACCCTAGCGTTCTTCCTTGGCGCCATGGGTATGTAAGCAGATGAAAAGCACCACACTCTTCTTGCCTCCATAGATCCGAAGTCGGTTCGCGATTTGGAGCTCCGAAGCTCCGCCGGTGACCGGATCTAGCCTTCCTCTTCCTCCTTTGCTCTCCCCTCTCTCTAGACTTAGAAAGTGAACCACTCAATAGAAATGATGGTTTTAAAGGCCCAATCCTGGGTATATCGCAGTAGGAAAAACCCCCAACCGTTGGATCCCAAAATAAGGAAACGAGTGGTTATGATTCGTAGTTAAAAAGTAAAACCTGGGCCGAACACGGCCTATGACACGCCCGTGTCCAGGGCCATGTCCCTCATTCGCCGTCAAAATCAACGCGTTACGAAACTTACACGGGTCCCGACATGCCCATGTTTAACCTGACACGCCCGTGTTTCGACTGACACGGCCGTGTGGTTGGCCGTATGGCCCCATCGACACAACCCCAAAAATAACCCGAGACTCACACGAGTCTTGGACACGCCCGTGTCCTCTTTAACACGCCCGTGTCAAACCCTAACACGCCCGGGCTGCAGCCGTGTTCACTGTCTCGACATTTCGTCGAGCGAAGTTCGTCGACTACCTGACACGGCCTTGGACACGCCCGTGTCCTAGGCCGTGTGCCTTGTCCCGACACATCGTCGAGCGAAAATGTCGACTCTCCGGTGAAAGTCCACCTAGTGTCAACTATCTTCACCTATGGGGGGGGGGGGAATAGGTGACGTGCAACGTTTTTGCGGAATTTAAGATTGTACCTGCATAATAAAAATAAACAGCACAACAAACAGAATACATAAGCTATTTATAGTGGTTCGATTTGGGTACATCCACTTTCCCCCTTCGACCTATCTCCCAACAAGGGACGACTCGGTCTCTTCACCAACAGGATTGAAATCCAATCCTTGCACTATCGGAAGGAACCCTTCCACACGTAGGAGTCTCCAACAACACGGGTTGCACCCAACCCTTACAACTAGGAACCTACGTTCCTTTACAACAAAAGTAAAACTAGAATGTACAAAATATACAAACTACGTTTGGAGACTAAGGTGTCCCTCTTCGTTGACGACGTGTTCTTGAAGTCCACGAAGAGTCCACAACCCTAGATCTCTCTTGGACTCCCCGGAACTGGCGGCGGCAAGATGGGCGGCGGCTTGGTTCATGGGATCGGCGGCGACAAGGATGTGCGGCTGCTGTACTTTGGAGATCCAAACTTCTTAGCAAAGCTAGCTAGGTCTTCCAACGATCACACTAGGATCAGTCGTCTCGATCGATTCGGACGGGGAAGGTTTTCCCGATCAACAAATTAAGAGACAAGAGATCTCTGGTTAGACACGTGAGACGCTAAGCTTGGCTAAGCTTCTATCGCCGGGAGATCTGGAAGAAACCTCGATCAAGACCGGCGATCAACTCTCTCAAGCGGCGACGGCGGCGTCGGAGCGGAACTCGCGATCTAGGTTACGTCGCGGCCCGTGTTTCGTCTTTTTCTCTGTCGTCATACTGTTCAAAAATACGCGTGTATTTATACACAAGTATACTCCTAAATGACCGTTGTGGGTCCCACCTGAAGGAAACCCTAGTTCCGGTTCAACACAGTGCCAGCGGCAGAATCCGGTCCAGCTGTTTCCAGAAAAATTGCCAAGTCAAAATCGGCGAGAATCGAAGGTGATTCTCGACGAATCGGTGAGAAATAGTTAGTGATTCTCGACGATTCGTCGAGAATCACTAATGATTCTCGCCGAATCACTTGATGATTCTCGCCGAATCACTTGTTGATTCTCGACGAATTTACTTGGCCATGATCTGCTCAACGATGGGTTCGGCGAAATCACTAGTGATTCAATATTACTTGGCACCGCTTTGAGGTAGCCGGATAGAGACGAGAATCATAAATTCTCGATGATTCGGCGAGAATCACTATTCTCGTCGATTTATACTTAGGTTTTTCGTCTTTCCACCTGCTCCTTGACCCTTCCTTGTCCTTGTCTGCTCTTGCATAACAACTTCGGGTACTCCTAGAGAGAGTACAAGCAACACACTAGTCTGCTCAACGAGGGATCATTCCTACTGCACCCTGACATTGGTGTGCACTTAGAAACACTGAACCAGATTGAAATATTTTATCAAATACTAGTGAATTCTTGACAGGTGGCACAAATTGTGGATACAATACCCAATGGATCGTCGACACGGGCTCGACACGCCCTGACCAGGCCGTCCTCAACAGATCTCGAGCGAAAATTTCCCCGGGCCGATCGTGCACGGGCTAGCCGCTGCCCGTGACTTGCCCCCTGCCAAATACCAGTTTGGTCCAAAACGCCTCCCGTCGCTCTTTTGAATACTCTCCCTTTCTTAAAAAATTTCGTTTCGTCCTCGAAATTACATAAAAGGGCATAAAACTGACCTTGAAACGTCTTCAACATAGTCCTCTCGTTCCCAAGAGAGATCCTCTCGACCACAATCCCAATGTACCTTGACCACCTGATCTCTTTATTGCATAGCCGCTTGACTTCCGAGTCCAATACGTACGGGCTTGACCTTCAACTTGTGTAGGCTCTTGCACCACCTTCCGTAGCACCGATATATGGAATACATCATGTAGACCACTAAGCTCCACAGACAGCTTCAACCGGTACGTTGCTTCACCAATCCGCTCCAAAACCTCAAACGGTCCAAGGTACCTCGGGCTTAGCTTCTTCAAGCGCCGCACCCGCGAGACACCCTTGAACGGCTTGATCTTCAAGTACACCCAATCGCCAACAACGAACTCCACGTTCCTGTGCTTGGCATTATAGTACTTAGCCTGGCGGTCCTGAGAGATTAGCAACCTCTCCCGAATGGTTCTCAATAAAGAAGTAGAATCCTCGACCTCTAAATGCTTATACAACTTTGATTCACCCGTTTCCAACCAGGAATACGACATGCGACATTTTCTACCATAAAGGGCCTCAAAGGGCGCCATTTGAATGCTCGCCTGGTAGCTATTATTGTAAGCGAATTCCACCAAGTATAGGTGATCTTCTCATTGCTATCCAAAGTCTAGGACACACATGCGAAGCATGTCTTCCATTGTCCTATTGATCCTCTTGGTCTGCCTATCTGTTTGCGGATGAAATGCTGTGCTAAAACTCAGCTTTGTTCCCAACATCTACTGCACCAGTCTCCAATCATTGGACGTGAACCATCCATGTCGGTCACTCACGATGCTGCGGGGCACACCATGAAGCCGCACAATATTGTCTACATACAACTTTGCCAATTTCTCAACCGGATCATCCTTCCTATGCGGAATGAAATGCGACACCTTCATTAGATGATCTACGACCACCCAAATGACGTCATTCCCCTTTTGCGACCTTGGCAACCCGTGCACAAAGCCCATAGTAATGTCGTCGAACTTCCACTCTGGAATAGGCAAGGATTTCAAGAATCCTCCCGGCTTTTGGCATTCCGCCTTCACCAAGACGCAAGTTTGACACTTTGCCACGTAGAGTGCCACATCCTTTTTCAGTCCTGGACACCAGAACAATTTCTTAACATCGCGGTACATCTTCGTGCTCCCCGGGTGAATCGAGTACTTGGTATGATGCGCCTCGTTCAACAAATCCACCCTCAAATTGCCCACATTTGGGACGCACAGGCGACCGTCTTTCCAAAGTAATCCATCCTCAACAACGAATTGGGAATTTGACCCATCCAGAGCATCTATCATGAGTTGCTTCATGTGGACATCCATATCCAACGCCTGCCTAATTCGATCAGCCAGGTCATATTGTACTTCAGTCCAATTCAATACTGCTTCAGCACTTGATTGCTTATCAACGCAAAAGATCTCCAACGCCTCTAACTCCTGAACCAACCGCTCGTCATGGACCGACAGCCAATTGGCATGAGCTGGTGCCCGGCGACTCAACACGTCCGCCACCGCATTGCCCTTACCAGGCACGTAATGGATCTTGAATGTATAGTACCCCAGGAACTCCATCCATCTACGTTGCCGCATGTTCAGATCTTTCTGATAAATCAAATACTTCAGGCTCTTGTGATCGGTGTAGATATTAATCTTCACACCATACAAATAATGTCTCCACAGCTTCAAGGCAAAAATCACGGCCGCTAACTCCAAGTCATGGACCAGATAGTTCCTCTCGTGCACCTTCAGCTGTCTCGAGCCATATGCTATAACGCTTCCATGCTGTAATAGTACACAACCCAAACCACTGTCCGCAGCATCGCTATAAATCTCATAACCTTCGGTCACACTCGGCGAACTCAACACAGGCGCCGTGGTCAACCGACATTTCAACTCCTCAAAAGCTCGCGCGCACTCCAGCGTCCAAACGAACTTCTGCTCCTTCCTCGTCAAAGTAGTGAGAGGTAACGCTTATCCGCGAGAAGTTCTCTACGGAGCGCCTATACTAGCCGGCAAGCCCTAGAAAGCTTCGGACTTCCGCTACGGTAGAAAGTTCAGGCCATTCTCGTATCGCAACAATCTTTGCCGGATCCACTGCAATACCTTCCCCACTCACTATATGACCGAGGAACACCACTGAGGACAACCAAAACTCGCACTTCAAGAACTTGACGTACAATTGATTACTCCTTAGCGTCTCCAAGGCCAAATGAAGATGCCTGAAGTACACTAAAATATCTTCCTCACTCTGCGAGTACACCAAAATATCGTCGATGAAGACGATCACAAAATGGTCCAAGTACTCCCTGAAGGTCCTGTTCATCAAATCCATGAACACTGATGGCGCATTCGTCAGCCCAAATGGCATGACCATAAACTCGTAATGCCCGTATCTTGTACTGAACGCTGTATTAGGGATATCACTCTCCCTTATCCTCAGTTGATAGTAACCAGACTTGAGATCCAACTTAGAGTACACCGTCGACCCGACCAACTGATCAAAATGATCATCGATCCTTGGGATTGGGTACTTTTTCTTTTCCGTTAGCTTGTTTAACTCCCGATAATCAATACAGAGTCCCAAGCTCCCGTCCTTCTTCTTTACAAAGAGGACCGGTGCGCTCCAAGGCGACGAACTTGGACGCACAAACCCTTGCTCCAACAACTCTTGAAGTTGCACTTTCAGCTCCGCCATTTCCTTAGGCGCTAGCCGATACGGAGATCGTGACACAGGCTTCGCAACTGGCACTAGCTCAATAGTGAAATCTATCTCCCGTTGAGGTGGGGCTCCAGGAAGATCTGCGGGGAACACATCAGGGTACTCAGCTACCACTGATATACTATCCAATGTAGGCTTTGGCTTTGCAACCTCCACTAGTGTAAAGAATAGCTCTGCACCAGCACGAACCACCTTCACCACCTGAAGAGCAGACATCAACGTCTTGCTCGACCCTTTCAAGCCCATAAAAGTCATCTCACGACTTACTCCCAACTTGACTTTCTTGCGACCGCAATAAATATAGGCTTGCTCCTCCGAGAGCCAGTCCATGCCAAATATAACGTCGAACTCCACCAACGGTAGTAACGATGCTTGTAGATCGAACTCTTGATTCCCAATGCGAATCTTAACACCGCAGATTTTATCCGCGCGCATCGAACACCCATTCAGTAACAGCACATCCAACTTGTCCTTTGCCATCGAAGAAGGTACTCCGATGCGCGATATAAATCCTTCGGACAAGGAGTGTGAAGCTCCCGTATCAAAGAGTGCTCTCGCTGGAAACTCACAAATCAAAACAAATCCTAAACAAGCAGTGGTAAGGTAACATACGCATAACAAGTATTTAAATTTAACTTGCTACAAATTAAACCGTACCTGTCACCACATCTGCTTGTTTGATGGCCTCCTGTTGGCTAAGATTATAAACCCTTGGTTGAGTCGGAGCATAATGTGACGCGGTTGACTCCACCGCCTTGCCATTCTCTTCATAAGTTGCTCCCGGCTTCCTCTCAAACTTGGGACGTCCGCTCCAACAGTCACGGGCAAAGTGCCCCGGCTTCCCACAAGTGAAACATGCACCCGGGGTCCGACCTGTAGTCGCCCTAGAAGCACCAGAAGAAGGAGCTGGACCCGACGTCCTAGCCATCTTAAAGAACCTTTGATTGCCGGACTTTGAAGTAGTCGGCACTTTGAACCCAGACTTCTTATCACCAAGGCTTTTATTCGCTTGGACATTCTTCATGTCCTTCTCAAAGGATCAGGCCGTGTTGACCAAGGTCAAGAAACCCTGCATCTTCGGCCCCAAGAGTAGTAGCCTCAAGTCATCTATTAGACCTTCGTAGAAACGGTTGGTCTTACGCTCCTCATCCACGATGGTAGAGCTAGCATATCGACCCAACTTAGTAAACTCGTGGAGATACTCATCCACACTACTCTCTCCTTGTACCAACCTCTGGAACTCATTCTCAAAAGCTATCATCTGAGTCGAAGGGAGGTACCTAGCCAAGAATAGTCTCGAGAACTCCTCCATAGAGACATCTGCAAGTTGCCTTCCTCTCAAAAGATGCAGCTCCAAACCCTCCCACCACAGCCTAACGTCTCCATCCAACAAGAATGTAGCTATAGTGGTTATCTTCCACTCCTCCGTCTCTGTCGCTGTCAAGACTCTCTTCACACGGGAGAGCCAGTCTTCAGCTTGAGATGGGGTTCCCAACCCCGAGAATACCGGAGGATTAAAGCTCATGACATGTTTGAGCTGTCTCTCGGTTGCCCTCCTTGGCACCAACGGCTCCACTACTACCGGCTCCACTCTTCTCGGCTCAACCTCTGGAAGTGGTACCTGCTCCATCGTAGGAGAGGGCTGCTGCATTTGCCTTGCAGGCTGCACATTGATCATGACAAACACTGCTTCGGCCACCAATCGTATGGTCTCAGCCGATGGAGTTGTTGAAGGAGCAATATTTGGTGCACTACTAGCCTCAGAAACTCGGCGTTCCGACGGCCTAGCACCACTTCTGGTCACCTATAGTGGTACAAAACACCGTTAAGCAACCAAACAAAATTGCAAACAGCAATTATAGGAACACGTAGGTTCCCCAAACACGTGTATTTTCATTCCTAAGTGGACATTTATGGGTTCTTTTCTTGTTATAACGATGACACACACACATGTGCTCACCACCCCTTAAAAAGAATTCGTCCACGAATTACATTTTAAGCCTGACCGAAACTAGTAGTCTGATACCAAATTGTAACAACCCCCTATACGTCGCATAGCATATAGCACTAGGTCCGGCCGGGGCCCGACGCCATATACCACAGACAGACCGGGTGGTTACTCAATGGAAACCATCCAACCAATCCAACGTCCTACACAGAGCATTCTAGCAGAAGCAATTAAAATTGTTGCATTAATAAAGAACTCAATGCTAGCATGAATGTCCACTAATATGCCAAAAGGAATAAAGTACAAATACACCAGTACTGGCCTTAAGGCCTTACAATTGTTCTCCTCATATTACATGTTTTGCAAACCTCGGCATGCAGGCCGACCATACAAGAATAAAAGAAAACACTCAAAAATTAGGCCTTCGAGGTTCGGCTCAGCAACTTGGGCATTAGCCCGCTATTTACCGCTCGGCTCCGTAGCACCTGCAAGTACAATCCACCACAACGGTGGCAAAGCAAAGCAATGGTCGGCCATGCTGACCAAATTATAACGATCCCACCCCCAACTCAGGGCGGCGATGCTCCTTCCCTGCACTTTATTAGCACAACCAAGAAGTATATAAATACATTGCATCACAGGCGTTGGCACGCACGGCCACACGCCCCATGCTCTTAGGGCACATTCTCTGTGATCACGGTCTAAGTCTGCCGACTCACCACCGTCCCCGGGACGACAATCTCTCGAGAGCATTTGGTATTTCTAGCCACTGCCTAAGACCCTCCATCTATGCCAACTGTAAGTGCCAAGTCACTTTAGATCTCTTTAACCGAACGACATAGAGCGGGTACGGTTCCGCCTGACCCATTGCTCACACCTCAACATTAATTTAAAACATATGCGCGGGTCAAAGTCTCCCGTGTCCCAAAACGTTTACAAACATCACATAACCCAGTTATGTTCAAGTTGGCTACCAGGCCCACATGATGGCAGAACCACGCGTCCGCCCAGTTTTCCGGGTGCACCTTGGGGTTAATCCCCAAGGCTCCCTGCTGTAATCTACCTCGTAGAAAACCTGAAAAACAAACATTCGCATGGAGTCTTCTCCGGCCACATATGCAATGCAACATCACCGATCCAGACCAACTTATCCGGGTAGGCTTCACACATCATGCCTATGTCCATTCTCGAATACGGACTCTAAACAACGGGGACTCTGCATATCTACCCGAAGGAACGCCTCAAACTCACCGCAAACTCGCGAGAGAGGGCTTCCTATGCAAAATAAGTAGAGTTTAACATGCTTAAGTAGAGAAAGTTACCCTAGCGTTCTTGCTTGGCACCATGGGAATGTAAGCAGATGAAAAGCACCGCATTATCCTTGCCTTCGTAGATTCGAAGTCGGTTCGCGATTTGGAGCTCCGAAGCTCCGCCGGTGACCGGATCTAGGATTCTTCTTCCTCCTTTGCTCTCCCCTCTCTCTAGACTTAGAAAGAGAACCACTCAAGAGAAATGAGCGTTTCAAAGGCCCAATCCCTAGTATATCCCAGTAGGAACAACCCCCAACAGTTCGATCCCAAAATAAGGAAACGAATGGCTACGATTCGTAGCTGAAAAGTAAAAACTGGGTCGAACACGGCCTGCGACATGCCCGTGTCCAGGGTCGTGTCCCTCATTCGCCATCAAAATCAATGCGTTACGAAACTTACACGGGTCCCGACATGCCCGTGTTTAACCTGACACGCCAGTGTTCCAACTGACACGACCGTGTGGTTGGCCGTGTGCCCCCATCGACACAACCCCAAAAACAACCCGAGACTCACACGAGTCTTGGACACGCCCGTGTCCACTTTGAAACGCCCGTGTCAAACGCGAACATGCCTGGGCTCCAGGCCTTGTTCACTGTCTTGACACTTTTTTGAGCGAAGTTCATCGACTACCCGACACGGCCTTGGACACGCCCGTGTCCTAGGCCGTATGCCTTGTCTTGACATATCATCGAGCAAAAATATCGACTCTCCGGGCCGATCGTCGACATGGGCTCGACACGCCCTGAGACACACCACATGGGCTCGACACGCCCTGAGACACGCCCGTGTCTCAGGCCGTGTTCACTGTCTCAACACATCGTCGAGCGAAAATGTCGACTCCCCGGTCCTTTCGTCGACACGGGCTCGACACGCCCTGGGACACGCCCGTGTCCCAGGCCGTGTGCCCCCTGCCAAATACCAGATTTGGTCCAAAACGCCTCCCGTCGCTCTTTTGAGTTTCAGGGTGTTACATAACCACCGAGCTAAAGCTCCCCGGACTAACCCGTCTGTCACAAATATCTACAGAGCAAAAGCTCCCCGGACTATCTCGTTCGTGCATCTACCTTCCGAACCTACCGTCCGGATGGCAATTCAAACAACCTAACCAACCTCCTGAGGTACCGGGGTGTGTGAATGTGAAACCCTAGTTATACTAGTTGCTCTTGTAATTTATTATTCCTACTATTTTTGTTAGTCCATGATTGCCCAAGTTATTCCCCGTGAGGGACTCTCGAGGGCGCTAAGAACTATTGTGGCAGCTGAAGCCCATTGTTCCCTTTCGTAAGTCACTTGCTATTATTGGTTGTTACCAAACTCCCAATCCCCTTAATGTTGTACTGGATCTAACTCTGGTGTATTTTGACTCTTTCTCTCTCTACGGGGAAGACGATGTTTCGTCGACCCGGAGAATCTCTGAACACTAGTCAAACTTCTCACTCCTCATCACGACTCCCGATGATAATCTCATTTCACTTACCAGATCAACACGCTAATACCCCAACTTCCTAAGTTCATTTTGCACCATGTTTGATTTCTGCAGTTTTTACTAAACGCAGACCATCCTAAGCTATATGATGTATACAATGGGAGGTACTCCAAATTATCTTCCAAAAATCCTATAATATTTATTGGAGGTCTATCATGACATGATTAGCCTAAATCCAGAAGTTTATAATTTTCCTAATTTAGTTGATAATTTAATTAATTTTTCATTGTAATCCAAAAACCCAAGTTTGAACATGAAGTACCCATTTGAAACATGAAAATGCTCCACAACATTTATGATTTATACAAGATGACTATTTAACATAGAATTCAAAGTCTCCCAATTTTTCAGCAATGTTTAGGCCTCTAACGCTAATTTTAAATATAACCTATATTAATCATTTTAAGAGACAAGTACAACAAGAATACTTCCAAAAATTCTGAAAAACTTCAAGGATGATTATAACGGCATATAAACACTACAGGTCAAGTTTCATAATTTATCAATGAATAATGAACTCTAAACCTAATTTGGAACAATAACCCAAATTGGTAATTTAATGCACTAAGTACATAAATTATTCATTCAAAATTGTAACAAAAATCTTCACCAGAGTATGTTGACCTAGAATCACTACTGATTAGGTTTCACAGTTTCTCAACAAATAATGAGCTCTGAATAAAATCCGAGGGGTCTAGTTGTTTGAGGGATGTTACATACCCCGGGACCTCCTGAACAAGATGGATCTCCTCCTAGAACCGATCAGCATAGTGTCCTAGTGTCTCCTCCAGCTTCTGCTTGATGGAGAACAAGCTCTCCGTCCACTTCTTCTTCTTCTTTGACGTGGAGAACTCTTTGGTATTGTATCCACAATAACCTAGATTTCTGTGAAGTCACCCTTGAACTAAGTTGAATCAATTATGTATTTGATGTTATTTCTTAGTTGAGTGTATGCAGGTCATTATTGCTAAGTGTAGACCAATGTTAGTTTACAATGAGTCACTAAACACAGGATCATGCAATGTAATACCTCATTGTGTGGCCCATGTTGATGACTCATGTGTAATCTCTCTATTGGGATGCACTTCATTTTCAAGTACTAAGGCAATGGAAGAAAGGGAGGGTTGTTGGTTTTCAACAAAGACAATTTAATTTTTTCAAAAAATATTTCTAAGACTTTTTCTCGAGAAAGGAACTCTATTTCTTGAGAAGTATATTTGTCGAGAAAGCCAAGCTTCTCTCGAGAAACCTCAAAGACTTCTCGAAAAATTCTTAGAAACTATCTCCAGATCTTTTTCTCGAGAAAGCCCTGAAGATTTCTCGAGAAACCACGTACATTTCACGAGAAAGAAAAGTAGTTCTCGAGAAGTCAAAGTGTTTCTCGAGAAGCTAAGTATTTTTCTCGAGAAATTAAATCCATCTCGTGAAATCAGTTCTTCAGTTAAAAATTTGCGGTAAGTATTTTTCTCGAGAAATCAGTTCTTCAGTTCAAAATTTGCGCTAAGTATTTTTCTCGAGAAGGATAAGTCATTTCTCTAAGAAGCAAATCATATCTCAAGAAATCAAATTCTTCTTGAGAAATAGGGTTGCAGAAAATTTCTTTCATAAACTGTCTGACGGGATTTCAAAATAACCTAAGTTCTTCATGATTGGTCCATGTGGATCATTCCTTAATGATTTTGGACGTTAGACGATGTTCTATATAAAGTCTTTTCAGAGGAATTGCTAACCCTAATTACAGTAATCCGAATCGCACCGTAATTTCAAATCGGGAGAAGCCGCACCGTCAACATCATTATTCATTGTCGCTCTTCTTTCGACCCAGCGATTCCATGAAGAAAAGATTTGACAGATCACAGATTCAAGTTTTTCAAGCATTTACTTGATCGTGTCGGATCCTACGATTTTCAGATCAAGTTTTCTCAAGATCTCTTCCTCAACCTCTTCTTAGAGATTTTCATTTTTCAAGAAGGAAGAACTTTGAAGATTTCAAATCTGGAAGTAAAAAAGTTTCTATTGTTGTTGTAAAAATTATTCTCACTCTTATAGGAGCTTTGACTCCGAGTTTGTAGGAGCTTTGTTCTCCGAGTGTAGTCACGTTTTGTGGGATAGAGTTTGTAGGATTGTGTTATCTTCGAGTTGTAGGAGCATTGCTCCGAGGTGTAAGATTATTGCAGTCCGAGATTTAGTAAAGTAGTCGATGCTAGCTATGGTGCTAGATAGGTGAGGTGGTGAGTGGACATACCCAAGGTTGGGGAACCTCTATAAATTCCTTGTGTCTTCTGGGTTGCGATTGGTTATTTTCTGTGTTGTTTACTCTCAAAATATTATTCCGCAAAAGACGCAGAACTCACTTATTCACCCGCCTCTAGGTGATTTAGGTAGGCAACTAGATACTTTCAAGAACCTCAGCAGGAACCCACAGCGTAGATCTTCAAAGCAGTAAATAAAGCTTGCAGGGAGTTGATGGAAACAGTCCCTCGCCTTCTCCTTCAAAGTGATGGCGAAGAGCCAACACTTGAAGGCACTGACATCTGTATTATGGAAGCGACATCTTTGAACCACTAAACATGTTGTATCAGGTAATACCTACCCGTATAATAAGACATACCAGGCTCTCTGAACCCATCAAGGACCGGTGCAGAGACAATCAGCTCACTGAAAGGGCTCCCGCACACAACCTGGAGAGAAGGCACGTCTCACGGCCTCGGCTCGCTAATCCTGTCAATGCTAGCCTGCCCGAGGAAGAGCTCCCACCTGGCGACATACCTCTCGGCACTCCCCGGCGGAATCTCCTTCCCGGGATGTTGTCCTGGAGCGTTCTTGAAAGTGCAGCTAGATCTGATATACTCTAGAGGGGGGGGGGGTGAATAGAGTATATGGTGCTTAAAAAACTTTTTACAACAATTATTGTAATCTGAGTGAACAGGGAAGCAAATATTCAATCTAATCACAAAATAACCTACAACAGAAATTAATCACAGATCTAAACTAATCACAGATCAATCACAGCCAGAAACAAAAGATAAAGACAAGCAAGCCAGAAGACACAAGGAGCTATAGTGGTTCCCCTAAACTTGGGTACATCCACTCTTCTACCACCCTAGGTAGGAATCCACTACAGGATGAGTTGATCAGGTGTCTTGGGCACCAATGAGCTTTTAATAAGGTGCTCAAAAACCAAATCAGATTTTTTGATCATTTGTCTTGCCACCAATGAGCTTTTGATAAGGTGCTCAAAAACCAAGTACAAACTTTTGAAGGGAGTTTGAAAAACCCTTTACAGAGATGGGGATGAGAGAGTTATGGAAGTCTTCTCTTTCTCAAAGCAGCTGAGAAGACTATGTGGATTTGATGTTGTCAAAGCTCCCCCCTGAGTTCTTGAGATGTTCAGGAAATGAAGCTTTGCTGTAGGGTGATAGGCCTTCAGAAGTTGATATCCAGTAAATGATAATTTCAGCAACAGCTGAAATGTTAGGTGTCTGGAGTCTTTGAAAGATGTTGGCCTTGAACACTTGAATCAAAGGTGATCTGAAGATTTCAGATATGTTGATCTCCTTTGGTGTGTGTTCTGGTATGAATTCTTTGAGACAGAGAATGTTTTGTTCTTGTTCTTCTTGTTCTGCTTATCTGTGCTATCCGTGTGAGAGATTCAAAAGTCTTGTGTTTTATTCTCTGGTTCTGAATAGAAAATCATCCTCTGTCAAGAATAGTCGTTAGCCTGTCATTAATTGCATCCTTAATTGCAAATGTCTTCTGGGGGAAAGTCCAAAGAAACATTCCTTGATAATCCCTTGAAACTTGGTCCAGAATAAATGAAAACAGCTAGAAAATCTTCTGAATTAATTGCTGAATAACTCCTTAACTGTTCTGAATTTGAATCTTGAAAAATCCTTTAACTCATTAGAAAAACGTCGAACTGAGCTCTGCTATTGTCGAACTGAGCTCAGTGATTTGGACTTATACAGCAATAGAGATCGTCGATCTGAGCTCAACTATCATCGAACTGAGCTCAGAGATAGAGAATCAATAATGGAGTCAAGATCGTCGAACTGAGCTCGAAGATCGTCGAATGGAGTTCGATGATTTGTTGAAGTTGAGCTCAGCGATCGTCGAATGGAGTTCGACGATCCGTCGAAGTTAAGCTAGCAAATCGTCGATTGGAGTTCGACGATTCGTCGAAGATGAGCTAGACGATCGTCAATTGGAGTTGGATGATTCGTCATACTGAGCTTGACGATATGACTTAGTCTCCAAACTGAAAATCCTTGGTCTTGAGGGCAGCTTCCAAACCTAAGTACTAACCCTTAGACTCAATTCTAGTTGACCTTTAGATCTATACAGGAGGTCAAAAACAGGTTTCCTAAATACATAGTGATCCTGACCCAAATTAGTAATAGGGTGTTCCAACAATCTCCCCCTATTTGGGTTAGGATTACTATTTACAGAACTTGGAAAATTTAAAGAACAACATACAAAGCAACAAAACAGAAAATCAATAAGCAGGACATTACAGAACCACAGATATATATCATCCCAGACAGAAATCAGAAATCAAAATAATTGTCACCTTACATAATTATTTCTTCTCCTTGCTCTTTATAAGTTTGATTTCTCTATTGGGGTTAAGAGCTTCCTTTTTGGATTTTGTGTCATCTGCTGCACCTAAAGAGGTTTGCTGTTTGGGCCTTGGAACCACAGCTTCAGGATGCAGCTCCATATATCTATCAGAATCAAAAAATTTGCTTGAAGCATATCTTTCTAGTTCTTTCTTTCTTTGTTCAGACAGTGTAGTGATGTTGGAAGAATCTCTGCCTTGCTCTTTAGCTTTCTTAATTTGATCCAGTGCAGCAAGCTCTTTCATCCTGGCAGTCCAAGCAGTAGGGTTGTTTTCATGATCTTCAAAGGGCACTGGTGGCTCATATCTGTTGGATGGATTATCATGAGGAGGTCTGGATGACACTACTTCCTTCAGCTTATAGGGAAAAGGACCTGAGGTTGTATCTGATGAAGCTTGTCCTTCCCTGGAGTAAGGATGTTGCCTTGAATAACCTTTAGAATAAACTTGGAATTCCCTCTGGTTTCCTCTGTAACTTCCTCTTCTAGATTGAGAACCTCTGGACTGGCTTCCCCTATGATAGGATCTTGCATGAGGCTGATAGGGGGTTTGACTTTTAGCATGAGGTTGAGCAGTTGAGCTTCCACCTACACCTGCATCAGGAGGATGTGCTGGAGGAGGATGAGGATGATGAAATTGAGAAGATCCTTTCTCATACTTCCTCTTCTTCTTCATAGTTTTAAGTTGGTTCTTTGAATAATGCATCCAATGCTCAGTTATGGGGCAGTCATGAAGAATGTAATATGAAATGTCATTAGTGTCCTTGACTTTGGCTGGAGGCACTCTTTTCATGGCTTTGCTCCTTGCCTTTCTCTTCCTGGAAATAGTGGCAGAGGAGTCATCAGAATCAGTCCTGAATTCATCACTTTCAGAACTTTGCTCATCATATAGAGCATCAATCTTTTTCATATATTCTTTCTGAAGTTGAGTTGGAGCAGATGAAACAACAGTGGTGACAGCAGCAGATACAGCACTAATGACAATAGAAGTTGTAGCAGCAGCAGCAGCAGTAACAATCATAGAGCTTTCTGGAGCAATCCTTGCAGAAGATATAGCAGCAGTACTAACAACAGCAGTTGGGGCAGCAATAGTTTCAGATGAAACACTTTAGATACAACAACATCAGCAACAACAGTTTCAGATATGATAGGTTCAGTAGCATCAATTGTTGGAGTTACCATTGTGATCTGGAAGTGATCAAACATGTAATCTCACTGCCAACGCGATATGAGCCTGCAGGGTCGCACATAAGAGATGTGGAGAAGTTGGATAATTGACTGTGTTGGTAAAGGTTGCCAATCACCGACCTGAATGGGGTTGTGGGCAAAGTGTTGCCTTAAAGGATCGTCGGGTTGGGCAAATGTTGCCTTGGAGGGTTGGTAAGGATTGTCGTCCGAGGGTCGATAACATTCGTTGAGAATCGTCTTCTGATTCCCGCCGATCGGCGAGAATCGTCTCTCTGATTCTCACCGATCGACGAGAATCGTCGAGAATCAATATGCTGATTCTCGACGATCAACGACTTCGACATGTATCGTCGACCGCGGCTCGACGGTCGACGAGATTCGACGTGTATCGTCAAGTGAGGCTCGACGATCGGCGAGAATCGTCGAGTATTGTACTCTGATTCTCGCCGATCCATGGTGATGCTCGCTGATCGATTCTCGCCGATTCTCGCCGACTCTCGCCGATTGATACTCGCCGATTCTGAACCTTATTATTGGGTGGTCTGCGGATAGCGATAAGCCTAGGTTTATTTATACCTTTGGTTTAAATACAACACTTAGGGTTTTCGGGTTAAAAGGCTCGCGATTTTCTCCTGTAGCAGATCGAAACCCGCGACGGAAGAGTTCCGTTCCGTGATTGTTCCGCCGATCCCGAATCCCGCCGCCGACGAAAGGGTTCCGCCGCCGCCGTGTTCGCTCCGTCGACCTCCTCTTCTCTGGCGACTGTCGCTCGTGCTGCTCTTCCTGGCGCGGACCTAGCAGTCCGTGGAATAGCAAGGTGCGGTCATCGTTCTTCCCGATCTTTCGTGCGACGGAAAGCTCGGCGTTCTCCCGCTCGTGTGGATTTCTGCAGAGACGTGGATATTATTCCACGTAGAACTCGCCACTAGCAAGAAGACAAAGTTTGGAGCATCTCCGTTGAGTTGTGACTCAACGCCACCGAGGTAATTTTTGCCTAGTTTTGCTAACTTCTTGATTCAACGTTCATAGCCCGATCCACATCTCTTTGGGTTTTTCTTGATGTTTTTCCTTCCGCTGCGTGCACAATTGTTGTGCCATCCTCATAGAGAAACCCAACAGTGGTATCAGAGCGAGGTTTCGACCATGATCGTTGTATTGGAAGTTTGTTATTACAGTGCGTGTAAACCTAGGGATTTAGAAGTGTTCTAAATGCCTAGATTTAGTCTTGGTTCCCCGCCAAGAACCTCTGGAATTGCGTGGAATTTCTAATTGTTAGAAATTATGATCTCCTTAGCAGTAACCATCCCTCGATTTTGTTTTGTATTTTGAATCCAACAAAGAGAGATGAGCTTGTCTACTGCTTTAAGTTGAGCTGTCTTTGCCTTTGTCCAATGCATGTAAATCTGAGGATTTGGAAGTTTCCGGATATTCAGATTTATCCCTTCCTTCTATCAATTGTTGATGGTGTCAGGATGTGCACATAAGGGATGCATGTGATTTAGAATTGTTTTTCTTTGGATGTGCACATTGATCAAATGTTGATCATGGTTAATTGTTAACCTATAATTGAAAATCCTTTCATCTAATATTAAGTGTTCGGATGCTTTCCGATGGATGACACTCTTCCTGCCTCGATCGATGAAGTGTGGGCTTGCCAAAGCAAGGTGCATTAATCTATCTTGGTAAGGGTGCGAGCGGATAATTGTGATATCCCACTGTCGACATCGGGTCATACTTAACTAGGTGACCTCAAAGGTTGAGTGCCTAGAGGCATAGGGTTGGCATGCACCATATGATGGATGCGAATAAGGAGTTATTCATCAACCATACAAGAATTGCATGAGGATGCAATTGGCAAGCGTTGCCTACCTAAATAACCGCATCGTGAGAGGAAAGCCAAAGCGGACTCATAGTGTTGGTGAAATACGGATCTTGTCCACTAAGAGAGTAGCTCGCATGAACTCTCCGAATTGTTAGTGAGGGCTA
Source organism: Platanthera guangdongensis (assembly GCA_039583875.1). Lineage (NCBI taxonomy): Eukaryota > Viridiplantae > Streptophyta > Magnoliopsida > Asparagales > Orchidaceae > Platanthera > Platanthera guangdongensis. The sequence goes on from CM077152.1 coordinate 139,116,842, forward strand.
TCATTTCGAATAAAATAGTGGGAGTATTTTAATTGAAGTCCAAATTAAAATAAATTGTATATGAAATTTTGGTACTGATTTTATTCTGCATAAATTCTTGTAGAATTCCATGGCAAGTGTTTCACACTCCACGTTGTCTCTGAGAGCCATCCTTGAGAAGGATAAGCTCAGTGGGACAAATTACATGGACTGGTACAGGAACCTGAGAATTGTTCTCAGGCAAGAGCGAAAGCTCTATGTCTTGGAAGAAGAAGCCCCCGAGGTGCCGACCGGGAACTCTTCCCGTGCTGAGAAAGATACTTATAAGAAGTATACTGACGATGCTTTAGATGTCGAATGCCTTATGCTTGCCACTATGAACTCTGAGCTTCAGAAGCAACATGAGAACATGGGGTGCAAGGAGATTGACGAGCATCTCAAGAAAATGTTTCAAGGGTAGGCTCGTCAAGAGAGGTTCGACATCACAAAGGCGTTGTTTCAGTGCAAGATGGGAGTTCGAGACTCAGTAGGGACTCACGTACTCAAGATGATTGGGTATATAGAGAACCTTGAAAGGCTGGGTTTTCCTCTTGGTCAAGAGTTGGCCACGGATCTGATCCTGCAATCGTTGCCGGACAGTTATGAGCAGTTCGTCTTGAACTACAATATGAATGAGATAGACAAGACACTGCCCGAACTCCTAGGCATGTTGAGAACTGCCGAAATCAATATGAAGAAGGCCAAGCCTGCAAGCCCCATACTGATGGTGCATAAGGGCAAGGGCAAGGACAAGGGTTCTAAGAAGACGAAGGTAGGACCTAAGTCATTTCTTGAGCCCAAGTCTTCTGCACTGATGAAGAAGAAAACCATGGTGAAAGAAGGGAAATGCCACCACTGTGGCAAGGCTGGTCATTGGCGGAGGAACTGTCCTTCGTATATTGAGGGTCTGCAGAAATTGAGGGGAGGTATGACTTCCGCTTCAAATGTTTACGTTATAGAGATAAACCTTTCTGCTGCTTCATCTTGGGTATTGGATACCGGATGTGGTTCTCACATTTGTACAAATGTGCAGGAACTGGGAAGGAGAAGATTGCTGAGTAAAGGGGAGGTGGACCTCCGCGTCGGCAATGGAGCAAGAGTTGCTGCTGTAGCCGTAGGGGTTTATCGTCTTTCTTTGCCCAGTGAGCTTGTAATAGAACTTGATAATTGTTATTTTGTTCCGGCCATAACTAGAAACATTATATCTATTTCATGTTTGGACATGATTGAATTTTCTTTTATAATTAAGAACAATTGATGTTCTATATTTAAGAATGATGTTTGTTATGCTGTAGCCCAATTGTTTAATGGTCTTTATGTTTTGAACTTGGACCATCTGATCTGTAATGTAGAAAACAATAAAAGACTAAGAACAAATGACTCAAACCCTACGTATCTCTGGCATTGTCGTTTGGGCCATATCAAGGAGAAGCGCATATCCAAGCTCCATAGAGATGGACTTTTGGACTCATTTGATTATGAATCATTTGAGCGATGCGAGTCTTGTTTGTTAGGCAAGATGACTAAAGCCCCTTTCACTGGTTATACTGAGAGGGCTGAGGATCTCTTGGGTGTTGTACATAGTGATGTATGCAGACCCATGAGTTCCATGGCTAGAGGTGGGTATTTCTACTTTGTTACATTTACTGATGATTTTAGTAGATACGAATATGTGTATCCTATGAAGTGCAAATCCGAGACCTTTGAAAAGTTCAAAGAGTTCAAGAATGAAGTAGAAAACCAGTTGGGTAAAAGGGTTAAAGCACTCCGATCTGATCGAGGTGGCGAATACCTAAGTCATGAGTTCCGTGATCATCTGAAAGAGTGTGGTATTGTATCACAGCTCACTCCACCTAGAACACCACAACATAATGGTGTGTCTGAGATGAGAAATCGTACTCTGTTAGACATGGTACGTTCGATGATGAGTCATGCAGACTTGCCTGTTTCCTTTTGGGATTTTGCTTTAGAGACTGCTGCAATTACATTGAATCGCGCTCCAACGAAAATGGTTCTGAAGACACCATATGAGATATGGACTGGGAAGCATCCTAGTATGTCGTTCATTAAAATTTGGGGCTGTGAGGCATACGTGAGACGTCAAATGCCTGACAAGGTGGAACCCAAATCGGATAAATGTTATCTGGTGGGATATCCTAAGGAAACGAAAGGGTATTACTTTTACCTACCGTCTGAGGGCAAAGTGTTTGTCGTAAGGACTGGTGTCTTCTTGGAGAAAGAGTTCTTATCAAGAAAGACTGAAAAGGTAGAGCTTGAAGAAGTTCAAGAACCACATGTAGTGAATGAACCAGAATTGGATTCTGAGACAGGACTACAAGATGTTGTAGCTAGAGAACCTGCTCAGGGAACACAAGTCCTACGTAGATCTGGTAGACCGAAGTTTGAGCCTGAGAGATATGGATTTCTCGTGTCTCAAATAGGTAATGTGTTGCTTATGGATCATGATGATGAACCAGCAACCTACCAAGAGGCTATGAATGGACCGGACTCTAACAAATGGCTTGAGGCTATGAAATCCGAAATGGACTCCATGTATGCAAACCAAGTTTGGAACTTGGTGGAACCACCTGAAGGGGTACGACCCATAGGGTGCAAGTGGGTCTTCAAGAAGAAGACCGACATGGATGGGAATGTACAGACATTCAAAGGGCGACTGGTGGCTAAGGGTTTCAAACAAATTCATGGTATTGACTATGATGAGACCTTTTCCCCTGTTGCCATGGTAAAGTCCATTAGGATATTGCTTGCTATTGCTGCGTATTATGACTACGAGATCTGGCAGATGGATGTCAAAACGACTTTCCTTAATGGAAACCTCCTTGAGGAAGTGTATATGACACAACCCGAGGCTTTTGTATCCCCAGATGAAGCCACTAAAATATGCAAGCTGAATAAGTCCATTTATGGATTGAAACAGGCCTCTCGAAGTTGGAATCTTCGTTTTGATGAGAAAATCAAAGAGTTTGGTTTCATCAAGAATGAAGATGAGCCTTGTGTTTACAAGCGAATCAGTGGGAGCATTGTTGTCTTCCTGATATTGTATGTAGATGACATACTGTTGATTGGGAATGACATTCCTACCCTAAAAGTTGTTAAGAACAACCTAGGGAACTGCTTTTCAATGAAGGATTTGGGTGAAGTGACTTATATACTCGGTATTAAGATCTATAGAGATAGATCGAAGAAGTTGCTGGGTTTGACCCAGAGTACGTACATCGAAAAGGTGTTGAAGCAGTTCAGCATGCTTGAGTCCAAGAAAGGATTTTTGCCCATGTCTCATGGTGTGAATCTCTCTAAGGACCGGTGTCCAAAGTCTTGTGAAGATAAGGACCGCATGAAGTTGATTCCATATGCTTCGGCAATTGGATCAATCATGTACGCGATGTTATGTACTCGACCCGATGTCTCCTTTGCTTTGAGCATGACTAGCAGGTATCAGTCAGACCCCGGTGAGTGTCACTGGATTGCAGTCAAGAATATCCTGAAGTACTTGAGAAGGACTAAGGATGTGTTCTTGGTGTATGGTGGAGAGGAAGAGCTCGTTGTAAGTGGTTACACAGATGCTAGCTTCCAAACTGATAGAGACGACTCCAAGTCTCAGTCAGGTTTTGTGTTTTGCCTGAATGGAGGAGCTGTGAGCTGGAAGAGTTCCAAGTAAGAGACAGTTGCTGATTCTACAACAGAGGCCGAGTATATCGCAGCAGCTAATGCGGCGAAGGAGGCTGTATGGATTAGGAAATTCATCGGCGAGCTTGATGTAGTTCCTAGCATTGTTGGTCCCGTAGTTCTCTACTGTGATAACAATGGTGCAATTGCACAATCTAAGGAACCTAGATCTCATCAGCGCTCCAAGCACATACTTCGGCGATTTCATCTTATTCGTGAGATTGTCGAACGAGGAGATGTAAACATTTGCAGAGTGCCGACTGAGGAAAATATTGCGGATCCGCTGACAAAGCCTCTCGCGCAGAGAAAGCATGATGGTCATACTAGATCGATGGGTATACGATACCTAAATGATCAACTCTAGCGAGAATCTTGTGGATTGCATGTAAATATGTATTTTGTTGGCTGTTTATTCATATGATGAACATTGTACCTAAGTTTTTCTTTTACAATTAATGGTAAGTTATTTTATTATGTCTTTTTCTATATGATAGTTAAATGTTAACATAATAGATACCCTTAGAATGTTCGCTTCCATGGGACATCAAGTACGTGACTTGAATGTGAGAGCCTATGAGTTATTTGAAGCTTCATTCTTAAAGGTCCCTGGTCGAGTATCATCATAGAAGCTTAGGGTGATGATGGTACATGGAGACTAGCACGTGTGTTGACTGATGATCGGTTCTCACAGGTCATGATATTATGATATCAAGTCATCACGTGGGTACTTGTGAGTGAACAAGTTGTACTGGACAGACCCAACCTGAGACTACTTTGTGGATTGTCATCCAATCGTGTCATGAGTAGGTCTCAATTGACAATGGTGTTGTGATCCTTTGACCTGAAGTCACAACATTCATCAAGTGAGGAAGAGCGTGCTTTGATGCCATCTAAAGTCTTCCTTGAGAAAGGTTGATGATAAGGGTGGTTGTTGGGCATGTTACGAATCATTTGGGTGTTTGTGTGTGAGCAGATATGGGATTTGTCCTTCTGTATGACAGGAGTTGCATCCATGGGCCCCTTGATGGAACTGGACTGAGAAATGCATGGCCATGCTTGGTTGAGTCAATATGTGATATTAGACTCACCATTCTCTGGAAGTCCGTCCTGGATCAAGAAACTTGGATTGAGCTATTACGAGGGTGACACGGTCCATGCCTCTAGTTCTTTCCGGATGTAAGGGACAAAGGGACAAAGACAACGCTGATACATTGGTCATAAAGGCTTATGAGTTATGAACTCTTATTGCTTGGGGAGCAATGATGCATTGCTAGATGCCACTCATTGTTTATGAGGTTTTTGCTTTGATACTTTCGAGATCAAGTGGGAGTCTGTTGGAGTTACCATTGTGATCTGGAAGTGATCAAACATGTAATCTCACTGCCAACGCGATATGAGCCTGCAGGGTCGCACATAAGAGATGTGGAGAAGTTGGATAATTGACTGGGTTGGTAAAGGTTGCCAATCACCGACCTGAATGGGGTTGTGGGCAAAGTGTTGCCTTAAAGGATCGTCGGGTTGTGCAAATGTTGCCTTGGAGGGTTGGTAAGGATTGTCGTCCGAGGGTCGATAACATTCGTCGAGAATCGTCTTCTGATTCCCGCCGATCGGCGAGAATCGTCTCCCTGATTCTCGCCGATCGACGAGAATCGTCGAGAATCAATATGCTGATTCTCGACGATCGACGACTTCGACATGTATCGTCGACCGCGGCTCGACGGTCGACGAGACTCGACGTGTATCGTCAAGTGAGGCTCGAAGATCGGCGAGAATCGTCGAGTATTGTACTCTGATTCTCGCCGATCCATGGTGATGCTCGCTGATCGATTCTCGCCGATTCTCGCCGACTCTCGCCGATTGATACTCGCCGATTCTAAACCTTATTCTTTGGTGGTCTGCGGATAGCGATAAGCCTAGGTTTATTTATACCTTTGGTATAAATACAACACTTAGGGTTTTCGGGTTAAAAGGCTCGCGATTTTCTCCTGTAGCAGATCGAAACCCGCGACGGAAGAGTTCCGTTCCACGATCGTTCCGCCGATCCCGAATCCCGCCGCCGACGGAAGGGTTCCGCCGCCGCCGTGTTCGCTCCATCGACCTCCTCTTCTCCGGCGACTGTCGCTGGTGCTGCTCTTCCTGGCGCGGACCTAGCAGTCCGTGGAATAGCAAGGTGCGGTCATCGTTCTTCCCGATCTTCCGTGCGATGGAAAGCTCGGCATTCTCCCGCTCGTGTGGATTTCTGCAGAGACATGGATATTATTCCACGTAGAACTCGCCACTAGCAAGAAGACAAAGTTTGGAGCATCTCCGTTGAGTTGTGACTCAACGCCACCGAGGTAATTTTTGCCTACTTTTGCTAACTTCTTGATTCAACGTTCATAGCACGATCCACATCTCTTTGGGTTTTTCTTGATGTTTTTCCTTCCACTGCGTGCACAAGTGTTGTGCCATCCTCATAGAGAAACCCAACATCAATATCATCAGCAATAGCAGCAGGCTCAAATTCATATGCCTCTGTCATCTGCATATCCTCAGAAACAGCAACATTTATAGCAGCAACAGAGACATCAACAATATCAGCAGCAGGAGGGGCAGCAGCATTAGTGGAACCAGACAGCTCTGCAGTAAAAACTATATTTATGAATGAATGAATAATGCTGGTTTCACAACATGAGAAGGGCACAATGGCCTTGGAAAGATCCTCTGAGCACTGGATAGCAACTCTCTCTGGAAGACAACTGAAGTAAGCTGAATCAAACACTGATAGCAGAGACCTGAGGTCTATTGAAAAGACAGCAACTAGAGGTGGAACTGGAGCTTGAGGAACAACAGCAGCAACAACTGAAGAAACAGCAGGCAAGCTAACTTCATAAGGCATCTCCCCCTGCCTAGATTCAGAGAATGTTGGATCAAGACACACTGATGAAGGGATTGCCTGAGGAAATAAGGAGGATAGCCTGGCAGAAAGAGCTACCACTGACTGAAGTAATGGAGCTAAGGAGGTCTCCAATAGAAGAGATAGTCTGGGGTCTAGCAGTTCATACAGCTGGTCAGCTAGGGCTGGAATATCTACTTGCTCAGCAGTGACTGGAGCAGAGGTAGAGAGGGATGGATGAGCAATTGGTGATGGTGGTGGAGAGCTGGTGTATGGGGGAACTGATGGTTGAGGTGTGGGTAGTATGGAGATGGAAGACAATGGTATTGAGATAGAGGGAGTGAAAGAGGGTTGATCAATAATTTCCTGTAGAAGTTGTTGGTAAGAAGAAGAGGAGGAGGGTAGCTCAGGAGGAGATGAGGGTGAATCATCCATGAAGGAATCATCAAGAAGATTGAAGGATGGAATGGTGGATCATGTTTTAATGTCTGGTGGAGGGTAGGAATATAATGGATGGAAGATTTCTTCTGTTGTTGGTAAAGTTGGAATTGGAGATGGTATAGATGTTGGAGAAGGGCTGGAGATGATGATAGTGGATGGAGTTTGAATGGTGGATGGAACCAGAGGAGATGTAATTGGAGGAGGAGGAGAAGCAGCAGCAGGCAAGTCATCTGCAGGGGCAGAGACTTGAGGGGAAGTGACTATTACAGTCCTGGTGCCTGAAGGTGTGCTTGTAGAGGACCTGCTGGGCTTGGTTATCTGCCTGTCCCATTTACCAAATAGGGCACATGACAATCTCTTTGAAGTATTAATATGTATCCCAGAAGAGACAAGCAGAGTAGGGCATCTATTCTGAAGAAATAGCCCTAGGATCCTCCCAAAATTCACAAAATTCTTATTTATTTTCTTTTTAATAAGGTCAAAGAAGACCTCTCCCCAGTGCAATTGTTTCTTGTCCACAATGGCTCCCATAAAGTACAGCTGATACCTAGAAATGGTATCATGTGCTGAGTGCTTGGCCAACAAAACTTTTCCTACTACATCAGCCAATAACCTGTATTCCACAGCGAGGTTCTTCTTCAGCAACTTGCTAGGGTTAGTGTTGGGTACATTGGTTTAAATGTACCTGATTTGAAGAAGCCTCACCCTACTCAATGATATACATCAAAATGTATTTGATGTGTTTTGAGTTTAGTTGTGCAGGTCAAGTATTTGTAGGGAAAGCAGAAAATATTCTAAGTCCATGTGTCGACACCCAGAAGGAAAGTGTCGACACTTAAGAAGACTTATGTCGACACCCAGACAAGCAGTGTCTGTTGGAGTTACCATGGTGATCTGGAAGTTGTCAAACATGTAATCTCACTGCCAACGCGATATGAGCCTGCAGGGTCGCACATAAGAGATGTGGAGAAGTTGGATGATTGACTGTGTTGGTAAAGGTTACCAATCACCGACCCTAATGGGGTTATGAGCAAAGTGTTGCCTTGAAGAATCATCTGGTTGGGCAAATGTTGCCTTGAAGGACTGGTAAGAATAGTCGACCGAGGGTCGACGAGAATCGTCGAGAATGGTTCTCTGATTTTCGCCGATCGACGAGAATCGTCGAGAATGGTTCTCTGATTCTCGCCGATCGACGAGAATCGTTACTATGATTCTCGACGATCGACGAGAATCGTCGACCGCAGGTCGACGGTCGACGATTATAGTCCACCCCACGTTCGGCGAGAATCGTCGAGTATTGTACTCTGATTCTCGCTGATCCTAGGTGTTACTCGCCGACTGATTCTCGCCGAATCTGTTTGTGATTCTCGCCGATTGTGACTCTCGCCGACTGATTCTCGCCGATCCTTACTGATTCTCGCCGATTGATTCTCACTGAATCTGCTTGGTGATTCTCGCCGATTCTGGAACCCTGTTTTTCTGGGTGGTCTGCGGATAGCGATAAACGTAAGTCTATTTATGCCTTCGGTATAAAAGGGACACTTAGGGTTTTCGGGAGTTATGCTTTAGCTTTTTGGCAGCCGATCGAACCAAATCCCGCGACGGAAGCGTTCCGCCGTTTCGTTCGCTCCGCCGATCCCGGATCCCGCCGACGGAAGGGTTCCGCCACCGTGCTCGCTCCGTCGACCACCTCTTCTCCGGCGATCGTCGCTTGTGTTGCTCTTCCTGGCGCGGACCTAGCAGTCCGTGGAAAGCAAGGTGCGGTCTTTTCTCCTTCCCGATTTTCCGTGCGACGGAAAGATCGGTGTTCTCCCGCTCGTGTGGATTTCTGCAGAGACGTGGATACTATTCCACGTAGAACTTGCGACTAGCAAGAAGATGAAGTTTGGAGCTTCTCCGTTGAGTTGTGACTCAACGCTACCGAGGTAATTTTTGCCTAGTTATATGTTAACTTCTTGATTCAATTATCATGGCCCGATCCCATTTCTTTTGGGTTTTCTTGATGTTTTATTCTTCCGCTGCGTGCACAAGCATTGTACCATCCTCATAGAGAAACCCAACAGTGGTATCAGAGCCAGGTTTCGGCTATGATTGTTGTATTGGAAGTTTTGTTATTCCAGTGCGTGTAAACCTAGGGATTTAGAAGTGTTCTAAATGTCTAGATTTAGTCTTGGTACCCCGCCAAGAACTTCTGGAATTTCGTGGAAATTTCTAATTGTTAGAAATTGTAGTCTCCTTAGCAGTAACCATCCCTCGATTTTGTTTTGGATTTTGAATCCAATATAGAGAGATGAGCTTGTCTACTGCTTTAAGTTGAGTTGTCTTTGCCTTTGTCCAATGCATGTAAATCTGAGAATTTGGAAGTTTCCGGATGTTCAGATTTAGCCCTTCCTTCTATCAAATGTTGATGGTGTCAGGATGTGCACATAAGTGATGCATGTGGTTTAGATATTGTTTTTCTTTGGATGTGCACATTGATCAAATGTTGATCATGGTTAACTGTTAACCTATAATTAAAATCCCTTCATCAAATATTAAGTGTTCGGATGCCTTCCGATGGATGACACTCTTCCTGCCTCGATCGATGAAGTGTGGGCTTGCCAAAGCAAGGTGCATTAATCTATCTTGGTAAGGGTGCGAGCGGATAATTGTGATATCCCACTATCGACATCGGGTCCAGCTTAACTAGGTGACCTCAAAGGTTGAGTGCCTAGAGGCATAGGGTTGGCATGCACCATATGATGGATGCGAGTAAAGAGTTATTGACCAACCATACAAGAATTGCATGAGGATGCAATTGGCAAGCGTTGCCTACCTAAATAACCGCATCGTGAGAGGAAAGCCAAAGCTGACTCATTGTGTTGGTGAAATACGGATCTTGTCCACTAAGAGAGTAGCTCGCATGAACTCTCCGAATTGTTAGTGAGGGCGATCATTTCGAATAAAATAGTGGGAGTGTTTTAATTGAAGTCCAAATTAAAATAAATTGTATTTGAAATTTTGGTACTGATTTTATTCTGCATAAATTCTTGTAGAATTCCATGGCAAGTGTTTCACACTCCACTTTGTCTCTGAGAGCCATCCTTGAGAAGGATAAGCTCAGTGGGACTAATTACATGGACTGGTATAGGAACCTAAGAATTGTTCTCAGGCAAGAGCGAAAGCTCTATGTCTTGGAAGTAGAAGCCCCCGAGGTGCCGACCGGGAACTCTTCCCGTGCTGAGAAGGATACTTATAAGAAGTATACTGATGATGCTTTAGATGTCGAATGCCTTATGCTTGCCACTATGAACTCTGAGCTTCAGAAGCAACATGAGAGCATGGGGTGCAAGGAGATTGACGAGCATCTCAAGAAAATGTTTCAAGGGCAGGCTCGTCAAGAGAGGTTCGACATCACAAAAGGGTTGTTTCAGTGCAAGATGGGAGTTCGAGACTCAGTAGGGACTCACGTACTCAAGATGATTGGGTATATAAAAAACCTTGAAAGGCTGGGTTTTCCTCTTGGTCAAGAGTTGGCCACAGATCTGATCCTGCAATCGTTGCCAGACAGTTATGAGCAGTTCGTCTTGAACTACAACATGAATGAAATAGACAAGACACTGCCCTAACTCCTAGGCATGTTGAGAACTGCCGAAATCAATATGAAGAAGGCCAAGCCTGCCAGCCCCATACTGATGGTGCATAAGGGCAAGGGCAAGGGCTCTAAGAAGACGAAGGTGGGACCTAAGTCATATCTTGAGCCCAAGTCTTCTGCACTGATGAAAAAGAAAAGCACGGTGAAGGAAGGGAAATGTCACCACTGTGGCAAGGCTGGTCATTGGAGGAGGAACTGTCCTTCGTACATTGAAGGTCTGCAGAAAAAGAAGGGAGGTATGACTTCCGCTTCAAATATTCACGTTATAGAGATAAACCTTTCTGCTCCTTCATCTTGGGTATTGGATACCGGATGTGGTTCTCACATTTGTACAAATGTGCAGGAACTGGAAAGGAGAAGATTGTTGAGTAAAGGGGAGGTGGATCTCCGCGTTGGCAATGGAGCAAGAGTTGCTTTTGTAGTCGTAGGGGTTTACCGTCTTTCTTTGCCCAGTGGGCTTGTAATAGAACTAGATAATTGTTATTTTGTTCCGGCCATAACTAGAAACATTATATCTATTTCATGTTTGGACATGATTGGATTTTCTTTTATAATTAAGAACAACTGTTGTTCTATATTTAAGAATGATGTTTGTTATGCTGTAGCCCAATTGTTTAATGGTCTTTATGTTTTGAACTTGGACCATCTGATCTGTAATGTAGAAAATAATAAAAGACTAAGAACAAATGACTCGAACCCTACGTTTCTCTGGCATTGTCGTTTGGGCCATATCAACGAGAAGCGCATATCAAAACTCCATAGAGATGGACTTTTGGACTCATTTGATTATGAATCATTTGAACGATGCGAATCTTGTTTGTTAGGAAAGATGACTAAAGCTCCTTTCACTGGTTATACTGAGAGGGCTGAGGATCTCTTGGGTGTTGTACATAGTGATGTATGCGGACCCATGAGTTTCATGGCTAGAGGTGGGTATTTCTACTTTGTTACATTTACTGATGATTTCAGTAGATACGGATATGTGTATCTTATGAAGTGCAAATCCGAGACCTTTGAAAAGTTCAAAGAGTTCAAGAATGAAGTAGAAAACCAGTTGGGTAAAAGGGTTAAAGCACTCCGATCTGATCGAGGTGGCGAATACCTGAGTCATGAGTTCCGTGATCATCTGAAAGAGTGTGGTATTGTATCACAGCTCACTCCACCTAGAACACCACAACATAATGGTGTGTCTGAGAGGAGAAATCGTACTCTGTTAGACATGGTACGTTCGATGATGAGTCATGCAGACTTGCCTGTTTTCTTTTGGGGTTTTGCTTTAGAGACTGCTGCAATGACATTGAATCGCGCTCCAACGAAAACGGTTCTGAAGACACCATATGAGATATGGACTGGGAAGCGTCCTAGTATGTCGTTCATTAGAATTTGGGGATGTGAGGCATACGTGAGACGTCAAATGCCTGACAAGCTGGAACCCAAATCGGATAAATGTTATCTGGTGGGATATCCTAAGGAAATGAAAGGGTATTACTTTTACCTACCGTCTGAGGGCAAAGTGTTTGTCGCAAGGACTGGTGTCTTCTTGGAGAAAGAGTTCTTATCAAGAAAGACTGAAAAGGTAGAGCTTGAAGAAGTTCAAGGACCACATGTAATGAATGAACCGGAATTGGATCCTGAGACAGGACTACAAGATGTTGTAGCTAGAGAACCTGCTCAAGGAACACAAGTCCTACGTAGATCTGGTAGACCGAGGTTTGAGCTAGAGAGATATGGATTTCTCGTGTCTCAAATAGGTAATGTGTTGCTTATGTATTATGATGATGAACCAACAACCTACCAAGAGGCTATGAATGGACCGGACTCCGACAAATGGCTTGAGGCTATGAAATCCGAAATGGACTCCATGTATGCAAACCAAGTTTGGAACTTGGTGGAACCACCTGAAGGGGTACGACCAATAGGGTGCAAGTGGGTCTTCAAGAAGAAGACCGACATGGATGGGAATGTACAGACATTCAAAGGCGACTGGTGGCTAAGGGTTTCAAGCAAATTCATGGTATTGACTATGATGAGACCTTTTCCCCTGTTGCCATGGTAAAGTCCATAAGGATATTGCTTGTTGTTGCTGCGTATTATGACTATGAGATCTGGCAGATGGATGTCAAAACGGCTTTCCTTAATGGAAACCTCCTTGAGGAAGTGTATATGACACAACCCGAGGGTTTTGTATCCCCAGATGAAGCCACTAAAATATGCAAGCTGAATAAGTCCATCTATGGACTGAAACAGGCCTCTCGAAGTTGGAATCTTCGTTTTGATGAGAAAATAAAAGAGTTTGGTTTCATCAAGAATGAAGATGAGCCTTGTGTTTACAAGCGAATCAGTGGGCGCATTGTTGTCTTCCTGATACTGTATGTAGATGACATACTGTTGATTGGGAATGACATTCCTACCCTGAAAGTTGTTAAGAACAACCTAGGGAACTGCTTTTCAATGAAGGATTTGGGTGAAGCGACTTATATACTCGGTATTAAGATCTATAGAGATAGATCGAAGAAGTTGCTGGGTTTGACCCAGAGTACGTACATCGAAAAGGTGTTGAAGCGGTTCAACATGCTTGAGTCCAAGAAAGGATTTTTGCTGATGTCTCATGGTGTGAATCTCTCTAAGGACCAGTGTCCGAAGTCTTATGAAGATAAGGACCGCATGAAGTTGATTCCATATGCTTCGGCAATTGGATCAATCATGTACGCGATGTTATGTACTCGACCCGACATCTCCTTTGCTTTGAGCATGACTAGCAGGTATCAGTCAGACCTCGGTGAGTGTCACTGGATTGCAGTCAAGAATGTCCTGAAGTACTTGAGAAGGACTAAGGATGTGTTCTTGGTGTATGGTGGAGAGGAAGAGCTCGTTGTAAGTGGTTACACAGATGCTAGCTTCCAAACTGATAGAGACGACTCCAAGTCTCAGTCAGGTTTTGTGTTTTGCCTGAATGGAGGAGCTGTGAGCTGGAAGAGTTCCAAGCAAGAGACAGTTGTTGATTCTACAACAGAGGCCGAGTATATCGCCGCAGCTAATGCGACGAAGGAGGCTGTATGGATTAGGAAATTCATCGGCGAGCTTGATGTACTTCCTAGCATTGTTGGTCCCGTAGTTCTCTACTGTGATAACAATGGTGCAATTGCATAATCTAAGGAACCTAGATCCCATCAGCGCTCCAAGCACATACTTCGGCGGTTTCATCTTATTCGTGAGATTGTCGAATGAGGAGATGTAAACATTTGCAGAGTGCCGAATGAGGAGAATATTGCGGATCCACTTACAAAGCCTCTCGCGCAGAGAATGCATGATGGTCATACTAAATCGATGGGTATACGATACCTAAATGATCAACTCTAGTGAGAATCTTGTGGATTGCATGTAAACCTGTATTTTGTTGACTATTTGTTCATATGATGAACTGTGTACCTAGTTTTTCTCTTACAATTAATGGCAAGTTCTTTTATTATAAATTTTTCTATATGATAGTTAAATGTTAACATAATAGATACCCTTAGAATGTTCGCTCACATGGGACATCAAGTACATGACTTGAATGTGAGAGCCTATGATTTATTTGAAGCTTCATTCTTAAAGGTCCCTGGTCGAGTATCATCATAGAAGCTAAGGGTGATAATGATATATGAAGGCTAGCACGTGCGTTGACTGGTTCTCACAGGTCATGATATTGTGATATCAAGTCATCACGTGGGTACTTGTTAGTGAACAAGTTGTACTGGACAGACCCAACCTGAGACTACTCTGTGGATTGTCATCCAATCGTGTCACGAGTAGGTCTCAATTGACAATGGTGTTCTGGTCCTTTGACCTGAAGTCACAGCATTCATCAAGTGAGGAAGAGCGTGCTTTGATGCCATCTAAAGTCTTCCTTGAGAAAGGTTGATGATAAGGGTGGTTGTTGGGCATGTTACGAATCATTTGGGTGTTTGTGTGTGAGCAGATATGGGATTTGTCCTTCTGTATGACAGGAGTTGCATCCATCGGCCCCTTGATGGAACTGGACTGAGAAATGCATGGCCATGCTTGGTTGAGTCAATATGTGATATTGGACTCACCATTCTCTAGAAGTCCATCCTGGATCAAGAAACTTGGATTGAGCTATTACGAGGGTGACACAATCCATACCTCTAGTTCTCTCCGGATGTAAGGGACAAAGGGACAAAGACAATGCTGATACATTGGTCATAAAGGCTTATGAGTTATAAACTCTTATTGCTTGGGGAGCAATGATGCATTGCTAGATGCCGCTCATTGTTTGTGAGGTTTTTACTTTGATACTTTCGAGATCAAGTGGGAGTCTGTTGGAGTTACCATGGTGATCTGGAAGTGGTCAAACATGTAATCTCACTGCCAACACGATATGAGCCTGCAGGGTCGCACATAAGAGATGTGGAGAAGTTGTATGATTGACTGTGTTGGTAAAGGTTATCAATCACCGACCCTAATGAGGTTATGGGCAAAGTGTTGCCTTGAAGAATCATCGGGTTGGGCAAATGTTGCCTTGAAGGACTGGTAAGAATAGTCGACCGAGGGTCGACGAGAATCGTCGAGAATGGATCTCTGATTTTCGCTGATCGACGAGAATCGTCGAGAATGGTTCTCTGATTCTCGCCGATCGACGAGAATCGTTACTATGATTCTCGACGATTGACGAGAAACGTCGACCGCAGGTCGACGGTCGACGATTATAGTCCACCCCACGTTCGGCGAGAATCGTCGAGTATTGTACTCTGATTCTCGCCGATCCTAGGTGTTACTCGCCGACTGATTCTCGCCGAATCTGTTTGTGATTCTCGCCGATTGTGACTCTCGCCGACTGATTCTCACCGATCCTTACTGATTCTCGCCGATTGATTCTCAATGAATCTGCTTGGTGATTCTCGCCGATTCTGGAACCCTGTTTTTCTAGGTGGTCTGCGGATAGCGATAAACCTAAGTCTATTTATGCCTTTGGTATAAAAGGGACACTTAGGGTTTTCGGGAGTTATGCTTTAGCTTTTTGGCAGCCGATCGAACCAAATCCCGTGACGGAAGCGTTCCGCCATTTCGTTCGCTCCGCCGATCCCGGATCCCGCCGACGGAAGGGTTCCGCCGCCGTGCTCGCTCCGTCGACCACCTCTTCTCCGGCGATCGTCGCTGGTGTTGCTCTTCCTAGCGCGGACCTAGCAGTCCGTGGAAAGCAAGGTGCGGTATTTTCTCCCTCCCGATTTTCCGTGCGACGGAAAGATCGGTGTTCTCCCGCTCGTGTGGATTTCTGCAGAGACGTGGATACTATTCCACGTAGAACTCGCCACTAGCAAGAAGACGAAGTTTGGAGCATCTCCGTTGAGTTGTGACTCAACGCCACCGAGGTAATTTTTGCCTAGTTATATGTTAACGTCTTGATTCAATTATCATGGCCCGATCCCATTTCTTTTGGGTTTTCTTGATGTTTTATTCTTCCGCTGCGTGCACAAGAGTTGTGCCATCCTCATAGAGAAACCCAACAGTGTCGACACTTGGAGTACTTGTGTCGACACCGGGGATGCAGTTTCGACACCAGACAGAAAGTGTCGACACAAGGAGCTGTGTCGACACTCAATGGAGAAAAGTCCAGTGAAGAAGTGTCGACACTTAGCAGTAGTGTCGACACCTAGAGGAACTGTGTCTACATCAGAAAGTGTCGACACTTGGAGGCTGTGTCGACACCCAGCAAAAGTCAGAAGAGTGTAAGTATAAGTGTCGACATAATAAATAATTTGTCGACACTCAACAAAAGACTCAACACATGAAGAAAGTGTCGACACAATTAAGAATGTGTCGACACACAGCAGAAGACTCAATACATGAAGAAAGTGTCGACACTAGGAGGCTGTGTCGATACTCAGCAAAGTTCAAAAAAAAATTCTAAGTACAAGTGTCGACACAAAGGAGATGTGTCGACACTCAGCCAAAGTCTCAACAGATGAAGAATGTGTCGACACAAGAAGCATTGTCGACACTCTGCAAGTATCAACACAGGAGGCATGTGTCGACACCAAGAAGATGTGTCGACACTGAACAAGTTCAACACATGAAGATATGTCGACACAAAGGTGTTGTGTCGGCACTTACAAGAATACAACAAAGTACTGAAGAACAAGAAGTTGTGTCGACACAGAATATCAGTGTCGACACAAGATGAAGGAGTTGTGTCGAGAAGTGAATTCTACAACACAAGGAGTTGTGTCGACACCTTGAAGGCTAGTGTCGACACTTAGTCTACTTGTGTCGACACTTGGTCTATAAGTGTCGACACTTAAAGACAGATTGTATCGACACTTTCAGATAGTTACAGTTGTTTCAAGAACTGACTGGATGACATGACAGCTGCCATTCCAGCCAGTCTGCTGCACCTGTCAGAGTTGTTAGAAATCAGTTATGAACCGGACGAGCCGGTTACCATGAAGAAGGCCTATATATAGGCTTATACTGTCTACAGAAACAGATGATCATTAACAAGAAGAAGATCTAGCTATTCATTGAAAATCAAGTGAAGATCTAAGAAGTTTGAGAGAGAGAGCTCCATCCAAGAAGACAGCCGTTGGAACCAGGCTGTGAAGAAGGGTTCAGACCTAGCTCTGAATCATAAGTTGCAGTGATTGAAGATCAGCTGCAGAGAATCAATCCTATTGTGTTCTACATTCAAGAAGCTTTGAAGAAAAGCCAAGTGAGATTGTTCTCAGCAGAGTTCTTCCAAGAACTCATCAAGAACCTATCAACACATCTCTCTATTCAGAGTTGTAGGTATATAAACTTTGTATTCTAATTTCTTGTAGGATCCTTAGGGATCTGAGTTGTAAGACTGTAATTATAAAGGCTGAGTGTAGGGCATGTGTGCCTGAGTGTAGGAGATCTAATTCTCTGAGTGTAGGCCTGTTGTGGCTGAGTGTAGGCCTCTTGTGGCTGAGTGTAGGCTTTATGAAGAAGCTGAGTGTAGGTCTTTGAAGAAGACTGAGTTGTAGGGCCTTGGGCCTGAGCTGTAGGAACCTGTTTTGGGGTTCTGAGTGTAAGATCTGAGGATCTGAGATAGTGGAGGAGTTTGACCGAATCTAGTACACTACTAGATAGGCGAAGGGGGAAAGTGGACGTACCCAAACCTTGGGGAACCACTATAAACCTGGGTGTTCACTGTGTGCATGTGTTATTCTGTGATTGCTGATTGATAGCTGTGAAAAAGTAGTTGTAATTCTGTGATATAATCTGAATTCTGCCTAAAAAGTTAAAAAGATTTAAGTCACCTATTCACCCCCCCTCTAGGTGATTAGGTACAATTTCTTTCAAGTGGTATCCGAGGGAGGTTACTCAAAAAGGACTTAACTGTCTGAGTAGATCCTGTTGGCAGATTCAGTCTAAGTAACTTGCAGAATCAAGAAAATCAAGAACCATGGGTTCAACTGAGAATCATAAGGAACTTGGATCCATGAAGTTACCCATTTGCAGAAAAGAAATTTTTGGCATCTGGAAAGAAAGGGTGAGACTATTTATGGAAGCCTCAGACCCTAGAATTTACATCACAGTTAAAGAAGGACCATATGTGCCAATGAAGGTTTCAGTCCTGGATGCAAATCAGAGAACACCTAAAGAATTCTCTGAAATGACAAAAGATGAGATAATTCTAGCCACACTGGATAAGAGGGCTCAGAATATCATTGTGAGTGCCATAGATGATGCTACCTTTCAGAATTTGATACACTGTAAGACATCTAAGGAGATGTGGGATACTCTTATAGTGTACATGGAGGGTTCAGAAGAAGTGAGATAGGATAGAAAGTCCTTGTTAAACCAGGAATATGAAAGTTTTAGGAAAGGTAGGTCTGATAGCATAACAGAATGCTATAAGAAGTTATATAGGATTGTGAATGAGCTAATGTCCTATGGCAGAGAATTCAGTAATTATGAGTTAAATGATAAGTTCTTGAGGTCCCTAACAAAGGATTGGGACACCAAGATCTGTGCCATAAGGGAAATGGCAAACTTAGCAGATATCCCTCCACCAACACTGTTTGGAAAACTGCTATCCTATGAGATGCAGTTGATGGTAAGGAAAGAAGAGGAGAAGTCTACCAGAATTGAGAATAAAGAAAGAACAGTGGCATTCAAGACAGAAGCCATCAGAAAATTCAGAAGTAAGTCACCAACTCCACCTCCTAAAGTAGCTGAGACTGAGTCAGATGATTTAGAAAGCAGAAAGTCTGAAAGCAGTGAAAGTGATGAGGACTTTGCTGCCTTCACAAGACACTTTCAGAAGTTCCTAAAGAAGAAACAGTGGAGGACTAAGCCATCCACAGCACAGAGGTCATCAAAGAAAGACAGAAGAAAGCCCAAGTCAAATAGAACTTCATCTTCAAAGATAGTTTGTTATTGTTGTAACAAACAAGGACATGTTGTTGCTGGCTGTCCTGAGAAGAGGAAAGAGTCTAATGATAAGAAAAAGACTCAATTCAAGGGCAAGAAGGAAAGGTCTTTTGTTGCCAAAAAGGATAAGAGCCTGTCAGACATATCTTCATCAGAAACTGAGTCAGATGCTGAAGCATACATAGGAATGTTTGCTGAGGAAGAGGAAGAGGAGTTCATCCAGATAATGAACTCTATATATGAACAAGAGGACAGTCAGTGCCAAGGACTGATGGCATTGACCGAAGGTGACAAAATCCAGGAGCAGCGTGGACCTAGTAAGGTACAAAATTGTTCTTTAAGTTCAATTTCTAGTACTAGTTCTGATTCAGTTACATCTGCATCAAATGATGCCAGTAGATCTGAATAAGAAGGGGATATTCATCAATTGATAGATGTATATAGAGTTCTATTGCAAGCTTTTAAGAAGAGCAAGGCCCTAGCCAAGAGTCAGGCAAAGGAAATTGCTAGTCTCAAAGTTGCTGCAAGTGATTTTGAGAAGATGATTGATCAAAAGCTAAATAAAATAGCCAGACTGAAAAACATAACTGTTATTCAGATGGGGACTATAACTTTTAAGAATGATCAAATCAGAAAGCTGGAGATTAATCTTCAGAAAGAGAGAGATTTAGTTGCTAGGTTTTCTAAACCAAAGTCAGTTCTACCCTTAATTGATGAATTTGTTCATCAAAAAGGTAAAGCTGGACTAGGGTTTACTAAACCAGCTAGGACTGTTCAATCCAAGTCTAAGGGCAAAGCCCCAGTTCTCAACAAGCCAGCTGTTGATAAAACAGCTAGGAATGTACCTAAGCAAAGGTACAATAGGTTTGAGTGCTGGTGCTGTGGCATGGTAGGCCACTATGCCATAGACTGTTGGCACAATTCTAGTGCCAAGTTGAGTAGCAAACTGCCTGTTGGAAAACCTGCAGGTAGCTTTGTTAAGAGGCAAACTAACCAGCACCAAGGACACAAGAATTCTTTGGGTTCTAAGGTCAACTAATCTGTTTTGCAGGTAAGTCCTTGTGGCCATGCCCCAATATGGTACTTGGACAGTGGTTGTTGCAGACATATGACTGGAACTAGGGGATTGCTAAAGGACTACACACCTATAAAGGATGGTCCTAAAGTCACCTTTGGTGGTTCTGAAAAAGGAATCATCAAGGGTTTTGGTAACATTTCTAGCACCCATATTACTATTACTCAAGTGGCTTATGTTAAAGGTTTGAAACATAACCTTATTAGTATAAGTCAATTGAGTGATGTAGGATATGACATCTCATTTGTCAAAGATGGTTGTCATATCAGGAGGTCAATTGATCAAGAGATCATTTTGACAGGTTATAGAAAAAGGAATGTCTATTGCCTAGACATTTTGTGTGAGACCAATGGTTCTCCAGTGTGTCTTGTAGCTGATGAGACAGTCTCTCATTGTGTCAAATGGCACAAGAGGCTAGCCCATCTAAACTACAAGACAATTGGCAAACTCTATATCAAAGAGTTAGTGAGGAATGATCCTCAAGTTAAGTGTATTAAAGATGGAATATGCTCAGCTTGTCAAAAAGGCAAGCAGACTAGATCCACCTTTAGTAGCATTGAAAACAAAGATGTTGTGAGGTGTTTATACCTCTTGCATATGGACCTCTTTGGTCATATGCCATTTCATAGCCTAGGTAGGAAGGTCTATACCTTTGTGGTTATAGATGATTACTCAAGATTTTCCTGGGTGTTCTTCCTTAGACAGAAATCTGAAACACCTAGTATCTTCTATAGCTTTGTCAAACAAATTCAGAATGAACTAGATAGTACAGTGATCAAAATAAGAAGTGACCACGGTACTAAATTTCAGTCTGATAGTATGGCAAAACTATGTGAAGAATTTGAGATATTTCAAGAGTTTTCTTCACCAAGAACACCTCAGCAAAATGGCATTGCTGAGAGGAAAAATAGAACCTTGATTGAGGCTGGTAGGACCCTATTAAGTGACACATCTCTACCAGAATATTTCTGGGCTGAGGCAGTTAATACTGCATGCCATGTAATTAATAGGGCTACCATTACTAAAATCCACAACAAGACCCCCTATGAGATTGTGAAAGGCAGAAAACCAAATCTATCCTATTTCAGGATCTTTAGTTGTAAGTGCTTTATACTTAACAATGGAAAGTCTTACTTGACTAAGTTTGCTGCCAAATCCCAAGAGGGGATCTTTGTTGGGTACAGTAACAATAGTAAGGCTTATAGGGTCTACAACTTGTCTACTCAAGTTGTAGAAGAGTCTGTACATGTAGTATTTGATGAAACTAGACTTATTAACAATGAGTTGTCTAATAGTATTTGCAGCTCCACATGTATTACTAAGAAGATGGACAAGCTCACTATAGAAGAAGGATCTACTGCAAGACAGCAAGTAGAAGATAGTGGCTGTTGTCCAGGGGGAGTACTACATGTACCTAATGAAGAAGAAGTCCAAGGAGTGCAGCAAGTTGAAGAAGCTGAAGGAGTTCAACCTGAAGTCAGGATGCCTCCAGCTAATAGACATCTAAGAGATCATCCAGCAGAACAAATCATTGGTGATCTAAGACAAGGGGTACAAACAAGGAGCAGAAATCTGAGTGCAGCACTCTACTCTAGTTTTCTATCCCAAGTAGAGCCAAAGAAGTTTGAAGAAGCCATCCTAGACCCTCATTGGATTGAGGTAATGCAAGAAGAGCTGAATCAGTTCAAGAGGTGCAAAGTCTGGGAGCTTGTTCCTAAACCAAAAGACCACAATATAATTGGAACCAAGTGGATCTTTAGGAACAAGATGGATGAACATGGAGTAATTGTCAAGAACAAAGCAAGATTGGTTGCTAAAGGATATAGGCAGGAAGAAGGTATTGACTTTGATCAAACCTTTGCTCCAGTAGCCAGACTGGAAGCCATAAGAATGTTCCTGGCCTATGCAACCTATCAAGGATTTAAAGTTTACCAAATGGATGTTAAGTCAGCCTTTCTAAATGGTAATCTAAAAGAGGAAGTCTATGTGGAACAGCCATCAGGTTTTGTTGATTCAACTCAACCTAATTATGTCTATAGACTTAGGAAAGCTTTGTATGGGTTAAAACAAGCCCCTAGGGCTTGGTATGAAACCCTGTCTAGTTTCCTCATTAAGAATAAATTCACAAGGGGGAAAATAGACAAGACTCTATTCCTTAGGGAATCCAGAGGCAAGATTATACTAGTCCAAATATATGTCGATGACATCATATTTGGGTCTACTAAAAGTAGTCTTTGCAAAAAGTTTGCAAAACTAATGCAAGGACAATTTGAGATGAGAAGTATGGGGGAACTTAAGTTCTTCTTGGGTCTGCAAGTTAGACAGACTGAGAATGGTTTATCCATATGCCAGTCTAAGTTTACCCTAGAACTGATAAGGAAGTATGGTATGGATTCTTCCAGTACCATGAAGACTCCTATGGGGTCAAGTATGTCTCTTAGCAAAGATGATGCAGGGAAACCTGTAGATGAGACTTTGTATAGAGAGATAATTGGCTCCCTACTCTATTTAACTGCAAGTAGACCAGATATCATGTATGCTACATGTGTCTGTGCTAGGTACCAAGCATGCCCTAAAGAGTCTCATTTGACAGCAGCCAAAAGAATACTGAGATATCTAAAGGGCACTCCTTATCTAGGCCTTTGGTACCCTAGGAATGGAGACTTTGAACTAACAGGTTATTCAGATGCAGATTTTGCAGGCTGCAAAGAAGACAGAAAAAGTACAATTGGAACCTGTCAATTCCTAGGTGGAAGACTGATATCTTGGAGTATCAAGAAGCAAACAAGTGTGGTTATCTCCACAGCAGAATCAGAGTATGTGGTTGCAGGAAGTTGCAGTGCTCAACTTCTATGGATACAACATCAGCTTGAGGATTATAGTATTCAAGTAAGTAGAACACCACTGTTTTGTGATTCTACTAGTGCTATATCTATTACTAATAATCCTGTTTCTCATAGTAGAACTAAACATATTGAGATAAAATATCATTTTTTAAGGGAACATGTAGAAAAATAAGATATATCACTAGAGTATGTAAATACAGATAATCAACTAGCTGACATGTATACTAAGCCCCTAGAAGAAACCAAATTAAATAGATTCAAAATTGAATTAGGTATGATTAACTTAGAATAAGTTTACAGAAATGACTAAGTAAAATAGTGTCGACACACAGAGTTGTCTGTGTCGAGACAGAAAATTGGTGTCGACACTTCAGAGAAAAGGTGTCAACACATCTAGGAAGTTGGTGTCGACACTTCAGAAAATTAGTGTCGACACATGATAAGTAGGTGTCGACACATCCAAGGTGGTGTCGACACTTAGACTTTACTCAGAAATAGTGAAGTAAAATCTCGACTATGTGTCGAGCTATGTGGTGTCGACACATAAACAAGTGTCGACACATATATTCTGTTGACTATACTTGTGTCGACACATAGGTGTCGAGACATTATAATTCAGTGTCGACACTTTTCAACTGTGTCGACACAATTTGAGTTTGTTGACGTGCCCTTTCATCTTCAATCCTAGAAAGGTATAAATAGGATTTTGCCATTATCTGTCGACACGCTCACCAAAGTTTCGAGACCAAACTTGTGTGTCGACACCTCTCTTCTCTCAATTCAAATTCTTCAAACCGTAATTTCGCCAAAGCTCGAAGAGAACGTCAATGAAGGCTATGAACTGGTGCGGCATGCGTTTGATGACGCAGACCCGGAGATCAAGAATGTGGTAACCCTAGTTGCAGACTCAGGGTTAGATTTTCTTGTTTCAGAGCCAATAAAGATATGGAAGAAAGAAGTCTTAGAATTTCTGAATGGAGCAACCCTAGACGAATCAGGATTCAAGATAAAGTCCAGGGTTCATGGAAACAAGGTGAAGGTCTCCCCAAAGAGTTTAAGAAAGGTCCTAAACCTATCAAAGACTAAGGAAGAAGTTGAAGTTACTGCTTCTAAGACCAGAGAAGCTTTAACATGGTGTGGACTGGATTCCAATATGAAAATTGGATCAGTATTCAATAGAAAGGGGATGAATAGACAGGGAAAATTCCTCTCTGAAATTGTTGGAAAAGAGATCTTGAGTAAGCCTGGAGGGCATGACAGGGTATCAGCCCATATGTTCAATCTTATGACAAGAATTATCTTCACATTGAAAACTGATTGGTCTGTAGTAGTCTTTGAGAAGATTAAGGAAAGTCTGAAGAAGCCCAATTTGGGTAGGATACTAAGTCTGTACCTTGCTGGTAGTATACCAGAGGTTATGAGTCAAGCTACTGGATTTAAAATCAATCATATGAGGAAGATGGACATGAGACTCTTCTCAAGATGGGATAGGGTCTTGACCAAGGAATTGCCTACTCCTGAGAAAATAACACCACAAAAGAAGAAGCAGAAGATAGCTCCTGTGGCACAGGATTCATCTAGCAGCTCTGAGGAGCAAGTTGTCTTCACTCCTGATGAAGAAGACACTGGAGATGCTGGGAAGTCTCCAGCTCAACAAGAAGTTGCAGAGAGGCAGGGGGAGATACCTCAAGCTAGCCCCATTCACCAGGATACTATTCAGGGGGAGCCTCTAGTAGTGGAAGAACCAACTCCACTAGAGGGTGAGCAAGCAACCCATACTATCCTTGAGGTAATCTCAGAAATCAATCAATTAGATTTCCTTATTGAGAGTGAAGTTATAATTGACAACTTATCTGATGTTAATCAGCAACCTCAGATTGATAGTCAACTCCCAGATGTTGTCATGGAGGACACATCTATTGTAGATCAAGTGGAACCACATCAAGTAGCTGATGAGATAAGAGAATCTCCATCTCTTCCTCAACAAGAATTTACTATGGAAGATCACTTCCTTAATCTGGATCAGACAGACTTTGAGAAGGAAAGTGCTGCTGCTGAGGCGGATAATGCTCAAGTTGAGGGGGAGTATGTGGAAATTCTAGAAGAAACAACAAGGAAAGAGCCAGAGAAGCCCAAGGAAGTTGAGGAGCTACCTAAGGAGAGGGTAGATATAGCAAGCACATCAGCCTCTGAAGATGAGGAGGCTACAAGAGCAAAGAAAAAGAAATTTCAAGTATTTAAGAGGAGGAGCCAGACTTATAAGAAAGCTCTGCAAACCATAGCACCACAACCTGCACTACAGCCAGCACCTACTATAGATTACAGTGCTCTGATGGTTGCAATGCAGATAAAGCTTGATGAGCACAGGCAAGCAATTAAAACGTATGTGGATGAGGGGAATAAGTCTTTACAGTTTGATCTGGCCCAGGACATAAAGTCTATTAGATTTGAGATGAATCTAAATAAGAAGGAGATGACTGACTGCTTCCACAAAGGAGGGAATGCAGTACTCTATCTAGCAACTCATAAAGAAAAGATCAAAGCACAAGTGGATGAACTTGAAGTAAAGCAAGGCTATGTACTGGAGAATCAAATCATAATGAATGATAACTTGACAGCTTCTCATAATGCTATTGTAACTGAGATAAAAAATATAGCCACTGCATAGTCTGCAGAAAGTGCTACAGCCAAAGAAACCTTTGATAAACCTTTACAAGAGGGTATAACTGCTGTTACTTCTGCTATTGAAAATTCTCAAAAGTTGATAACTGAAAAACTCCAAAGTTTGAAACCTTTTTTAAAGATGGAGCAAACTATTTGGATAACCAAATAAGATTTCAAAAGGATGATCTAAGGGATCACATGGAAAGAGAAGTCATAAAGGGGGAGAGGGTGTTAGTCAAAGCCAGCTCTGATCATGCAAAGTGGATTTCTAATTCTATCAGAGCAACTCTTGGTTATCCTCCTTTATGTGATGATGACAATGTGGCAGAATCTGGGATACATCCTGCATATCTAGGAGGGGAGCAACCTGAAGTGGCTCAAGTAATCTACCCTCCTCCAGATTTTGATATGGTACAGGCAGATATACAGTCCATGTATAGCCCACCTGAGGGAAAGCACAATGTCATTATAGAAAACGTGGTTCAGCCAGTATCTAAGGCTATGCAAGAAGCTTTGCTGAAAGAATAAGAAGCCAAACTGTCTAAGAAGAGGTTCAGAGAGCAAGCTGAACAAAGGCCTGATTTTGAGCAGTGGAGCCCCACTTCAAGAAATATTATTTTGACTGCTTGGAAGGCTGCCAAAGATAATATTCAAGACAGAAACAAATGGTTTTCTGAACTAGAGTGGAGAAAGCATGAGACCAGGCAAGAAGCTATAGTGCAATATAGGAGAAAGGAAAAGATGGGAAAGCTACCTCCTACTGCCCAGGAGCCTAGCAAGTACTTTCCCAAGCCTTATCATTACATTGAGAGGCAGAAGTTAAAGCTGAAGAGCTAAAGAAGAAGGATCTGAAAGGGAAAAAGCCTGCTGATACTAAAGATGCTGAAGCCCATATACAAGCCAAGATATAGTCTGGGAAGGGCATAGTGATCAAGGAGGCTGAGCAAAAATAGAATAGAATTTTCTTCAGTTTACAATTGTAATCTTTTGATTTTAAACACTTTGTAAACTTTTGAAAAATGAATATGACAAAGCTGTTAGAACAATGTGCTGTGTGATAAATCTATTTCATAATTGTTCTGAGATGATATCTATGTATACATGTTTGTTTAATACATGTTTATGTTTGCGCTGTTATATAATCCTGCTTTACATCATACTATGATTTTATTCTGTATGGTGTATATCATTGACTAAGGGTTATGACTTCTCCAAATAGGGGGAGATTGTTGGGTACATTGGTTTAAATGTACCTGATTTGAAGAAGCCTCACCCTACTCAATGATATACATCAAAATGTATTTGATGTGTTTTGAGTTTAGTTGTGCAGGTCAAGTATTTGCAGGGAAAGCAGAAAAGATTCTAAGTCCATGTGTCGACACCCAGAAGGAAAGTGTCGACACTTAAGAAGACTTGTGTCGACACCCAGGCAAGCAGTGTCGACACTTGGAGTACTTGTGTCGACACCAGGGATGCAGTGTCGACACCAGACAGAAAGTGTCGACACAAGGAGCTGTGTCGAGACTCAATGAAGAAAAGTTCAATGAAGCAGTGTCGACACTTAGCAGTAGTGTCAACACCTAGAGGAACTGTCTACATCAGAAAGTGTCGACACTTGGAGGCTGTGTCGACACCCAGCAAAAGTCAGAAGAGTCTAAGTATAAGTGTCGACATAATAAAGAATGTGTCGATACTCAACAGAAGACTCAACAAATGAAGAAAGTGTCGACACAATGAAGAATGTGTTGACACACAGCAGAAGACTCGATACATGAAGAAAGTGTCGACACTAGGAGGCTGTGTCGACACTCAGCAAAGTTCAACAAAAATTCTAAGTACAAGTGTCGACACAAAGGAGATGTGTCGACACTCAGCCAAAGTCTCAATAGATGAAGAATGTGTCGACACAAGAAGCAGTGTCGACACTCAGCAAGTATCAACACAGAAGGCATGTGTCGACAGCAAGAAGATGTGTCAACACTGAACAAGTTCAACACATGAAGATGTGTCGACACAAAGGTGTTGTGACGACACTTACAAGAATACAACAAAGTACTGAAGAACAAGAAGTTGTGTCGACACAGAATATCAGTGTCGACATATGATGAAGGAGTTGTGTCGAGAAGTGAATTCTACAACATAAGGAGTTGTGTCGACACCTTGAAGGCTAGTGTCGACACTTAGTCTACTTGTGTCGACACTTGGTCTATAAGTGTCGACACTTAAAGACAGATTGTCTCGACACTTTCAAACAGTTACAGTTGTTTCAAGAACTGACTGGATGACATGACAGCTGCCATTCCAGCCGGTCTGCTGCACCTGTCAGAGTTGTCAGAAATCAGTTATGAACCGGACCAGCCGGTTACCATGAAGAAGGCCTATATATAGGCTTATACTGTCTACAGAAACAGATGATCATTAACAAGAAGAAGATCTAGCTATTCATTGAAGAATCAAGTGAAGATCTAAGAAGTTGGAGAGAGAGAGCTCCATCCAAGAAGACAGCCGTTGGAACTAGGCTGTGAAGAAGGGTTCAGACCTAGCTCTGAATCTTAAGTTGCAGTGATTGAAGATCAGCAGCAGAGAATCAATCATATTGTGTTCTACATTCAAGAAGCTTTGAAGAAAAGCCAAGTGAGATTGTTCTCAGCAGAGTTCTTCCAAGAACTCATCAAGAACCTATCAACTCATCTCTATATTCAGAGTTATAGGTATATAAACTTTGTATTCTAATTTATTGTAGGATCCTTAGGGATCTGAGTTGTAAGCCTGTAATTATAAAGGCTGAATGTAGGGTCTGTGTGCCTGAGTGTAGGAGATTTAATTCTCTGAGTGTAGGCCTGTTGTGGCTGAGTGTAGGCCTCTTGTGGCTGAGTGTAGGCTTTGTGAAGAAGCTGAGTGTAGGTCTTTGAAGAAGACTGAGTTGTAGGGCCTTGGGCCTGAGCTGTAGGAACCTGTTTTGGGGTTCTGAGTGTAAGATCTGAGGATCTGAGATAGTGGAGGAGTTTGGCCGAATCTAGTACACTACTAGATAGGCGAAGGGGGAAAGTGGATGTACCCAAACCTTGGGGAACCACTATAAACCTGTGTGTTCACTGTGTGCATGTGTTATTCTGTGATTGCTGATTGATAGCTGTGAAAAAGTAGTTGTAATTCTGTGATATAATCTGAATTCTGCCTAAAAAGTTAAAAATATTTAAGTCACCTATTCACCCCCCCCCCCCCTCTAGGTGATTAGGTACAATTTCTTTCAGTTAGCCTCAGAGTGACCCATTCTTGCAAGCAGATCAGTAAATTCCTCTCCATACAGATCAGCAGAATCTCTACCAGAACTTAACTCAAAAACTTCTGTCAGAATGGTTAGAGTCAGGGGTACCTGGGTGTCAGAGATTGAACCAACTATTGTGTTTTGGTCCTGGTTGTGGGCAGTGTAAACCCACTCCTTAATCTCATCAGCAAGCAGCTTGATTCTGGTGGTCATGATGGTAGCAAGTTTCTGCTCCTTGAAGAGTTCCAAAATATCCTGGAAAACTTGATCAGTGGTGCTGAAAGACTCCAAGTCAATATCAAATCCAGCATCAAATTTCATTGCGGCAAGAACAGCAACAGAGACTGCCATGGTTACCTGCAAAAATCAACAAACAAAATGACCAAGTGTAGAGATGTTTGGAGGGAAAGAGAATTTTTGCAGAGAAATCGAAAGCGCAAAAGGAGAACGACGGTGAAAAATGAATTTTATATTAGGGTTCGACGCAGAAAAGGAAAGATCGTTGAACTTAGTTTGACGATCGGGGCTACTAAAGGAATCAGAAGACTCTTCAATATCGTCGATCTCCGTTCGACGATATTGGAGAGCGTCGAGCTCTGTTCGACGATCGTTCAGAGAATAAAATCGTCGAGCGCCGTTCGACGATCGTTGACCGGAAGAGATATTTCAGACTATCTGAGAAGCGCTGAACTCAGTTCGACGATTTCAGAAATCGTCGATCTCCGTTCGACGATCTGAGGGAAAATCGTCGAGCGCAGTTCAGAGACCAGAAAAACACTCTAGACACTAAGGAAAAATCAAGATGTTTGCCTAGTCTTGGTCAATTTTTAAACTTTTAAAATCTTGGATATTATTTTAGATCTCCTCCATCTAACATTCCTAACTGATTTAGGAAGAAGTTGTGTTTCTTTTCATCCAAGGGTTTAGTGAAAATATCTCCCCTTTGCAAATCAGTTGGGATATATTGAAGTTCAATTTTATTCTTCTCAACATTATCCCTTAAAAAGTGATGCCTAATCTCTGTGTGTTTTGTCCTACTATGGAGGACTGGATTTTGAGCTATAGAAATAGCACTGGTGTTATCACAAAAGATTTTAGACTTCTCTAAGTTGTAGCCATAGTCTAGGAGTTGGTTTTGAATCTACAAGATTTGTGAACAATAACTGCTTGCAGCCATATATTCAGCTTCAGCAGTTGAAGTTGACAGAGAAGTTTGTTTCTTACAAAACCAAGAGACAAGTCTGTCACCAAGAAACTGACAAGTTCCACTGGTGCTTTTCCTGTCAATTCTGCATCCAGCATAATCAGCATCAGAAAATCCAGTTAATTCAAATGCTGAATCTTTTGGATACCAGAGACCTAGATTTGGACAACTTTTAACATACATGAGAATCCTCTTAACTAATGTTAGGTGTGACTCTCTAGGGCTTACTTGGAACCTAGAACATATACATGTAGCAAACATTATATCTGGTCTACTGGCTGTAAGGTACAGTAAAGAGCCAATCATTGCTCTATATGTTGTCTGATCAACAGGTTTCCCATGTTCATCAGCATCCAATACAGCATTAGTAGGCATAGGGTTTTTCATGCAAGATGCTTCAGACATACCAAATTTCTTAACCAATTCATTTGCATACTTGGTTTGAGAAATAAAGATGCCTTCAGCATGTTGTTTGACTTGCAATCCTAGGAAGAAGGATAGCTCAACCATGCTACTCATTTCAAATTTAGAATGCATTAGGTTGGAAAACCTTCTGCACAATTTTGAATCAGTAAAACCAAAAATAATATCATCTACATAAATCTGTACTAGTAGGGTATGGGACTTATGGGTTCTAATGAAAAGAGTTTGGTCTACTCTACCCCTTATAAATCCATTTTCCAGAAGGAAGCATGCTAGGGTATCATACCATGCTCTAGGAGCTTGCTTGAGACCATATAATGGTTTGTTCAATCTAAAGACATAATCAGGATAAGTTGGAGAGATAAAACCTAGAGGTTGTCTGACATATACTTCTTCTTTGATGTCTCCATTGAGAAATGCACTTTGGCATCCATCTGATATACCTTGAAGCTTTTATGTGCTGCATAAGCTAAGAAAATTCTGATGGCTTCTAATCTTGCAACTGGTGCAAAAGTCTGGTCATAGTCTATTCCTTCTTCTTGAGAGTATCCTTGAGCAACTAGCCTTGCCTTGTTTCTTACAATTACTCCTTAATCATCCAATCTGTTTCTGAACACCCACTTTGTTCCAACAATGGAGTGATCCTTAGGCTTTGGCACTAGTTCCCAAACTTTGTTCCTTTCAATTGATGCAACTCTTCTTGCATTGCAATGATCCAGTGTGGATCTTGCTCTGCATCTTGATAGGAAGCAAGTGTGCAACAGGTTTTGGTTGACCTGATTTCTGGTTTGCACACCAGCTGAGATGTCTCCAATTATTTGGGAAATTGGATGGTCTCTTGATGTTACTAAATCAACAGGGGGTGTTGATTGTTCACCAACCTGTGTTGTTGTTTCCTCTTGTGGTACAACAACTGGCTCTTCAAGTGGTTTTTCTTCAATATGTTGAATGCTTTCTTCATCTTCACTGCTTTCCTCTTTTTGAGTAACCTGTAACTTGTTCAAGTCTTCAACAAGAGATTGTTCCTGCAAAGGTTCTATGGTAGAAGTGTTCTTCTCCTTGAAAGACATGTTAGATTCATCAAATGATATATGAACAGATTCTTCAATTTTTAGAGATGATTTATTATAAACCCTATAAGCCTTACTGATCATGGAGTATCCCAGAAAACACTCCTTCATCAGCTTTAGCTTGAAATTTTGCTAAATATCTCTTGTCATTATTATGTATATAGCAAATACAACCAAAAACTCTAAAATAATAAACTTTAGGTTTCTTCCCTTTGAGTAATTCATAGGGAGTCTTTCCCTTTAGTTTATGTATTAGACTTCTGTTTAGCACATAGTTGCAGGTGTTCACTGCCTCTGCCCAAAAGGATAGAGGAAGGTGAGCATCTGACAACAATATAGTGGCATATTCAATAAGGGTTCTATTTTTTCCTTTCAGCTACCCCATTTTGTTGAGAAGTTCTAGGAGCTGAGAAAGTATGTCTGATCCCTTCACTCTGATAGAACTCTTGCATAAGAAGAGAATCAAACTCTGTCCCATGATCACTTCTGATCAGGGCAATGTGAGTATTGAACTCAATCTATATACATTTGAGAAACTCTGTCAAACACTTAAAGTTATCAGACTTCTTCCTTAGAAAGAACACCCATGTGAATCTAGAGAAGTCATCTACAACTACTAAAGTGTAAGATTTCCCTCCTAGGCTTTGTACTGTAATGGGTCCAAAAAGATCCATGTGTAACAGATACAAGATCCTAGGTGAATTACTCTTATTAAGTGACTTAAAACTATTTTTAGTTTGCTTGCCTAATTGACAAGCCCTGCAAAGTCCTTGCTTCTTGTAGGGGCTAGAAGGTATTCCTCTAATAAGGTTGTCCTTGGATAGCCTAGCAATAGTTCTATGGTTTAGATGTCCTAGTCTCTTATGCCATAAAATATTAGGTCTACAGACAGAATTGAACAGGCAAATATCTACATCTGTTGAAAGAAAATCTACTAGATAGATGTTACCTTTCATTTTACCTATCAACACAGTTGTGTTGTCCTCTGACTTGATCTTGCATAATGCTTTGCTGAAAGTCACCTGGTAGCCTTCATCACATAGCTGACTGATGCTTATCAAATTGTGCTTCAGTCCTTCCACATAAGCTACCTTCCTGGATGTTACTGATCCAATCTGGACTGCACCATATCCTTTAGTTTGTCCAAAGTTTGAATCACCAAAGATAACTTTGGGTCCAAGCTTGTCTTTAAAGGATGTGAGGTTGTCCTTGTTTCCTGTCATGTACTTTGAGCACCCACTATGCAAGTACCATTGCTGGTTTGATGTTGGATAGGTCTTCACCTGCACATAAAATAATTCAGAAATGAAGGACATCCCAGGTTGATTCTTATAACCTTCAAGATGATATCTCCTGGGAGGTATTATCCATTCAGTATAAGGGTTAAATAGTTGGGATGAAGGACCCCTAGGATTGGATTTTGATTTGCCCTTGAAAGAGTTTCCAGAGCTCTGATCTCTGTTCGACGATCGTGGAGCTGTGTTCGACGATCATGGGTCAGATCGTCGAGCTCTGTTCGACGATCGACTGTGGCAGAGTTCAGGAATTTGAGATCGTCGATCTGTGTTCGACGATTTTGCCTGAGATCGTCGATCTGCATTCGGCGATCGTCGAGCTCTGTTCGACGATTTCTGTTGGAACTTAGTTTTCTTGGGCAGATCAGAATTTTTCCTAGCTACCTCTACAACTCCCTTTCCTTTATCAGAAATGAACTTGATTGGGGTTGTTAGAACTATAGGTTGGCTGGATGAAGCACCCAAGCCCAGTGTACTATTAAATCTGGAGTTCACTGTGCTTGTGATGTCCATCAGCTTGATACTTCTCCCATTAAGGGATTCTTCAAGCTTCTTGGCCTCAGATAGTTCACCTTTCAGTGAAGCTATCTGCTCCCTACAACACTCCAACTCCTGAGAGAGTTTGAGGTTTTCTGACTTTAAGGTATTATGTTTAGATAAATGATTTCTGAGAGAGATAATTTCTTTCTCAGATTTTAGTAAGTCTAAACATAATGCTTTAAAAACAGATTTAAATTCCTCTGAATTGAAATCAAATGAACTAATTACCTGGTCTTCTTCAAGTTGAGTCTCTGAGTCTGACTCTGACTCTTCTTCATGTGAATTATGTTGAGAGGTATTGATTGCCATCATGCAGAACTCCTTCTCTTCTGCATCATATTTATCATCACTAGAGCTGGATGAGGCTTCTGATTCCTCTTCAGTTTCACTCCAGGATTCTGCAACAAATCCCTTCCTTGTGTGTTTGTTTTTGCTTGAGGAGGGTTTGCCATTGCCATTCCTCTTGAAGTCTTTCTCCTTTCTTCTTTCTTTCTTGTCCCTTCTGTCCTTGTTTTTGTTTTCTGGACAGTCAGGTACAATGTGCCCTGGTTTCCTGCAACCAAAGCAGGTAATTTCCTTATTATTTGACTTATCATACTTTGGCTTATCATGCTCCTTGTATGATCTCTTTCTGAAGTCCTTTCTGGCCATCTTGTAAAATCTTTTGGCCAATAGACTGAGCAGCTCATCATTTCCTGTGACTTTGTCTTCAGGCTGATCATCAGTTACTTTGAAGGCTATTGTGTTCTCTTTTCTTGTGGCTGGTGAGGCAGCCTTCTGCTCTTCTTCTCTATTTTTCATTAGTAGCTCATAAGATTTGAGCTTACCCAAAAGAGCTTCTGTGGTGATCTCATCCAAACTTCTGGCATCCTTGATTGGCCAGATTCTTGAATCCCAAGTGCTTGGGAAGCACATTAGGATTTTGTCATTAAGTTCAGTTAGTGATATCTCCTTATCCAAAGTCTTGAGTTCATTAACTATCAAACTGAGCCTATTATACATATCTCCAACTGACTCAGCTTCTCCCTTCTTGATATTCTCATATTGAGATATGAGGTGGGATCTCCTGTCCTTTCTCTCATCAGCTGATCCTGACATTATTTCAGTGAGCTTATCCCAAATTTCCTTTGCTGAATTACATTCACCCATCTTTTGAAAGATGTCATCAGACATGGTCTGGGCTAAGATATTCATAGCCTTTGCATCAACTACCTTCCACTTTTTGATATCAGCATCTGTTCCTGATGGAGGTGGAACAACATTTGTACTAGTGTTCTCTGGAGGTCTTGGACAGACTGTCAAAACAGAATTAAAAATATCCTCGTCAATAGAATTCATGTATAATCTAATCCTTGCTTTTCAAAGTGCAAACTTGGATAGATTGCACACTAGAGGTCTGGTGCTAGCATAATATTTGTTTTGGGCCATGATTGGTGAAAACAAAATCTAATAATAAACTCAAAAGAAAGTAGATCTAACTAGGAATCTTTGGGTTCAGGTGTTAGCTTGTGCAACCACCAAGGTGTGGTATATTTAACCAACCTGGCTCTGATACCAATTGAAAGTGCAGCTAGATCTGATATAATCTAGAGGGGGGGGGGTGAATAGAGTATATGGTGCTTAAAAACTTTGTACAACAATTGTTGTAATCTGAGTGAACAGGGAAGCAAATATTCAATCTAATCACAAAATAACCTACAACAGAAATTAATCACAGATCTAAACTAATCACAGATCAATCATAGCCAGAAACAAAAGGTAAAGACAAGAAAGCCAGAAGACACAAGGAGCTATAGTGGTTCCCCTAAACTTGGATACATCCACTCTTCTACCACCCTAGGTAGGAATCCACTGCAGGATGAGTTGATTAGGTGTCCTGGGCACCAATGAGCTTTTGATAAGGTGCTCAAAAAACAAATCAGATTTTTTGATCAAGTGTCTTGCCACCAATGAGCTTTTGATAAGGTGCTCAAAAACCAAGTACAAACTTTTGAAGGGAGTTTGAAAAACCCTTTACAGAGATGGGGATGAGAGAGTTATGGAAGTCTTCTCTTTCTCAAAGCAGCTGAGAAGACTATGTGGATTTGATGTTGTCAAAGCTCCCCCTGAGTTATTTAGATGTTCAGGAAATGAAGCTTTGCTGTAGGGTGATAGGCCCTCAGAAGTTGATCTCCAGCAAATGATAATTTCAGCAACAGCTGAAATGTTAGGTGTCTGGAGTCTTTGAAAGATGTTGGCCTTGAACACTTGAATCAAAGGTGATCTGAAGATTTCAGATATGTTGATCTCCTTTGGTGTGTGTTCTGGTATGAATTCTTTGAGACAGAGAATGTTTTGTTCTTGTTCTTCTTGTTCTGCTTATCTGTGCTATCTGTGTGAGAGATTCAAAAGTCTTGTGTTTTATTCTCTGGTTCTGAATAGAAAATCATCCTCTGTCAAGAATAGTCATTAGCCTGTCATTAATTGCATCCTTAATTGCAAATGTCTTCTGGGGGAAAGTCCAAAGAAACATTCCTTGATAATCCCTTGAAACTTGGTCCAGAATAAATGAAAACGGCTAGAAAATCTTCTGAATTAATTGCTGAATAACTCCTTAACTGTTCTGAATTTGAATCTTAAAAAATCCTTTAACTCATCAGAAAAACGTCGAACTGAGCTCTGTTATCGTCGAACTGAGCTCAGTGATTTGGAATTATACAGCAACAGAGATCGTCGATTTGAGATCAACTATCGTCGAACTGAGCTCAGAGATAGAGAATCAATACTGGAGTCAAGATCGTCGAACTGAGCTCGAAGATCGTCGAATGGAGTTCGACGATTTGTTGAAGTTGAGCTCAGCGATCGTCGAATGGAGTTTGACGATCCGTCGAAGTTGAGCTAGACGATCGTCGATTGGAGTTCGACGATTCGTCGAAGATGAGCTAGACGATCGTCGATTGGAGTTCGACGATTCGTCGTAATGAGCTCGATGATATGACTTAGTCTCCAAACTGAAAATACTTGGTCTTGAGGGAAGCTTCCAAACCTAAGTACTAACACTTAGACTCAATTCTAGTTGACCTTTAGATCTATACAGGAGGTCAAAAATAGGTTTCCTAAAGACATAGTGATCCTGACCCAAATTAGTAATAGGGTGTTCCAACAGTTCTCGCCCAAAGAAGGAGCCGCAACCACCGGGATGGAAAACATCACCCACTCGCTTCTCGCAGTAAAATCCAACTGGATGGTTTGAAAGAATTCCTTCCTGATGTCCTCCAGCATCCTGTTCGTCACCCTAATCGCCGAAGGTGGAGAACCTCTCGAACATGCTCCTTCCTCCTCACATCTAGCCATGAGACTTAGCTTGAGATTTTCTTGTATCAGCTACAGTCCACGCTCATCGTACCAGAAATGTTGGAACCAAAACTGGTCCCAACGAGAGTCCGGACCCTAGGGTGTAGCTAATACCTACATCTCCCAAACTCAGACCCTTGACCAGTTGTTGATAACTTAAGAACCGACCCTGGGCTACAACATGGAGGTCCCTCCACTAACTCGTAAGATCTCAGAGCGTGCCCCCTCCTTAGACAAGTACTGAGCTAAGGATACCTCAGAAAGCGTTACAAGACTTCAAAAAATGAGAAAGCTTGCCTTCTGAGGTACCCTGTGGGTCTATTTATAGAATGCAGAAATCTGGTCTGCCAATAGCATAGCTCCACTGTTCCAAAAGGCTATTTGCAGCCTAAAGTGGCCTGCCAACTGCCAAACTCCGCTGTTCTGAGAAACTAAAAGTAGGCCTCCAGGGGCAACCAGATAAATTTATCTCTGAACCAAACTAGGTGGGAGGCTTCTCGCACCCCTAGTCGGAAGCCCTTCTGCATGCCCTACCGAAAGGCCAATATCCGGTCGAGTGCGAGTTTGCCTACCCCACTCACCTACTCTTATAAGAGACATGTGTTGGGTATTGTATCCACAATAACCCAGATTTGAAGAACGACCCAGTTAAGATAAGATGAATTGTAACGCCCCGAAACTCAAAGGAGCAAAGGGGGACGTTTTGAGCCAGTTTGGGTTCTGGCAGCAGGCACACGGCCTGGGACACGGGCGTGTCCCAGGGCGTGTCAATCGTGTGTCGACACTTAGCCGCGAAGTCGTCGTGTTTTACTCGACGATTCGTCGAGAGTGGGCACACGGCCTGCGACACGGGCGTGTCGCAGGGCGTGTCGTCCCGTGTCGACACTTAGCCGTGAAGTCGTCGAGTTATACTCGACGATTCGTCGAGAATGGGCACACGGCCTGCGACACGGTCGTGTCGCAGGGCGTGTCGACCCGTGTCGACGATCGTCCCGGGGAGTCGTCGAGATTCACTCGACGATCGTCGAGACAAGGAACACGGCCTAGGACACGGGCGTGTCCAAGGCCGTGTCATCAAGTCGTCGATTTTACCTCGACGAAATGTCCCGTGTACACGGCCTGGGGTCCAGGCGTGTCAATGTGACACGCGCAAGGACACGGGCGTGTCCTAGAACCCGTGTAGTGCTCGGGTTGAAAATGGGGGAAAATCATGGGGTACACGGCCGGCTACACGACCGTGTTAGGTGGAACACGGGCGTGTCAGATCGAGCACGGGCGTGTTCGATACCCGTGTGAGGTTCCAGGTGATCCGATTTTGACGGCGAATGAGGCACATGGCCCTGGACACGGGCGTGTGCCAGGCCGTGTTCGGTCCAGATTGGGCATTTCAGTGCCGAATCAAAGCCGTTCATTTCTTTGACTGAAGATCCAACGGCTTGGGGTTGTTCCTGAAGGGATATACCCGGGTTTTGACTTAGAAAACCCTCACTTTTTCTTAAGTGATCTCTTTCTAAAGTCTTAGAGAAGAGGAGAGCCAAGGGAAGAAGAAGAACTAGATCCCGCCATTGGAGGAGCTTCGGAGCTCCGAATCGCGAGCCGACTCCGGATCCATGGAGGCAACGCAAGTGCGGTGATTTCTATCCGATTACTTTTCGATGGCACCAAAGAGGAACGCAAGGGTAACGATCCTCATCTTGAGCATGAGTCGCTCTCTTTCTTAGCATAGGAAGCCCGCTCTAGTGAGTTTGCGAAGAGTTGGAGGCGTTCCTTCGGGTAGATATGTAAAGTCCCCGTCGTTTAGAGTCCGTATGCGAGAACGGACGTAGGCATGATGTGTGAAGCCTACCCGGACATGTTGGTCTGGATCGGTGATGTTGCATTGCATAAGGCCGGAGAAGACTCCGTGCTATTGGTTGTTTTTCGGGTTTTCTACGCGGTAGATTGCAGCAGGGAGCCTTGGGGACTAACCCAAAGGTGCACCCGGAAAACTGGGCGGATACGAGATCTTGCCAACTTGGTGG
Organism: Platanthera guangdongensis; assembly: GCA_039583875.1. Classification (NCBI taxonomy): domain Eukaryota; kingdom Viridiplantae; phylum Streptophyta; class Magnoliopsida; order Asparagales; family Orchidaceae; genus Platanthera; species Platanthera guangdongensis. The sequence continues at coordinate 139,155,633 of CM077152.1, forward strand.
CCTGAGAGCCAACTTGAACATAACGTGGTTATGTGACTCGCGGTAGAATGGGACTCGGAGGAAGTTTGACCCGCGCAAATGGCTTAAATTGTCGTTGCGATGTGAGCACGGGTTAGATGGAACCGTACCTGCTTTATGTCGTTCGGTTAAAGAGACCTAAGGTTATGTGGCACTTACCGTTGGCATAGATGGGAGTCTTCAGCGGTCAATGGCTTAAATTGTCGTGACCCAGGCCAGGAAGACGAATTGCTCATAGGTGTGGCCGTCTAAGTGACGGTGGTGAGTCCGGAATGTTAATGGATTTAATTGACGTGACATCGACCGGTTCATCGAGAATGTGCCCTGAGTGCACGGGGCGTGTGGCCGTGCGAGCCAACGTCTGTGTTGAAATGGCTAAGTATATAAATTGCTCGCTTATGCTAATGAAATGCAGGGAAGGAGCATCGCCGCCCCGAGTTGGGGCCGGGATCGTTATAATTTGGTCAGCATTGCTGACCGTTGCCTTGTTTTGCCACCGTGCGGTGGTTTGTTGCTTGCAGGTGCAGCTGGACCAAGCGGTCAATAGCGGGCTAAAGCCCTTTTTGCGAAGCTGGCCCTCGAAGGCCCAAGTAGAAGTGTTTTCTGTTTTATTCATGTATGACCGGCCTGCGTGCCGAGGTTTGTAAGCCATGTAATATTCAAGTGAAACATTTTTGTATGGCCTTAAGGCTAGTTTTGAGTATTTTGTAATAACATTCCTATTTTCGTATTAGTGGACATTCGTGCTTGTTGCTGGGTTCTTGTTTACAACTTTATAAACTGCTTCCGCTAGAATGCTCTGTGTAGGACGTTGAGATTGGTTGGATGGTTTCCATAAGTAACCACCCGGTCTGTCTGTGGTATATGGCGTCGGGCCCCGGCCGGACCTACTGCTATATGCTATGCGACGGATAGAGGGTGTTACAATTTGGTATCAGACTACTGGTTTCGGTCGGGCTTAAAGTGAATTCGTGGGCGAATTCTTTTTAAGGGGTGGTGAGCACATTGTGTGCGTCATCGTTATAATGGTAAAAAGAACCCATGAATGTCCACTTAGGAATGAAAATACTCGTGTTTGAGGAATCTGCGTGTTCCTATAATTGCTATTTGCAATTTATTTGGTCGCTTAACGGTGTTTTGTACCACTATAGGTGACCAGAAGTGGTGTTGGGCCGTCAGAACGCCGAGTTTCTGAGGCTAGTAGTGCACCGGATGTTGCTCCTGCAACACCTCTGTCGGCTGAAAATATTCGATTGGTGGCTGAAGCGGTGTTGGCCGTGATTAATGCGCAGCCTGGAAGGCAAACGCAGCAGCCCGCTCCTGTGATGGAGCAAGTACCTCTGCGAGAGGCTGAGCCGAGGAGGGTGGAGCAAGTGGTTGTAGAACCGGTAGTGCCAAGGAGGGCAACTGAGAGGCAGCTAAAGCATGTAATGAGCTTTAACCCTCCGTTATTCTCGGGGTTGGGAACCCCATCTCAGGCTGAAGACTGGCTCTCCAGGGTGAAGAGAGTCATGACAGCGACAGAGACGGAGGAGTGGCAAATGACCACCATCGCTACGTTCCTTTTGGACGGTGAAGCGAGGATGTGGTGGGAAGGATTGGAGCTACATCATTTGAGAGGTAGACAACTGATAGACGTTCCGATGGAAGAGTTCTCGGGATTGTTCTTAGCAAGATACCTCCCTTCTACTCAGAGGATTTCAATGGAGAATGAGTTCCTGAGGTTGGTACAGGGTGAGAGGAGCGTGGATGAATATCTCCACGAGTTTACTCGTCTAAGTCGTTATGCTAGCTCCACCATCATGGATGAGGAGCACAAGACTAATCGTTTCTATGAAGGATTGAGAGATGAGTTGAGATTACTACTGTCGGGGCCGATGACGCAGGGTTTCTTAACCTTGGTCAATACTGCCCGGTCCTTGGAGAAGGACATGAAGAATGTGCAAGCGAAGAAAGGCTTGGGAGATAGAAAATCTGAATTTAAAGTGCCGACTACTTCAAAGTCTGGCTATCGGAGGGCTTTCAAGAAGCATAGGACTTCGGGTCCAGCTCCTTCTGGCGCTTCTGGGGCGACTACGGGTCGGACCCCGGGTGGGTGTTTTACTTCTGGCAAGACGGGGCATTTTGCCCGTGATTGTTGGAGCGGACGTCCTAAGTCCGAAAGAAGGCCGGGAGCTACTTATGAAGAAAAGGGAAAGGCGGTGGAGTCGACCGCATCCCATTATGCTCCGGCCCAACCAAGGGTCTACAATCTTGGCCAACAGGAGGCCATTAAACAAGCCGATGTGGTGACAGGTACGATTTAATTTATAGCAAGTCAATTTCTTTAAATACTTGTTATGCACATGTTACCTTACCACTACTTGTATAGGATTTGTATTGATTTGTGAAAATCCGGCACGAGCACTCTTCGATATGGCAGCCTCACACTCCTTCTTGTCCGAAGGATTTATATCACGCATCGGAGTCCCTTCTTCGATGGCAAAGGATAAGTTGGATGTGTTGTTGCCCAATGGGTGTTCGATGCGAGCGGATAGGATCTGCGATGTTAAGATTCTTATTGGGGAGCAGGAGTTCGACCTGCGAGCGTCTTTACTTCCGTTAGTGGAGTTCGACGTCATATTTGGCATGGACTGTCTCTCGGAGCAGTAGGCCCATATAGATTGCGGTAGCAAGGAAGTTAAGCTGGGAGCGAGTCGTGAGACGACTTTTATGGGCTTAAAGGGGTCGAGCAAGACATTGATGTCTGCTCTTCAGGTGGTGAAGGCGGTTCGTGCTGGTGCAGAACTGTTCTTTACACTAGTGGAGGTTGCAAAGCCGAAGCCCGCGTTGGATTGTATTTCAGTGGTATCGAAATACCCTGATGTGTTCCCCGCAGATCTTCCTGGAGCCCCGCCTCAGCGGGAGATAGATTTTACAATCGAGCTAGTGCCAGGTGCAAAGCCTGTGTCACGATCTCCGTATCGGCTAGCGCTTAAGGAAATGGCGGAGCTGAAAGTTCAACTGCAAGAGTTGTTGGAGCAAGGGTATGTGCGCCCGAGTTCTTCGCCTTGGAGCGCACCGGTCCTCTTTGTTAAGAAGAAGGACGGAAGCTTGAGGCTATGTATTGATTATCGGGAGCTAAACAAGCTGACGGAGAAGAACAAGTACCCGATCCCCCGGATTGATGATCTCTTTGATCAGTTAGTCGGGTCGACGGTGTACTCGAAGTTGGATCTCAAGGCTGGGTACTATCAGCTGCGAATAAGGGAGAGTGATATCCCGAAGACAGCGTTTAGTACGAGATACGGGCATTATGAGTTTACGGTCATGCCGTTTGGGCTGACTAATGCGCCGTCAGTATTCATGGATTTGATGAACAGGACGTTCAGGGAGTACTTGGACCATTTCGTGATCGTCTTCATCGACGATATTTTGGTGTACTCGCAAAGTGAGGAAGATCACTTCAATCATCTTCATTTGGTGTTGGAGACGCTAAGGAGAAATCAGTTGTATGCCAAGTTCTCGAAGTGCGAGTTCTGGCTATCCTCAGTGCCGTTCCTCGGTCATATAGTGAGTGGAGAGGGTATTGCTGTGGATCCGGCGAAGATTGTTGCGATACGGGAGTGGCCTGAGCTTGCTACGGTAGCAGAAGTCCGGAGCTTTTTGGGGCTTGCCGACTATTATAGGCGCTTCGTAGAGAACTTCTCTCGGATAGCGTTACCTCTCACTACTTTGACGAGGAAGGAGCATAAGTTCGTTTGGATGCCGGAGTGCGTGCGAGCTTTTGAGGAACTGAAGTGTCGGTTGACCATGGCGCCTGTGCTGAGTTCGCCATGTGGAACCGAAGGCTATGTGATATATAGCGATGCTTCAGGCAGCGGTTTGGGTTGCATGCTACTGCAGCACGGAAGCATGATAGCTTATGGCTCGAGACAGCTAAAAGTGCACGAGAGGAATTATCCGGTCCATGACTTGGAGTTAGCGGCCGTGATTTTTGCCTTGAAGCTGTGGAGACACTATTTGTACGGTGTGAAGATTGATATCTACACCGATCACAAGAGCCTAAAGTATCTAATTGATCAGAAGGATCTGAATATGCAGCAGCGTAGGTGGATGGAGTTCCTGGGGGACTATACATTCAAGATCCACTACGTGCCTGGCAAAGGGAATGCGGTTGCGGACGCGTTGAGTCGCCGAGCCCCAGCTCAAGCCAATTGGCTATCGGTGCATGATGAGCGGTTGGTGCGAGAGTTGGAGGCGTTGGAGATTGTTTGCGTGGATAGACAATCTAGTGTTGAAGCAGTTCTGAATTGGACTGAAGTCCAATATGACCTGGCTGATCGGATTCGGCAGGCTTTGGATATGGATGCTCATATGAAGCAGTTCATGATAGAGGCTCTGGATGGGTCAAATTCCCAATTCGTCGTGGAGGACGGATTGCTTTGGAAAGACGGTCGTCTGTGCGTCCCAAGTGTGGGCAATTTACGGGTAGAGTTGTTGTACGAGGCACACCATACCAAGTACTCGATTCACCCGGGGAACACGAAGATGTACCGCGACGTAAAGAAACTGTTTTGGTGGCCGGGTTTGAAAAAGGATGTGGCGCTATACGTAGCGAAGTGCCAAACCTGCGCCTTGGTAAAGGCGGAGTGCCAAAAGCCGGGAGGATTTCTTAAGTCCTTGCCTATTCCGGAGTGGAAATTTAACGACATCTCTATGGACTTTGTGCACAGTTTGCCAAGGTCGCAAAAGGGGAACGACGCCATTTGGGTGGTTGTTGATCGATTGACGAAGGTGTCGCATTTTATTCCGCATAGGAAGGATGATCCGGTGGAGAAGTTGGCAAAGCTCTATGTGGATAACATAGTACGGCTTCATGGTGTGCCCCGCAGCATCGTGAGTGACCGAGATGGGCGGTTCACGTCCAATGATTGGAGGCTGGTGCAACAAATGTTGGGAACTAAGTTGAAGTTCAGCACAGCCTTCCATCTGCAAACGGATGGGCAGACCGAGAGGGTCAATCGAACCATGGAGGACATGCTTCGCATGTGTGTCTTGGATTTTGGAAAGCAATGAGAAGACCACCTTTATTTGGTGGAGTTCGCATACAACAACAGCTACCAAGCAAGTATTCAGATGGCGCCTTTCGAGGCCCTATATGGTAGAAGATGTCGCACGCCGTTGTCTTGGATAGAAACAGGTGAGTCAAAGTTGTATAAGCGATCGGAAGTAGAGGGTGCTACTTCTTTGGTGAGAACCATTCGGGAGAGGTTGCTTATCGCTCAGGACCGGTAAGCAAAGTACTATAATGCCAAGCACAGGAACGTGGAGTTTGCTGTGGGCGATTATGTATACTTGAAGATCAAGCCATTCAAGGGTGTCTCGCGGGTGTGGCGATTGAAAAAGCTAAGCCCAAGATACCTTGGACCATTTGAGGTTCAGGAGCGAGTTGGGGAAGCGGCCTATCGGCTGAAGCTTTCAGTGGAGCTAAGTGGTTTACAAGATGTATTCCATATTTCGGTGCTTCGGAAGGCGGTGCAAGAGCCTACGCAAGTGATCGCGGTTGATCAAGTGCCGGTGGATAGTGGGCTAACGACAAAGGTCAAGCCCGTGCGGATTGAGGACTCGGAGGTCAAACGACTACGCAATAAAGAGATCAGGATGGTCAAGGTCCGGTGGGGCAATTGCGGTCGTGAGGAGCTCTCTTGGGAGCGAGAGCAGACTATGCTTGACGAGTATCCGGAGTTGTTCCGCTCAGGTACAAATTTTGGTTTTGTATGTCTTTCCTTTATGTAATTTCGTGGGCGAAATTCTTTTAAGAGGGGGAGAGTTGTAACGCCCCGAAACTCAAAGGAGCAAAGGGGGACGTTTTGGGCCAGTTTGGGTTCTGGCAGCAGGCACACGGCCTGGGACACGGGCGTGTCCCAGGGCGTGTCAAGCGTGTGTCGACACTTAGCCGCGAAGTCGTCGTGTTTTACTCGACGATTCGTCGAGAGTGGGCACACGGCCTGCGACACGGGCGTGTCGCAGGGCGTGTCGACCCGTGTCGACACTTAGCCGTGAAGTCGTCGAGTTATACTCGACGATTCGTCGAGAATGGGCACACGGCCTGAGACACGGGCGTGTCGACCCGTGTCGACGATCGTCCCGGGGAGTCGTCGAGATTCACTCGACGATCGTCGAGACAAGGAACACGGCCTAGGACACGGGCGTGTCCAAGGACGTGTCATCAAGTCGTCGATTTTCCCTCGACGAAATGTCCCGTGTACACGGCCTGGGGTCCAGGCGTGTCAATGTGACACGGGCAAGGACACGGGAGTGTCCTAGAACCCGTGCAGTGCTCGGGTTGAAAATGGGGGAAAATCATGGGGTACACGGCCGGCTACACGGCCGTGTTAGGTGGAACACGGGAGTGTCAGATCGAACACGGGCGTGTTCGATACCCGTGTGAGGTTCCAGGTGATCCGATTTTGACGGCGAATGAGGCACACGGCCCTGGACACGGGCGTGTGCCAGGCCGTGTTCGGTCCAGATTGGGCATTTCAGTCCCGAATCAAAGCCGTTCATTTCTTTGACTGAAGATCCAACGGCTTGGGGTTGTTCCTGAAGGGATATACCCGGGTTTTGACTTAGAAAACCCTCACTTTTTCTTAAGTGATCTCTTTCTAAAGTCTTAGAGAGAGAGGAGAGCCAAGGGAAGAAGAAGAACTAGATCCCGCCATTGGAGGAGCTTCGGAGCTCCGAATCGCGAGCCGACTCCGGATCCACGGAGGCAACGCAAGTGCGGTGATTTCTATCCGATTACTTTTCGATGGCGCCAAAGAGGAACGCAAGGGTAACGATCCTCATCTTGAGCATGAGTCGCTCTCTTTCTTAGCATAGGAAGCCCGCTCTAGCGAGTTTGCGAAGAGTTGGAGGCGTTCCTTCGGGTAGATATGTAAAGTCCCCGTCGTTTAGAGTCCGTATGCGAGAACGGACGTAGGCATGATGTGTGAAGCCTACCCGGACATGTTGGTCTGGATCGGTGATGTTGCATTGCATAAGGCCGGAGAAGACTCCGTGCTATTGGTTGTTTTTCGGGTTTTCTACGCGGTAGATTGCAGCAGGGAGCCTTGGGGACTAACCCAAAGGTGCACCCGGAAAACTGGGCGGATACGAGATCTTGACAACTTGGTGGCCTGAGAGCCAACTTGAACATAACGTGGTTATGTGACTCGTGGTAGAATGGGACTCGGAGGAAGTTTGACCCGCGCAAATGGCTTAAATTGTCGTTGCGATGTGAGCACGGGTTAGATGGAACCGTACCCGCTTTATGTCGTTCGGTTAAAGAGACCTAAGGTTACATGACACTTACCGTTGGCATAGATGGGAGTCTTCAGCGGTCAATGGCTGAAATTGTCGTGACCCAGGCCAGGAAGACGAATTGCTCATAGGTGTGGCCGTCTAAGTGATGGTGGTGAGTCCGGAATGTTAATGGCTTTAATTGACGTGACATCGACCGGTTCACCGAGAATGTGCCCTGAGTGCACGGGGCGTGTGGCTGTGCGAGCCAACGTCTGTGTTGAAATGGCTAAGTATATAAATTGCTCGCTTATGCTAATGAAATGCAGGGAAGGAGCATCGCCGCCCCGAGTTGGGGGCGGGATCGTTATAATTTGGTCAGCATTGCTGACCGTTGCCTTGTTTTGCCACTGTGCGGTGGTTTGTTGCTTGCAGGTGCAGCTGGACCAAGCGGTCAATAGCGGGCTAAAGCCCTTTTTGCGAAGCTGGCCCTCGAAGGCCCAAGTAGAAGTGTTTTCTGTTTTATTCATGTATGACCGGCCTGCGTGCCGAGGTTTGTAAGCCATGTAATATTCAAGTGAAACATTTTTTGTATGGCCTTAAGGCTAGTTTTGAGTATTTTGTAATAACATTCCTATTTTCGTATTAGTGGACATTCGTGCTTGTTGCTGGGTTCTTGTTTACAACCTATATAAACTGCTTCCGCTAGAATGCTCTGTGTAGGACGTTGAGATTGGTTGGATGGTTTCCATAAGTAACCACCCGGTATTTCTGTGGTATATGACGTCGGGCCCCGGCCGGACCTACTGCTATATGCTATGCGACGGATAGGGGGTGTTACATGAATTGTGATTATATTTGATGTTGCTTTTTAGTTATGTACTTGCAGGTCTACAACGACAAGTACACACCAATGTCAGGTTATAGTAGGTCAGTAAACACATGACTATACATTGTAATTCCTCATTGTGTAGGCCAAGGTGTTAACTCACATGTAATCTCTCTATTGGGGTGTACTTCTATCCCAAGTACTAGAGAAGGCTCAAGGATGTTCAAGGGTGAGACCCAGGAAAAATAGGAATTTTACCTAAGTAAAATTCGGCGAGTATGGTTAAGCATACACATCAAATTCGTCGAGTATCGTTGATGATATAAGCCGAATTCGTCTAGTATACTTACCAATACCCGTCGAATTCATTATATATACTTAGGGAAAATTTGTTAGAGAAATAAAAAAATCCACCAAGTAAAATTTGTAGAGTATCGTCGAGCATACTCATTGAATTCGTCGACTGTATCTAACGACACTGGCCAAATTCATCAAATATGCTAAGTGATGCTCGCTGAATTCATGGCATCGAGAGCATTGAGTCATCTCGACGCTATTCGATGAATGCTGTTCTTGGCGATGAGTGATCAAAAAGCGTTGAGTGTGCAATAACGTTGAGTGTTTTAGCCGATACTCGACGAATTCATCAAGTATATCTGTTGAAACTCGACGAATTTGTCGAGTATTTCTCCTCGCCTTGGCGTTGAGTGACCGGCCAGCCTCGGATGATTTGGCAAAGTCATTTTTGTCGTATATCAAGATGTATTTGACGAGTATCATTATGATACTCGATGAATTTAGCTTAGGTCATTTTTTCTGAAATTATCAAAAAAAATCGCGGGTTGTTGTTGGCCGTGCACAGTAGTTTCCGCTTTCATTTTTGGAAAGTGTCTTTATACCGTTGGAGGGTTTATCCCTATAAATACCTAGGGATATTCCTCTTTATTTCGAATCTTGCTTTTGTGCTAATTTGATCACCGATTCAAAACGACAAAACTTTCCAAAACAACGATCGTTGGCCTCCTTCCGCACGCAACATTTCTGAAAGAATTGGTTTCAAGATGACCTAAACACCTAGAGGGGGGGGGGGGTGAATAGGTACAATTCTTTTTTATTATTTAAGCAGACAAATTTATAACAATAAGACCTGTTATGCACACTATCACAGCACACATAAAAATAAACACAACATACACAGAATACACAAAGTTTTATAGTGGTTCCCCAAGTGATGGGTACATCCACTTTCGCCCCTTCGCCTATCTAGCAGTATACTAGATTCAGACTAACTTCCTTTTTCCTTTTCAGATCCTCAGATCTTACAACTCAGAACCATGAATGGTTCCTATAACTCAGACTTCAGTAAGTCCTATAGCTCAGATTCTCTCAAAGAATCCTACCTCAGAGTGAGTCCACACTCCTACAACTCAGACACACAGGCCCTACCTCAGCCTCTTCCACAGGCCTATAACTCAGAGATATTAATCCCCTATCTCAGGCACTCAGCCCTACCTCAGACTTTATAATTTTGGCTTACAACTCAGATCAATAATAGATCCTACATTAAATTGATAATATAAAAGAATAAATCCCTCACCTAGGTAGAGAGAGAAAGGAATGAAGGTTTCTTGATCAGTTCTTGATAGAATAGATAACTTAGAATCAACCTGTCTTAGCTTCTTTAAAGCTTCTTGAATTTGAACAAAGTAGGGTTGATCTTCTTGTGAGGTGGAGTTGATCCTCAATCCAGTTTCCTTCTTCTTTTCAGAATTAAATCTGAATTCTTCTTGCAGACTTGTTCGGATCTGCTAGAGACTTGATGACTTCTAGATGAAGACTTCTCTTCTTCTTAGATTGGTTTTGTCTTTTATGCTTCATGCTCTCTATCAATCTGATGATAGAACATGTCTTTGTATAGGCTTCATCCAAGGTTACCGACTGATCCGGTTCATAACAACCTTCTGACATGACAGCTGTCAAGTCACCAGTTACTTCATTATACTTTGTCTCAGTCAGCAAAGTGTCGAGACATTCCTTTAAATGTGTAGACACAAATAGACTATGGTCGACACATCCTTGGTGATGTTGACATAACTCCCATAATGTCTACATAGCACTTCTCTATCTTCTTGACATAGCTTCTGCAGAATGTGTCGACACAAGTCCTGTGTGTCGACACAATCACTTCTTGTCTTGACATAGTTGACTTCAACAAATATTTTGGTGTGTGTCGACACAAGTCCTATGTGCCGACACAGTTGTTATTGACTGAGCTTTCTGTGTGTCTACACAAGTCCTGTGTGTCGACACAGTTGTTGTTGACTGAGCTTTTTGTGTGTCGACACAAGTCCTGTTTGTCGACACAGTTGTTGTCGACTGATTTTCTGTGTGTCGACACAAGTCCTGTGTGTCGACACAAACTGGCTTCTAGTGTCGACACAGCTTTTCCCAAGTGTCGACACTTGTACTTAAAAAAGATTTCTTGCAATTTCTTAACCTGCACAATGAAACTCAAAACGCGATAAAATACACATTGATGAATATCATTGAGTTAAGTGAGCCTTCTCCAAATCTGGTACACATTTTCCAATATACCCAACAATCTCCCCCAATTTGGAGAATTCATAACCCTTAGTCAATGATATACATCACTTGTAATAAAACACAAATAATGATGTAAAAACATTTCTCAGACATGGTAATTCGTAGCCAGAAACAACATGTTATATCAACATAAAATATGATAACATGTATTGAACAAGAATAAAAGTTTTGTTGAATTACAAAGATGTTTAATAATCAAAAGATTACATAGATTTACACATTGTTAAAATCTAGTAAAACTATCCTAAGGCTGACCAGGCTCCTTGATCACTATACCTTTGCCAGATAGAACCCTTGCTTGTACACTAGTTCCAGTGTCTTCAGCTGACTTCTTTCCTTTAAGATCTTTCTTCTTAAGCTCTTCAGCCTTGGTCTTCTGCCTTTCAAAATAATGGTAAGACTTAGGGAAGTATTTACTTGGCTCCACAGCAGTAGAATGTACCTTCCCAACTTTTTGATCTCTTCTAAACTGATATATGGCATCTTGCCTTTGTTGATACTTGTTCCACTCTAATTCAGAATACCACTTACCTCTATCATGCATTTTATCTTTCACAGCTTGTCAGGCAGTGAGTATTATGTTCCTTGAAGTGGGACTCCATCTTTCAAAATCTGGCTTTGATTCAGCCTGCTCTCTAAATCTTTTCTTGGAAAGTTGAGCTACTTGCTCTCTCTTTAATGCAGCCTCAGACATTTCCACTTTCTCAATTATAACATTCTTAGCAGCCTCTAGAGGGCTATACAACTGTTGAACCAGGTGTTGAATTCCCTCAAAGTTAGAAGGGGGTATATGATTTGAGCTACCTCCTGCTGACCCCCTTCATTTCCTGCAGCTTGAATGTCTGACTCAGCTGTATTATCATCATCACACAAGGGTGGATATCCAAGATTGGCTCTGATAGAATTAGTTATCCATTTGGCATGATCAGAGCCTGCAGTGACTAACAACCTCTCCCCCTTTATGAATTCTCTCTCAACATGATCCCTGAGATCATCCTTTTTGAACCTTATCTGATTAGCTAGATAATTTGTTCCTTCCTTGTAGAATGCTCTGAACTTCAGCAGCTGATCAGAGATGACCTTTTGATAGTCATGAATAACAGTGCTAATATCAGTCAAATTTGCTTTGAGAAGTGTATCAAACTCAGTCTTGTCTTTACCAATGTTTGCAGTTAAAGCAGTTGTTGTATTCTGAAGTTTTGTGACAATCACATTATGAGATTCAGTAAGATTGTCATTCATTCTAATTTGATTTTATAAGACATATCCTTGCTTTACCACTATATCATCAATATGTGTCCTTGCCTCTTGTTGCTGCTTTGTTAGATAAACTACAATATTACCTCCCTTATAGAAACAATCTGTCATCTCTTTTTTATGCTGATTTACTTCAAATCTGATAGATTTGATATCTTGAGCCAAAGTAAACTGGAGGTCTTTGTGACTTTCATCAATATATTTCTCCATGGCTGCTCTTTGTTCATCTAGTTTAACTTATAGAGCCACCAACAGTGCACTGTAGTCAACTGCTGGGGCTGGTTATTGAGTGACTGTTTACAAAGCCCTCTTGTAGCTTAAGCTCTTCTTCTTGACAACCATAAGTTTCCTTTTCTTGGCTTTGGAGGCATCATAATCTTCAGAAGCTAAGGAACTATCTATATCAACTGGCTCTTTAGGACTAGAGGGAAGCTCCTTCTCAGTCCTAGGCAACTCCCCCTCAGTCCTTGCCTCCTGAATATCAGGAAATAACTCTTCAAGAGTGAATTCTTGTTGAGTTTGTACAGGTGGAACATCTGTATCTTGTGCAGTTAATGGGGCATCATCTAATGCATATGTGTCTTCCATTGTTATATCCCGTGCAGGGATCTTATCATGGTTTGTCTATTCAACATCAGTCAGATGCACAATTAGTGTATCTGTCTCAGTATCTAGTGTAGTTTGATTAATATCATGTATAACCTCAAGGGTAGTTTGAGTGGCTGTTTCACTCTCTAATGCATCTTGCTCTTTCTCATGAGCAATTTCTAAAGGTAATGTCTCTTGGTGAGCTGAAGCTGGAGAAAGCTCATTGGCTCCCCCTAGCTGAGGCACTTCCTGAACTTTATCCAGTTAGATGGTGCTTTCTGGAATCTGCTCCCCCTGCACCTGACTATCATCTACATTCTTAGGAGCAGGCGATTTCCTTGCAGATTCTGGTTGTTCTTCATCTGAACTGAAGGTCACTTGTTCTTCGGAATCACTAGAAGATTCAGGTTTCCTGGGGGTTTATTTCTTCGTTTTCTATGGTAGTTGTTTTTGTGGTGTAGGTATATCTTTTGTTAGCACCCTGTCCCATCTAGAGAGGATTCTTAAATCCATCCTTCTCATGTGGTTGATCATAGATCCTGCTGTCTAGTGCATCACTTCAGGTATAGTCTCAGCCAGATATAGACTTAGTATTCTCCCTAGTTTTGGTTTCTTGAAGCTTTATTTTATCTTCTCAAATATTATTGCAGACCAGTTAGTGTTGATCCTGAAGATTACTTTGTTCATGAGGCTGAACATGTAGGCAAATATCCTATCATGTCCTCCTGGTTTTTTATAGAATCACTTTTCCAACTATTTCAGAAAGAAATTTCCCTTGGGAGTTCATCCCCTTTCTATTCATAGAAGATCCAATCTTGGTGATGGGATCCAATCCACACCATTGGAGAGCTTCCATGGTCTTGGAAGATGCAACCTCATCTTCTTCTTGAACTCTGGGCAGGTGTAGAGTCTTTATTAAACTCTTCAAGGTGAGTTTGACCTTTGTGCTTTGAACTGATGACCTATTCTTTAGTCCTATTGAATCCAGAGATGGTGCTGCATAACATTCAAGGGTCTCCTTCTTCCAAATCTTTGTCTATTCTGACACCAGGTATTCTAATCCATTGATTGTGATTAGGGTAATCACAACTTTGATTACGGGTTCCGCACTGTCAAAGGCATCACAAACGAGTTCATAGCCCTCGTTAATGTTGTCGTCTTGTTTGGGCGACATTGGGAATGAGAGAAATTTTGGATTAGGAAGAGGAAGAATTTGTCGACACAAGGATTTTGTCTCGAGAATTTGGAGAGCATGTCGACAGGGTTTGTTTTCGACCTATTTATATGTTTCTAAACACAGAAAGTCAAAAGGCACGTTGAAATACACTTAATGTGTCGACACTGTTGAGACAGTGTCGACACAGACTACTAAGGTCTCGACAAAGGTATTTATTACTATGTGTCGACACCAAACTGAGTGTCGACATAACTTTCTTGAAGTGTTGACACCAACTACTCAGTGCCGGCACAGACTTCTTTCTGTGTCGACACAGAATTACTTAGTCAAATTTGTCATTCTATTCTATGTTCAGCATTCCTAATTCAATTTTGAAATTATTGAATTTAGTTTCATCCAGTGGTTTGGTGAACATGTCAGCAATTTAAAAATTAGTATTGACGAATTCTAAACTGATATCTTCCTTTTCAACATGATCTCTAAGTAAATGAAATCTTATTTCTATGTGCTTAGTTCTGCTATGTGAAATAGGATTTTTAGTAATAGAAATAACACTTATAGAATCACAAGATAATGGAGTTCTACTTACCTTGAGACCATAGTCTTCAAGTTGATGTTGAATCCATAATAGATGAGCACAGCAGCTGCCTGCAGCAATATATTCTGACTCAGCAGTGGATATTGTCACACTAGTCTGCTTTTTACTGCTCCAGGACACCAATCTTTCACCTAAAAACTGACATGTACCAGTAGTACTTTTCCTGTCTTCTTTGCATCCTGCAAAGTCTGCATCTGAATACCCAGTCAGTAGAAAATCTCTATTCCTAGGGTACCAAAGGCTAAGATTTGGTGTTCCCTAAAGATATCTCAAAATTCTTTTAACTACAGTATAATGAGACTCTTTAGGGCAGCTTGATACCTAGCACAGACACATGTAGCATACGTGATGTCTGGTCTACTAGCAGTTAAGTATAAAAGGGAGCCAATTATCCCTCTATACAAACACTCATCTACAGGTTTCCCTGCATCACCTTTGCCTATATGCATACTTGACCCCATTGGAGTTCTCATGGTGGAGGGCGACTGCGTGTCATACTTCTTAATCAACTCCTTGGTGAACTTAGACTGGGATATGGACAAGCCATTATCAGTCTGCCTAACTTGGAGTCCCAAGAAGAATTTAAGCTCACCCATACTACTCATCTCAAACTTCCCTTGCATAAATTTGGCAAACTTTCTACAAAGGTTGTTTTCTATTGATCCAAAGATAATGTCATCAACATATATCTAAACTAGGATCATCTTGCATTTTGATTCCCTAAAGAATAGAGTTTTGTCTATTTTCCCTCTTGAGAATTTGTTCTTAATGAGGAAAGTAAATAGGGTTTCATACCAAGCCTTAGGAGCTTGTTTCAAACCATATAGTGCCTTCTTAAGCCTATAGACATACTTAGGATAGACAGAATCTACAAAACCTGAGGGATGTTCAACATAGACTTCCTCTTTTAAGTCACCATTTAAAAGTGCTGACTTGACATCCATTTGGAATACCTTGAACCCTTGGTATACTGCATAGGCAAGGAATAGCCTTATTGCTTCCAACCTTGCCACTCGAACAAATATTTGATCGAAGTATATTCCCTCTTCCTGCATATAGCCTTTAACTACCAATCTTGCTTTATTTTTGGCTATGATGCCATTTTCATCTAGCTTGTTCCTGTAGATCCACTTAGTCCCTATGACATTATGATCATTTAGTTTAGGAACCAGCTCCCAGACTTTACACCTTCTGAATTGATTCAGCTCATCCTGCATTGCATCAATCCAGTTTGGGTCTTGTATGGCTTCTTCAAATTTCTTGGGTTCCATTTAGGACAGGAAACCTGAGCAAATAACTGTTTTCATGTTCCTGCTCCTTGTCTGGACACCATGTCTTGGATCACCAATAATTTGTTGTGCTAGATGATCCTTTATATTCCTTGTTACTGGAGGAAATCCATCTACACCTTGATTTTCTCCAATCTCTTCAACTTGTTGTACTTCATTATCCTCTTCAACAGCTAGAGGGTCTTGTACTCCCCCTGGACAGCACCCATCAATATCTTCATCCTGCCTTGCAGGTTGATCTTCATTAATGGTTAGCATGTCCATCTTTTCTTTTAAGCCTGTAGAGCTACAAGAATTGCTATACAGCTCACAGTTAATTATCTTAGATTCATCAAATACTACATGAACAGATTCTTCTACAACTTGTGTAGTCAAGTTGTAGACCCTGTATGCCTTACTATAGTTGTTGTACCCAATAAATATCCCATCTTGGTATTTGGCAGCAAACTTAGTTAGGTAAGTCTTGTCATTGTTATGTACATAGCACTTGCTACCAAAGATCCTAAAATAGGATATATTTGGTTTTCTACCTTTCATAATCTCATAGGGTGTCTTTTTGTGGCTTTTGGTGATGGAAAATCTATTGAGAACATGACATGTAGTATTTATTGCCTCAGCCCAAAAATATTCTAGGAGAGAAGTGTCACTCAGTAGTGTTCTTCGAGCCTCAATAAGTGTCCTATTCTTTCTTTCAGCAATACCATTTTGCTGATGAGTTCTAGGTGAGGAGAATTCTTGATGAATCCCTAGTTATTCACAAAACTTTGTCATACATTCAGACTGAAATTCAGTTCCATGGTGACTTCTGATTTTGACCATTGAATTGTTAAGTTCATTCTAAATTTGTTTAACAAAATTGTGGAAGATAGTTGGGGTTTCAAATTTCTGCCTCAGGAAGAAAACCCATGTAAATCTAGAATAGTCATCCAAAATCACAAAGGTATAGACTTTCCTACCTAGACTATGAACTGGCATAGGACCAAATAGATCCATATGCAAGAGGTACAAACACCTCACTGAGTCTTTGGTATCAAGACTGTGAAAGGAGGATTTGGTCTGCTTGCCTTTTTGACAAGCTGAACATATACCACCCTTAATGCACTTGACTTGAGGACCATTCCTCACTAACTCTTTACTAAAAAGTTGTCCAATAGTCTTGTAGTAAAGATGAGCTAGCCTCATGTGCTATTTGACATAATGAGAGGATTTCTCATCAGCAACAAGACAAACAGGAGAATCATTATTCTCACTCACAAAATTTAGGCAATAAATATTTCCTTTTCTATAACTAGACAAGATGACCTTCTGATCACTTGTCTTTTTAATCTGACACCCATTCTTAATAAATGAAGTGTCATAACCAAGATCACTCAATTGGCTTATGCTTATTAGGTTATGTTTCAGACCCTTCACATAAGTCATTTGAGTGATAGTGATGGAACTATTAGAAATGTTACCAAACCCTTTGATGACCCCTTTTTTAGATCCACCAAAGATCACTTTGGGTCCATTCTCTATAGGAGAGTAGTCCTTTAGCATTCTCCTTGTTCCAGTCATGTGCCTAGAACATCCACTGTCCAAATACCATATAGGGGTATGGTCACTTGGACTCACCTGCATCAAATAGAATTTCTTAACCTTAGAACCCCAATAATTATTGGGTCCTAAGTTCAGGTTAGACTGAAACCTATCATACTTACCAGCAGTCTTTCTAACAAGTAAGCTGACATTCTTCCTGACAGTTGTGTTGTACCAACAATCAATGGCATAATGGCCTACCTTGCCACAACACTAGCACTCATATCTATTATATCTTCTTTTCAATACAGTTTTAATAGCATTGCTGTCAGCAGTCTTGAAAACTGTAGGTTGAGTGGTTCTATTCTTGAGAGCTGGGCTGGAGCATCAACCATTGATGATTCATGATGACCATGTGTGATATCATGATCATATCTGTTAGTTGGCTGCCACACTTTTCTGAAAGAAATGGGGGGTTTGAAGGCTAGTGGCTGAATTGGGGCTTTACCATTTATTTTGGAATTGGAAGCCCTTGCATTTCACTTAAAGCCTAATCCTGTCTTGCCCTTTTGTGAATAAAGTCATCAATTAAGGGTAAGACTGATTTTGGCTTAGAGAATTTAGCCACCAGATCCTTCTCTCTCTGAAGTTTGATTCCAGACTTTTGATTTGATCATTCTTGAATGTAATTGTACCCATCTGAATAATAGTTATGTTTTTCAGTTTGGCAACTTCATTCATCTTTAGATCCAACATTTTTTCTGAATCTGATGCAACCATCTTAAGAGATGCAATTTCCTTAGTCTGACTTTTAACAAGGTTCCTGCTTCTCATAAGTGCTTTCAACAAATCACCAAATTTATCAATGAGTTGATGAACAACCCCTTTAAATTCAGATCCATCCACATCTCTTGATGCAGATGCTTCTGATTCTGATCCAGTGTAATAATTAGAACCTGATGACATATTGTTTACCTTTCTGGGACCAGGCTGATCCTAGCAATGATCTTCATCAGTCATAGCCATCAACCCTTTGCTATGAGGATCTTCAATCCCATTGATAGAGTCCATTATTTACAAGAATTCTATCTCTTATGAATCCTCTTCAGTTGTAAACAATCCAATGTATGCTTCAGCTTCAGCTTCAGCTTCAGAATCTGATGATGAGGAATCTGTCCATCTTTTCTGCTTCTTTGCAACAAAGGATTTCTCCTTCTTGCTCTGGTATTGAAGTTTCTTTTTGTCAGTAGATTCCTTTCTTTTTTTAGGACAATCAGCAACTACATGTCCAGGTCTATTGCAACAATAGCAAATAATCTTAGTTGAAGTTAATTTGCTAGGTTTAGTGCCATACCTGTCGTTTCTAGAAGATTTCTTTTTCTGATAATAATCATCCTTGGACTGTGAGGAGGATGGCTTGGATCTCCACTATTTTTTTCTTTAAGAATCTTTGAAATTTCCTTGTGAAAGCAGCAAAGTACTCATCAGAATTATGGTTGTCTGATGTGTGATTGTCAGAATTTTTTGAGATAACTTCAGCAGCTTTCCTAGGAGGAGATGGAGACGTCCTCCTATCCTTTCTTGTGGCTTTAGCCTTGAAGTCCACTGACTTTTCTATGTATTTAGCCTTATTTTTTTTCTCTTCCTCTTTCCTGGCCATAAGCTGCATTTCATATGATAGAAGTTTTCCAAATAGTGTAGAAGGAGAAATTTTTGCAAGTCTGGCCACTTCCCTGATGACACATATCTTGGTGTTCCTATCTTTAGTTAGTGATCTAAGGAATTTATCATTGAGATCATATGTGCTAAAAACTCTTCCATATGACATCAGTTCATTTACTATTCTGAAAAACTTCTTGTAGCACTCAGTTATGCTGTCAGTTTTGACATGTCTAAGGCTCTATTTGTTTGGGCGTTTTGCTTCTCCATTTTGGGCAAACGCTGCCGGAAGGAGGGTAAACAAATGAACCTACGGTGGCGTTTGATCCGTTTCCACCTACACGCATTGAGAAATGCCCCAAAAAGCTCCGTTTGGAGCAGCCACCTCCCCCCTCCGGTTCGAACTCTCCGTTTCCACCCGCCGGATCGACCCGCCACCGCTGAACCAAATGAAGCCTAAAATATTCATACTCCTGATTAAGCATAGACTTTGTGTATTGTCTCACTTCTTCTGATCCCTCCATGTAGACAATCAAAGTGTCCCACATATCTTTGGAGGTCTTGTAGTGAATCAAGTTTTGGAAGGTTGAGTCATCTATAACACTGACTATTATATTCTGTGTTCTCTTATCCATAGTAGCTAAGATGATCTCATCCTTTGTCATTTCAGAATAATCTTTTAGAATTCTAAGATTTGCATCAAGAACTGAGATTTTCATTGGAATGAAAGGCCCTTCTTTAACTGTAATATAGATTCTTGGATAAGATGCTTCCATAAACAATCTGACTCTCTCCTTCCATATACCAAAAATTTCTTTCCTACAGGTGGGTAACTTCATGGATCCAAGTTCCTTGTGATTTTCTCTTGAACCCATTTTGTCTTAATGTTAACTGCCATACAGATCTATTCAGACTATTAAGTTTATTTCTTGAGTAACCTGGCTCTGATACCACGTGAAAGAATTGGTTTCAAGATGAACTAAACACCTAGAGGGGGGGGGGTGAATTGGTACAATTCTTTTTTATTGTTTAGGCACACAAATTTATAACAATAAGACCTGTTATGCACACTGTCACAACACAGATAAAAATAAACACAGCACACACAAAATACACACAGTTTTATAGTGGTTCCCCAAGTGATGGGTACATCCACTTCCCCCCTTCACCTATCTAGCATTATACTAGACTCGGCCTAACTTCCTTTTTACTTCTCAGATCCTCAGATCTTACAACTCAGAACCCTGAATGGTTCCTACAACTCAGACTTCAGCAAGTCCTACAGCTCAGATTCTCTCAAAGAATCCTACCTCAGAGTGAGTCTACACTCCTACAACTCAGGCACACAGGACCTACCTCAGTCTCTTCCACAGGCCTACAACTCAGAGATATTAATCCCCTACCTCAGACACTCAGCCCTACCTCAGCCTTTATAATTTAGACTTACAACTCAGATCTATAATAGATCCTACAGTAAATTGATAATAGAAAAGAATTAATCCTTCACCCAGGTAGAGAGAGAAAGGGATGAAGGTTTCTTGATCAGTTCTTGATAGAACAAATAACTTAGAATCAACCTGTCTTAGCTTCTTCAAAGCTTCTTGAATTTAAACAAACTAGGGCTTATCTTCTTGTGAAGTGGAGTTGATCCTCAATCCAGCTTCCTTCTTCTTTTCAGAATTAAATTTGAATTCTTCTTGCAGACTTGTTCAGGATCTGCTAGAGACTTGATGACTTCTGGATGAAGACTTCTCTTCTTTTTCTTGGACTGGTTTTGTCTTTTATGCTTCAAGCTCTCTATCTATCTGATGATAGAACATGTCTTTATATAGGCTTTATCCAAGGTAACCGGCTGATCTGATTCATAACAACCTTCTGACATGATAGCTGTCAAGTCACCAGTTGCTTCATTATACTTTGTCTCAGTCAGCAAAGTGTCGAGATATTCCTTTAAATGTGTCGACACAAATAGACTATGTGTCGACACAATCCTTGGTGATGTCGACACAGCTCCCATAAAGTCGACATAGCACTTCTCTATCTTCTTTACTTAGCTTCTGCAGAATATGTCGACACAAGTCTTGTATGTTGACACAATCACTTCTTGTCTTGACATAGTTAACTTCAACAAAAATTCTGGTGTGTGTCAACACAAGTCCTGTGTGTCGACACAGTTGTTGCTGACTGAGCTTTCTGTGTGTCGACATAAGTCCTGTGTGTCGACACAGTTGTTGTTGACTGAGCTTTCTGTGTGTTGACACAGTTGTTGTCGACTGAACTTTCTGTGTGTCGACACAAGTCCTGTGAGTCGACACAGTTCTTGTCGACCAATTTTCTGTACATCAACACAAGTCCTGTGTGTCGACACAAACTGGCTTCTGGTGTCGACACAGCTTTTTCCAAGTGTCGACACTTGTACTTAGAAAATTTTTCTTGAAATTTCTTAACCTGCACAATGAAACTCAAAACACCATCAAATACACATTGAGACAAATATCCTATAATATTAAAAACAATATTGTAACAAAAACAATGATAAAAAGTCTTCTCTCTGACATTCTTTGTAAAAGTAGATCTTGAAGCTTGGAGAACTCAGAAAGTTGAAATCTTGAATAACTTGAATCTTGGGTCTTCACCCGTCTAGATTTGGAGGAATAGAAGTCTTTAGAAGGCAGCAATCCAGATGTAGAGGTCGAGGAAGACGAGTTTGTGGATCCGTTTGTGGATCGAGTTTGTAGATCTGTTTGTGGTTCGAGTGAGTAGATCCATTTGTGGATCGAGTTTGTAGATCTGGTTTGTTGATCGAGTTGTAGGAGAGTTTGTTCACCAAGTAGTAGTAGCGTCATCTCCGAGTTGTAGGAGTTGCGGCTCCGAGGTGTAAGATTTGACGAAATCTGAGAAAGGTGAAGTAGCTGAATCTAGCCCTTCGTGGTAGATAGGTGATACGGGAAAGTGGACGTACCCAACTCGGGGTACCACTATAAAATCTCTGTGTTTGTTTGTCTGTTTGATTTTTAGATAATTTTTATTCCGTCAAAAGACACAAACATCACCTATTCACCCCCCCCCCCCCCTCTAGGTGATTTAGGTAGACGTTAGATACTTTTAATTGGTATCAGAGCCAGGTTCTGTTCGATAAGGCTAACACCTTGAACAAGATCCCTGATCTAGCATTTAGAGATTCCGCATATTCACCACAGATAAGAGAAAAGACATGTCATCTATGAAGTTGCATGTATGCACGAAAGATAACTTTCCCATGTGGAAAGAAAGGGTGATGTTCTTCATGTAAGATACGGATCCCAGAATTTTTCAGATAGTGGAATGACCACATATACCTACACAAGCTTCAACTCTAAATCCGACAATTATGATCCCTAAGAAAATGGACTTAATGAAGGATGAAATTTCTTTAGTCTCCTCTAATAAGAAAGCGAAGAACATCATTGCAAGCTCAGTGGTCGACTCTATGCTCCAAAACTTACACCACTGCAAGTCTGCCAAGGAAATGTTGGATTAGTTAGTAGTTCTGATGGAAGGGATAGAAGAAGTTCGAGACGATCAAATATTTTTAATGAATCAAGAGTACAAAACATCTAAGCAAAGATCAAGCGACTCTATTGCTGACAGCTTAAAAAAAATTCAAGATCGTCAACGGCCCCAGGAACTTTGGTCGCACATTCACTAATGGCGAGCTCAACGACAAATTTCAAAGATCCTTGACTAAGGACTTTGATACAAATGTCGTTGCCATTAGGGAAATTGGGAAGTTGCCAGAAATCGACCCCCAGAAACTGTTTGGCAAATCGCTCTCCTACGAACTCCAGATGAACACCAGGAAGAAGGAGGAGCAATGCAATAGAACTTCTAGCAAAGAAAAGTTGGTGGCTCTGAAGGCTGAAGGGTAGAGAAAGTCTAAAGGTGTGTCACCCGTAAGGGCACGAGCTCCTAATACTCTAGAAGATTCTGAGCTAAGGACGTCTGGCTCCGAGTTATCGGATGGAGAGTTTTCTCTTATCTCCAAACAGTTCAAGAAACTGCTGAGCGAGAGGAGATAATTGAAAAATCGGTCATCCTCTTCAGATTCCAGAGGATCACGTCGTGACGGTGATCGAAAGACGAAAAGCTACAACAAGGAGGACAAGTATAAATCAAAATCGAACAAACAGTTTGCCTATGACATTGTTTGATACTGTTGTAATGAGTCAGGAAATATGATTGCGAAGTGTCCGTATAAGAAGAAGGATGATTCCAAGAAGGAAGAAAAGAGATCCTTCAATGGAAAGAGAAAAGAAGAAAAGAGTTTCATTGCCAAGAAGCCGAAGACTCTCAATGACAGTGACTCGAGTGAGTTGAGGTCTGAAAATGAGGGAGCCTACTTCGGGCTTATGGCACAATCAGACGAGGAAGTGGACAACTCTGAGTACTACGGGAAGGTAAATTCGCACACCATACTCTCTGAGTCTGATACGTCCACTAATGGTCATGAATACTATTCTTTAGATGAGGATGAATTAGAATTGATGGCTCAGCATGAACATCTATTAAAGGCTTTTGACAAATGTCGTAAGGTAGTCTGAAAGTAGTCAAAAGAGATAGCCACCCTCAAGGCAGTGGAGATTAATCTGAAGGAAGAAATTGCAAAATTACTTCCTCTCAGAGATGAAATCCACTCCTTGAAAGAGGAACTGAAGGGCTCCACTGAGATATTGAGTCTGAAAGAAAATATCTTGATGAGCTGGAAGAAAATCTCGCGGTGGAGAGAAAACTTGTTGAGAGTTTCTCCAAGCCGAAGAAAGTTCTCCCTCTGATTGATGAGTTTTCAGCTCAGAAGAAGGGTAGTGGTCTTGGCCACGTAGCTGGAAAGGGTAAGGCTGCCAAGAAATCTAGTGCCAAAGAAAAGGGGAAGGCACCCATAGGTCAACCCTCGTTTAGGAAGGTAATCTTCCCGACGAATAAGTTTGACCTTAAGTCATCCTATGTTCATCATGCTAGGCCGACTTATGTAGAACCCAAGAACAGATACCAGGGATGGACCCGTCCCCGTAACTATGGTGCCAGTGTTTTCAAAGCACCATTTAAAGAAATTCAGAAGAAAGGTTACGGTCCATATGTCCATGGACACAATATTAAGAAGGCATCAAAAGGTAAAAATGTTGTACCTAAGGCTAAGGGGATGGGGAGCTCCTGTGTATGCTGCAACTAGGATGCCTCCACCTCAAAGAATGCTGCCCCTACTAGACCTCAATTCTAAAAGGTAAAACAGGAGCACAAGACCCAAATATGTTTGAGTTCCTAAGGTAATATGATCTATTTTTGCAGGTATGTCTAAAGGCCACCAAAAATCTGATCTGGTATTTAGACAGTGAATGCTCTCGGCACCTGACCGGGACAAGAGGCCTTTTACTTGAGTATACCCCAGTCGAAGACGGACCAAAAGTGATCTTTGTAGGGTCGGATAGGGGAACAATAAAAGGTTATGGTATGATTCCCAACACTGTAGTCTCTTTCGCAGACGTAGCTTATATTGAAGGATTACACCATAATCTTATAAGCATAAGTCAACTATGTGACAACGGCTACATTGCTGAGCTATGCAAGGACAAGTGTTTGATAAAGTCATCTGCAAATTTGGAGACGGTCTTAAAAGGCACTCAGAGTAGAAATATTTTCTGTTTGAATTTTCTTTATTTAGACAATTCTACACTAGTGTATTTTTTGGCTAAAAGAAGTGCACATCTCTCTGTGACCAATGACACAAGAGATTAACACATAATAATTTCAAAATTATAAATATGTTATTTTCTCACAACCAGTGCGTGATGCCCCCAGCATTAAGTGCCTTAAAGAGAGTCCAAGTCACTCCTGTAAAATGGGTAAGCAGACACAGGATACCTTCAAGGGTATTGCTAAAAAAGATTTTTCAAGAAATTTATACTTACTTCATATGGACTTATTCGGTCCTATGCTAATTCACAGCTTAGGAGGTAAGGTCTACACATTAGTAATTGTTGATGACTACTCATGTTTTACTTGGGTGTTCTTTCTGAAACACAAGTCAGACACCTTCAAGTCTTTCACCAATTTTCTCCGGCAAATTCAGAACGAACTAAATTGCTTAGTGGTCAAAATAAGAAGTGACCATAGAACAGAGTTTGATTCTGGTTCCATGACATGATTCTGTGAAAGTCAAGGTAACTTTCATGAGTTTTCCTCCCAGTGCAGTCCACAGCAAAATGGAGTTGCTGAGAGAATGAATAGAACCCTAATTAAAGCATGTACAACTATGTTGAACGACGCTTCACTTCCTGAGTGCTTTTACGCTGAAGCAGTCAACACAACGTGTCACATGCAAAATAGAGCACTTATCAACAAAAGCTATCGTAAGACCCCCAATGAGCTATTGAAGGGCAGAAAACCGATCATGTCCTATTTTAGAATCTTTGGAAGTAAATGCTTCGTACACAATAATGGGAAGTATTACCGGACTAAGTTTAGTGAAACATATTTTGAAGATATTTTTGTAGGATATAGTAGCCATAGTAAGGCATATAGGATTTTTAATAAGAAAACTCCGGTGGTAGAAGAGTCAATTCATGTTGTATTTGATGAGACAAGCATGCTCTGCAACAGCTCGTCTAATGTTATTGGTGCAGATGCAAGCACCAGATTTAAGGAACTAAGCTTGGATAAAGCTATCAAGGAAGAAGCTCCAAGCTCAGTCAAGCTTGTTGATCCAGGCTTGGTGGATGAAGAACCTTTAGAGGAAGAATTGCCATAATTTACAGAGGATGCACCAGATGTTGCAGAGCCTGCTGGATAGAGATCAAGAAATTTATGGTTCATACACCTAAGAGATCATCTAGCTGATCAAATAATAGGAGAGACATGCGACGACATCAAAACTAGAATAGGTACAGCTAATGAGATTATGCATCTTAGTTTTCTGTCTCAGGTTGAGCCAAAGAAGTTCGAAGAGTCAAATAAGGATGCTTCTTGGATACTAGCAATGCAAGAGTAGCTCAATCAATTTGAACGTTGCAAAGTCTCGAAGCTGGTACCCAGGATAAATGAATAGAATGTGATTGGAACCAAGTGGATATTCATAAACAAGCTGGACAAACACAGAGTAATCATCAAGAACAAGGATAGACTTATAGCACAAGGCTATAGATAAGAAGAGGGGATCGACTTTGACTAGACCTTTGCTCCAGTGGCTCGGATCGAGGTGATCAGGTTATTTCTTACGTGTGCTGCCCTCAATGGCTTCACTATCTACCAAATGGACATGAAGTCAGCATTCCTCAATGAGAATCTGAAAGAGGAAGGATACGTAGCGCAACCCTCAGGTTTTGTAAACTCTCAATTCCCTAAGCATGTGTACTTTTTAAATAAAGCCCTATATGGCCTGAAACAAGCTCCAAGAACTTGGTATGAGACGTTGTCTGGCTTTCTTCTTGAGAATAAGTTCACAGGGAAAAATATAGACAAAACATTATTTCTTAGGGAAGTTAAAGAAAAGATTCTGTTATTGCAAATTTTTGTCGATGATATTATTTTTGGCTATACGGAAGACAACCTTTGCAAAGAGTTTTTCAAACTTATGCAAGGGAAGTTTGAAATGAGCAGTATTGGAGAGCTGCAGTATTTCTTAGGAATTCAGGTGAGGCAATCTGAAGATGGAATTTTCATCTATCAGATGAAGTTTACCAATGAGATTCTTAAGAAATTTAGAATATAGAACACAACCTCTATGAGGACTCCAATGGATTCAATTGTATCTTTGGACAGGGATGAGAGAGGGAAAACTTTTGATGAAACTAAGTATAGAAGCATAACTGGATCCTTGCTCTACCTGACTGCAAGTAGACCAGATATAATGTTTTTGACATGTGTCTGCGCTAGATATTAGGCGAACACTAAAGAATCTCATTACATTGCTGTAAAGTGGATTTTAAGATACCATAGGGGTATATCTAATCTTGGCTTGTGGTACCTAAGAAATAATGATGTCGAGCTAATTGGTTTTTCAGATGCTGATTTTGCATAAAGCAGGGATGATAGGAAAAGTACTTCCAGGATGTCTCAATTCCTCGGAAGATGACTTATCTCATTGAGCAGTAAGAAGCAGAATAATGTGGCAACTTCTGCTATCGAGTCAGAGTATATATCTGCGGGTACTTGTTGCGCACAACTTCTATAGATAAGGAATCAACTAGAAGACTAAAATTTGAAGTTCAGAGAGATTCCAATGTGTTGCGACTCATCCAGCGTAATAGCGATTGCAAACAATCCAGTCTTCTACAGCCGGACAAAGCACATCGAGGTGTGTTATCACGTCATTCGGGAGCATGTGGAGAACAAGTATATAGCCCTCAGCTATGTTCCGATGGACAAGCAAGTCACAAATATTTTCATGAAGCCGCTAGACGAGGCCAAGTTTTTGTTTTTCAAAACGGAACTAGGTATGCTGAATATTGACTCCTGAAGAAATGTTTTCAAAGGAAAATTCTATCTTACTATATTGGATCAGAATAACCGATGATAAAAAAGGTACGTGCCTTCTAGGTCAATTTTAAAATATATATATATGCAATATATATATAGTCTAGGGGGGCAACCACACAGTCTATTTGACGAAACCCCAGTCGATTCGCCGAAAATAGAAACCCGACGATTTGGCTCCAGCGACCACTACAATGTCAAATGGGTTCCATATTTATTGTTAGGATTGTGATCGTCTTCCAATCCCTAGCCGGCTGAAGAACATGATTGTCCCACCGATTTTGTGTCGTAGTGATCTCCCGACAACCTCGGTTTCGTCGTTTCCACCAAGCAGCAGTCCTACAATTTTCCGATTTCAGATTCCTATTATTGATTCTCCATGGCTCCTAGATGCACCAGTGGATTGCTACGTGGAGGAGAGTTGGTCCGCACAAGGTTTGTTGATGTTTCAGATGAATTCAGAAATGTTATTCTAATGTTGGAGACAGCTGGACTCTCTTTCGTCTTAGAACACCCATGCAAAGTTCTGGACAACAATGTTCTTGAATTTTTCTACAATACGAAGCTCCGACACGAAGATACAGTTATCAAGAGCAAAATTCAGAAAAGCATAGTTAAAGTCAAAGCTTCACTCCTCACTCGGTATTTGCAGCTTCCGGCTTGTGAATAAGCGGCTTACCTCAACGAGGACGATTTTGCAAGAGCTCTACTATTCTGTGGACTACCTAGAGGCGCTAAGGAAGTTAAAAGAAAAGGGATGAACGAAGAAGGAAAGCTATTGTCAGATATTATCAGAAAAGTGTTTCTTTGCAAGACTGGATCACACAATTATCTTTCTTCAGAAATGTTCATGATCATAGCAACAATCATCTACAGAAAGAGAACAATCAACTGCAGAAAGAGAATGGACTGGAGTGCGATGCTGTTTGAGAAAATAAAGGACAGTCTCCGCACACCTAACTTTGGAAGGATTACAACTTGTACCTGAATCAAATGTATCGTGACAAGTTCGATATGACCAAACGACTGCTTATCCATCACTTGAAGAAGATTGACTCATCTATCTTCTCAAGATGGGATCAGAGGATTGTTCGGCAAGGGGGAGCCCCTAATGTGGATGAGGAAGAGGAATTTCAAGCTCCTGAGGTTAGGATTACCTCTCCTCACCTTAGGATATTCCCGCGAGTTCGAGGGCAGGAATATAGGGGGAGTCAGTCATTCTAGTTGCAGAGATAGAATCAGCTGACAGAGGTAGCTCAGTTTGCTCAGGACAATGTTGAGGAGTTGGTGCTTGAGTAGGCAGAGGCTCCAACCATTGAGGAAGTACTGTAGAGGAAGAGGATTAATATGATGTTGATGATGCTGCTATTGAGATGAGAATTGATACAGATAAGTATGTTGATGCTGAGGTTAATGCTGTTAATGTACTCATGGTAGTGGAGAATCCGATAGTCCCTCTCCCTGAAATTATTCTGCTTCATCTTCTGAGGGGGAGGTGACTAAGTGATGTAGGCCTCTACCGCGTACACTAGACAGGGTTAAGGGAATGAAACGAACGGCACACTCAATCCACAATCTCCCACGCACTAGATTCAATCGCAGCGCACTCGCAAACGGGTTATCACAGTTCACCAACGTACGGTAGCCACTCCGCGGGAAGGTCAAACGAACGGCGATAGGCCGACGTTCTCCCAAGCTAAAAGGACCAATATTGGGTCCGACCGAGCGAAAGTTGTACCAAAAGAGATCTACCCAAAGTGCGATCAAAAATGGTAGATCTCTCCCAACAAAAATGCGGGGCTCGCCAAACCCTTTCGGAAATATCGCGATTAAGGTCGATGCAAATCCAAAGGGAAAAAAACCACGAGGAATCTAACGATTCAAATCCAACGCAAAAATTATTTTTGTCCACTAGAACATCAAGAGGGAATCACATGTGAGTGGAGAGGATCGTTACCCAAGTCGGAATAGATGATTCCGACTACCTTTGAAGGGGTCGCTCTTCCACGGTTCCGCCGGAGTCGCGCCGATTGGAGAGATAGATCGTCCGCCTTGGCCGCTTCACACCAAGGTCCCATTTCCTCACCGTTGAAGGAGGTCTTTCTCGGTTAAGGCTTCACGAGAAGAGGGGGCAGCCGGGTTCTCTTCAAAGGGGGTGCTCGAGTGGAGAGAAAGGTGGTCGGGTCCTCTTCCAAATGGGTTGCTTGAGTGGAGGAGATAGGTGGCCGGTTGGGTTGTGGGTGGTGAGAGGAGGTGGAGGCTTGGAGGAGGGGTTGAAGGAGTGGGCCGGCCAAAGTTTTAGAGAGAGAGAGAGAGAGAGTGAAGGGGGGCAGCCAAGAGAGGTAGAGAGAGATGAGGAATAGCAAGAATAGTAAGTTTAGGGTTTCTTCTCATTCAACTAAGTTAAACAAAGCATACATGCCTATATATAGGCTTAACAATAAGTCTTGGCCATATGTATCCCAAAATAAAAATAAAAATAACACACCAAATGGCTACATGGAGCCTTCTATAAAATATCCCAAATAAAATAACATACTAATAATAAGATAAATTTAACTATATATTTGTCTTGCGTCGAGGGCGGAAATTGTAGCGCCACTCCATACGAACACCACAGTGACGCGAGTCCTTTGTTGGAGACGAAGGAGAGTCTTCCGTTAGCGTGTCGTCATCAACAACTTGGGGGTCGTCGTCAACTTGGGGGCCGTCGTCCACTTGGGGGGCCGTCGTCGCCACCAATCCTCCCCCGCTTGAAAGGACTCATCACCGATGAGTTGTCTTGAAGATACCATCGGAGAAGAACACCATCCAAGATATCCACTTCCGCTTCCGGGAGCCAAGAGTCATCAGAGGCGGGGTGATCACGCCAGCGGATCAAGTATCGGCGCACATCGCCATCAGCAGTGGGAAATACGTCATCCTGGAGAATCCTGTCTGGCAAAAAAGCGGTCCTGGCAAACCTGGGAAAAGCATTAGGCAACAAAGGGGGAAAATATATATCATCAACATGTAGCGTACCTCCGTTGGAGACCGACAGAGAGAGCGAGCCCTTACCCCCCTCAACCACATACCCATGAGAATCTATAGTGGAACTAAACGGGCAGGAAGATAGTTCTAGTGGCGGAGTAATATATGGCGTTAAATCCGAAACATTAAAAATAGGGGAAATACCCCAATCAGTTGGCAATTCCAAAAGAAAAGCATTGTCTCCTAACCGTTTTAAAATACGAAAAGGTCAAGCTCGCCGATCCGCTAACTTTTTAAGGTGCCCGTAGGCAACCGTTCAGGGATGAGACGTACCATGACTAAATCGCCCACTTTCAAGGGAGGCACTCTCTTATGTGCGTTGGCATGAACTTGATAAGACGCGTAGTGAGTGGTAAGCGTTTCATTTATGCGTTTGTGAAGATCATGGATGTGAGAGGCAAAGTCCTGTGCAAATTGACTTGACTTAAATGATGGCGGTAACGGAAGCAAGTCAAGGGGCACGAGAGCTTTATAACCGTGCATGATCTCATTCGGGGACAAACCCGTGGACCTATTTTTGGAATTATTATATGTTAACTGAGCATGAGGGAGGATAAGGTCCCATGTACCCTTGTGGTCTCCCACAAGGCATCGAAGCAAACTACCTAAACTTCTGTTCACAACTTCTGTTTGTCCATCCGTCTGCGGATGGTACGCGGAAGAGAATAGAAGTTTGGTGCCCATAATCCTCCACAGGGTCTTCCAAAAATAACTAGTAAACTTCACATCCCTATCAGTAACTATAGACTTCGGAACTCCCCGATGGCCTACCACCTCTTTAAAATATAATTGTGCAACGTGTGATGCGTCGTTGGTTTTATTGCAAGCGATAAAATAAGCCATTTTAGAGAAACGATCTACAACAACTAAGATAGAGTCGTGACGTCGAAATGTGATTGGGAGGCCGAGAATGAAGTCCATGCTAACGTCTTCCCAGGGAATAGATGGAATCGGAAGAGGGGTATAAAGCCCCGCATTAGTTTTGTTCCCCTTAGACAGTTGGCACGCTCGACAACTACCCACGATCTTACTAACCATGGCCTTAAGACCGGGCCAATAAAACTTGTCTTCAACTAACGTGATCGTCTTGTCACGGCCAAAGTGTCCACCTAATCTGCCACCATGCAATTCCCACACTATGAAGTGGCGTAGGGAGGAACGGGGGATGCAAAGCTTCGAATGGTTAAATATGTAGCCGTCCCGAATGTAAAAAGAAGTAATGGTTGTCGGCGAGTCATCTTGAGTGGCGAAATAGATATCCTTAAAATCTGGGCAGTGGACGTACTCGTCCTTAATCCTATCGAAACCAATCACCTTTACTTCTAGCTTGGAGAGCAATAACGAAACACGACTAAGGGCGTCGGCTACGTGGTTGAGAGTCCCCTTGAGGTGTTTGATAATGAAAGTGTACTCCTGTAAATAGGAGACCCATTTGGCATGTCTAGGACTAACCTTAGTTTGAGAGTTAAGAAACCTTAGCGCTTCATGATCGGATAGGATGACAAACTCCTTAGGAAGTAAATAATGCCGCCAATGTTGGAGGCATCGAATGACCGCGTAAAACTCCCGATCATAATTGGAATAATTAAATTTTGGACCTGCTAGTTTCTCACTGAAATACCCCACAGGGTGGCCTTCCTGACTCAACACTCCACCAATTCCCACTCCAGACGCATCACATGTCAACTCGAAAACCTTGGTAAAATCCGGTAGTCGCAAAAGGGGGGCTTCCGACATGCGCGATTTAATTAATTGGAACGCCGTAGTGGCTGAGTTCGTCCATGTAAATTCACCTTTTTCATGCACTCGGTAATAGGGGCCATAATACTACTAAAATCCTTAATAAATCGCCGATAAAATGTAGCGAGCCCGTGAAAACTCCTAACATCCCGAATGTTGGCGGGCTCGGGCCAATCTCTAATGGCATGCACTTTCTTGGGGTCTACGTGGATCCCCTTCGAACTCACAATATAACCGAGGAACTCAACCGATGTCACATGGAAGGTACACTTCTTAATGTTCACGAATAATTTTTCCGATCTCAGCGTGGTAAGGATGGTTCTTAAATGTGACTCATGATCAATCGTGGAGGTGCTAAATACCAAAATATCGTCAAAATATACCACGATGAATTTTCCCATATAGGGTTGGAAGACGTGGGTCATCATCCTCGAAAACGTGCTCGGCGCATTGGAAAGTCCAAACGGCATAACTAACCACTCGTAGAGCCCTTCCTTAGACTTAAAGGCGGTTTTCCACTCGTCACCATCCCTAATTCGGATCTGATGGTAGCCACTCCTAAGATCCAATTTCGAAAAAATCGTGGCACCGGCTAACATGTCCAATACATCATCCAAGCGAGGGATGGGAAAGCTATACTTAATAGAGATTTTATTAATGGCTCTACTATCCACACACATCCTCCAAGAGCTGTCCTTCTTGGGGGAAAGTAAGGCGGGCACGACACACGGGCTCTTGCTGTGGCGGATAAAACTCTTTTGCAATAAATACGAGATCTGGGTTTGCAACTCTAAGTGCGCGGAAGGGTTTAGCCGATAATGTGGGAGGTTGGGCAATGAAGAGCCCGGAATGAAATCAATGGCATGTTGGATTTCCCGCAACGGGGGTAATTCAGCCGGTAGCTCTTCCGGGTACATGTCCACAAACTCTTCTAGGAGTTTTCTCAATGCCGACGGCAAGTTCTCAAAAGGGGCTGCGTCTTCCTTAACTTGTAGGCACACTAAGGCATAGAGGACCCCATCTACAAAGGTAGTACGCTTCAATTCTTTCCTTCCTATCCGGCTCAACGTCTTCTTCTCGACCGGGACGACCGTATCCTTCGAGGGGGCCGAAGGATCCTTTGGCGGGGCGGGTTTTAAGAGTATGGTTCTGCCATTAAATTTAAACTCGTAAGTGTTGGCCCGACCAAAGTGGGTGACGTCATGATCGTACAACCAAGGGCGACCCAACAAGACGTTACAAGCATCCATAGGGATGACGTCACACCAAATCTGCTCAGAATAAGCTTTGATGGTAAGGGGTACCAAGCATCGCTTCGTCACAGGGAGGGACGACTTGTCTACCCAAGCCACCTTATAAGGGTGAGGGTGCGGCTCGGCAACAAGAGACATTCGTCTCACCGCGGCTTCAGAAATAACGTTCATGCAACTACCGCTATCGATGATCATCCTACACCATTTTTCACCACTCTTAAAATTCAACGTGAAAATGTTCGTCCTATTACAATCGTCTAACGCTCGAGGGGTCGCCAGGATACACCTCATAACCATCATACGGGGGTCATCCTCCATATCACTAGGCACTCCGACCGACTCGCTCTCTTCGCCCGCCTCGTAAGTAATGTCGTCGGCCCCACCGGCGGAATCTAACAGGGCTAATGGTCTGGGTGTAGTAGGACAATCACTAGCATAGTGCCCTTGGACCCCGCAAGGGTAACAGGTGACATTCGTTCTATTGACCCGGCCCACCGGGACTCTCTCACCCGAGGGGTTTCTATCATTCCTAGCCGTTACGACTATGGAGGTCGAGTCGGGGGACTGATACTTTCCTTTATCCTTATAGGTGGCGGTGGGAGGCGGTCCTAAAATTGACTTCCCCTTTTGGAACGAGCGAGACTTGCCCTTAAGCGCATTGTGCTGCTCAATATCTAAGGCAGCGTTGAAAGTGGTGTGCAAATCGGTGTGACCATAACGCAGAAGCTTTCCTTGGATGTCGGGGTTTAGTCCCTTACGGAACCTGGAGAGGGTGACCTCGGGCATCTCTTTCATGTCACACCTAACCATCATGTCCTTCAGCAAACTCATATACTCAGACACCGACCTAGTCCCTTGCTTAAGGGTGGCTAAATCATCGAACATTTGTGTTCGATGGTAAGTAGGGACGTACTGTTCCGTTAGCCTAGACTTCATTGCATCCCAGCCTATGGGCAACGCTCCGTTCTCGACCCTCATACGCCGCTCTTCATTCAGCCAAAATATTTTAGCGCGCCCTAGCAACTTCATTCTCGCTACTCGCACCTTATCCGCGTCGTTCAGGGTATACCACTCGAAATAACATACGATCTCCATGATCCAGTCCTGGAAGACTTGGGGATCTCCTAAACCATCGTAGGATGGTGGCTTGACTCGGACGGCCCGAGTAAGGGCAAACTCGTACGGTGCTCTTGGGGCGTTCTCATTAGGAGGGTGGGGGTAAGGGTTGTGATGTTCTCCCACCCATGGGTGAGCGGGTTGATTACGGGGTGCCCCGTGTGGTAACCCCAATCCGTGAAGATCCTCCTTAATGGCCGTCAACTGCTCCGTGAAATCCTGACAGAGCTCCTCAATCTCCGTGAGGGGACGACCCTCACCCCGGTCATCATCCATATTAGACGACGATGGAGGATATTCCGTACCGAGCCTAGTACGCATGCAAATAGGAAGACAACAGATTCAGGCAGACCCAAGAAGGAATTAATCCTGCTTAAAGACTATAGGAAAATAAATTTTTTTTTGATTTTCTTACAGGAAATAAAAAGAGGATTATTAAAAAATTTAGTTTGATTTTTTTGGCTGAAAAATAAGAAAACTAAGCCGCTATTGGCAGACCAAAAATAAATTTTTTTTGTGAAAACTAACGCGCAAACACAAGTGCAGGTTAACGTGCTAAAAAGAGGGGAGGGTGCCAATTAAAAAATTGACAAGAACCTCGCTTTGATACCAAAATTGATGTAGGCCTCTACCGCGGACACTAGACGGGTTAAGGGAATGAAATGAACGGCACACTCAATCCACAATCTCTCACGCACTAGATTCAATCGCAGCGCACTCGCAAACGGGTTATCACAGTTCACCAATGTACGGTAGACACTCCGCGGGAAGGTCAAACGAACGGCGATAGGTCGACGTTCTCCCAAGCTAAAAGGACCAATATTGGGTCCGACCAAGCGAAAGTTGTACCAAAAGAGATCTACCCAAAGTGCGATCAAAAATGGTAGATCTCTCCCAACAAAAATACGGGGCTCGCCAAACCCTTTCGGAAATATCGCGATTAAGGTCGATGCAAATCCAAAAGGAAAAAAACCACGAGGAATCTAACGATTCATATCCAACGCAAAAATTATTTCCGTCCACTAGAACATCAAGAGGGAATCACACGTGAGTGGAGAGGATCGTTACCCTAGTCGGAATAGATGATTCCAACTACCTTTGAAGGGGTCGCTCTTCCACGGTTCCGCCGGAGTCGTGCCGATTGGGGAGATTGATCGTCCGCCTTGGCCGCTTCACACCAAGGTCTCGTTTCCTCGCCGTTGAAGGAGGTCTTTCTCGGTTAAGGCTTCACAAGAAGAGGGGGCAGTCGGGTTCTCTTCAAAGGGGGTGCTCGGGTGGAGAGAAAGGTGGTCGGGTCCTCTTCCAAATGGGTTGCTTGAGTGGAGGAGATAGGTGGCCGGTTGGGTTGTGGGTGGTGAGAGGAGGTGGAGACTTGGAGGAGGGGTTGAAGGAGTGGGCCGGCCAAAGTTTTAGAGAGAGAGAGAGAGTGAAGGGGGGCGGCCAAGAGAGGTAGAGAGAGAGATGAGGAATAGCAAAAATAGTAAGTTTAGGGTTTCTTCTCATTCAACTAAGTTAAACAAAGCATACATGCCTATATATAGGCTTAACAATAAGTCTTGGCTATATGTAGCCCAAAATAAAAATAAAAATAACACACCAAATGACTACATGCAACCCTCAATAAAATATCCCAAATAAAATAACATACTAATAATAAGATAAATTTAACTATATATTTGTCTTGCGCCGAGGGCGGAAATTGTAGCGCCGCTCCATACGAACACCACGGCGACGCGAGTCCTTTGTTGGAGACGAAGGAGGGTCTTCCGTTAGCGTGCCGTCATCAACAACTTGGGGGTCGTCGTCGTCACTTGGGGGCCGTCGTTGCCACCACTAAGACTTTGATATCAATTGCTTTCGAGGTTGACAGGTTTATCCGCATCCTTGAAAAGAGAGTTGCAAAGGCAACAGGTGTACCTCAAATTATTCCGGAGGTAATAGTGGAGATTTATGATGAGGAGGGAGATACAGATAAGCAGACTCCAGCTCTACCTGCTGCTGCAGATCAAGCTACTACTTCCAGAGCTCATTTTTATCTGATAGATGAGTTTCCCAGTGAGGATCTACCCAGCACTCCCATCCCAGAGCCTCTAGTGTTGACTACTGATAGTACATTTTTGTAGAGTATAGAGGTAATACTAGCCAAGCAGAAGGCACATTTTAATTCTTCTATGAAAAGTGTTCTGAAATAGATGAAAGAGACCGAAAGAGACCTGAATAGATGCATTGCTGAAGTTAAGATTCAAATGGAAGCACCTGATACAAAGATTGACTTATTTTTTGTTGAAGGACAAAAAGCTCTAAAGCTAAACATGGATGACCTCCAGTATTCCAAGAAAATAGTGGATAATGTTGATACAAATGCCAAGAATATGATTGCAGTGCACAATACTTCTATGGCTCATTATGACGACAGCTTGAATGCGTATGCTAATGCTCTAGCTAAAGAAGTCAGAAACGGGGAGGATTACTTAGAATCTAAGATGGCAGCTAAGGTCGATGCACTTGAAGCAGTAATGTTAGCAAATTTCAAAAGTGCAAATGACTACAATTATAACAACTATATGTGGCTACATGGTCATTGGACAGGACCTCAAGTACCTGTTGTGTCTATACCAGCTCATGATGAGACTCATCCTGCCCAGGATTACTCTCAGTATTGGTCAGACCCTGTTGGATCCCTAGTTTGATTTGGGCTAGGTTCACTAAGCTAGGATCATTTGACCAAACATGTACAGCCAGGGTCATAGTTGTGTCCTAGAGTCTAGGACAAGTCCTTAGAATCAACACTGCTAGAGACTCAAGACTTAGATAGATTTCATACTAAGTAAAATGAGTTCGATGTTCGTCGAACGCAGTTCGATGAAAGTCTTGCTCAGCTCGATGATCTCAGAGTAAATTCTTTGAGCTGAGCTCGAAAAACTTGTTACTCAGGTCGATGAACTTTGGACACTATACTTCAACACTTCAAGATCAGAAAACATCTCTATTTTTCTAAGTCCAGAATCATCTCCAGTCGAAGAACTCAGGATTCTCAGCTCGACGAACTCTGACCACAATAGCTAGAGTTATCCAGCAGTAGTTAGTGGTCCCCAGCTCGACGAAACCAATCTTAGGTCGACGAATTCTGGATACTTCACTTCAACACTTTCATCCAGAAGCATCTGAAATTATTCTAAGTCCATAAATATTTTGCTGAACTTCAGTCGATGAAACTAGTTATCAGCTCGAGGAACTCCATACACAGAAAAGGCAAAGTTTCTAAAGAATATTGTTCTGCTATCTGTTCGACGATCTTGGAACTCAGCTCGACGAACAGAAGTCATCTGGTCAATGAACTCAGCAACTCAGCTCGACGAACT
Organism: Platanthera guangdongensis; assembly: GCA_039583875.1. Classification (NCBI taxonomy): domain Eukaryota; kingdom Viridiplantae; phylum Streptophyta; class Magnoliopsida; order Asparagales; family Orchidaceae; genus Platanthera; species Platanthera guangdongensis. Next base: position 139,193,439 of record CM077152.1, read on the forward strand.
GTGAACTCAGCTCGACGATTTCTGTTATCAGTTCGACAAATCCAGACTTAGTTATTTTCCATCCTTCTGTCCCCTTCTTACTGTAATAATTCCTGAGTAATTAATGCTCAAATATTCTCTGTAATATAACCGTTAGATAGAGCATTGATTATGGTCTTCTCTAGGATGATTGCCTACCGTTTTCCCGTGGGACAGTTGGGGAAATAATTCCATGCAGTTTATTCTCAAGTTCGTCAGCATTGATTGCAGAGGATTTCAAATTTCGAAAGACCATTTTTGATAGGATATAAAAAAGAGATTTTCTCTCTTCTTCCTGCAGACGGACTAAACAGGATAGATAGACACACAGAGAAAAGGATAATTAGTCTGAATCAAGAAACTCTCTGCATTTTTCTTCCATAGATTTCTGATACAGAAAAGAAGCCATATATCTGAAGATCATCAACTATCTGAAGAAGAAGAACACCAAATCAAAATCAAGAGTCTTCTATCTTCAACACTCCAGGACACTTCAAAGGGAAACTACAACTTTATCTGTCAAAGAAGTTCCTGAACACCTGCTGATCAAGGCTGAACTACTAAAGGCCTATCACCCTGCAGCAAGGCTCCATCTCTCTGAACCATTCTATACCTCAGGGGGAGCCTTTGCTAAAATCAATATCCACAAGTCTTCTCAGTTGTATATTGAGAAAGAGAAGACAATATCATCTCTCATCCCCTTCACTGTATAAAGTGTTATAACTCCCATCAAAAGTTATTCCTGGTTGCAAGTCACCTGACCAAAAGACTTGAGGATTGGTTTTTGAGCACCTGATCAAAAGCTCATTGGTGTCAGGCACCTGATCAAAAATCTGAGTGGATTCCTACCAGGGTGGTAGAAGAGTGGATGTACCCAAGTTTAGGGGAACCACTATGAATTCTTGTGTTATCTGGATTGCCCTTTTCTTTTGTTTCTTGCTGTGGCTGTGTTAGTTGTTAGGTTTGCTATTTATGCTTTTAATTTTATTCCTGCACTAGATAAAATCAATTGAAAATTTTATAAAACCTGAAAACTCTAATCACCCCCCCCCCTCTAGAGTATTCCTGATCTAACAGCTCACTTTCAATTGGTATCAGAGCCTAGATTCCTTGGTGTACAAGCTAACCCTTGAACCAAAGATCCTATGTTAGATCAGACTTCATCTTTTATCTTTATTTTTATTTAGATTATATACACAGCAATGACAGAATAAAGACTATGCAAGCACCAGACCTACAGTTTGCAACCTAAATAGGTTTGCCATCTGGAAGGCAAGAATCAAATTGTATATGAACTCTATTGATGAAGATATCTACAATTCCATCTTGACAGGTCCTCCTCAAGCCACTGCCTCTACATATACAGTAGCTTCAAGCACAAATGCAATCCCACCACCTGAGTGGACTGAGGCTCAGAAGAAGGCCAAGGTTGCTGATGCTAAAGCAATGAATATACTGGCACAAACAATGTCAGATGATATCTTTCAAAAGGTGGCTGAATGCACCTCAGCCAAAGCCATTTGGGACTCCCTAAATCAAATGGTGGCTAGATCAGCAGATGAAAGGAAGGATAGGAGATCCAATCTCATATCCTTATATGAGAACTTCAAGAAAGAAGAAGCTGAGACAGTAGCTGATATGTACGATAGGTTAAGCTCAATCATCAATGAGCTAAAAACCATGGACAAGGACATCACCCTCACTGAGGTGAATGATAAGATCCTTATGTGCTTCCCAAGCTCAGGGGATTCAAGGATCTGTCCCATCAAGGAGGTCAGAAGCCTAAATGAGATCTCCACTTAATCTCTATTAGGCAAGCTTATGTCCTATGAACAGCTGATCAAGTCTAGAGAGGCAGCTAAGAAAAGAACACCTCCTCCAGTAATAAAAGAACAAAGTATTGCATTCAAGGCTACTGAGGAGACAGAGAATTCAACCACAAATGAAGAGCTGATGAGCCTTTTTGCTAAAAGATTCTACAAAATGGCAAGAAAGGACTTCAGGAGAAAGTCATCAAGGGAGGATGACAAACCAAGGTATGACAAAACACCAACTAAAGAAGTGGTGTGTTTTGGTTACAAGAAACCTGGACACTTCATCTCTGAGTGTCCAGAGAATCAGAAGAAGGAGAAGAGAAGAGAAAATGACACAAGAAGACAGCACAGCAGCAGACCTTCCTCCAGCAAATATAAGAAGAAGGAGAAAGGTTTTGTGGCTGAATCTTGGAGTGAAACTGAGGATGAATTATCATCCTCCAGCTCCAGTGAAGAAGAGGAAGAGGCAAGGGCCAAAGAGGTTTACCTCATGGCCATTGATGCTTCTAGGAGCCATTCAGAAGAAGAAGATTCAGAAAATGAAGCAGTTTCAGATTCGGAATCTGATATGGTATTATCATCATTTGATTACAGTTCTGATTCTTTTAAATTTGAATTTAAAACAATATGCATAGATTTAATTAACTCAAAAAAAGAAATAAAGACTCTTAGGGAGAAATTAGGAAACCTAGAAAATGTTAATTCTGAAAACAATAGGTTAAAGGATGAACTAACCCTAGCTAATGAACAAATCATATTATTAAAAACTGAGTTATATGAGGCTAAATAACTTGAGGAAACTCTCAATGGGAGAAGCCTCAAGCTGATGGACATCATAAGTACTATAAATGCCAGGCTAAATGGCAAGCTAGGCTTGGGTGCTTCATCAAGTTTGCCCCCCATCCTCAAGAAAAATATTTTGTCAACCACTATTAAATTTGTTTCTGCAAAAGGGAAAGAGAAAATAAACCATAATCAAACCATAAAACAAATACCAAAGTCAATAAGTCAAAACAACAAAAATCAGAAAACATTAACTAAAATCAAGGTTCAGCAGAATTCGTCGAACTTAGATCGATGAAATGTTGCCAGTTCGTCGAACCCCACTCGACGAACGCTGAACGCAAACTATAGCTATAATTATTCATCTAACTGCGATCGACGAACTCTGTATGGTTCATCGTGCAGAGGTAGACGAACGTGGGGCACAAAAAATGAATATGCTCATTCTCTGGGCAGAGATCGACGATCTCATCCCTATTCGTCGAACTCTGGTCGACAAACTCACAGAAATTCGTCGAACATAAAAAGACTTAACAGAAATTTTAATTATAACAGTAACTCAAATAATTCTAGGAAACTTTTTAATCCTGTAGCTGATTGGGTTATACCACCTAGGAGATATCACCCTTTAGGATACAAATCCCAACCAGAATTTTCTGTTATATCTTGCTTCTCTTACCAGCAAAACAAAGGACCCAAGGTGACCTGGGTCAAGAACAATTAATTATTTCCATTGCAGGTGAAGAGCTGTCCAAGTGTGAATCAGACTTGGTACTTGGACAGTGGTTGCTCCAAACATATGACTGCAGCAAGGACATCTTACACAAATACAAGTCCAAGCTGGGGCCAAAGGTTTTCTTTGGGGATTCCAAATGTGGCCAGTCAGAAGGCTTTGGAGAAGTGAAGATTGGAGCAGTCATTTTCAGGAAAGTGACATATGTCAGAGGACCAAACATAACCTCATCTCCATAAGTCAGCTATGTGATGAAGGTTATCAGGTATATTTCAAATCAACTTCTTACATTATTTCTAATAAAGAAAACCAAACTATTTTTATTGGGAATAGACAAGTTAACATATACTTAGTTGATTTTCTTTCTACCACTTCTGATATCTACTTACTTAATATAACTAGTAATCAGAATGATTTATGTCATAAAAGGCTAGGTCATGTAAACTTGAAAAACATTGCTAGACTATCAAAATACAACCTTGTTAGAGGTTTACCTTCTGGTCCCTACAAGAAGGAAGGTCTTTGCAGGGCTTGTCAACTAGGCAAGCAAACTAAATCTAGTTTTAAATCTGTTAATAAAAGTGATTCACCTAGGATTTTGTATTTGCTACACATGGATCTCTTTAGACCCATTGCTGTACAAAGCCTAGGAGGGAAATCCTACACCTTAGATATTATGGATGACTTCTCTAGGTTCACTTGGGTGTCCTTTATGAGATCTAAGTCAGATACCTTTAAGGTTCTTACAGATTTTCTCAGGACCATACAGATTAAGTTCTTTACTCATGTTGTATTGATCAGAAGTGATCATGGCATAGAGTTTGAGTCTCTTCTTATGCATGAGTTCTGTGAGAAGGAAGGTATCAGGAATTGCTTCTCAGCTCCTAGAACTCCTCAATAAAATGGGGTAGCTGAAAGGAAAAATAGGACAGAAATTGAAGATGCAGGTACATTGCTTGCAGATGCTTACATGCCCCTTGTGACACCCCAGAGTCAAGTTGGAGTCAGGCATGGGTGACATAGCCTGGGACACGGGCATGTCCCAGGGCATGTCATGTTTGGGTCGAGCAGGTGGTCGACTGGTCAACGAACTTCGGTCGACGAAGTTTTAGGAGGGAACACGCCCGGCGACACGGGCGTGTGAGAGGGCGTGTCCCCCCTCCCCATTTGACAAAATGCGCTCGACGATCATCAAGTGTCGAGTGTAGAGGACACGGCCTATGACACGGGCGTGTCGCAGAGCATGTCAGTGCGGTCGACGAACTCAGCCCGACGACTTTGAGCTGGGGCGTGTCTAGTGTCGTGTTATGGGTACACGGCCTGAGACACGGGCGTGTCACAGGCCGTGTGAGTCTCAGGTGATTTTGAGGTTGTACAGCCTGATGAGCACGACCACGGACACGGGCGTGTCTGAAGGCGTGTCAGGTGACATGGCCCGTGACACGGGCGTGTCACATGGCCGTGTACCAGTTGGATTGGAATCGGTTGACTGCCGCTTAAGTGACACGCCCTGTGACACGGAAGTGTCACAGGGCGTGTCAGGCCGGGTTCAGGGTATTTTTGGGTAAATTCGAGCCACTCATTTCCCTTATTCTAGATCCAAGGGCTGGGCTCTGTCTAGGTGTTTATTTGGCTCAAAACAATTAGGAGAATTCATCCATTGAAACCTCCGCTAATCCACGACCTGCCAAGTGACGCACCTCCATCTCGTCCCACCACAGTCTCGTATCTCCTTCGAATAGAAAAGTGGATAATGTCACTTTTTGCTCCTCTGCCATCCTGATTGCAGTCAGTATCCTCTTTACTCGAGCCAACCAATCTTCCGCCTGCGCTGGAGAACGTGCTCCACCAAACATAGGTGGATGAAACTCCATAAAGCTTTTCAATGACTCATTTATTGCTTTACCACAAGGGTGGGTCGATCAGGAATAGGTCAGGGGTCGATGGGTGGTAATGCCTAGGGAGCACTGATAAGCCCTGCTTGCTACACCACATGGTGTGGGTCAATATGCTCTGGTTGTTTATGAATGCTGCGAGGTTGTACATCTGAGTGGTATGGATGGGATGTCACCAGCTTGCGAGACTGGTGGACTAGCCTTGAACCGTTCAACCAACAAGTGAAGTACCTCGAATCGGCGATGTACGACTGGGATGCCCGGTACGCCAAGGTGCCCTGAGTGCACAGAATGTCTGGTGGATACCGGCGTTTGTGATGTGATTGTGATTGTTAGATTGAGAAAGAGAATGATAGATATGGTGTTTGATGATATGATGATGACCATGCATACAGGGAAGGAACCATTGCCCCGGGTAAGGGGTGGGGTCATTATAAGTGGTCAACGAATGCTAACCGTTACTTTGTTTTCTGTTTGGTTTGGATGGCCAATTGCAGGTGGTGCTGCTTGCATTGAAATGAACAGAATGGAAGGATTGCTGCTAAAGGCCCTTGAAGGGCGTGAGAATCGTGGTTGGATTTCATGTGTGTCCGGCCTGCGTGCCGATGTATGAAAATGTATTTGTGTAAAGAGAAACTTGTAAGGCCTTAAGGCCAGTGTGCTCCGATTGCGGGACTTTCACCTCTAGCTTTTCAACTGCCAGTCTCTTCTTCTCTTGTACCCGCTTCAAATCTTTATCTAAAGTACGGGCTGTATCGACCAACGCTTGGAAGCCTTGGTTCACCGAACTCGGGAGTGCCAACCGTAACTCGTCGCACAATCCCTTATAAAATCGGGGTAGTCTGGATTGGTGATGATCATGGGTAAACCGGAGAAGACTCTGTGGATTTGATGCTATGAAAGGTTGTTCTTTGATTGCCTGGTTGTGTAGATGAATATTGATTATGGATGTATGGAGGCTTTGGTTAAGCTCCTGGTTATGATAAGAGATCAATTGGTAGTATGCCTGGGGAGCGCGAAATAAGGAGAGCATGAGATCCGATATCAGATCTTCGTTCCGCACTCCAAAACTCCTCCAGCAGCTGGCTTACTCTCTCCTTCCCTTCCCTTGCTCTCCCTTTCCCTTTCTCTCTCTTGAAATGATATGGAGAAGAAAAAGAGGAAAATAAAGGGGCAGTACTCTTAGATATGATGATGGCCATGCATACAGGGAAGGAACTACTGCCCCGGGTAAGAGGCGGGGTCGTTATAAGTGGTCAGCGAATGCTGACCGTTACTTTGTTTTCTGTTTGGTTTGGATGGCCAATTTCAGGTGGTTTTGCTTGAATTGAAATGAACAGAATGGAAGGATTGCAGCTAAAGGCCCTTCATGGTAACTGAAAATGCTGCGCTAGAATGTTTTGAGATAGGATGCGAGTAACTTTTGATTTTCCACAAGTAATTCCGCCGCTTGTCTGTGACATATGGCGTGGGGCCCCGACCGGACCCACCGTTATATGCCATGTGACGCGTGGGGGCATTACACCCCTAACCTTTTGGGCAGAGGATGTAAGCACAGCAAATTATGTCTTGAATAGGAGTTTAATTCACAAACTAAAAAATAGAACTCCCTGTGAATTACTTAAAGGGAAGAAACCTAAAATCGACTATTTTAAAGTATTTGGATGTATATGTTATATTCATAATAATAACAAAAGATACATTAGAAAGTTTGAGGCTAAGGCTGAAGAGGGAATTTTTTTAGGATATTCCCAAGTAAGCAAAGTCTATAGGGTGTTTAATAAATCATCTCTAAAAATTGAAGAGTCTATTCATGTTACATTTGATGAAGCTAACATATCTTGCAAGGAGAAAGAGATTTCTACCAATAGCACTTTGCAGATACCTCACTTGTGTGAGAGTTTGGATGTACTAAACCTCACCCAAGAGGTTCCAACACATCCTTCTCCACAAGTCATTGAAGAAAGTGAAGATGAAGGCACTGAAAAAATTGATCTTCCCCCAATAGCAAACATAATTTCACAAGAGGAATTAGTTCCTAATGCTGTTGCAGAACCAACTCCACCCACTGATCTTGTCATACTAAGGGATCACCCCAGATCTCAAGTGATTGGAAACATATCAGCAGGTGTACAGACCAGGCATAAACTCAACCAAGATTTGATGCATGTCTGTTTTCTCTCTCAGGTTGAACCTCTATCCATCCATGATGTAGAGCAAATCCCCACTGGATCATTGCAATGCAGGAGGAATTAAACCAATTTGAGAGATGTAGAGTTTGGGATTTGGTTCCAAGACCCCAAGACTATCCAGTCACTGGAAATAAATGGGTATACAAAAATAAATTGGATGCCCAAGGTACAATAGTGAGGAACAAGACTATGCTTGTTGCTTAAGGATATAGGCAAGAGGAAGGAATAGATTATGACCAAACCTTTGCACTAGTGGCAAGGTTTGAGGCAATCAGAATATTACTTGCATATGCAGCCTACCAGAGATTCAAGGTGTATCAGATGAATGTGAAGAGTGCATTCCTGAATGGAGTACTTGAAGAAGAGGTTTATGTTAAACAACCTCCAGGTTTTGTCTCTCCAACTCACCCTTATCATGTTTTCAAATTGCATAAAGCTCTTTATGGTCTCAAGCAAGCTCCAAGAGCTTGGTATGAGACCCTAGCTAGCTTTTTGAGAGTGCATAAATTCATTAGAGACATAGTAGATAAGACACTTTTCACTAGAAATCATAAGGACCAAACTTTATATGTACAAATTTATGTGGATGACATCATATTTGGGTCTACTGATTCCAAATTATGCAAGAGGTTCTCTGACCTCATGCATTCAATATTTGAAATGAGTAGTATGGGTGAGCTACCCTACTTCCTTGGTCACCAAGTGAAGCAGTTGTCTGATGGCATCTTCATCTCCCAAGCTAAATGTGTAAAAGAGCTTATTGAAAAGTTTGGGATGGCTGATGCCTCAGCAAAGAAAACACCCATGGATACTAATGTTGTGATTGACTCTGATGCACATAGGAAAACTGTGGATCAGAAATTATATAGGGGCATTGTTGGGTCCCTACTATATCTTACAGCAAGCAGACCTGATATCATGTTTGCCACATGCCTTTGTGCTAGGTTCCAAGTGAACCTAAAAGAATCTCACCTAGTTTTCTTAAAAAAGATTTTGAGATATATAAAGAGTTATCCTAGTCTAGGCCTATGGTATCCTACTAGTCAGAATTTGATATAACTAGATTTTCAGATGCTGACTTTACTGGATGCAGGGTTGATAGAAAAAGCACCTCAGGGACTTGTTAGTTCCTTGGTATGAGGTTAGTATCCTGGTTTTGCAAGAAACAGTCATCTGTATCCACCTCAACTGCTGAAGAAGAATATATTGCAGCAGACAGTTGTTGTTCTCAGATGTTGTGGATCCAAAACCAACTCCTAGACTATGGTCTCAATTTAAATAATTCAACTCTCTTTTGTGATAACACAGTTGTTATAGCAATAGCACAAAATCTAGTCCACCACAGTAGGACTAAGCATATAGACATTAGAAATCATTTTATTAGAGAGTGTGTGGACAAAAACAAAAATAATCTTGTCTATATTTACACTGATTTACAAAGAGCTGATATATTCACCAAGCCTATGGATGAAAAAAATCACTTATTCTTTATAAATCAGCTTGGAATGATCAATGAAGAAGACTTAGTTTAGTTTTTGTCTGCACTCGACGAATTTTCCAGAGTTCGTCGAACGGAGCTCGACGAACTAGGGACAGTTCGGGAGATATTCGTCGAACGGAGGTCGACGAACTCTCAGTGTGTAAAGTTGTGTTCGTCGAACGGAGCTCGATGAATCTACTTCAAGAAAACTTTCGTCAAACGGAGCTCGATGAAATATCTTCAAATCTTCAGGCTATGCTCGACGAATTATTTAACTATCAATTATTTTGTCGATCTCAGGTCGAAGAATTTCTTAATTTTCGGGGAACGGAGTCTGTCGATTCATATTCTGGAAAACCATATATCTAGGTTTTCTTCGACCTCCGTCCCATGCTTTCTGTTCCCTTGCACTTGATCGTCATTTTTCTCTCTTACAGGTGATTTCATGGCGATTCCAGCGGGAACATTGGCTGCGATGAAGTTCGACACCGGATTTGATGTTGACTTTGATTTATTTCAGCATTCAGATCCGATATTTCTAACATTCTGCAACTTCTGAAATCACAAGGGTTGGATAATGGAGAAGAAAATATAATGAATGGAACAATTGCGGGTAACACTATCTCCCTATCTCCTGCCGTATTAACTGAAATCTTTGGTTTGGATAATGGAGAAGAAGAACTGCAAATAGATTCTGAAGAATATGATAGTATGATGAGTTTGATGGGTTATACTGGAGATAACCCTGATAAGTTGTTGAAGAAACATTTATCTGTAGAATATAAATTTCTGGCAGATATTGTTGGGAAAGTCTTGCTAGGCAAGCACACTGCACATGATTATATTACCAGGCATCAGTTTTTTGTCATGTGTGCAGTGGTTAATAATAAGAAGGTGAACTCGGCACAGATCATCTTTGATCTAATAAAGAAAAAGACTAATAAAAAGGAAGTGTGTTTTGGAAGGATTCTAGGGATCTTACTGAAGGAGAAGGCTGCTGAATCAATGGTCTCCCCGACCATATTCATTAATGTCAGCAAGAGGCTCACTTGTGTATTGTTTGGAAGGTGGGAGAGGACTATATCCAAGCCATCCAAGACTTCAACCTCTTCCACCCCAGCTTCTGAAAGCACAAGGGTTGTTAGGGCCACTTCCCACCCTATTGAAGAGATCATCCCCACACCTCCATCCCTTCCAGCAACTCAACAACAATCACCCTCCACAGTTCATACTCCCTCTCTTCAACCACATCAATAACTCCAACAATAACTTCAACCACATCAACAACCACAACCATCTGTTCATGTTCCTACTACAGCTGCACTACCTGCCACCTCTCCACCATTAGACCTTACAGACTTACCTTCCTCACCCACCCAGGAATACCATCAACCCACTCCATCTCAATCACCACAATCCCCCCATGATAAACCAGCCCCAACACCACCTTCATCTCCTCTTTCCGCCCACTTATGTTCCCTCCCACCCTTCAATCTATTGTCATCTCCTCCCAATACTCCCTCTCCTCACAATGCATCCATCCAGGATGCCCACATTCAAGATGCTCCTCCTCCATCCTCACCAACATCTACCATCCCTCCACATGTTCCCACCTCAAAACCATCTGTCACTCCATCACTGGATCCCTCCACCATCTCATCTGTCCTTACTCTCATCACACCCCTCCTCAAAACTATAATAGTAGAGGCCGTTACAGCTCTTGCTACTTCCATTTCCTCTTAATCTTCCTAGATCTCTGCCCTTTCTGCTTCCCCCTCTTCATTTAGGGGCCTGGCTCCAATTATTACTGAAACCAGGCAGGGGGAGATGCTTGATGAAGAAGCTGCAGCAGTTTCAGTTTCAGTTTCAGCAGCTCCAGCAGATGCAGAGGTAGCAACAACAGTAGATACAAAGTTTATAGATTGTAGAGGTAGCTACAATAGTAGATACAGATTTTATAGATACAGATTTGATTTATTTCATTAATTTTATTGAGACTGACATGGATATAGAAGAGTCAGCTCCAGAAGAAATAATTACTGTTGGTGATTTTATCATTAATCCCACAGTAGATTTAACATATTTGCTGAAAATTTTTGATACTGGATTTTTGAGTTTCATCCCAGCAGATCACACTAAGCCATCCTTGGCTATTGTTCCATACTCCTCCCCTATTAGTTCAAAAGTTGCCAAGCAATTCAGAACTCTTTTTGCTGCTCCAGAGCCCATAGTCATTCCATCCCCTCCAGAGGCTATTTCAGCTCCCAGTTTTGTTATGGATGATTCTCCAATGCCAGATCTTGATGACTTGGGGTCTGTTTGGCGTAGCTCTGGCGGCTGGAAAATCTCTATTCCAGCCGCCAGAGCTGCTTTATATTTGTTTGGGACAGCTCCCAGTGAAGAGCTTTTCAAAAATCTGGAGCTGTTTTGCAGCTTTTCAGAAATCTCCTCCCCCCCAGCTTCTGCTCCTGCAAAATAGCTTTCTCTCTCACATGTTTTGGAAATTTAATGGTTTCTTCAGTTGGAACATGCGTAGAGGCCGTACGGCCTTCCTCCGGCGATTCCGAGCCCCGTACGGCCTTCCTCCGGCGATTCCGGGCCCCCGACGTCCTTCCTCCGGCGATTCCGAGCGCACTTCTGCACAGAACACCCAAACACTCTGCAGCTTTTCAAAACTGCTCCCCAGAGATCTATTTTAAAACAGCTCTATCCGGACAGCAGCTTTTCAATCCGCCAGAGCTGTCCCAAACAGAGCCTTGATCTTCGCTGACATTGAGGAAGAGAATAAGGAAGCTGCTGAAAGCACTGTCAGAGTTAGTTCTCCAGTTCCTGTTGAAGTTTCTTCTCCAGCTCCTATTGTAGTTTCCCCTCCAGCTCCAATTCCTACTCCTTCTCATGATACTACTCAGGCTGAAAAGCCAATTGATAAGTCTATACTAAAGGTCATTGATGCCTTATATGATAATCCTCAGGGATCTGATGATGATGAGGATGATAATGAGGATGAGGATTCTGATGAGGATCCAAAGAAGAAAGTGTCTAAGAAAAGGAAAGCTCCTCCTCCTCCTGCTCCTAAGCCAAATCCAGCCAATGACACTCCCTACTATATCCTTCAGAAGATAACTCCATATAAAGGGATGCCAGCTTGGATGTGGTTATCCAAAAATGAACAGAAGGAGAGAAAGTGAAGCAGAAGATACTCCCCTCCTCCACCTCAGAAATTCAGAAAAGATCCACCTCCTCCTCCTCCTCCAGCTGTTGGTGCTTCAGGCACAACTTCCCAAAGATCTACCAAATTCCAAACATATCAGAGACATCAAGGGAGATCTTCTTCTGGAAGCAGCCAGCATAGGTATTACTCTTCAGGAAAGCAACATCAATCTCAGCATCAACCACAACAGCAGCATCAACAACAACTATCATTCCCTGCAGATCAGAAAGCTAAAAGTCCTAAAAGATGAAATTCTCCTCTTGTTCCTTTTGAAGATCCTGGAATAACTAATACAGATAGAATGGTCAGGTTCCAAGAACTTGTAGGCCTTTCTATGATTAATATAGCCAAAGCTGAAGGAAAGGATCCTTCTGAGTATTCCACAATGTCCAAGTACAGGAAAGAAGAGCTTAAGAGGTTTGAGAAAGCAAACAAGTTTTTCAATGTTGAAGACTACATGAAGTTGCACCCAAAAATAGTTGTCCCCAGAGCCACATCTTTGAAGATTATAGGGGCTGCTGACATTACCATGACTAAAGTGCAATCTTCTGATCATAACAGAGAGATTGTCTTCACTAAGTCAGGAGACAAGAGCAAAGAGGAAAAGCCAAAGGAAAAGAAACAAAAGAAATGAGTTCTGGTCTGTTTTATTTCTGTTATGTTTTTAAAACTACTTTCTATTTCTGAACAAAGCTTATCTATATATATATATATATATATATATATATATATATATATATATATATATATATATATATATATATATATATCTGTTGCATGTGTTATTGATCTCTGCCAGATATATGATTTCTTGCTTTGTTTATTTTCAGTTGAGTCTGAGTATGTAATTAGTGACCTCACCCAAATAGGGGGAGATTGTTGGATCGCTAATTTGATTTGGGCTAGGCTCACTAAGCTAGGATCATTTGACCCAACATGTATAGCTAGGGTCATAGTTGTGTCCTAGAGTGTAGGCCAAGTCCTTTGAATCAACACTGCTAGAGACTCAAGACTTAGATAGATTTCATACTAAGTAAAATGAGTTCGATGTTCGTCAAACGCAGTTTGACGAAAGTCTTGCTCAGCTCAATGATCTCAGAGTAAATTCTCTGAGCGGAGCTCGACGAACTTGTTACTCAGGTCGATGAACTTTTGACACTATACTTCAACACTTCAAGATCAGAAAACATCTCTATTTTTCTAAGTCTAGAATCATCTCCAGTTGACGAACTCAGGATTCTCAGCTCGACGAACTCTGACCACAATAGCTAGAGTTATCCAGCAGTAGTTAGTGGTCCTCAGCTCGACGAAACCAATTCTTAGGTCGATGAATTCTGGATACTTCACTTCAACACTTTCATCTAGAAGCATCTGAAATTATTCTAAGTCCAGAAATATTTTGCTGAACTTCAGTCGACGAAACCAATTATCAGCTCGACGAACTCCATACACAGAAAAGGCAAAGTTTCTAGAGAATATAGTTCTACTCTCTGCTTGTCGATCTTGGAACTCAGCTCGACGAACAGAAGTCATCTGGTCGACGAACTCAGCAACTCAGCTCGACGAACTGTGAACTCAGCTCGACAATTTCTGTTCTCAGTTCGACAAATCCAGACTTAGTTATTTTCCATCCTTCTGTCCCCTTCTTACTGTAATAATTCATGAGTAATTAATGTTCAAATATTCTCTGGAATATAACCGTTATACAGAGTATTGATTATGGTCTTCTCCAGGATGATTGCCTGTCGTTTTCCATGGGATAGTTGGGGAAATAATTCAATGCAGTTTATTCTCAGGGTCGTCAGCATTGATTGCAGAGGATTTCAAATTTCGAAAGACCATTTTTGACAAGATATAGAAAAAGAGATTTTCTCTTTTCTTCCTGCAGACGGAATGAACAAGATAGATAGACACACAGAAAAGGATAATTAGTCCGAATCAAGAAACTCTCTGCATTTTTCTTCTATAGATTTCTGATACAGAAAAGAAGTCATATATCTGAAGATCATCTGCTATCTGAAGAAGAATAACACCAAATCAAAATCAAGAGTCTTCTGTCTTCAACACTCCAGGACACTTCAAAGGACAACTACAACTTTATCTATCAGAGAAGTTCCTGAACAGCTGCTGATCAAGGCTAGACTACAGAAGGCCTATCACCCAGCAGCAAGGCTCCATCTCTCTGAACCATTCTATACCTCAGGGGGCGCCTTTGCTAAAATCAATATCCATAATTCTTTTCAGTTGTATATTGAGAAAGAGAAGAAAATATCATCTCTCATCCCCTTCACTGTATAAAGGGTTATAACTCCCTTCAAAAGTTATTCCTGGTTGCAAGTCACCTAACCAAAAGACTTGAGGATTAGTTTTTGAGCACCTGATCAAAAGCTCATTGGTGTCAGGTACCTGATCAAAAATCTGAGTGGATTCCTACCAGGGTGGTAGAAGAGTGGATGTACCCAAGTTTAGGGGAACCACAGTAAATTCTTATGTTGTTTGGATTGCCCTTTTCTTTTGTTTCTTGCTGTGGTTGTGTTAGTTGTTAGGGTTGCTGTTTATGCTTTTAATTTTATTCCTGCACAAAATAAAATCAATCAAAAATTTTATAAAACCTGAATACTCTATTCACCCCCCCCCCTCTAGAGTATTCCTGATCTAACACCTCACTTTCAGACCCACTGGCCTTTTATCATGCTGATATTACTGTTATTGCTGCTGATGCTCCAGAGGTAGAGTTTGTTGAAGATTTCTCCCCTCCAGTGCACAAGCGAAGAAGATAAGGGGAAGGCATGTCTGCTATCAAGTCAGAGCCTAACAGAGAAATGGACGAAGTTTGGAGCCCCATATCCAGAGGAATTATATTGGATACATTCTCCTTGGTCGATATTGGTGGAAAAAAACATCAGCACCATTAAGATCGGGAAGAATGGAACAAGTACAATTTGTCCTGCATTAAAAGGAGAACTCACTTCAGAAATCATAGAAATGCTGATCTGATGTCTGTCGTATTTTGACAGATAGATGCAGAAGAGTCAGTGCACGCCGGACTAATAGTTTTATTTTGTGTTGTGTTGAGTTGTGGGTTGCCCCTTCCCCCAATCTATGAATACTTTGATATATATATATATATATATATATATATATATATATATATATATATATATATATATATATATATATATATATATATATAATTTCTATGATTGTCTTGGATTGCTTGTTATGTTTAATTTTTTTCTTATCCTTTCAAGCTGTAATGTTTTATTTTTTCTTTATTTTTTGTACAATTCACCTTAACTTATAGGATTCTGATTTTTTCAAATAGAGGGAGATTGTTGGGTATTGTATCCACAATAACCTGGATTTGAAGAAGGGGCCAGTTAAGCTAAGATGAATTGTGATTGTATTTGATGTTGCTTTTTAGTTACGTACTTTCAGGTCTACAACGCCAAGTACACACCAATATCAGATTACAGTGGGTCAATAAACACATGAATATATAATGTAATTCCTAATTGTGTAGGCCAAGGTGTTGACTCACGTGTAATCTCTCTATTGGGTTGTACTTCTATCCAAAGTTCAAGAGAAGGCTCAAGGATGGTCAAAGGTGAGACCCAACAAAAATAGGCATTTTACCTAAGTAATATTCGGTGAGTATGGTTAAGCATACATGTCGAATTCGTCGAGTAGCGTTGATGATACACACCGAATTAATCGAGTATACTTACCAATACTCGTCGAATTTGTCGTATATACTTAGGGAAAATTCGTTGGAGAACTAGAAAAATCAACTAAGTATCATCGAGCATACTCGTCGAATTCATCGAATGTATCTAACGAAACTCGCCGAATTCGTCGAATATGCTAAGTGATACTCAGCGAATTCGTCGAGTCCAGTTGACACTACTTGCCTAGATTTTTCCAAGTCCTTTTTCGTCGAATATCATGGCGTCGAGAGCATTGGGTCATCTCGATGCTATTCGACGAATGCTACTCTTAGTGTTGAGTGATAAAAAAGCATTGAGTGTGCAACGACATTGAGTGTTTCAGTTGATACTCGACGAATTCGTCGAGTATACCCGCTGATACTCGACGAATTCGTCGAGTATGTCTCCTCGCCATGGCATTGAGTGACCGGCCAGCCTGGATGATTTAGCTAAGTCATTTTCGTCGTATATCAAGATGTATTCGACGAGTATCATTATGATACTCGATAATACTCGACGAATTTGACTTAGGTCATTTTTTCCGAAATTTTCAAAAACCAGTCGTGGGAAGTTGTCGGCCATGCAAAGTAATTTCTACTTTCATTTTTGGAAAATTTCTTTATACCGTTGGACGGTTTATTTCTATAAATACCTAGGGATATTCCTCTTTATTGTGAATCTTGCTTTTATGCTAATTTGATCACCGATTCAAAACGACAAAACTTTCCAAAACAGCGATCGTCAGCCTCCTTCCGCACGCAACATTTTTGATCGGATGAATACCACAAGCACATAAAGATCTCATCTTCCTCAAACTCTATATCTGGATTGCTGCCTTCTAAAGACTTTTATTCCTCCATATCTAGACGTGTAAAGACTCTAGATTCAAGTTCTTCAAGATTTCAACTTTCCGAGTTCTCCAAGCTTCAAGATCTACTTTTACAAAGAACATCGGAGAGAGGACTTGTAATCGTTGTTGTTGTTGTTGTAATATTGTTTTAAATATTGAAGGAGATTTATCTCCGAGTTTGTAGATCCGTTTGTGTATCGAGTTTATAGATTCGTTTGTTGTTCGAGTGAGTAGATCCGTTTGTGGATCGAGGTTGTAGATCCGATTTGTGGATCGAGTTGTAGGAGAGTTTGTTCTCTAAGTGGTAGGTGCATCGTCTCTGATATGTAGGAGTTGCGGCTCTGAGGTGTAAGATTTGACGAAATCTGAGAAAAGTGAAGAATCTAGCCCTTCGAGCTAGATATTCGAGGCGGGAAAGTGGATGTATACAACTCAGAGAACCACTATAAAATCTCTGTGTTTGTGTGTTTGATTTTTAGATATTTTTTATTCCGCAAAAAATCACAAACATTACCTATTCAGCCCCTTTAGGTGATTTAGGTAGCCGCTAAATACTTTCAACATGGCCAAGTCCAAAAGCGTTGAGGGCATTGAGTGGAAAGGCTTCACTCAATGCTAGAGGACAAAATAAAAAGGCATTGAGAGCGTTGAGAGTGAGAGCTCCACTTAATGCCTTGGGTCTAGAGAGTTCTGCCCACCCCGGGGTCTTTTCGCCAACCCAATCAGAAGCCTTCTCGCCTACCCTGGCGAAAGGCTCTTGAATCACCTCCCCTTGGGGAAAAAACCCACTCAGTGAATATGGGGTTGCACAGTTGCTCCCGACGATTTGGGCATCGGGAAAGAGCTGAACCATACCCAGCCTTATGTCATTTGACTTGGAGTGAGTTATTGAGTGAATCGAGGAAATTTCCTTGACTTTGTCGTAGCCATAGGAACGAGTCTTTGGCTTCAGCCTAGAAAGACTAGTTAATGCTCCAAATATGTTGACCGTCATGGAGTACACCGATAATATGCCCTGAGTGCACTGGGCATGTGGCCGACAGTGCCAACATTTGTGGTGAATGGTTCTTAAATTGCACGTTCTATTGCCATTATATATTTATACTAATTACCTGCAGGGAAGGAGCACTGCCGCCCTGGGTGTGGGGTGCGGTCGTTATAATTTGATCAGCTAATACTGATCGTTGCTTTGTTTGCCATTGTTGGGGTGGAATGATTTTGTGCAGGTGCAGCTGAGCCGAGCGGGAAATAGCAGATTGAAGCCCATGGTTGCTATGCCGGCCCTCGAAAGCCTAAGCGAAGTTGTGTATATTATTAATTGTTTCATGTGTGGCTGACCTGCGCGCCGAAGTATGTAAAACACTTATATTTGAGGAAACTTTTGTAAGGTCTTAAGGCCATAACGTTTTGTGTATTTAAGTTTATCATTCCTGTTTGGGTTTAGTGGACATTTGTTTGGTTGGATTATAAGCTATTAAATTATCTTCCGCTAGAATGTACTCTGAGTTAGGATGTGTTTATGGATTATTGTCTCAATATGTAACTTCACTGACTGTCCGTGGAATATGGCATGGCCCCGGCCGGACCTTTTGTTATAATCTATGTGACGGATGGGGGTGTTACACTTGTAACCTTTGGTATCCCCCTTAGTACGAACAACAGGGACCAAATTTCTTGATTCCAACACATGACACAATTTTATTTTCTTAATTAAATCATCACTATATTACACACTAATGAGTATTACTGTCATACTATAATTATAAAATACTTTATAGATCTATTTGATTACTTTAAGAATGTTGATTTTAATGTTATCTAACCGAATTCACACTCCGATTAACATGACAGCTATAGGATAAATCATAAAATTCTTGTTCAATTGGTTAAGAATAAGTACTCACCAAAAATGTAATCCTTCCTTTAACTTGATTCTCAGTTGATATTTTTTTTATAAAGCAAATCATTTAATTATTTAATTGTGTTGGGTCCATTGATCTCAATGTCCTAGATTTGAAAGAAGTCTAACAGGTCAATGGTATACACATGGTTTTATGTGATGTATGTTTAAGTTCATGCATACAGGTTGGTATTTGTCATAATGATTGGACATATAGTTCAAGAGACAATGATAGGGGACTCAAAGTGATAGGCTGGAAATTCAGGAAAATGCCTAAGTCCAGAAGCATTTAGTGAAGCAAGCTCACTCAACGCCATACAGCTAATAATGCTGAGAGAAGTCTGACAGTCAAAGCTTATAGTATTGAAAAGATAGAAATGTGGTTAAGTCCACAGGCTTTAAATGAGCTCAACTCACTCAATGCCATATGGCAAGAATCATAGAGTCAAGGATATCATGTCAAAGCCTAAGTAGTGGAAGCTAGAAAATCGACTAACTCTAGAAGCGTTGAGTGAAGCTTCATCACTCAATGCCATGCTGAGTCTGTCAATGCCAAACTTTAGCAAGAATACAAGATTGCAGAAAATTAGGCTAAGTATAAAAGCGTTGAGTGAATCTTATACACTCAACGCTCTCAACGCCATCAGGCAGAAAGCTGAAGAATATTTCTAAGGCAAAAAGCATTGAGTGAGGCATATGCACTCAACGCTCTCAACACCTAGCAGAGCTAAAATATTTCTAAGTCCAGATTCATTGAGTATGGCCTATTCACTCGATGCCACTCAACAGAGCTGAAGAAAATTCTAAGTCCAGAATCATCGAAGTATTTCTTATCCATTTTTCGTCGAGCTGAGCTTTGATTACGTCGAACTGAGTTCAGATTTCGTCAAACTCAGCTTTCACCTGTTCGTCGATCTGAGGATTTTTGGAATGATGCTTGATTTCGTTGAGCTGAGCCCTGGGTTCGTCGCACTGAGTTTTGAGTTTGTCGAGCAGAGCTCTGGGTTCGTCGAGCTGAGTTTTGAGTTTGTCGAAATGCGGTTTTTGAAATATTGCTTGATTTTGCTAAGTCTAGAATGTTGCTGACGTCAACAAAGTCAATAAGTCAACGATTTTCTGAATCATTATTTAAATGCTGCAAATCGACATTAACATCGCCGTCAGTCTACAGTGAATCTCAATTTGATTAAGCTGAGGTTTTAACCACCGTTAAAACTGGGACACGTGTCAATCATCCCACAAATCGACGGGATTATAAATAACAGCTGAGATCAAGATCAAATAAGCTTTTTCTAATTAACATTCTGAAAATAAGAAGTGGGAGTTCGTCATCTTCGTCCGCCATTGTTACAGAACCAACAAACTTCAATTGAAAAATCTGAAGGGTTTCTGAGTTCGCTGGTGCAATCAACATGTGCTACAGCAAGGATAAAGAATCTCTCTAAGGAAGATGAATCAGGGTAGGCAAGCCCTACCTGAAGATGATTCACAATCCAAGCCGAGCCAAATCTGAAGATCTTTCTCTGGATCGTTGATGAAGAAGAAGATATATGTACAGAGTTTTCTCTAGATAGAAGGAGAGGCAGAGCAATTCATTTCCTGCCAATAAAGGTTAGCAAATTGAAGACTTTCATTCTTAATCTTCTCCCTTCATCGGCAAGAACAGGATTAAGGTCCTAAGGAATTTCCATCACAAGCTGCAGATTGTCAAAGATTTTCATTCTTGTTGCTGGGAAGCAGATAGGGCTGAGATTTACTTAGCCCAGGAAGAAATTGACTCAGAGAATAATTTCACTTGAGTCAAATAAACAAATCTTTCAAAATCAGTTGATTTGTGAAAGATCTGTGTTAAGGCCTAGATTGATTAGGCTGTGTCAGAGATCTATGAGATCTTATTGTAAAGCCTAAATTATAAAGGTTGTGAGAAAATTTGTGAGATCTGTGTTAGGGTTGTGGGCCTGTGATTGGATTCCTGTGTGGATCAATTTGGAGCTATTTCTCCCAGCCTGTGTAAAGGGCATTTGTGCATGTGTGTTATTGTCAGGTGATTACTGTGTGGAGGGATGTGAGCCAGTGTTATAAGTCTTTGTGGAGACTGACTGATCCGGTGGGATGGTGCTGTAATCTCTGAGGAGCCATAGTTTTTGGAGAAGTGCCTTGTCTAACACACTGTTAGAAAGGCGGACAGTGACAGTGGATGTACCCATACATTGGGGAACCACTATAAAAATCTGGTGTGATGTGTATTGTGTTTTGCTGTGCTGAGAATTGTGTTCTTGAAAGATGAATTAAGTATACACAGTAGGACTTAAGTCATAGAGGATTTTTAAAGAATCTTAAGAACACTACAATAACCTATTCACCCCCCCCCCCTCTAGGTGATTAGCTACCCTTATAATCAAATACTTTCAAATTGCATTAAAAATTATATAATTTTATTAATCTATTAAAATACCCTCAGAGTGAGCCTTGGTTCTAATTGACATTATGAGGTAACCTTAAAACTCCAAAATCAAATCTGAAGTAGGAAGATATTTTATACAAAAAAATATAATAGGATATGTTGGAAATCATGCAATAATAATAAGAAAATCCTCTAAATATGTTTATCACACATTCAAAAAATTGTATCCAGCTAACCTAGGAAGCACCTGTACGGGTACGGGTACCAGATACGATACGTATCCGGTACGGCGGTACGAAAACAAATAAAAAAACTAGGCTACGAGTATGATATGATACATTATAATAAATAAAATTTATCTTTATATATATATCACAAGTGTAATAAATAGTTCTCAAATCAAACATAAATCATATCATGATGTACAAGTTCACAAATCAATGCAACATAACATGAAGTTTTCAAACATTAAGCATTCGTAAATATTACAAAATTTAACATCATGTTTGTTTAACCAAAAGAAATAAAATTAAACTTAAGTCCGCTCATCATTCTTTTTTTCCTTCGTTGTTGGAGATTAACTTCATTGTTGGAGATCAACATCTTCAATCTCAGGTTAGTTTGGAGACAAGTTGTTTTGTTAATAACTTGCGTCGTATCAACACGTTCAATACACTTACTTGTACCAGAAACGTACCCATACCAGAAACATACTCAATATAGATACACAACTTAATTGGACGTACCAACGCTTCCTAACATAAAACCAACTTTTGTTTACTCTAAAAAAACATACTCTTAGCGCAATATGCAGAATGATGGGCTAAAGTCTAAGTGTTCCCACATAGGTGTATCTGTCTAGTATCAGGTATGTACCAGTATCAGATACGTATCTGGTACGGGTACACTGTTGTTGGGGAAGTATTCTTGCTTCATCGAAGCGAACACTTTAATTCAAAAAAAAATTGTACATGAAATATTCTATTTATAAACATCAAATCTTCTAGAATTTACACCAACCAATATTGAATGGAAGTTTAATTGTAGATACCAAGATCATTAAAGATTAAGTTGTGCAAGAAGGAAGATTGCTATAAACCACCTGTAACTAAATCATCGGGAACTTGGTAGTAGTAAAAGCCAAAGAAGTTGGATAACATAAATTGCGTGAATAATCCAAGAAATTCCAAGAAGCCAAGGGAAAATGATATGAGAATAAAAAAAATCAAACATTCATAATAGGTTAAGAACCTAGGCATGTAAGTATGGATTCTTACAAAACACAAATGTTATGGTGTTAATTATAAGTCTTTTTATTTCAAGCCATACATCTACGAGTTTTACTTTATGTTCTGCCGAGAGTATTTAGGTCCTTTTGTAATTGTTAGTATTTTTATAAAAGGTCCAAGTATTGGGATTTATTCCACTTATGCCATTATGTATTATATTTAAAAACCTAGGGGTCATGAATGAAGGATGCAAGAATTATCCCCACCCACACCCCATCATATTCTTAGGCTTTGTTTGGGGGAACTTATTTTCAGTCGTAACCGCTTGACCGCTGAAAATAAGTCCCCCCAAACGGAGCCTTAGTTTCTTCTCCTCCTCTCCCTCTCATCTCCCTAACTAGTACCCCATCTAGGGCATCACATGTTGAGTCTGTCTACCTTGTCTCATTTCATCGGTTGGGCTTAGCTGCCATCCTACGAATCTCCCTTATATTTCTGACATCCACTCTATTTATGTATGCTAACTCCATCCACCTCTCTAGTAGGATTCCAACTATGTCTCCCTTCGGACGACTCTCCTTTGTATCCTTGTCATCCTATTTCTTTACTTATGCTACCTCTAGCCACTTCTCTGGTAGGCTTCCAACTATGTTACAGGAGTCCCATTGTTGGGTTGGATAGCACGCAAGCCCGACCATATCATCTGCAAATTAGTTCGAGCAAGTACCTGCACGACCGCTTAGCGGTATGCCGATACATAAACATGGCACAAAACAAGAATAATAAAAGTGACACTAGGATTTAACTTAGAAACACAGTAGGGTGAAAAACACGGGACGATCGAAGTCCAATCCAAAAATCCACCACTAAAATGTTGAAATAATAAGCAATTATAAGGCTTTCCTTCCTGAAAGATATTGTGCCTAACCACCTAGAGGGGGGGGGGGTGAATAGGTGACTTGAATATTTTTTTACTTTTTAGGCAGCAATCAGATAATATCACAGAATTCTAGCTACTTTATCACAGCACACATTCAGCAAACACAGAATTCCACAGCACACAGTAGACACACAGTTTTATAGTGGTTCCCCAAGGTTTGGGTACATCCACTTTCCCCCTTCACCTATCTAGCAGTGTACTAGATTCGGCCCAACTTCTCCACTATCTTAGATCCTCAGATCTTACACTCAGAACCCACAACACAGGTTCCTACACCTCAGACCCAAGGCCCTACAACTCAGCTTCTTTACAAAGCCTACACTCAGCCACCAAGGCCTACACTCAGCCACCAAGGCCTACACTCAGCCACCAAGGCCTACACTCAGAGATTCCAATCTCCTACACTCAGGCACTCAAGCCCTACACTCTGCCTTTATAAATACAGGCTTATAAGACTCAGATCCCTAAGGATCCTACAAGATAAAATGAATACAAAATGTAACTCAACAACTCAAAGTAAAGAGAGAGAAGAGTTGTGAGTTTCTTGATGAGTTCTTGGAAGAACTCAGCTGAGATCAAACTGACTTGGCTTTCTTCAAATCTTCTTGAATGTAGAACACAATAAGAATGATCTCCTCTGCAGTTGATCCTTGATCTCTGCTACTTAAGATTCAGAACAAATCTGAACCCTTCTTCTCAACCTGGTTCCAATGGCTGACTTCTTGGATGGAGCTCTCTCTCTCTAACTTCTTAGATCTTCACTTGATAGCTAGATCTTCTTTTAATCTGAACTTGGACAATCAACCTCAGTTTCTGTAGACAGTGTAAGCCTATTTATAGGCCTTCTTCATGGTAACCGGCTGCTCCGATTCATAACTGACTTCTGATAACTCTGACAGGTGCAGTAGACTGACTGGAATGACAGCTGTCAAGTCAACCAGTCAGTTCTTGAAAATTCTGTAACTGTCTGATAGTGTCGAGACTGTCTGTCTTTAAGTGTCGACACTTATAGACCAAGTGTCGACACATGTTGTCTAAGTGTCGACACTAACATACAAGGTGTCGACACAACTCCTTGTGTTGTAGATTTTATATCTCGACACTGTTTCTTCTTCATGTGTCGACACTGAAATTGAGTGGCGACACAAGTACTTGTACTTCAGTATTTTGCTGAATTCTTCTAAGTGTCGACACAACATCTTTTTGTCGACACATCTTCATGTGTTGAATCTGTTAAGTGTCGACACATCTTTTTGGTGTCGACACATGTCTTCAGTGTTGATACTTGCTGAGTGTCGACACAGCTCCTTGTGTCGACACATTCTTCTTCTGTCGAGACTCTGGCTGAGTGTCGACACTTCTCATTAGTGTCGACACTTGTACTTAGAATTTTGCTGAACATTGCTAAGTGTCGACACAGCTCCTTATGTCGACACTTTCTTCAAGTGTTGAGTCTTCAGCTGAGTATCGACACATTCTTTCTTGTGTAGACACTTTCTTCAAGTATTGACTCTTCTGCTGTGTGTCGACACATTGCTCTGGGTGTCGACACTTATACTTAGTCTCTGCTGATTTTTGCTGAGTGTCGGCACAGCCTCCAAGTGTCGACACTTTCTGATGTAGACTCAGTTTCTCTGGGTGTCGACACAACTACTAAGTGTCGACACTGCTTCACTGCACTTTTCTTCATTGAGTGTCGACACAGCTCCTTGTGTCGACACTTTCTGTCTGGTGTCGACTGAGCATCCCTGGTGTCGACACAAATACTCCAAGTGTCGACACTGCTTGCCTGGGTATCAACACAGGTCTTCTTAAGTGTCGACACATTCCCTCTGGGTGTCGACACATGGACTTAGAAACTTTTCCTTCTTTCCTGTAAATACTTAACCTGCACAAGTAAACTCAAAATACATCAAATACAATTTGATGTATATCATTGAGTTGGGTGAGGCTTCTTCAAATCAGGTACATTTAGACCAATGTACCCAACAATCTCCCCCTATTTGGAGAAGTCATAACCCTTAGTCAATGATATACACCATTCATAATAAAATTATAAAATGATGTAAAGCATGATTAAGTAACAGGGCAAACATAAACATGTATCAAAGAAAACATGTATACACAGATAACATCTTAGAATAATTATGAAATAGATTTAAAACACATCATATTGTTCTCACAACTTTGTAATATTCATTATACAAAAGTTCTACATAGTGTTTAAAAAACACAAGATTACAATTGTAAACTGAATAAAGTTCTATTCTATTTTTGTTAAGGCTCCTTGATCACTATTCCTTTTCTAGCTTGTACTTTGGCTTGAACAGGAGCTTCAGCAACTTCAGCATCAGCAGGCTTCTTGCCTTTCAGATCCTTTTTCTTTAGCTCTTCTGCTTTAATCTTTTGCCTTTCAAAATAATGATAAGGCTTGGGAAAGTACTTGCTAGGCTCCTGGGCAGTAGGAGGTAGCTTTCCCATCTTGGCCTTCCTTCTATATTGGACTATTGCTTCTTGCCTTGTCTCATGTTTCCTCCATTCAAGTTCAGAAAACCATTTATTTCTGTCTTGTATATTATCTTTTGCAGCTTTCCAAGCAGTTAAGATAATATTTCTTGAAGTAGGGCTCCACTGCTCAAAGTCTGGTCTTTGTTCAGCTTGTTCCCTGAACCTTTTCTAAGACAATCTGGTTTCTTCTTCTTTCTGCAGTGCTTCTTGCATAGCTTCAGATATTGGCTGAACTACCTTCTCTATAATGACATTGTCCTTTCCGCCAGGTGGGCTATACATGGACTGTATGTCAGCATGTATCATGTTAAAATCTGGTGGAGGATAGATAACTTGGGCTACTTCAGGTTGCTCACCTCCAAGATATGCAGGATGTATTCCAGATTCTACAACATTATCATCATCACAAAGCGGAGGATAGCCAAGAGTTGCTCTGATAGAATTAGAAATCCATTTAGCATGATCAGAGCTGGCTTTGACTAAAACCCTCTCCCCCTTTATGACTTCTCTTTCTATGTGATCTCTCACATCATCTTTTTGAAATCTGACCTGGTTATCCAAATAATTAACTCCATCTTTAAAGAAAGGTTTTAACCTTTGGAGTTTGTCAGTTATGATCTTCTGAGAGTCTTGTATGGCAGTCTTAACATCAGTTATTTCCTCTTGAAATGCTCTGTCAAAATCTGCTTTAGCAGCAGCAGTAGAAGTAGGCAGGCCAGCAGCTATGTTCTTCATTTCTGTGATAATTGCATTATGGGAAGCAGTTAAGTTATCATTCATTCTGATTTGGTTCTCAAGAACATATCCTTGCTTCTGTGCAATGTCATCTACTTGAGCTTTGATCTTTTCTTGATGAGTAGCCAAGTACACCACTGCATTCCCTCCCTTGTGGAAGCAGTCTGTCATCTCCTTCTTATTAAGATTCATCTCAAATCTTATTGACTTTATATCCTGGGCTAGATCAAACTGTAATGATTTCTGCCCTTCATCCACATACTTCTCAATGGCCTGCATGTGCTCATCAAGCTTAATTTGTATTGCAACCATTAGAGCACTATAATCAACAGGAGGTGCTGGTTGTAATATAGGCTGTGCTGCAATAGCTTGTAAAGCCTTCTTATAACTCTGGCTCCTTCTTTTGAATACCTGAAATTTCTTTTTCTTAGACCTTACTGCCTTTGTTGGGTACATTGGTCTAAATGTACCTGATTTGAAGAAGCCTCACCCAACTCAATGAAATACATCAAAATGTATTTGATGTGTTTTGAGTTTACTTGTGCAGGTTAAGTACTTATAGGAAAGATGGAAAAGTTTCTAAGTCCATGTGTTGACACCCAGAAGGAAAGTGTCGACACTTAAGAAGACTTGTGTCGACACCCAGGCAAGCAGTGTCGACACTTGGAGTCATTGTGTCGACACCAGGGATGTTGAGTCGACACCCGACAGAAAGTGTCGACACTCAATGAAGAAGAGTGCAGTGAAGCAGTGTCGACACATAGCAGTTGTGTCGACACCCAGTGAAACTGTGTCTACATCAGAAAGTGTCGACACTTGGAGGCTGTGTCGACACTCAGCAAAAGTCAGCAGAGACTAAGTATAAGTGTCGACACCCAGAACAATGTGTCGACACACAGCAGAAGAGTCAACACTTAAAGAAAGTGTCGACACAAGAAAGAATGTGTCGACACTCAGCTGAAGACTCAACACTTGAAGAAAGTGTCGACACAAGGAGCTGTGTCGACACTTAGCAAAGATCAGCAAAGTTCAACAAAATATTCTAAGTACAAGTGTCGACACTAAGGGGATGTGTCGACACTCAGCCAGAGTCTCGACAGAAGAAGAATGTGTCGACACAAGGAGCTGTGTCGACACTCAACATGTATTAACACTGAAGACATATGTCGACACCAAGAAGCAGTGTCGACACTTAACAGATTCAACACATGAAGATGTGTCGACACAAAGGAGATGTGTCGACACTTAGAAGAATTCAGCAAAATACTGAAGTACAAGGACTTGTGTTGACACACATTATCAGTGTCGACACATGAAGAAGAAGCAGTGTCGAGATATAAAATCTACAACACAAGGAGTTGTGTCAACACCTTGTAGGCTAGTGTCGACACTTAGACAACTTGTGTCGACACTTGGTCTATAAGTGTCGACACTTAAAGACAGAAAGTCTCGACACTTAAAGACAGTTATAGAATTTTCAAGAACTGACTGGATGACTTGACAGCTTCCATTCCAGCCGGTCTACTACACCTGTCAGAGTTGTCAAAATTCAGTTATGAACCGGACCAGCCGGTTACCATGAAGAAGGCCTATAAATAGGCTTATAAAGTCTACAGAAACAGTTGTTGAAGAGATTGATCAGAAGATCAACACATCAAGTAATCCAAAGAAGATCTAGCTATCAAGTGAAGATCTAAGAAGTTGGAGAGAGAGAGAGCTCCATCCAAGAAATCAGCCGTTGGAACTAGGCTGAGAAGAATGGTTCAGATTTATTCTGAATCTTAAGTAGTAGAGATCAAGGATCAACTGCACAAGGAGTCAATCTTATTGAGTTCTACATTCAAGAAGCTTTGAAGAAAGCCAAGTCAGATTAATTTCAGCTGAGTTCTTCCAAGAACTCATTAAGAAACTCACAACTCCCCTCTCTTGTCTCTGGGTTGCTGGGTTAACATTATTGTATTCATTTTATCTTGTAGGATCCTTAGGGATCTGAGACTTGTAAGCCTGTAATTATAAAGGCTGAATGTAGGGCTTGAGAGCTTGAGTGTAGGAGATTGAAATCTCTGAGTGTAGGCCTTGGTGGCTGAGTGTAGGCCTTGGTGGCTGAGTGTAGGCCTTTATGGCTGAGTGTAGGCTTTGTGAAGAAGCTGAGTTGTAGGGCCTTGGGCCTGAGGTGTAGAACCAGTTTTGGGTTCTGAGATAGTGGAGGAGTTTGGCCGAATCTAGTACACTGCTAGATAGGCGAAGGGGGAAAGTGGATGTACCCAAACCTTGGGGAACCACTATAAAACTGTGTGTCTACTGTGTGCTGTGATATACTGTGATTGCTGTGTGATTTCTGTGATTCAGTAGCTAGAAATCTGTGATAGATTCTGTATTCTGCCATAAAAATTAAAAAGATTCAAGTCACCTATTCACCCCCCCCCCTCTAGGTGTTTAGGTACAATATCTTTCAAGTGGTATCAG
This sequence comes from Platanthera guangdongensis, assembly GCA_039583875.1. Classification (NCBI taxonomy): domain Eukaryota; kingdom Viridiplantae; phylum Streptophyta; class Magnoliopsida; order Asparagales; family Orchidaceae; genus Platanthera; species Platanthera guangdongensis. Next base: position 139,222,304 of record CM077152.1, read on the forward strand.
AGACAAGTTACTCAAAAAGGGACATAACTGTCTGAGTAGATCCTTTTGGCAGATTCAGTCTAAGTCAGTTACAGAATCAAGAAAATTAAGAACCATGGGTTCTACTGAGAATCACAAGGAATTGGGATACATGAAGCTACCCATATGTAGAAAAGAGATCTTTGGTATCTGGAAGGAAAGGGTGAGACTTTTTATGGAAGCCTCAGACCCTAGGATTTATATCACAGTAAAGGAAGGGCCATATGTGCCCATGAAGGTGTCAGTCTTCAATGCAAATCAGAGAACACCAAAGGATTTCTCTGAAATGACAAAGGATGAAATAGTTCTAGCCACTATGGATAAGAGGGCTCAAAACATCATTGTGAGTGCCATAGATGATGCAACATTTCAGAATTTGATAAACTGTAAGACAGCCAAAGAGATGTGGGATACTCTTATTGTGTACATGGAGGGTTTTGAAGAAGTAAGGCAAGACAGAAAATCCTTGCTAAACCAAGAATATGAAAGTTTTAGACAAGGAAAAGCTGATAGCATAACTTAGTGCTATAAGAAGTTTTACAGGATTGTGAATGAGCTCATGTCCTATGGCAGAGAGTTCAGTAATTATAAATTCAATGATAAGTTTCTAAGGTCCCTAACAAAAGATTGGGACACCAAGATCTGTGTCATTAGAGAAATGGCTAAGTTGGCAGAAATTCCTCCACCAACACTGTTTGGCAAACTGTTGTTCTATGAAATGCAGTTAATGGTGAGGAAAGAAGAGGAGAAATCCACAAGAAATGAACATAAAGAAAGGACAGTGGCCTTTAAATCAGAAGCCCCCAGAAAGTACAGAGGTAAGTCACCTACTCCACCTCCAAAGGTTGCTGAAACTGAGTTAGAAAATTCAGAAAGCAGAAAATCTGAAAGCAGTGAAAGTGATGAGGACTTTGCTGCCTTCACAAGACATTTCCAGAAATTCTTAAAGAAGAAACAGTGGAGGACAAGGCCTTCTACTTCACAGAGAAAAGAAGACTAGTATCAGGATAAAAAGTCTTTAAAGAAAGACAGGAAAAAGACTAAGTCTAGCAAGGCAACTCTTTCAAAAATAGTATGCTATTGCTGTAATAGACAAGGTCATGTTGTTGCAGATTGTCCAGAAAAAAGGAAGGAGTCTAATGACAAGAAAAAGACTCAATACAAGGGCAAGAAGGAGAAGTCTTTTGTTGCCAAAAAGGACAAAAGCCTGTCAGATATTTCTTCATCAGAAACTGAGTCAGATGCAGAAGCATATATAGGACTGTTTGCTGAGGAAGAAGAAGAAGAGTTCATGCAGATTATGAATTCTATATATGAATAAGAGGACAGTCAATGCCAAGGACTAATGGCATTGACAGAAAGTGACAAAATCCTGGAGCAGCCAGGACCTAGTAAGGTACAAAGTTCAACTTTCAGTTCAATTTCTTGTGCCAGTACAGAATCAGATTCATCATCATCAAATGATGAGAGTGCATCTGAGTCTGAAGAGGATATTCATCAGTTAATAGATGAATATAAAGTTCTGTTGCAAGCTTATAAGAAGAGCAAGACCCTAGCCAAAAGTCAGGCAAAGGAAATTGCTAATCTTAAGGCTGCTGCAACTGATTATGAGAAGATGTTTGATCAAAAGCTAAATGAGATAGCCAGACTGAAGCACATAACTGTGATTCAAATGGGGACTATATCATTTAAGAATGATCAAATCAAGAGTCTGGAGATAAATCTTCAGAAGGAGAAAGACTTAGTTGCTAGGTTTTCTAAACCTAAGTCAGTTCTACCCTTAATTGATGAATTTGTTCATCACAAAGGCAAAGCTGGACTAGGATTTACTAAACCTGCAAGGACTGTTAAGTCCAAGTCCAAAGGCAAAGCTCCAGCCCTCAACAAGTCAGCTGTAGATAAAACAGCAAAGACAGTACCTAAGCAAAGGTACAATAAGTTTGAGTGTTGGTGCTGTGGGAAGGTAGGCCACTACGCAATGGACTGTTGGCACAATGCTAGTGCCAAAGTGAGTAGCAAACTGCTTGTTGGAAAACCTACAGGTAGCTTTGTTAGGATGCAAACTAACCAGTACCAAGGACCCAAGAATTCTTTGGGTTCTAAGGTTCACTAATCTGTTTTGCAGGTGAGTCCAAGTGGCCATGCCCCTATATGGTACTTGGACAGTGGATGTTCCAGACATATGACTGGAACAAGGGTATTGCTAAAGGACTACATTCCAATCAAAGATGGTCCTAAAGTCACCTTTGGTGGTTCTGAAAAAGGAATCATCAAAGGGTTTGGTAACATTTCTAGTAACTTAGTTACCATTACTCAAGTGGCTTATGTTAAAGGTTTGAAACACAACCTAATTAGTATAAGTCAATTAAGTGATGTAGGATATGACATCTCATTTGTTAAGAATGGTTATCATATCAAGAGATCAAATGATCAAGAGATCATTTTGACAGGTTATAGAAAGAGGAATATCTACTGCCTAGACATTATGTGTGAGACCAATGGTTCTCAAGTGTGTCTTGTAGCTGATGAGACAGTATCTCATTGTGTCAAATGGCACAAGAGGCTAGCCCATCTAAACTACAAGACAATTGGCAAACTCTTTAGCAAAGAGTTAGTGAGGAATGATCCTCAAGTTTAAGTGTATTAAAGATGGTATTTGCTCAGCTTGTCAAAAGGGCAAGCAGACTAAATCCACCTTTAGAAGCATTGAAAACAAAGATGCTGTGAGGTGTTTATACCTCTTGCATATGGATCTCTTTGGTTCAATGCCAGTTCATAGCCTAGGTAGGAAGGTCTATACCTTTGTAGTTGTAGATGACTACTCAAGGTTTTCTTGGGTGTTCTTTCTTAGACAGAAATCTGAAACACCCAATGTCTTATATAGCTTTGTCAAACAGATTCAGAATGAACTAAATAGTACAGTGGTCAAAATAAGAAGTGATCATGGTACTGAGTTTCAGTCTGATAGCATGACAAAACTATGTGAATAATTTGGGATATTTCAAGAGTTTTCTTCACCAAGAACACCTCAGCAAAATGACATTGCTGAGAGGAAGAATAGAACCTTGATTGAGGCTGGTAGGACCCTATTAAGTGATACATCACTACCAGAATATTTCTGGGCTGAAGCAGTCAATACTGCATGTCATGTTATTAATAGGGCTACCATAACTAAAGGCCTCAACAAGACCCCCTATGAGGTTGTGAAAGGCAGGAAACCAAACCTATCCTACTTCAGGATCTTTGGTTGTAAGTGCTTTATACTTAACAATGGAAAGTCTTACTTGACTAAGTTTGCTGCCAAGTCCCAAGAGGGAATTTTTGTTGGGTACAGCAACAACAGTAAGGCTTATAGATTCTACAACCTGTCTACATAAGTTGTAGAAGAATCTGTACATGTAGTATTTGATGAAACTAGACTTATTAACAATGAGTTGTCTAGTAGAATTTGCAGCCCCACAGGTATAACGGAGAAGTTGGACAAGCTCACTATAGAAGAAAGATCTACTGCAAGACAGCAAGTAGAAGATAGTGGCTGTTGTTCAGGGGGAGTACTACATGTACCTAATGCAGAAGAAGTACAAGGAGTACAACAAGATGAAGAAGTTGAAGAAGTTCAACCTGAAGTCAGTATGCCTCCAGCCAATAGGCATCTTAGAGATCATCCAGCAGAACAAATTATTGGTGATCCAAGACAAGGGGTACAAATAAGGAGCAGAAATCTGAATGCAGCAATCTACTCCAGTTTCCTATCCCAAGTTGAACCTAATAAGTTTGAAGAAGCCATCCTAGACCCTCATTGGATTGAGGCAATGCAAGAAGAGCTGAATCAGTTCAAGAGGTGCAAAGTCTGGGAGCTTGTTCCTAAACCTAAAGACCACAACATAATTGGGACCAAGTGGATCTATAGGAACAAGATGGATGAACATGGGGTCATCATTAAGAACAAAGCAAGATTGCTTGCTAAAGGATATAGGCAGGAAGACGGTATTGATTTTGATCAAACCTTTGCCCCAGTAGCCAGACTGGAAACCATAAGGATGTTCCTGTCCTATGCAACCTTTCAAGGATTTAAAGTTTACCAAATGGATGTCAAGTCAACATTTCTGAATGGTAATCTTAAAGAGGAAGTCTATGTGGAACAGCCATCAGGTTTTGTTGATTCAACTCTACATAATCATGTCTATAGACTTAGGAAAGCTTTATATGGGTTAAAGCAAGCCCCTAGGGCTTGGTATGAAACCCTGTCTAGTTTCCTCATTGAGAATAAGTTTACAAGGGGGAAAATAGACAAGACTATATTCCTTAGGGAATCTAGAGGCAAAGTAATACTAATCCAAATATATGTAGATGACATTATATTTGGGTCTACTGAAAGTAGCCTTTGCAAAAAGTTTGCAAAACTAATGCAAGGTCAATTTGAGATGAGTAGTATGGGAGAGCTTAAGTTCTTCTTGGGTCTCCAAGTAAGACAGGCTGAGAATGGTTTATCCATATGCCAGTCTAAGTTCACCCTAGAACTCATAAGGAAGTATGGTATGGATTCATCCAGTACCATGAAGACTCCTATGGGGTCAAGTATGTCTCTTAGCAAGGATGATGCAGGAAAACCTGTAGATGAGTCTTTGTATAGAGGGATAGTTGGCTCCCTACTATATTTGACTGCAAGTAGACCAGATATCATGTATGCTACATGTGTCTGTGCTAGGTATCAAGCCTGCCCTAAAGAGTCTCATTTGACAGCAGTCAAAAGAATACTGAGATATCTAAAGGGCACTCCTTATCTAGGCCTCTGGTACCCTAGGAATGGGGATTTTGAACTAACAGGTTATTCAGATGCAGACTTTGCAGGATGCAAAGAAGACAGAAAAAGCACAACTGAAACCTGTCAATTCCTAGGTGGGAGACTGATTTCATGGAGTAGCAAAAAGCAAACAAGTGTGGCTATCTCCACTGCAGAATCAGAATATGTGGCTGCTGGAAGTTGCTGTGCTCAACTTCTGTGGATACAACATCAGCTTGAGGACTATGGATTTCAGGTAAGTAGAACTCCACTCTTTTGTGATTCTACAAGTGCTATATCAATTGCACATAACCCTGTTTCTCATAGTAGAACTAAACATATTGAGATAAAATATCATTTTCTTAGGGAGCATGTAGAGAAAGAAGATATTTTACTAGAATATGTTAAAATAGATAATCAACTAGCTGATATGTATACTAAGCCCCTAGAAGAAACTAAGTTCAATAGGTTTAAAATTGAACTAGGAATGATAAACTTAGAGTAAGTTTATAGAATTGGAAATGGCTAAGTAAAAAGGTGTCGACACACAGAGATCTCTGTGTCGACACAGAAAAGTGGTGTCGACACTTCAGGGAAAAGGTGTCGACACATCTAGGAAGTTGGTGTCGACACTTCAGAAAATCAGTGTCGACACATGACAAATAGGTGTCGACACATCCAAGGTGGTGTCGACACTTAGGCTTTACTCAGCATTATCTTAGTAAAGTCTCGACTATATGTCGAGTTAAGTGGTGTCGACACATAAACAAGTGTCGACACATATAATCTATTGACTAAACTTGTGTCGACACATAAGTGTCGACACTTATCGACAGTGTCGACACAATTTAAGTTAGCTGCCCGCCTTTTTATCTTCAAACCTAGAAATGTATAAATAGGATTTTGCCTTAGTCTGTCGATACGCTTTCAACAGTTTCGAGTCCAAAACTTGTGTGTCGACACCTCTCTTCTCTCCAGTCAAATTCTTCAAACCCTAATGGCGCCAAAGCTTGAGGAGAACGTCAATGAAGGCTACGAGTTGGTGCGCAATGCTTTTGATGATGCAGACCCGGAGATCCAGAATGTGATAACCCTAGTCACAAACTCAGGGTTAGAATTCCTAGTTTCTGAGCCGACAAAGATCTGGAAGAAGGAAGTACTGGAATTCCTCAATGAAGCTGAAGTGGACGAATCTGGATTCAAGATCACATCCAGGGTACATGGAGACAAGGTGAAGGTGTCACCTAAAAGTTTGAGGAAAGTACTACAGTTACCAAGAACTAAAGAAGAAGATGAAGTTACTGCTTCAAAGACCAGAGAAGCTCTAACTTGGTGTGGACTAGATTCTAAAATGAAAATTGGATCTGTTTTCAATAGAAAAGGCATGGAACAGCCAAGGGAAATTCATGTCAGAAATTGTTGGCAAAGTGATTTTAAGCAAACCTGGAGGGCATGATAGCGTATCTGCCCATATGTTCAGCATTATGACCAGGATAATCTTCAATCTGAAAACTGACTGGTCTATAGTGATCTTTGAGAAGATCAAGGAAAGAATGAAGAAGCCCAACTTGGGCAGAATCTTAAGTCTATACCTTGCTGGAAGTATTCCAGAGGTAATGAATCAAGTTGCTGGAACAAAAATAAATCATATGAGGAAAATGGATATGAGGATATTCTCCAGATGGGACAGGGTGTTGTCTAAAGAGATGCCAACCCCTGAGAAGATTACTCCTGAGAAAGCAACACCTCTAAAGAAGAAGAAGAAGACTGCTCCAAGAGCACAAGAATCTTCAAGTAGTTCTGATGATGAACAAGAAAAACATGCTGGGAAGTCTCCAGCTCCACAAGTGGCTGCAGAAAGGCAGGGGGAGCTACCACCAGCTAGCCCCTTACACCAGGAACAAATCCAGGGGGAGCCACTAGTTGTGGAAGAACCCACTCCTCTTGAGAGTGAGCAAGCTACAAAAACAATTCTAGAGGTAATCACTGAGCTTAATGCTTTAGATTTTCCTTTAGAGGATACTGATTTGTCTGATGTTTATCAGCAACCACAGATTCATAGTCAAGTCCCAGTTGTTGTCATGGAAGACACTTCTGTTGAAGTTGCTGTTGTATCTGATCCAGTGGTAGATGAGCCCAGAATTTCTCCAGCTCATTCTCCACAAGAATATACCATGGAAGATTTATTTCTAAATCTGGATCAAGAAGATTTTGACAAGGACACTACTGCTGCTGAAGGGGAGAATGCTCCAGTTGAGGGGGAGCAAATGTCAATTCTTGAAGAACCTGCAAGGCAAGAGCCTGAAAAACAACCAGCTGTTGAGGAGCTACCTCAGGAGAGGGTAGAAATAGCAAGTACATCTGAATCTGAAGATGAGGAAGCTTTAAGGGCAAAGAAAAAGAAATTTCAAGTATTCAGAAGAAGGAGCCAGAGTTACAAAAAGGCTCTCCAAACTGTTGCTCCACAGCCTATATCACAACCAACTCCAACTGTTGATTATAGTGCTTTAATGGTTGCCATGCAAGTTAAGCTTGATGAGCATAGGAAAGCTATAGAGACATATGTGGATGAGGGGCACAAATCTCTCCAATTTGATTTGGCCCAGGATATTAAATCCATAAGATTTGAGATGAATCTTAATAAGAAGGAGATGACAGACTGCTTCCACAAAGGAGGGAATGCAGTGGTGTACTTGGCTACACATCAGGAGAAGATAAAGGCTCAAGTAGATGACATTGCACTGAAGCAAGGGTATGTACTGGAAAATTAGATCAGAATGAATGATAACTTAACTGCTTCTCATAATGCAATTGTCACAGAAATGAAAAACATAGCTGCTGGACTGACAGCTTCTAATGCTACTGCTAAGGCAGATTTTGATAAAGCACTGCAAGAAAGCTTAACTGAAGTTACAACTGCTATTCAAGACTCTCAGAAGCTGATCTCTGAAAAACTCCAAAGGTTAAGACCTTTCTATAAGGATGGAGTCAATTATCTAAATGCTCAAATCAGATTTCAAAAAGATGATTTAAGGGATCACATAGAAAGAGAAGTCATAAAAGGGGAGAGGGTCTTAGTCAAAGCTGGCCCTGACCATGCAAAATGGGTTTCTAATTCCATTAAAGCCACTCTTGGTTATCCTCCTCTTTGTGATGATGATAACGTAGCAGAATCTGGAATTAACCCTGCATATATTGGAGGTGAGCAACCAGAAGTAGCTCAAGTGATCTATCCTCCACCAGATTTTGATATGATTCATGCTGATATTCAGACCATGTACAGTCCACCTGATGGTACTCAGTAGGTTATTCTAGAAAAGGTGGATCAGCCTGTCTCTGAAGCTTTACAGGAAGCTATCTTGAAAGAGCAAGCTGAAGAAGAAACCAGATTGTCAAAGAAGAGGTTCAGGGAGCAAGCTGAACAAAGACATGACTTTGAGCAGTGGAGCCCCACCTCTAGGACCATTATTTTGACTGCATGGAAAGCTGTAAAAGATAACATTCAAGACAGGAACAAGTGGTTTTCTGAGGCTGAATGGAGAAAGCATGAGTCAAGGCAGGAGGCTATAGTCCAATATAGAAGAAAGGCCAAGATGGGAAAGCTACCTCCTACTGCTCAGGAGCCTAGCAAGTACTTTCCCAAGCCTTATCATTATTTTGAAAGGCAAAAGATCAAAGCTGAAGAGCTTAAGAAGAAGGAGCTGAAAGGGAAGAAGCCTGTTGAAACTAAAGATGCTGAAGCCCCTGTGCAAGCAAGGATAAAATCTGGAAAAGGGATAGTGATCAAAGATGCTGATCAAGAATAGCATAGAAATTTTCTTAAGTTTACCTTGTAATCTTTTATTGATAAACATTCTTGTAAACTTTTGGAAAATGTATATGACAAGCTGTTAGAACAATGAGCTGTGTGATAAATTTGCTATGTGATAAATTTATTTCATACTTGTTCTATGATGCTATATATGTGTACGTGTTTGTTTAATACATGTTTATGTTTGCCCTGTTATATATTCCTGCTATACATCATGTTATGATTTTATTCTGTATGGTGTATATCATTGACTAAGGGTTATGACTTCTCCAAATAGGGGGAGATTGTTGGGTACATTGGTCTAAATGTACCTGATTTGAAGAAGCCTCACCTAACTCAATGATATACATCAAAATGTATTTGATGTGTTTTGAGTTTAATTGTGCAGGTTAAGTACTTACAGGAAAGATGGAAAAGTTTCTAAGTCCATGTGTCGACACCCAGAGGGAAAGTGTCGACACTTAAGAAGACTTGTGTCGACACCCAGGCAAGCAGTGTCGACACTTCGAGTCATTGTGTCGACACTAGGGATGCTGAGTCGACACCCGACAGAAAGTGTCGACACAAGGAGCTGTGTCGACACTCAATGAAGAAGAGTGCAGTGAAGCAGTGTCGACACATAGTAGTTGTGTCGACACCCAGTGAAACTGTGTCTGCATCAGAAAGTGTCGACACTTGGAGGCTGTGTCGACACTCAGCAAAAGTCAGCAGAGACTAAGTATAAGTGTCGACACCCAGAACAATGTGTTGACACACAGCAGAAGAGTCAACACTTAAAGAAAGTGTCGACACAAGAAAGAATGTGTCGACACTCAGCTGAAGACTCAACACTTGAAGAAAGTGTCGACACAAGGAGCTGTGTCGACACTTAGCAAAGATCAGCAAAGTTCAACAAAATATTCTAAGTACAAGTGTAGACACTAAGGGGATGTGTCGACACTCAGCCAGAGTCTCGACAAAAGAAGAATGTGTCGACACAAGGACCTGTGTCGACACTCAACAAGTATCAACACTGAAGACATATGTCGACACCAAGAAGCAGTGTCGACACTTAACAGATTCAACACATGAAGATGTGTCGACACAAAGGAGATGTGTCGACACATAGAAGAATTCAGCAAAATACTGAAGTACAAGGACTTATGTCGACACACATTATCAGTGTCGACACATGAATAAGAAGCAGTGTCGAGATATAAAATCTACAACACAAGGAGTTGTGTCGACACCTTGTAGGCTAGTGTCGACACTTAGACAACTTGTGTCGACACTTTGTCTATAAGTGTCTACACTTAAAGACAGAAAGTCTCGACACTTAAAGACAGTTACAGAATTTTCAAGAACTGACTGGATGACTTGATAGCTGCCATTCCAGCCGGTCTACTGCACCTGTCAGGGTTGTCAGAATTTAGTTATGAACCGGACCAGTCGGTTACCATGAAGAAGGCCTATAAATAGGCTTATATAGTCTACAGAAACAGTTGTTGAAGAGATTGATCAGAAGATCAACACATCAAGTAATCCAAAGAAGATCTAGCTATCAAGTAAAGATTTAAGAAGTTGGAGAGAGAGAGATCCATCCAAGAAATCAGCCGTTGGAACTAGGCTGAGAAGAAGGGTTCAGATTTATTCTGAATCTTAAGTAGCAGAGATCAAGGATCAACTGCAGAAGGAGTCAATCTTATTGAGTTCTACATTCAAGAAGCTTTGAAGAAAGCCAAGTCAGATTGATTTCAGCTGAGTTCTTCCAAGAACTCATCAAGAAACTCACAACTCCCCTCTCTTGTCTCTGGGTTGCTGAGTTAACATTATTGTATTCATTTTATCTTGTAGGATCCTTAGGGATCTGAGTCTTGTAAGCCTGTAATTATAAAGGTTGAGTGTAGGGCTTGAGAGCCTGAGTGTAGGAGATTTAAATCTCTGAGTGTAGGCCTTGGTGGCTGAGTGTAGGCCTTGGTGGCTGAGGGTAGGCCTTTGTGGCTGAGTGTAGGATTTGTGAAGAAGCTGAGTTGTAGGGCCTTGGGCCTGAGGTGTAGGAACAAGTTTTGGGTTCTGAGATAGTGGAGGAGTTTGGCCGAATCTAGTACACTGCTAGATAGGTGAAGGGGGAAAGTGGATGTACCCAAACCTTGGGGAACGACTATAAAACTGTGTGTCTACTGTGTGCTGTGATATACTGTGATTGCTGTGTCATTTCTGTGATTCAGTAGCTAGAAATCTGTGATAGATTCTATATTCTGCCATAAAAATTAAAAAGATTCAAGCCACCTATTCACCCCCCCCCTCTAGGTGTTTAGGTACAATATCTTTCAGCCTCCTCATCTTCAGAGGTAGATGTGTTGGCTATCTCTACCCTCTCCTTAGGTAGCTCCTCAACTTCTTTGGGCTTCTCAGGGTCTTGCCTTACAGGCTCTTCAACATGTACTACTTGCTCCCCCTCAACTGGAGCATTCTCTCCTTCAGCAACAGCAGTTACCTTGTCAAAGTCTTCTTGATCCAGATTAAGAAATAAATCTTCCATTGTATATTCTTGTGAAGAATGAGCTGGAGAAATTCTTGGCTCATCTACCCCTGGATCAGAAACTATTTGAGCTGCAACAGATGTGTCCTCCATGACAACATCTGGGACTTGACTATCAAGCTGAGTTTTTCTGATTAACATCAACTAATGGATCAGATAAAACATTATTCACTTTAAGGAAATCTAAAGCATTAAGCTCAGAGATTACCTCAAGGATGATGTGGGTTGCTTTCTCACTTTCCAGGGTAGTTGGTTCTTCCACAACTAGAGGCTCCCCCTGGATTTAATCCTGAGGTAAGGGGCTAGTTGATGGTAGCTCCCCCTGCTTCTCTGCAGCCACTTGTGGAGCTGGAGACTTCTCAGTATTTCCTTCTTGTTCATCATCAGAACTACTTGAAGATTCTTGTGCTACATTAGCAGTTTTCTTCTTCTTCTTGAGTGGGGTTTTCTTTTCAGGAGTGATCTTCTCAGGGGTTGGCATCTCCTTAGACAACACCCTGTCCCATCTGGAGAATATCCTCATATCCATTTTCCTCATATGATTTATTTTAGTGCCAGCAGTCGGACCCATAACTTCTGGTATAATACCAGCAAGGTATAGACTTAAGATCCTGCCCAAGTTGGGCTTCTTTAGGCTTTCCTTAATTTTCTCAAAGATTACTACAGACCAGTCAGTTTTCAGAGTGAAGATTATCCTTGTCATAATACTAAACATATGGGCAGATACCCTGTCATGCCCTCCTGGCTTACTTAGGATCACTTTGCCTACAATTTCAGAGAGGAATTTCCCCTGGCTATTCATGCCCTTCCTATTAAACACAGATCCAATCTTCAATTTTGAATCCAGACCACACCAAGCTAAAGCTTCTCTGGTCTTAGAAGCAGTTACTTCTTCTTCTTCCTTAGTTCTTGGTAACTGAAGGACTTTCCTCAAACTTTTGGGTGAAACCTTAACCTTCTCACCATGGACCCTGGACTTGATCTTGAATCCATTGTCGTCTACTTGAGCTCCATTTAGGAATTCCAGTACCTCTTTCTTCCAGATTGTAGTAGGCTCTGAAACAAGATATTCCAACCCCGAGTCTGCAACTAGGGTTATAACATTCTTGATTTCTGGGTCTGCATCACCAAACGCATCGCGCACCAGTTCATAGCCTTCATTGACATTCTCCTCAAGCTTAGGCGCCATTAGGGTTTGAAGAATTTGAACTGAGAGAAGAGAGGTGTCGACACACAAGTTTTGTCTCGAAACTTTTGAAAGCGTGTCGACAGACTAAGGCAAAATCCTATTTATACCTTTCTAAGTTTGAAGATGAAAGGGAGGACAGCTAACTTAAATTGTGTCGATACTGTCGATAAGTGTCGACACTGACTTATAATGTCTCGACACTTACGTGTCGACACAAGTTTAGTCAACATATTATATGTGTCGACACTTGTCTAAGTGTCGACACCACTCAACTCGACATATAGTCGAGACTTTACTTAGATAATGCTGAGTAAACACTAAGTGTCGACACCACCTTGGATGTGTCGACACCTACTTGTCATGTGTCGACACTAATTTTCTGAAGTGTCGACACCAACTTCCTAGATGTGTCGACACCTTTTCACTGAAGTGTCAACACCAACTTTCTGTGTCGACACAGAAATCTCTGTGTGTCGACACCTTTTTACTTAGTCATTTCCAATTTAATAAACTTACTCTAAGTTTATCATTGCTAGTTCAATTTTAAACCTATTGAACTTAGTTTCTTCTAGGGACTTAGTATACATATCAGCTAGTTGATTATCAGTTTTAACATATTCCAGTAAAATATCTTCTTTCTCTACATGTTCTCTAAGAAAATGATATTTTATTTCAATATGTTTAGTTCTACTATGGGAAACAGGATTATGTGCAATTGATACAGCACTAGTAGAATCACAGAAGAGTGGAGTTCTACTTACCTGAAATCCATAGTCCTCAAGCTAATGTTGTATCCATAGAAGTTGAGCACAGCAACTTCCTGCAGCCACATATTCTGACTCTGCAGTGGAGATATCCACACTTGTTTGCTTTTTGCTACTCCATGAAATCAGTCTTCCACCTAGGAATTGACAGGTTCCAGTTGTGCTTTTTCTGTCTTCTTTGCATCCTGCAAAGTCTGCATTTGAATAACCTGTTAGTTCAAAATCCCCATTCCTAGGGTACCAGAGGCCTAGATAAGGAGTGCCCTTTAGATATCTCAATATCCTCTTGACTGCTGTCAAATGAGACTCCTTAGGGCATGCTTGATACCTTGCACAGACACATGTAGCATACATGATATCTGGTCTACTTGCAGTCAAATATAATAGGGAGCCAACTATCCCTCTATACAAGGTTTCATCTACAGGTTTCCCTGCATCATCCTTGCTAAGAGACATACTTGACCCCATAGGAGTCTTCATGGTGTTGGATGAATCCATACCATAATTCCTTATGAGTTCTAGGGTGAACTTAGACTGCCATATGGATAATCCATTCTCAGTCTGTCTTACTTGGAGACCCAAGAAGAACTTAAGCTCTCCCATACTACTCATCTCAAATTGACCTTGCATTAGTTTTGCAAACTTTTTGCAAAGACTACTTTCAGTAGACCCAAATATAATGTCATCTACATATATTTGGACTAGTATTACTTTGCCTCTAGATTCCCTAAGGAATAGAGTCTTGTCTATTTTCCCCCTTGTGAACTTATTCTCAATGAGGAAACTAGACAGGGTTTCATACCAAGCCCTAGGGGCTTGCTTTAACCCACACAATGCTTTCCTAAGTCTATAAACATGATTAGGTAGAGTTGAATCAACAAAACCTGATGGCTGTTCCACATAGACTTCCTCTTTAAGATTACCATTCAGAAATGCAGACTTGACATCCATTTGTTAAACTTTAAATCCTTGAAAAGTTGCATAGGACAGGAACATCCTTATGGCTTCCAGTTTGGCTACTGGAGCAAAGGTTTGATCAAAATCAATACCTTCTTCCTGCCTATATCCTTTAGCAACCAATCTTGCTTTGTTCTTAATGATGACTCCATGTTCATCAATCTTGTTCCTATAGATCCACTTGGTCCCAATTATGTTGTGGTCTTTAGGTTTAGGAACAAGCTCCCAGACCTTGCACCTCTTGAACTGATTGAGTTCTTCTTGCATTGCCTCAATCCAATGAGGGTCTAGGATGGCTTCTTCAAACTTCTTTGGTTCAACTTGGGATAGAAAACTTGAAAAGAGCACTGCATTCAGATTTCTACTCCTTGTTTGTACCCCTTTTCTTGGATCACCAATGATTTGCTCTGCTGGATGATCTCTAAGATGCCTATTAACTGGAGGCATCCTGGCTTCAGGTTGAACTTCTTCAACTTATTCATCTTGCTGTACTCCTTGTACTTCTTCTGCATTAGGTACATGTAGTACTCCCCCTGGACAACAGCCACTGTCTTCTACATGCTGTCTTGCAGTAGATTCTTCTTCTATAGTGAGCTTGTCCATCTTCTTAGTTATACCTGAGGAGCTGCATACACTACTAGACAACTCATTGTTAATAAGTCTAGTTTCATCAAATACTACATGTACAGACTCTTCTACAACTTGTGTAGACAAGTTGTAGACTCTATAAGCCTTACTGTTGTTGTTGTACCCAACAAAAATTCCCTCTTGGGACTTGGCAGCAAACTTAGTCAAGTAAGACATTCCATTGTTAAGTATAAAGCACTTACAACCAAAGATCCTGAAGTAGGATAGGTTTGGTTTCCTGCCTTTCACAAGCTCATTGGGGGTCTTGTTGTGGATTTTAGTTATGGTAGCCCTATTAATAACATGGCATGCAGTATTAACTGCTTCAGCCCAGAAGTATTCTGGTAGTGATGTATCACTTAATAGGGTCCTACCAGCCTCAATCAAGGTTCTATTCTTCCTCTCAGCAATGTCATTTTGCTGAGTTGTTCTTGGTGAAGAAAACTCTTGAAATATCCCAAATTCTTCACATAGTTTATCATACTATCAGACTGAAATTCAGTACCATGGTCACTTCTTATTTTGACCACTGTACTGTCTAGTTCATTCTGAATTTTTTTGACAAAGCTATGGAAGACACTAGGTGTTTCAGATTTCTGTCTAAGAAAGAACACCCAGGATAACCTTGTAGTCATCTACAACTACAAAAGTATAGACCTTCCTACCTAGGCTGTGAACTGGCATTGGACCAAAGAGATCCATATGCAAGAGGTATAAACACCTCACAACATCTTTGTTTTCAATGCTTCTAAAGGTGGATCTAGTCTGCTTGCCTTTTTGACAAGCTGAGCAAATACCATCTTTAATACACTTAACTTGAGGACCATTCCTCACTAGCTCTTTACTAAAGAGTTTGCCAATTGTCTTGTAGTTTAGATGGGCTAGCCTCTTGTGCCATTTGACATAATGAGAGACTGTCTCATCAGCTACAAGACATACTGGAGAACCATTGTTCTCAACCATAATGTCTAAGCAATAGACATTCCTTTTTCTATAACCAGTCAAAATGATCACTTGATCATTTGACCTCCTGATATGACAACCATCTTTCACAAATGAGATGTCATATCCTACATCACTCAATTGACTTATACTAATAAGGTTATGTTTCAAACCCTTAACATAGGCCACTTGAGTAATTGTAATAAAGGAGTTAGATATGTTACCAAAACCCTTGATGATCCCTTTTTCAGAAATACCAAAGGTGACTTTTGGACCATCCTTTATAGGTTTGTAGTCCTTCAGTAAACCCCTTGTTCCAGTCATGTGTCTGGAACATCCACTGTCCAAGTACCATATAGGGGCATGGCCACTTGGACTCACCTGCAAAACAGATTAGTGAACCTTAGAACCCAAAGAATTCTTGGGTCCTTGGTACTGGTTAGTTTGCTTCCTAACAAAGCTACCTGCAGGCTTTCCAACAGGCAGTTTGCTACTCACTTTGGCACTAACATTGTGCCAACAGTCCATTACAAGGTGGCCTACCTTACCACAACACCAACACTCAAACTTATTGTACCTTTGCTTAGGTACTGTCTTTGCTGTTTTATCTACAGCAGACTTGTTGAGAGTTGGGGCTTTGCCCTTGGACTTGGACTGAACAGTCCTTGTAGGTCTAGTAAATCCCAGTCCAGCTTTACCTTTGTGATGAACAAATTCATCAATTAAGGGTATAACTGACTTAGGTTTAGAAAACCTAGCAACTAAGTCTTTCTCCTTCTGAAGATTAATCTTCAGACTCTTGATTTGATCATTCTTAAATGATATAGTCCCCATCTGAATCACAGTTATGTGCTTCAGTCTGGCTATCTCATTAAGCTTTTGATCAAACAACTTCTCAAAATCAGTTGCAGCAGCCTTGAGATTAGAAATTTCCTTTGCCTGACTTTTGGCTAGGGACTTGTTCTTCTTATAAGCTTGCAACATAACTTTATATTCATCTATTAACTGATGAATATCCTCTTCAGACTCAGATGCACTCTCATCACTTGATGATGATGAATCTGATTCTGTACTGGCACAAGAAATTGAACTGAAAGAACAATGTTGTACCTTACTAGGTCCTGGCTGCTCCAGGATTTTGTTAATTTCTGTCAATGTCATTAGTCCTTGGCACTGACTATCCTCTTGTTCATATATAGATTTCATGATCTGAATGAACTCTTCTTCTTCTTCCTCAGCAAACAGTCCTATATATGCCTCAGCATCTGACTCAGTTTCTGATGAAGAAATATCTGACAGGCTCTTGTCATTTTTGGCAACAAAAGACTTTTCCTTCTTGCTCTTATATTGAGTCCTTTTCTTGTCACTAGACTCCTTCCTTTTTTCTATACAATCTGCAACTACATGGCCTTGTCTATTACAGCAATAACATACTATTTTTGAAAGAGTTGCTTTGCTAGACTTAGTCTTTTTCCTGTCTTTCTTTGAAGACTTTTTATTCTGATAATAGTCTTCTTTTCCCTGTGAAGTAGATGGACTTGTCCTCCACTGTTTCTTCTTTTTAAGAACTTCTGGAAATGTCTTGTGAAGGCAGCAAAGTCCTCATCACTTTCACTGCTTTCAGATTTTCTGCTGACTGTCATCTGACTCAGATTCAGCTGCTTTTGGAGGTGGAGTTGGTGACTTACTTCTGTACTTTCTAGGGGCTTCTGTTTTGAAGGCCACTGTCCTTTCTTTATGTTCACTTCTTGTTGATTTCTCCTCTGCTTTCCTCACCAACAACTGCATCTCATAGGACAGCAGTTTGCCAAACAGTGTTTGAAAGTCCACCTAGTGTCAGCTATGTGCACCTATGGGGGGGGGGGGGGAATAGGTGACGTGTGGTTCTTTTGCGGAATTTACGGATGTACCTGCACAATAAAAACAATAAGCATAGCACATAGAATACACAACAAATTTATAGTGGTTCCCCGACTTGGGTACATCCACTTTCCCCCTTCGACCTATCTCCCCAACAAGGGACGACTCGGTCACTTCTCCAACGGGATTGAAATCCAATCCCTTCACTAACGAAAGGAGCCCTTCCACACGTGAGAGTCAACACTCCCACAAAACGGGTTGCACCCAACCCTTACAATACGGAACAAACGTTCCTTTACAAAAAAAATTAAATATAGAATGTATGCGTGATACAAACTTCTTTTGGAGACTACGGTGTTCCTCTTGTTCGACGACGTGTTCTTGAAGTCGATGAAGAGTCTACAACCTTGGTCTCTCTTGGAGAGGATCTCCCGGAACCGGCGGCGGCAATCCAAGCGGCGGCTTGGTTCGGAGTCGGCGGCAACGAAGGTGCGCTGCTGCAGTGCTTTGAGATCCAAACTTCTTTGCGAAGCAAACTAGGTCTACCAACGGTCACTCTAGGATCGGTCGTCTCGATCGATTCGGACGGGGGAGTTTTTCCCGGTCAACAAATCGAGAGACAAGAGATCTCTGGATAGACACGTGAGACGCAAGCTTTGCTAAGCTTCTGTCGCCGGAGATCGGGAAGAAGAACGATCAGCGGCGGCGACGTACTTGCCCGAGCGCGACGGCGGCGGAGGAGAGAAATCGCGATATTAGGGTTTCCGCTTGCTCGGCTTCTTTCTGTGTCTCTCTTCCGTTCAAAATACCCGAGTATAAATACTGTAGCTACCTCCAATAAGACCGTTTGTGGGACCCACAAAAGGAATCCCCAAATCCCGGTCCAGAAATTTAACAGCGGCAGAATCCGGTTCAGGAATTTCCAGAAAAATGCCAAGTCAAAATCGGTGAGAATCGAAAGTGATTCTCGCCGAGTCGCCGAGAATCAAAGGTGATTCTCGACGATTCGGCGAGAATCAAAGATGATTCTCGTCGAATTTGCCTTGGTTGCACGCACTGCTTTAAGACAGGTCGAGACGGCGAGAATCAACCAGTGATTCTCGTCGATTCGACGAGAATCACTAGTGATTCTCGTCGATTCTTACTTAGACTCAGAGGTGCTTGCTTAGAAGTTGCTGGAACGTGTTCGGCGAGAATCAACCGCTGATTCTCGACGAATCGGCGAGAATCCCAAGTGATTCTCGCCGAATCGGCGAGAATCACTTGGTGATTCTCGTCGATTCTAACTTAGACGAATTTTCGTCTTTCCACCTATGAGATGCTCCTTGACCCATCCTTGCTCCTTGTCTGCTCCTGCATATTTACAGCCCTGTGCTTGAAAATAAGTGCACTCCAATAGAGAGAGTACACGTAGGCCAACACACTGATCTGCTCAACGAGGGATTACGTCGTGCAGACCCGTGTATATTGACCTACTGCACCCTGACATTGGTGTGCACTTAGCGTGGAAAAACTGCAAGCACAACTAGAAGGATTTTATCAAATACATAGTCTATTGACCTTAGCTTGTCCAGGGGCTTCTTCAAATCAGGTGCATTGTGGATACAATACCCAACAATCTCCCCCTATTTGAAGAAGCCTAAACCCTACAAGCTAAGGTGAATAGAGCAGATGAGAATGAAAACCATAAACTGAAAAGAGAGTTGAGTGAGTTATCCATTACCAATATCAATTTCTTGGGAGCGAGCGTGGAGCCACCTTAGCCTTAGCCGAGAGGGTAATCTCCCCCTTTTCGGCTTCTACAAATCGGGGTCTGTAGCGTTTGACCCTTTGCTCCCCCTTAGTTCTTGCACGGGCCTGGAGCCTCTGTAGTCTTCATTCGTCATAATTGAGCATCCCCAATTCAGTCTTGAAAATATTGAACTTGGCCTCGTCTAGGGGCTTTGTGAATATATCAGCAATCTGCTTGTCCGTGGGGACATAACAGAGAGAGATATCCTTGTTCTCCACGTGCTCCCGAATGAAGTGGTAGCGTACTTCAATATGCGTCATTCTGCTGTGCGACACCGGATTGTTGGCAATGGCAATTGCACTGGAGGAGTCGCAGTACATGGGTACTTCCTTGACCTGAAGGTCGTAGTCGGCTAACTGGTTTCTGATCCATAGAAGTTGTGCGCAACAGCTTCCTGCAGAGATATACTTTGACTCTGCTGTAGAGGTTGCAACACAATTTTGTTTCTTGCTGTTCCATGAGATAAGCCTCCTACCGAGGAATTGACACGTCCCGGAGGTGCTTTTCCTGTCATCCCTGCTCCCTGCAAAATCAGCATCTGAAAAGCCTATTAGCTCGACGTCATTGTTTCTCAGGTACCACAAGCCAAGATTAGGAGTACCTTTAAGGTATCTCAGAATTCGCTTTGCGGCGACATAGTGAGATTCCTTAGTGTTCACCTGATATCGGGCACAGATACATGTGGAGAATATAATATCCGGTCGACTGGCAGTAAGGTAGAGCAGGGATCCAATGATGCTTCTGTATTTGGTTTCATCGAAAGGTTTACCTTTCTCATCCTTATCCAGAGACATGGTGGATCCCATTGGAGTGCTCATAGAGGTTGCACTCTCCATACCGAATTTCTTAAGGAGTTCATTTGTGAACTTCGTCTGAGAGATGAAGATTCCATCCTCAGACTGTTTCACCTGAAGTCCTAAGAAATACTTGAGCTCTCCCATACTGCTCATTTCAAACTTTCCTTGCATAAGTTTAGAAAACTTTTTGCAAAGATTGTTATCCGTTGAGCCGAATATTATGTCATCGACATAGATTTGCACCAGCAAAATCTTGCCTTTGACTTCCCTGAGAAACAATGTTTTATCTATTTTACCTCTGGAGAACTTGTTCTCAAGAAGAAAACTAGATAAAGTCTCATACCAAGCTCGTGGAGCTTGTTTCAACCCATATAAGGCCTTATTAAGAAAATAAACATGATTGGGATAAGTAGGATCGACAAAACTTGGGGGTTGAGCGACATATACTTCCTCTTTCAGGTCTCCATTCAGGAATGCCGATTTCACATCCATTTGATAGACTGTGAATCCTTTGTGTGAAGCATACGCCAGGAACAACCTGATTGCCTCGAGCCTTGCTACTGGTGCGAAGGTCTGGTCGAAGTCAATCCCTTCCTCCTGTCTGTAACCTTGAGCCACCAGCCTGGCCTTGTTCTTTACGATGACACCATGTTCATCCAGCTTGTCTCTGAAGATCCACTTTGTGCCAATCACATTCTGCTTGTATGGTCTGGGAACCAGAGTCCAAACCTTGCACCGCTCGAATTGATGTAGTTCCTCTTGCATGGCCAGAATCCATGCCGCATCCTTGTTCGCCTCGTCGAACTTCTTTGGCTCAACCTGTGACAGGAAGCTAAGATGCAATACCTCGTTAATTGTACCTCTTCGAGTTCTGACCCCGACACGAGGATCCCCGATGATCTGATCTCTAGGATGATCCCTCACGTGTCGGAGCTCTAGTAGTCGGGCGTCAGGAGCTTCAACTACTTCTTGGGCTTCTCTTTCCTCTAAGAGATTTGTTCTATCTTGATCTTCAACACTTTCAGATGACGTGGAGGTGGAGACTTTGACGTACTTAGGAGCGTCAACTTTAGCGGTCTCATCCAGACTCAGCTGTTCCAGTCGTGCACCTGCATCTTCAAGAATACTACTGGAAGAGTTGCTGTTAAGCAAACTTCCTTCATCAAATACAACATTTATTGATTCTTCTACCACTAGGGTTTTCTTATTGAAGACCCTATATGCCCGACTGTGGGCACTATAGCCCATGAATATGCCTTCGAAGCATTTTTCACCGAACTTAGTACGCGGGTACTTCCCATTATTCAGTACATAGCATCGGCAACCAAAAATCCTTAAGTAGGACATGGTTGGTTTCCTGCCTTTCAGTAGCTCGTAGGGCGTCTTACGATGATGCTTGTTGATCAATGCTCGGTTTTGTACATGACATGCCGTATTGACACCCTCTGCCCAGAAGTATTCCGGGAGAGAAGCATCTTTCAACATTGTCGTGCAGGCTTCAATGAGAGTTCTATTTCTTCTCTCCGCAACTCCATTTTGCTGAGGAGTGCGCGGGGAGGAAAACTCATGAAAGATACCTTGTTCTTCACAAAATTCTGTCATTGCACCAGATTCGAATTCTGTTCCATGGTCACTTCTGATTTTGACCACGGAGCAGTTAAATTCGTTCTGAACCTGCTTGACAAAATTAGTGAAGATGTCAAACGTATCTGACTTTCGTTTCAAAAAGAACACCCATGTAAACCGAGAATGATCATCAACTATCACTAGCGTATATGACTTGCCTCCCAAGCTATGAACTTGCATTGGACCAAACAAGTCCATATGCAAAAGGTAAAGACATCGGGAAGAGTCTTTGTCAGCGATGCTCTTAAAGGTAGCCCGAGTCTGTTTGCCCATCTGGCATGCAGGACATGGGCTATCTTTGATGCACTTGATACTGGGAGCATCCCTTACCAAGTCCTTAGAAAATAGCATACTAATTGTCTTGAAATTAATATGTGCCAATCTCTTGTGCCATTGTTCACAAAGAGATGCACTGCCTGTTGCCACAAGGCATACGGGGGTAGATGAATCTAAACTGAGAAAATCTAAACAAAAGATATTTCTGCTCCTAATGCCTGATAATACCGTTTCAGAAGAGGTACGTGAAATTATCAGACATTTATCCTTGCAGAACTTAACGTCATAACCTTTATCACATAACTGACTTACACTGATCAGGTTATGGTTTAACCCTTCAACATAAGCCACGTCGGTGATAGAGATTATACCGTTGGAAATCATACCATAACCTCTGGTGACTCCTCGATCTGACCCTCCAAAGATGACTTTGGGTCCATTCTTGACTGGAGTGTAATCACGCAGCAGGCTTCTTGTCCCGGTCATATGCCGGGAGCATCCACTGTCCAAATACCAGATCGGCGTTTTGGTGGCCTTTGGACATTCCTGCAAAACAAAATTAATTTGCCTTAGGAACCCAATCGAACTTGGGTCCTAGATTCCTGGTTAGCACACTCCCCCTCGGTTGGTTAACCCTACGAGTGGTCGGTCTCGCATTGCTAACACGGGGAGTCTCGTAGTTCCTTGGATTAAACCAACAATCCACGGCAAAGTGACCGACTTTGCCACAACACCAACAGTCAAATCTGTTGTACCTCTTCCTAGGCTCCTGCCTTACCCTGGGAACGGTGGGTACTGCTGGGGCCTTGGATCTGGAGGTGGAGGCCTCATGGTGACAACAGTCGCATGACTTTGTCACCTTCTGTATAACAGGCTTGGCTTTTGGTGCCTGCTTTCCATTATGGCCGCTAGAGAACGGACCATAATTTCCTACGTGGATTTCCTCATAAGGTGCCTTGAAGGCACTCTCACCGAAGTTCCGGGGAAAGTTCCAATCGTCATACCGGCTCTTTGGCTTTGCAACCGAGGGCCGGAAATGATGCCCAAAAGTTGACTCAAAGTCGTGTTGGTTGCAAGGAAAGCCAGGCTTTCTGAACGCAACAGGACTAAGAGGAGCCTTACCCTTTTCATCAGCAGAGGCCTTCTTGGCGGCCTTATTTTTCCTCTGGTTTTTGTTTCTCCTAGATGAAGAACCAGGTACCCCTATATGCCCCAAGCCAGCTCTTTTGGCCTGAGTAGAGAAGGTATCAACGACTGGAAGAACTGTTTTTGGCATGGAGAAGCTCTTGACGATCTTCCTTTCTGCCGCAAGTAGTTCTTCCAACTTGTCGACTTCCTCCTGCTTTAGATCAAGGAGCTTCAAAGACTCTGAATGCTTGGAAGTCAGGTCAAGGTGTTCCTGTCGGAGAGAAATCAAGCTAGTGACCTCTTCCCTTAGGGATACACATTCACCCTTAAGGAATTTTACTTCCTTCTTCTCAGCCTTCAGTCTCTTTCGGCACTCATCGAAAGTGTTGAGCAGAAGCTCATACTTCTCGAGGAGCTCAGCTTCACGGGCTGAAGGGCCATCCTCAGGTTCATCATCCTGAGACTCAGGATCAGAGTCGGAGAGAGGTGTGTGAGCTTTTACCTTCCCAGTAAATGGGGGGCATTCTCCTTCTGAGTCCGAGCGACCCACCAGCCCGAAGTAGGCTTCCTCATCATCACTGGAGTCTGAGGAATCAGACTCACTTAGTGTCTTTGGTCTTCTTGCGATGTAGCTCCGCTCCTTCTTCTTATCTCTGGAGGATTTGAGCTCCTCTCCTTTCCCTTTTTCTCTTTTGCTTTGATGGCAGTCGGCCACGACGTGACCTGGCTTATTGCATCCAAAGCAAATAATATCAGAAGAACGATGTTTGTTAGGTTTAGATGCATACCTGTCAGAAGAATAATTTTTCTTCTGATGCCTGGAGGAGGAGCTGTCTTTCTTTCTTTGATTCCTCATCTTGAGGAACTTCTTGAACTCTCGGGTGATGAGGGAGAAATCCTCCTCCGACAGTTCTGAGCCGGAGGAGCATGGTTCAGAGTCCTCCTCCTCTTCCTTACTCCTCGCACGGTATGACATCGCACCCTTGCCCTTTCTGGAGTAACTGGCTTTTAGGGCCACACTCTTTTCTTTTGCAGCAGCCTTCTCTGCTTCTTCCTCTGCCTTCCTGGTGTTCAGCTGAAGTTCATAGGACATCAGCTTTCCAAACAAGATTTGTGGATCAGTTTCTGCTAGTCTGCCAAATTCTCTGATGGTGCAGATCTTTGTGTCCCATTCCTTAGTAAGGGACCTAAGGAATTTGTCATTGAGTTCACCATTGGTGAACACTCTTCCGTAGCCCTTGAGGGCGTTGACAATCTTCAGGAAGTTCTCGTATGTGACTCCGATCTCTTCCTTAGGCCCTTGCCTGAAGGCCTCATATTTTTGGTTCAGGAGGGATCTCCGATCATCCCTCACTTCATCCGTGCCCTCCATTAGGATGATCAGGCACTGCCAGATCTCCTGAGCTGTCCTGTAGTTGCTGAAGTTTTGCATCATAGAATCATCAACTGCGCTCACCAGAATGTTTCGTGCCTTCTTGTCTAGTCCCACCAGCACCATCTCGTCTTTGTCCATTTCAAAAAGTGTCTTCGGCACCTTCTTGGTGGGATCGATGGTGGAGGCCTTAGTGGGGATATAAGGTCCCTCCTCCACAATCATGAAGAGTCGAGGATCGACTGCTTACATGTAAAACCTGATTCTTTCCTTCCAGATCGGAAAGTTGAGTCTGTTGCACACTGGGATCTTGCCGGAGTACTTGAGCCCGTCCATAGTAGATATTTGTCTTCTTCTTTTGACAAGGGGCAGGATTTAACTCAAGGTGTTAACCTTATTGATGAGCAACCTGGCTCTGATACCACTTGAAAGTCCACCTAGTGTCAGCTATGTGCACCTATGGGGGGGGGGGAATAGGTGACGTGTGGTTCTTTTGCGGAATTTACGGATGTACCTGCACAATAAAAACAACAAGCACAGCACACAGAATACACAACAAATTTATAGTGGTTCCCCGACTTGGGTACATCCACTTTCCCCCTTCGACCTATCTCCCCAACAAGGGACGACTCGGTCACTTCTCCAACGGGATTGAAATCCAATCCCTTCACTAACGGAAGGAGACCTTCCACACGTGAGAGTCAACACTCCCACAAAACGGGTTGCACCCAACCCTTACAATACGGAACAAACGTTCCTTTACAACAAAATTAAATATAGAATGTATGCGTGATACAAACTTCTTTTGGAGACTACGGTGTCCCTCTTGTTCGACGACGTGTTCTTGAAGTCGATGAAGAGTCTACAACCTTGGTCTCTCTTGGAGAGGATCTCCCGGAACCGGCGGCGGCAATCCGAGCGGCGGCTTGGTTCGGAGTCGGCGGCAATGAAGGTGCGCTGCTGCAGTGCTTTGAGATCCAAACTTCTTTGCGAAGCAAACTAGGTCTACCAACGGTCACTCTAGGATCGGTCGTCTCGATCGATTCGGACGGGGGAGTTTTTCCCGGTCAACAAATCGTGAGACAAGAGATCTCTGGATAGACACGTGAGACGCAAGCTTTGCTAAGCTTCTGTCGCCGGAGATCGGGAAGAAGAACGATCAGCGGCGGCGACGTACTTGCCCGAGCGCGACGGCGGCAGAGGAGAGAAATCGCGATATTAGGGTTTCCGCTTGCTCGGCTTCTTTCTGTGTCTCTCTTCCGTTCAAAATACCCGAGTATAAATACTATAGCTACCTCCAATAAGACCGTTTGTGGGACCCACAAAAGGAATCCCCAAATCCCGGTCCAGAAATTTAACAGCAGCAGAATCCGGTTCAGGAATTTCCAGAAAAACGCCAAGTCAAAATCGGTGAGAATCGAAAGTGATTTTCGCCGAGTCGCCGAGAATCAAAGGTGATTCTCGACGATTCGGCGAGAATCAAAGATGATTCTCGTCGAATTTGCCTTGGTTGCACGCACTGCTTTAAGCCAGGTCGAGACGGCGAGAATCAACCAGTGATTCTCGTCGATTCGACGAGAATCACTAGTGATTCTCGCCGAATCGGAGAGGATCACTAAGTGATTCTCGTCGATTCTTACTTAGACTCAGAGGTGCTTGCTTAGAAGTTGCTGGAACGTGTTCGGCGAGAATCAACCGCTGATTCTCGACGAATCGGCGAGAATCCCAAGTGATTCTCGCCGAATCGGCGAGAATCACTTGGTGATTCTCGTCGATTCTAACTTAGACGAATTTTCGTCTTTCCACCTATGAGATGCTCCTTGACCCATCCTTGCTCCTTGTCTGCTCCTGCATATTTACAGCCCTGTGCTTGAAAATAAGTGCACTCCAATAGAGAGAGTACACGTAGGCCAACACACTGATCTGCTCAACGAGGGATTACGTCGTGCAGACCCGTGTATATTGACCTACTGCACCCTGACATTGGTGTGCACTTAGCGTGGAAAACCTGCAAGCACAACTTGAAGGATTTTATCAAATACATAGTCTATTGACCTTAGCTTGTCCAGGGGCTTCTTCAAATCAGGTGCATTGTGGATACAATACCCAACAGTGTTGGTGGAGGAATTTCTGCCAACTTTGTCATTTCTCTTATGGCACAGATCTTGGTGTCCAAATCTTTTGTAAGGGACCTTAGAAACTTATCATTGAGTTCATAATTACTGAACTCTCTGCCATAGGACATGAGCTCATTCACAATCCTGTAGAACTTCTTATAGCATTCAGTTATGCTATCATCTTTACCTTGTCTAAAACTTTCATATTCTTGGTTTAGCAAGGACTTTCTATCTTGCTTCACTTCTTCAGAACCCTCCATATACATAATAAGAGTATCCCACATTTCCTTGGATGTCTTGCAGTGTATCAAATTCTGAAAAGTAGCATCATCAATGGCACTCACAATGATGTTTTGAGCCCTTTTGTCCATGGTGGCTAGAACAATTTCCTCCTTTGTCATTTCAGAGAAATCCTTAGGTGTTCTCTGATTTGCATCTAAGACTGACACCTTCATGGGCACATATGGCCCTTCCTTTACTGTGATATAAATCCTAGGGTCTGAGGCTTCCATAAAAAGTCTCACCCTTTCCTTCCAGATACCAAAGATCTCTTTTCTACATATGGGTAACTTCATGGATCCCAATTCCTTATGATTCTCAGTGGAACCCATGGTTCTTGATTTTCTTGCTTCTGTAATTGGACTTAGACTGAATCTGCCAGGAGGATCTACTCAGACAGGTATGTCCTTTTTGAGTAACCTCGCTTTGATACCACTTGAAAGATATTGTACCTAACCACCTAGAGGGGGGGGGGGTGAATAGGTGACTTGAATCTTTTTTTACTTTTTATGCAGCAATCAGATAATATCACAGAATTCTAGCTACTTTATCACAGCACACATTCAGCAAACACAGAATTCCACAGCACACAGTAGACACACAGTTTTATAGTGGTTCCCCATGGTTTGGGTACATCCACTTTCCCCCTTCGCCTATCTAGCAGTGTACTAGATTCGGCCCAACTTCTCCACTATCTCAGATCCTCAGATCTTACACTCAGAACCCATAACACAGGTTCCTACACCTCAGGCCCAAGGCCCTACAACTCAGCTTCTTTACAAAGTCTACACTCAGCCACCAAGGCCTACACTCAGCCACCAAGGCCTACACTCAGCCACCAAGGCCTACACTCAGAGATTCCAATCTCCTACACTCAGGCACTTAAGCCCTACACTCAGCCTTTATAAATACAGGCTTACAAGACTCAGATCCCTAAGGATCCTACAAGATAAAATGAATACAAAATGTAACTCAACAACTCAAAGTAAAGAGAGAGAAGAGTTGTGAGTTTCTTGATGAGTTCTTGGAAGAACTCAGCTGAGATCAAACTGACTTGGCTTTCTTCAAAGCTTCTTGAATGTAGAATATAATAAGAATGATCTCCTCTGCAGTTGATCCTTGATCTCTGCTACTTAAGATTCAGAACAAATCTGAACCCTTCTTCTCAACCTGGTTCCAATGGCTGACTTCTTGGATGGAGCTCTCTCTCTCCAACTTCTTAGATCTTCACTTGATAGCTAGATCTTCTTTTAATCTGAACTTGGACAATCAACCTCAGTTTTTGTAGACAGTGTAAGCCTATTTATAGGCCTTCTTCATGGTAACCGGCTGGTCCGATTCATAACTGACTTCTGACAACTCTGACAGGTGCAGTAGACCGACTGGAATGACAGCTGTCAAGTCAACCAGTCAGTTCTTGAAAATTCTGTAACTGTCTGATATTGTCGAGACTGTCTGTCTTTAAGTGTCGACACTTATAGACCAAGTGTCGACACATGTTGTCTAAGTGTCGACACTAGCCTACAAGGTATCGACATAACTCCTTGTGTTGTAGATTTTATATCTCGACACTGCTTCTTCTTCATGTGTCGACACTGAAATTGAGTGTCGACACAAGTACTTGTACTTCAGTATTTTGCTGAATTCTTCTAAGTGTCGACACAACATCTTTGTGTCGACACATCTTCATGTGTTGAATCTGTTAAGTGTCGACACATCTTTTTGGTGTCGACACATGTCTTCAGTGTTAATACTTATTGAGTGTCGACACAGCGCCTTGTGTCGACACATTCTTCTTCTGTCGAGACTCTGGCTGAGTGTCGACACTTCTCATTAGTGTCGACACTTGTACTTAGAATTTTGCTGAACATTGCTAAGTGTCGACACAGCTCCTTGTGTCGACACTTTCTTCAAGTGTTGAGTCTTCAACTGAGTGTCGACACATTCTTTCTTGTGTCGACACTTTCTTCAAGTGTTGACTTTTTTGTTGTGTGTCGACACATTGCTCTGGGTGTCGACACTTATACTTAGTCAATGCTGATTTTTGCTGAGTGTCGACACAGCCTCCAAGTGTCGACACTTTCTGATGTAGACTCAGTTTCTCTGGGTGTCGACACAACTGCTAAGTGTCGACACTGCTTCACTGCACTTTTCTTCATTGAGTGTCGACACAGCTCCTTGTGTCGACACTTTCTGTCTGGTGTCGGCTCAGCATCCCTGGTGTCGACACAAGTACTCCAAGTGTCGACACTGCTTGCCTGGGTATCAACACAGTCTTCTTAAGTGTCGACACATTCCCTCTGGGTGTCGACACATGAACTTAGAAACTTTTCCTTCTTTCCTGTAAATACTTAACCTGCACAAGTAAACTCAAAATACATCAAATACAATTTGATGTATATCATTGAGTTGGGTGAGGCTTCTTCAAATCAGGTACATTTAGACCAATGTACCCAACACTTCCTCGAACCTTATAGGATCTTCACCAGCTTCACACTACACAATACAATAAATAGTAACAGAAAAAGTGCAAGTTACCGACAATGGCGAACGAGATGGATTAAACAAATTCTCTCCAAGATGCCTCTTTGAATCCTTACCCAGATCTGCTCTAGATCCAATTCGTGTAGGTGAAGTACTCCTCGTCAATGTCATATAATGACATTCGAAAGCTCTCCCAAATAAAGACGATTGCTACAAAGACCTCTCTAAAAATCTTTCAATGTTTGAGTTTGGAGAGAAGTGGATACCTTACCCCTCCTTTTTCATCCCTATTTATAGGGCCAAAACAAAGGAGGTAGATGTGGTAGATAGCATGTGGATGAAGTTTCCTTTGGTCAAAAAGCATATATTGGTTTAAAGGTCAAAGGATGTTTCTCCTTTTCACACTTGTCATGAAACACATGCCTGAAAAGCATGATCAAATTTGGCTAGCCACTTTCACACTTGGGAGGAAATTCTCTTAACAAATCTCCTCCTTTTCAACTAAGTGAAGAAAACCTGTCATTCTCTAAATCTGCCCTAGAGTCTCCAATTTGCCTCCAACCAGGTCCTCCAACAACATGTTTCTACATTTGATCAGCAACACCAAATTCGAGTTAATGAGACTTGAACTAAATATTTTTCTCTAAAAAGGACGGAAACTGTACCCAACAAATTATTCTCCCCTTTGTTTTATGTGCAGTAAACCGCCATACCAGAGATCCTCACGCAGTGCTCAAACTTCCCTTTTGACACGGTCATTGTAAGCATATCTGCTCCATTGTTATCCGTGTGCACCTTATGCAAATCTAGCTCTTTCTACTCTAGATTATCACGTATCCAATGATACTGTGTGTCAATATGCTTGGACCTCGAGTGGGAGGTGGGGTTCTTCCCCAAATGAATTGCACTCTGACAGTTGCATAGGAGTGTGTAGCACTCCTGAGTGAAACACGAATCATTGATGAAATGCTTCGTCCAAATAGGCTCTATCCCTGCCTCAGTGACTGCTATAAACTCTGCCTCCATAGTAGACAGTGCGACACACTTCTGCAGTCTAGACTGCCACGATATAGCTCCCCGTGTAAATAGGATCAGGTATCCAGAAGTTGATCTTTTGGAGTCCAAATCTCTAGCCATATCAGCATCAGTATAGCTCGTTGCTCTGGCTCGCTACCTTCGAACTTTAACGTCAAGTCTGACATCCCATGTAGGTACCTTAGAATCCACTTCACATCATTCCAATGCTCTCTCTCAGGGTTGGAGAGAAACCTACTAACAGTGCCAACCACATATATTATATCAAGGCGGGTGCACACCTTCATGTAAATAAGACTGCCAACTGCAGAAGCATAAGGTACCTTCTGTGTCTCCTCTTTCTCCTCAGGTGTGTTGGGGCATTGGTTTGTAATAAGTCTGAAGAGAGCTACAAGAGGCGTGCTCACCTTCTTCCCTTGATCCATATTGAATCTCTACAGTACCTTCCTGATATATTTCTCTTGCGATAACCAAAGTAACTTGGAGCCTCTATGTCACAACCCGCATTTTCTTAGTATTAAAATACCATCAGAGTGAGAGAAAATACATGACCTTGATGTCACGTGAAAGTGCAGGTTAGATCTGAATGTACTCTAGAGGAGGGGGGGGGGTGAATAGAGTATGGTGCTTACTAAAAACTTTTTACAACTTTTGTTGTATTTCTAAGTGAACAGGGAAGCAAATAACATAAAGTAAACACAGTAACTAACTAAACACAAAGCAATCACAGACCACAGACAGAAGACAAAAGAAAATAGTAACTAGAAGACACAAGGAGCTATAGTGGTTCCCCAATCAATCTGGGTAGATCCACTCTTCTAGCACCCTAGGTAGGAATCCACTGCTGGAAGAGTTGATCAGGTGTTCTGGGCACAATGGGTTTTGATCAGGTCCCCAAAAACCAAACCTCAAGTCTTTTGGAAGAAGACTAGTGAACCAGGAATCACTTTTGAAGGGAGATGACAACCCTTTATACAGGAGGTGGTGAGAGAGTGATAGTATCTTCTCTGTCAACAATCAGAGAGAAGATTCAAGTGGAATGATGTTAGCAACTTGCTCCCCCTGAGATCTTGAATGTATCAGGAAGACTGGAGCACTACTTTAGGGTGATAGGTCTTCAAAGACCTAGAATGCCTGGACCACAATATGTTTCAGGAACTCCTTTGACAGATTAATTGATTATTGTCCTTTGGAGTTATACTGTGAATAGAAAGAAGAAGACTCTTGATTGAATTTGGTTATTCTTCTTCTTCTTGAAGATATTCTCTGGTCGGGCCGATTGCAGTCAAGAACTTGTGAATGATTGTTCTTCTCTGCAACTTTAGAGTGTCTATCAGATTGATTGCTGTGTTGTAATTCTTGAACTCTATCACTGCTTGATTCAATTCTCTACCCGTGTCTCTATTTTTTTTGTGTATCTATGTGTGCCTGTGACTGACTGAGGAATCTTCAAACTTTTGAATGTCGAGCAGTAATTACAGTCGGCCTTGGAAAGAATCGGCAATCAATGACTTTCCTAACTGTCCCATGGAAAAACGGCATGCAATCGTCCATAGTCAATGCACGTTCTAACAATAACATTCCGAGAAGATCTGATATTAAATGATCAGGAATCAGCGCTAAGAAACGGGACGGGAAACTTGAAGGAAACCTAATCTGGATTCATCGAACGAAGAACACATTTCGTCGAGCTGAACTTGTGTTCATCGAGCCGAGCTTGAGTTCGTCGAGCTGAGCTTGAGTTCGTCGAGCTGAGCTTGAGTTCGTCGAGCTGAGCTTGAGAGATTTCGTCCAGCTGAGCTTGAGAGAGTTCGTCGACCAGACAATCTTCATTCATCTGAAAGACAGTCTTCATTCGTCGAGTTGAGAATCAAATTCGTCGAGTTGAGAAAAGTTCTGGACTTCGGCAAAATACTCTGCATCGGCTGAAATGCTGTGTCGACATAAGTTGTTGTCGACAGGTTGATCTTGGTGTTGACACAAGTCCTCTGGTGTCGACATAAGCTGGTGTCGACTGATATCCTGGTGTCGACACAAATCCTCTGATGTCGACAAAAGCTGGTGTCGACACAAGCCATAAGTGTCGACACAAATTCTCTGAGTCCAGAAATCGTCGAGTAGAGAATAACATTCGTCGACCTGAGAAGCTGTGAACTTGAGGTCCAAGTTCGTCGAGCTTAGAATATAATTCGTCGACCGAAGCTTGAAGCTGGACTTAGAAAAATTTGAAGTTCTCCTGATTTTGGCTTGATGTAGAAACTGAGTTTTCGTCAAACAGAGAACATAGATCGTTGAGCTCAGCACTAAGAATTGTCTCACGATCGCCGAGCGCAGAACTCCTTTCGTCGAGCTAAGTTCGACGAACGTCGAACTCACTTTACTTAGTCTTGAAAACTTGTGAATCTTGAGTATCTGATGGTCTTGTTGAAAAGCTGGTCCATCTGGAGTTGAGCCTAAGGACTTAACCTAGACTCTAGGACACAAATTGACCCGGGCTATACAGGTTGGGTCACATCCTAAGTCAGTGAACCTAGCACAAATCAACTAGGGATCCAACAATCTCCACCTATTTGGGTGAGGTCACTAACAGAGACTCAAAGCAGAAAAAAACAAAGCAATAAAAGAGATATATCTGGCAGAGAATTATAACATATGCAACAGATATATATAAATACACAGCTTTGTTTAACAGATAGCATAGTCATTAAATAATTTGGCTTCAGGTGTCCCAATAAAACAAAAACAGATAGAAAAATAAATAACATGAAAATTACTTCTTTGGCTTCTTCTACTGAGGTTTGTCTTCAGGTGTCTGCTCTCCTGTCTTCTTGAAAATGATTTCTCTATTTGGATCTCGATCTTGGGCTATTGTCATAGTCATGTCAGCTGCCCCAATAATATTCAATGAAGTTGCTCGGGGGACAACTGCTTTTGGGTGAAGTTTCATATAATCATCAACATTAAATAATTTGTTGCCTTTGTCAAACCTTTTCAGCTCTTCTTTTCTATACTTTGACATTGTTGAAAGACCAGAGATATCTTTTCCTTCTGCTTTGGCTTTAATTATCAATGATAGACCGATCAGCTCTTGGTACCTAGCCATTCTTGCAGTATTAGCAGTCTCTAGATCTTCAAAAGAAATTGGAGGAGAGAGAGGTCTTTTTGGGCTTTCAGCTTTATGTACTTCAGAACTTTGTTGCTGCTGCTGCTTATGCTGTTGACTTCCTGAGGAGGATGGCCTCTGCTGGCTGCTTCCAGAAGATCTCCCTAACTATCTCTGATAACTTTGCATTGGGGCAGATCTCTGGGAGCTAGAGCCACTAGCATCAGCTGCTGGAGGAGGAGGAGGAGGATCCTTCCTATATCTGTTCACTGGAGGAGGGGAATATCTCCTGCTTCTCTTTCTATCTTTCTGCTAGTTTTTGGAGAGCCACATCCATGCTGACATTCCCTTGTATGGAGCAACATTGTGCATAATATAATAGGGAGTGTCTGCAGTGGGATTTGGCTTGGGAGCTGGAGGAGGAGCAGCCTTTCTGTTCTTTGCCAACAATCTGTTTTTCTTACTAGCTGCATCCTCATCAGAATCATTATCATCATCATCAGATTCTGAATCCTGAGGGGTATCATACAAAGCATCCAAAGCTTTTAAAGCTTTATCAGAAATAACAGCCTTTCCTGGAGGAGAGGCAGAAGGTTCAGGAATAAGGGTTTCAGCAACAAGAGAAGAATTATCTTTACAAGGTTCATAAACAAAAGAGACAGAGCTATCAGCTACTGCCTTATTCTCTTCTCCAATGTCTGCCTGAATAAGCTCATCTAAAGTAGGCATTGGAGAGTCATCTGAAAGTGCGAGTTAGATCTGATATACTCTAGAGGGGGGGGGGTATAGAGTATGGTGCTTAAAAACTTTTACAACAGTTGTTGTATTCTAAATGTGAACAGCAAAGCAAATAGAAAATCTAATCACAAAAACTATCTAACCACAGAGCAACCTAGTCACAAACCACAGCCAGAAACAGAAGAAAAAAAAGCAACCAGAAGATACAAGGAGCTATAGTGGTTCCCCTAAACTTAGGTACATCCACTCTTCTACCACCCTAGGTAGGAATCCACTGCAGGATGAGTTGATCAGGTGTCCTGGGCACCAATGAGCTTTTAATAAGGTGTTCAAAAACCAAACCAGATTTTTTGATCAGGTGTCTTGCCACCAATGAGCTTTTGATAAGGTGCTCAAAAACCACACACAAACTTTTGAAGGTAGTTTGAAAATCCCTTTACAGAGGTGGGGATGAGAGAGTTATGGAAGTCTTCTCTTTCTCAAAGCAGCTGAGAAGACTATGTGGATATTGATGTTGTCAAAGCTGCCCCTGAGATCTGTAGTTGTTCAGGAAATGAATCTTTGCAGTAGGGTGATAGGCCTTCAGAAATTGATCTCTAGCAAATGATGATTTCAGCAACAGCTGAAATGTGAGATGTCTGGAGTCTTGAATGATGATGGCCTTGAACACTTGAATCAAAAGAGATCTGAAGATTTCAGATGGTTGATCTCTTTTAGTGATGGTGTTCTTGTATGAATCCTTTTAGACAGAGAATGTCTGCAACTCTTTTTCTTTCTCTTGTGTGATTGTGGTTGAGAGAGTTGTTGCAGAAGAAGATTTGCAGAGAATGAGTATTGTATAATATGTGTATCTCCCTTGTTCTTCTCTTTCTCTTCAGTTCTGAAAAATCTAATCTTTTATTCTCTTGTTGTTTCAACAGAAATGATCCACTATCAAGATAGCTGTTGGCCTGTCATAAATGACTTCCTTAATTGCTTTTGTCTTCTAGGGGAAAGTCCAATGAAACATTCCTTGATAATTCCTTGAAACTTGCTCCAGAATAAATGAAAATGACTACAAAATCTTCTGAATTAATTACTGAGAATAACTCCTTACATGTTCTGAATTTGAATCTTGAAAGTCGTTGAACTCTTCAGAAAAATGTCGAACTGAGCTCAACTATCGTCGAATTAATCTCAGCGATAGCGGAACAAACTGGAGTCAAGATCGTCGAACTGAGCTCGAAGATCGTCGAATGGAGTTCGACGATTTGTTGAAGTTGAGCTCAGTGATCGTCGAATGGAATTCGACGATCCGTCGAAGTTGAGCTAAACAATCATCGATAGGAGTTCGACGATTCGTCGTACTGAGCTCGACGAAATGACTTAGTCTCCAAACTGAAAAACATTGGTCTTGAGGGCAGCTTCCAAACCTAACTACTAACCCTTAGACTCAATTCTAATTGACCTTTAGATCTATACAATGAGGTCAAAAACAGGTTTCCTAAACACATAGTGATCCTGACCCAAATTAGTAATAAGGTGCTCCAACAATCTCCCCCTATTTGGGTTAGGATTACTATTTACAGAAATTGGAGAAATTAAAAACAACATACAAAGCAACAATATAACAAACAATAACATTGCAGAATCACAGATATAATATCTCAGACAGATCAGAAATCAGAATAATTGTCACCTTATAGAATTACTCTTTATCCTTGCTCTTTATAAGTTTAATTTCTCTATTTGGATTAAGAGTTTCCTTATTTGATCTTCTGTCATCAGCTGCACCTAGTGATGTTTGATGTTTAGGCCTTAGTACTACAGCTTCAGGGTGCAGCTCCATGTATCTTTCAGAATCAAAAAACTTGCTGGAGGCATATCTTTCAAGTTCCTTCTTTCTTTGATCAGACAGAGTAGTAATGCTGGAGGTTTCCTTGCCTTGCTCTCTAGCTTTCTTGATTTGGTCCAGAGCAGCTAACTCTTTCATCCTAGCATTCCATGCAGTAGGATTATTCTCTAGATCCTCAAAGGGCACTGGAGGCTCATATCTGTTGGAGGGATTGTTTGGAGGAGCTCTGGAGGAGACTAATTCTTTCAACTTATAAGGAAATGGACCTGAAGTAGTGTCAGATGAACCTGGTCCTTCCCTTGAGTAAGGATGTTGCCTGGAGTAACCTTTGGAATAAACTTGAAGTTCTCTTTGGTTTCCTCTATAATTTCCTCTCCTAGATTGAGAGCCTCTGGATTGGCTTCCCCTATATTGAGATCTTCCTTGAGGCTGATAGGGGGTTTGACTTCTGGCAGAAGGATGAACAGCAGAGCTACCACCTGCACCTGCATCAGGAGGAGGAGGTGGAGGAGGATGATGGAACTGAGAGGAACCTTTCTCATATTTTCTCTTCTTCTTCATAGCCTTTAGTTGATTCTTGGAATATTACATCCAGTGTTCTGTTATAGGGCAGTCATGCAGAATATAGTAGGGAATGTCATTTGTATCTTTGACTTTAGCTGGAGGAACTCTTTTCATTGCCTTGCTTCTTGCTTTTCTTTTCCTTGCTATAGTAGCTGAGGAATCATCAAAATCAGTTCTGAACTGATCACTTTCAGAGCTTTGTTCATCATATAAAGCATCAATCCTTTTCAGATAATCTTTCTGTTGTTGGTTTGGAGCAGAGGTAACAGTAGTGACAGTAATTGTAGCAGTAACAGTAGAAGCAGAAATAACATTGGCAAAAGTTGTAGTAGTAGCAGTAGACACAGCAGATACAAAACTTTCAGGAGCAACACTCTTAGAAGATACAGCAGCAGTTTTAGATATAATAGTTTCAGTAGCAGCAATATCATCAGTAATGACAGTGGGCTCAAAGTCATATGCCTCTGTCTGCATATCCTCAGAAACTGAAACATCAGCCACATCAGAACTAACAGAACAAGCAACATTTGCAGCAGTAGGAGCAGCATCAGTGCTTTCAACAACAACAAAAACAGCAAGGACAACAGCAGAAAGGGACTTTATAAAAGACTTAATGGGACTGGTGTCACAGCTGGAAAAGGGCACAATGGCCTTGGAGAGATTCTCAGACGGCTGGACTGCATTCTGCTCTGGAAGACAGCTGAAGTATATATAATCAAACTCTAATAAAAGTGACGTGAGGTCCACTGAGAAAACTGCAACCTAAGGTGGTGTTAAAGCTTGAGCTTGAGTTGAAGTAACAGCAGCAGCAGTAGCAGGCAATCTAACATCTTCATGAGGCATCTCCCACTGCCTAGATTCAGAGATAGCTGGATCAAGGCACCCAAAGGAAGGGATTGCCTTAGGAGGAAAGATGGAGGAGAGCCTGGCAGATAAGTCTGCAACTGACTTGAAGAGTGGAGCCAAGGTGTTCTCCAACAGAAGTGAGAGCCTGGGAGCTATCAGCTGATACAGTTTGTCAGCTAAGGCTGGAATATCTACATGCTCAGTAGGGACTTGAGTAGAGGTAGAGAATGAAGGTGGAGCAACTGGTGATGTTGGTGGAGAGCTGGTGTATGGGGGAAAGGAAGGTTGAGGTGTGTGGATTGTTGAAGTGGAAGAAAGGGGAATGGAGATAGAAGGTGTGAAGGAGGGTGGAGCAATGATGTCTTGCAGGAGATATTGATATGATGTGGATGAAGAGGGCAGATCAGGAGGGGATAAAGGTGAATCATCCATGAAGGAATCATCTAGAAGATTGCATGATGGAATGTGGGATGATGTGTCAAGAGCTGGTTGAGGGTAGTGATGTAAATGATGGAATAGTTCTTCTATTAGAGGTGGAGGTGGAGAACTTGAAGTTGGAGAAGGGGATGAAATTAGGATGGTGGATGAGATTTTAATGGTGGAGGAGACTGGTGGAGATGAAATAGGAGGTGGAGGAGGAGGAGAAGCATTAGGCAAGTCTTCTGCAGGGGCAGAGACTTGAGGGGAAGAGACTGTTACAGTCCTTGTGCCTGAAGTAGTGCTTGTAGAGGGCCTACTGGGCTTTGCTATCTGTCTGTCCCACTTGCCAAAGAGGGCACAGGAGAGCCTCTTAGAGGCATTGATGTGCATCCCATTTGATACAAGCAGGGCAGGGCATCTGTTTTAAAGAAACAACCCTAGAATCCTTCCATAATTCACAAAATTCTTATTTATCTTCTTCTTAATCAGATCAAAGAAGATCTCTCCCCAGTTTAACTATTTCCTATCCACTAAAGCACCCATCAAGCACATCTGATACCTGGAGATGGTATCATGGGCTGAATGCTTGGCCAAAAGAACTTTTCCCACAACATCAGCTAAAAACCTGTACTCAACAGCCAAATTCTTTTTCAGCAGCTTGCTAGGGTTTGCATCAGAATGACCCATTCTATCAAGCATAGTAGTAAATTCTTCTCCATACATTTCAACAGAATCTATTCCAGAATTTAATTGAAAAACCTCTGTCAGAATAGCAGGTGTAAGAGGTACCTGGGTTCCAGAAATTGATCCAACAACTGTATTTTGGTCTTGGTTGTGTGCAGTATACACCCACTCCTTGATTTCATCTGCAGGTAGCTTGATTTTGGTGGACATGATAGCAATAAGCTTTTGTTCCTTGAACAATTCTAGAATGTCTTGGAAGATTTCATCACTGGTGCTGAAAGAATCCATGTCAATATCGAATCCTGCATCGAATTTCATGGCGGCCAGAACGGCGACGGAGACGGCTATGGTTTCCTGCAAACAATAAACAACCAAACGACCAAGTGTAGAGATGTTTGGAGGGAAAGAGAAAATTTGCAGAGAGATTGAAAGCGCAAAAGGAGAACGATGGCCGAAAAATGAATTTTATATTAGGTTTCGACACAGAAAATGAAAGATCGTTGAACTCAGTTCGACGATCGGGGCTTCTAAAGGAATCTGAAAGGTCTTCAATATCATCAATCTATGTTCGACGATATTGGAGAGCGTCGAGCTCCGTTCGATGATAGTTTAGAAAACAAAATTGTCGAGCGCCGTTCGACGATCGTTGACCTGGAGAGATAGTTGAACACTATCTGAGAAGCGCTGAACTCTGGTCGACGATTTCGGAAAGCGTCGATCTCCGTTCGACGATCTGGGGGAAAATCGTCGAGCGTAGTTCAGAGACCAAAAACACTCTAGACACTAGAAAAATCAAGATGTTTGCCTAGTCTTGGTCATTTTTAGAGTTTCAAAATCTTGGACATTATTTTAGACTTCCTCCATCTAACATTCCTAACTGATTTAGGAAGAAGGTGTGTTTCTTTTCATCCAAGGGTTTGGTGAAAATATCTCCCCTTTGCAAATCAGTTGGGATATATTGAAGTTCAATTTTGTTTTTCTCAACATTATCCCTTAAAAATTGATGCCTAATTTCTATGTGTTTTGTCCTACTATGGAGGACTGAATTTTGAGCTATAGAAATAACACTGCTATTATCACAAAAGATTTTAGACTTCCCTAAGTTGTAGCCATAGTCTAGGAGTTAGTTTTGAATCCACAATATTTGTGAACAACAACTACCTGCAGCCATATATTCAGCTTCAGCAGTTGAAGTTGATAGAGATGTTTGTTTCTTGCAAAACCAAGAGACAAGTCTGTCACCAAGAAACTGACAAGTTCCACTGGTGCTTTTCCTGTCAATTCTGCATCCAGCATAATCAGCATCAGAAAATCCAGTTAAGTCAAATGCTGAATCTTTTGGATACCAGAGACCTAGATTTGGACAACGTTTAACATACCTGAGAATCCTTTTTACTAATGTTAGGTGTGACTCTCTAGGGCTCACTTGGAATCTAGCACAGATGCATGTAGCAAACATTATGTCAGGTCTACTAGCTGTAAGGTACAATAAAGAGCCAATCATTGCTCTATATGTTGTCTGATCAACAGGTTTCCCATGTTCATCAGCATCCAATACAGCATTAGTAGGCATAGGTGTTTTCATGCAAGATGCCTCAGACATACCAAATTTCTTAACCAATTCTTTTGCATACTTGGTTTGAGAAATAAAGATGACTTCAGCATGTTGTTTGACTTGCAATCCTAGAAAGAAGAATAGCTCACTAATGCTACTCATTTCAAATTTAGAATGCATTAGGTTGGAGAACCTTCTGCACAAATTTGAATCAGTAGAGCCAAAAATAATATCATATACATAAATCTGTACTAGTAGGGTATGTGACTTATGGGTTCTAATAAAAAGAGTTTGGTCTAGTCTACCCCTTATAAATTCATTTTCCAGAAGGAAGCATGCTAGGGTCTCATACCATGCTCTAGGAGCTTGCTTGAGACCATATAATGCTTTGTTCAGCTTAAAAACATAATCAGGATGGGTTGGAGAGATAAAACCTGGAGGTTGTCTGACATAGACTTCTTCTTTGATGTCTACATTGAAAAAGGCACTCTTTACATCCATCTGATATACTTTGAAACCCCTGTGTGCTGCATATGCTAAGAAGATTCTGATGACTTCCAATCTTGCAACTGGTGCAAAAGTCTGGTCATAATCTATGCCTTCTTCTTGAGAGTATCCTTGAGCAACTAGCCTTACCTTGTTCCTTACAATAACTCCTTGATCATCCAATTTGTTTCTAAACACCCACTTTGTTCCAACAATGGAGTGATCCTTAGGCCTTGACACTAGTTCCCAAACTTTGTTCCTTTCAAATTGATGCAACTCTTCTTGCATTACAATGATCCAGTGTGGATCTTGCTCTACATCTTGAATGGATTGAGGTTCAATTTGAGATAGGAAGCAAGTGTGCAATAGGTTTTGGTTGACCTGATTTCTGGTTTGCACACCAGCTGAGATGTCTCCAATTACTTGGGAAATTGGATGGTCTCTTGATGTTACTAAATAAACAGGGGGTGTTGATTGTTCACCAACCTGTGTTGTTGTTTCCTCTTGTGGTACAACAACTGCATCTTCAAGAAGTTACTCTTCATGATGTTGAATGTCTTCTTCATCTTCACTGCTTTCTTCTTTTTGAATAATTTGTAATCTGTCCAAGTCTTCAGCAAGAGAATGTACCTGTAAAGGTTCTTTGGTAGAAGTGTTCTTCTCCTTGAAAGACATGTTAGATTCATCAAAAAATATGTGAACAGATTCTTCAATTTTAAGAGATGTTTTATTATATACTCTATAAGCCTTACTGATCATGGAGTATCCCAAAAACACTCCTTCATTAGCTTTAGCTTGAAATTTTGCTAAATACTTCTTGTCATTATTATGTATATAACAAATACAACCAAAAATTCTAAAATAATCTATTTTAGGTTTCTTCCCTTTGAGTAATTCATAGGGAGTCTTACCCTTTAATTTATGTATTAAACTTCTGTTCAGCAAATAGTTGGAGGTGTTCACTGCCTCTGCCCAAAAAGATAGAGGAAGGTGAGCATCTGACAACAATGTAGTGGCAGATTCAATAAGGGTTCTATTTTTCCTTTCAGCTACCCCATTTCGTTGAGGAGTTCTAGGAGCT
This sequence comes from Platanthera guangdongensis, assembly GCA_039583875.1. Taxonomy (NCBI): domain Eukaryota; kingdom Viridiplantae; phylum Streptophyta; class Magnoliopsida; order Asparagales; family Orchidaceae; genus Platanthera; species Platanthera guangdongensis. The sequence goes on from CM077152.1 coordinate 139,263,993, forward strand.
GAGAAAGTGTGCCTGATCCCTTCATTCTGATAGAACTCTTGCATAAGAAGAGAATCAAACTCTGTCCCATGATCACTTCTGATCAGGGCAATGTGAGTATTGAACTCAATCTGTATGCATTTGAGAAACTCTGTCAAACACTTAAAGTTATCATACTTCTTCCTCAGAAAGAACACCCATGTGAATCTAGAGAAGTCATCTATAACTACTAAAGTGTAAGATTTCCCTCCTAAGCTTTGTACTGTAACAGGTCCAAAAAGATTCTTGTGTAACAAATACAAAATCCTAGGTGAATCACTCTTATTAAGTGACTTGAAACTATTTTTAGTTTGCTTGCCTAATTGACAAGCCCTGCAGAGTCCTTCCTTCTTGTAGGGGCCAGAAGGTAGTCCTCTAACAAGGTTGTCCTTGGATAGCCTAGCAATGGTTCTAAGGTTTAAATATCCTAGTCTCTTATGCTATAAAACATTAGGTCTACAAACAGAATTAAACAGGCAAATATCTATTTCTGTTGAAAGAAAATCTACTAAATAAATGTTACCTTTCCTTTTACCTGTCAACACAGTTGTGTTATCCTCTGACTTGATCTTGCATAAGACTTTGCTGAAAGTCACCTGGTAGCCTTCATCACATAGCTGACTGATACTGATCAAATTGTGCTTCAGTCCTTCTACATAGGCTACCTTCTTGAATGTGACTGTGCCAATCTGAACTGCGCCATATCCTTTAGTTTGTCCAAAGTTTGAATCACCAAATATGACTTTAGGTCCAAGCTTGGCTTTAAAGGATGTGAGGTTGTCCCTATTTTCTGTCATGTGCTTGGAGCACCCACTATCCAAATACCATTGTTGGTTTGATGTTGGATAGGTCTTCACCTGCACATAAAATAATTCACTTTTTTTGACCCAGTTTACCTTGGGCCTAGGTTGATAACCTTTAAATTCAGAAATAAATGACATCACTGGTTGACTCTTATAACCTTCAGGATGATATCTCCTTGGAGGTATTATCCATTCAGTATAAGGGTTAAAGCTTTGGGATGAAGGACCCCTAGGATTGGATTTTGATTTACCCTTGAAAGAATTTCCAAAGCTCTGATCTATGTTCGACGATCGTTGAGCTGCGTTCGACGATTTTGGGTCAGATTGTCGAGCTCCGTTCGACGGTCGACTGTAGCAGAGTTCAGGAATTAGAGATCGTCGACCTGAGTTCGACGATTTTGCCTGAGATCGTCGATCTGCGTTCGGCGATCGTCGAGCTCCGTTCGACGATTTCTGCTGGAACTTGGTTTTCTTAGGCAGATCAGAATTTTTCCTAGCTACCTCTACAACTCCCTTTCCTTTATCAGAAATAAACTTAATTGGTGTTGTTAGAACTATAGGTTGGCTGGATGAAGCACCCAAGCCCAGTGTACTCTTAAATCTAGAGTTCACTGTGCTTGTGATGTCCACTAGCTTGATGCTTCTCCCATTAAGGGATTCTTCAAGCTTTTTGGCCTCTGACAACTCACTTTTCAGTGAAGCTATCTGCTCCCTACAACACTCCAACTCCTCAGAGAGTTTGAGGTTTTCTGATTTTAAGGAACTGTGTTCAGACAATTGATTTCTGAGAGAGATAATTTACTTCTCAGATTTTAATAAGTCTAAGCACAGTGCTTTAAATTCATACTTAAAGTCCTCAGAATTGAAATCAAATGAGTCTATTACCTGGTCTTCTTCAGGTTGAGTCTCTGAGTCTGACTCTGACTCTTCTGCATCTGAATTGTGTTGAGAGGCATTGATTGTCATCATGCAGAACTCCTTCTCTTCAACATTATCTTCATCATCACTTGAGCTGGATGAAGCTTCTGATTCCTCTTCAGTCTCACTCCAATATTCAGCAACAAATCCCTTCCTTGTGTGTTTGTTCTTGCTTGAGGAGGGTTTGCCATTGCTACTCTTCTTGAAGTCCTTATCTTTTCTTCTTTCTCTCTTATCCTTTCTGTCCTTGTTTTTGTTCTCTGGACAGTTAGGCACAATGTGGCCTAGTTTCCTGCAACCAAAGCAGACAATTTCTTTATTGTTTGATTTATCATACCTTGGCTTGTCATGATCTTTATATAATCTCTTCCTGAAGTCCTTTCTGGCCATCATGTAAAATCATTTGGCTAGCAGACTAAGTAGCTCATCATTGCCTGAGATTTTATCTTCAGGCTGATCTTCAGTGGCTTTTAAAGCTATAGACTTCACTTTTCTTGTGGCTGGTGAGGAAACCTTCTGCTCTTCTTCTCTATTTTTGATGAGCAGCTCATAAGATTTGAGCTTGCCCAAGAGAGCTTCTGTGGTGATCTCATTCAGATTTTTGGCATCCTTGGTTGGCCAGATCCTTGAGTCTCAAGTGCTTGGGAAGCACATTAGGATTTTATCATTTAGCTCACTCAATGAGATCTCTTTATCCAGAGTCTTCAGTTCATTGACTATTAGACTGAGCCTGTTATACATTTCAGCTACTGGCTCAGCTTCTCCTTTCTTGAAATTCTCATATTGGGATATGAGGTGAGATCTTCTGTCTTTTCTTTCATCAGCAGATCCTGAGACTATTTCAGATAGCTTGTCCTAGATTTCCTTTGCTGAGTTGCATTCAGCTACCTTTTGGAAAATATCATCAGACATAGTCTGGGCTAAGATGTTCATAGCCTTTGCATCTGCTATCTTCCACTTCTTGATCTCTGCATCTGTTCCTGAAGGAGGTGGAATAGCATTTATACTTGTGTTCTTTGGAGGTCTTGGACAAACTGTCAAAACAGAATTAAAAATGTCCTCATCAATAGAATTCATATAGAGTCTAATCCTTGCTTTCCAAAGTGCAAACTTAGACAGATTGCACACTGGAGGTCTGGTGCTAGCATATTCTTTGTTTTGGGCCATGTTTTGTGAAGAAATAATTCTAATAACAAAATCAAAACAAGCAGATCTAACTATAGGAATCTTTGGGTTCAGGTGTTAGCCCGTGCAACCACCATGGTGTGGTATGTTTAACCAACCTGGAAGATGTGGTATTTTTAACCAACCTGGCTCTGATACCAATTGAAAGTGCAAGTTAGATCTGATATACTCTAGAGGGGGGGGGGATAGAGTATGGTGCTTAAAAACCTTTACAACAGTTGTTGTATTGTAAATGTGAACAGGAAAGCAAATAGAAAATCTAATCACAGAAACTATCTAACCAGAGAGCAACTGTAACGCCTCCTATCCGTCACATATCATATAGCAGTAGGTCCGGCCGGGGCCCGACGCCATATACCACAGACAGACCGGGTGGTTACGTATGGAAACCATCCAACCAATCTCAACGTCCTACACAAAGCATTCTAGCGGAAGCAGTTTATAAAAGTTACAAAACAAGAACCCAGCAACAAGCATGAATGTCCACTAATACGAAAATAGGAATGTCATTACAAAAATACTCAAAACAAGCCTTAAGGCCTTACAAAAATGTTTCACTTGTCTGTTACATGATTTACAAACCTCAGCACGCAGGCCGGTCATACATGAATAAAGCAATAAACATTTCCATTCGGGCCTTCGAGGGCCAGCTTCGCAAAAAGGGCTTTAGCCCGCTATTGACCGTTTGGTCCAGCTGCACCTGCAAGCAACAAACCACCGCACGGTGGCAAAACAAGGCAACGGTCAGCAATGCTGACCAAATTATAACGATCCCGCCCCCAACTCGGGGCGGCGATGCTCCTTCCCTGCATTTCATTAGCATAAGCGAGCAATATAAAAACCATAGCCATTTCATCACAGACGTTGGCTCGTACGGCCACACGTCCCGTGCACTCAGGGCACATTCTTGGTGAACTGGTCCATGTCGCGTCAACTTAAGCCACCAACATTCCGGACTCACCACCGCCACTTAGACGGCCATTCCTATGAGCAATTCGTCTTCCTGGCATTGGTCACGTCAATTTAAGCCATAGACCGCCGAAGACTCACATCTATGCCAACGGCGAGTGCCATATAACTTTAGGTCTCTCTAACCCGAACGACATAAAGCGGGTACGGCTCCATCTAACCCGTGCTCACATCGCAACGACAATTTAAGACATATGCACGGGTCAAACTTTCACCGAGTCCCATTCTAACACAAGTCACATAACCCCGTTATGTTCAAGATGGCGCTCAGGCCACCAAGTTGGCAAGATCTCGTATCCGCCCAGTTTTCCGGGTGCACCTTTGGGTTAGTCCCCAAGGCTCCCTGCTGCAATCTACCGCGTAGAAAACCCGAAAAACACCCAATAACACGGAGTCTTCTCCGGCCTTATGCAATGCAACATCACCGATCCGGACTAACATGTCCGGGTAGGCTTCAACCAAAATGCCTATGTCCGTTCTCGCATACGGACTCTAAACAAAGGGGACTTCACATATCTACCCGAAGGAACGCCTCCAACTCTTCGCAAACTCGCGAGAGCGGGCTTCCTATGCAAAGAAAGAGAGCGACTCATGCTCAAGATGAGGATCGTTACCGTTGCGTTCCTCTTTGGCGCCATCGAAAAGTAATCGGATAGAAATGACCGCACTAGCGTTGCCTCCGTGGATCCGGAGTCGGCTTGCGATTCGGAGCTCCGAAGCTCCTCCAATGGCGGATCTAGCTCTTCTTCTTCTTGTCTTAGCTCTCCTTTCTCCAAGGATTTAGAAAGAGGATAAGTGGAAAAAGTGAGGGTTTTCTAAGTCAAAACCCGGGTATATCCCTTCAGGAACAACCCCCAGCCGTTGGATCTTCAGTCAAAGAAATGAACGGCTTTGATTCGGGGCAGAAATGCCCAATCTGGACCGAACACGGCCTGGCACACGCCCGTGTCCAGGGCCGTGTGCCTCATTCGCCGTCAAAATCGAATCACCTGGAACCTCACATGGGTATCGAACACGCCCGTGTTCGAGCTGACACGCCCGTGTTCCAGCTGACACGGCCGTGTAGCTGGCCGTGTACCCCATGATTTTCTCCCATTTTCAACCCGAGCACTGCACGGGTTCTAGGACACGCCCGTGTCCTTGCCCGTGTCACCTTGACACGCCTGGGCTCCAGGCCGTGTACATGGTCTCGACACTTCGCGGCTAAGTGTCGACACGGGTCGACACGCCCTGCGACACGCCCGTGTCGCCGGCCGTGTGCCATGTCTCGACACATTGTCGACACCAAAGTGTCGACTTCGCGGGACGAGTGTCGACACGGGTTGACACGCCCTGCGACACGGCCGTGTCGCAGGCCGTGTGCCGTGTCTCGACACAACGTCGAAGCACTGTGTCGACTTCACGGCTAAGTGTCAACACGGGTCGACACGCCCTGCGACACGCCCGTGTCGCAGGCCGTGTGCCCAGTCTCGACACAATGTCGAGACCAAAGTGTCGACTTCGCGCCTTAGTGTCGACACAGGCTTGACACGCCCTGGGACACGCCCGTGTCCCAGGCCGTGTGCCTGCAGCCAGAACTCAAACTGGCCCAAAACATCCCCCCTTTGCTCCTTTGAGTTTCAGGGCGTTATAACTCTACCCCTCTTAAAAGAATTTCGCCCACGAAATTACATAAAGGGAAAAACATGTACAAAAACAAAATTTGTACCTGAGCGGAACAACTCCGGATACTCGTCAAGCATCGTCTGCTCTCGCTCCCAAGAGAACTCCTCGTGACCGCAATTATCCCACCGGACCTTGACCATCCTGATCTCTTTATTGCGTAGCCGCTTGACCTCCGAGTCCTCAATCCGCACGGGCTTGACTTTTGTCGTTAGCCCACTATCCACCGGCACTTGATCGACCGCGATCACTTGCGTAGGCTCTTGCACCGCCTTCCGAAACACCGAAATATGGAATACATCATGTAAACCACTTAGCTCCGCTGAAAGCTTCAGCCAATAGGCCGCTTCTCCTACTCGCTCCAGAACCTCAAACGGTCCAAGGTACCTCGGGCTTAGCTTTTTCAATCGCCGCACCCGCGAGACACCCTTGAATGGCTTGATCTTCAAGTATACATAATCGCCCACAGCGAACTCCACGTTCCTGTGCTTGGCATTATAGTACTTTGCTTGCCGGTCCTGAGCGATAAGCAATCTCTCCCGAATGGTTCTCACCAAAGAAGTAGCATCATCCACTTCCGATCGCTTATACAACTTTGACTCGCCCGTTTCTAACCAAGACAACGGCGTGCGACATCTTCTACCATAAAGGGCCTCGAAAGGCGCCATCTGAATACTTGCTTGGTAGCTGTTGTTGTATGCGAACTCCACCAAATAAAGGTGGTCCTCCCATTGCTTTCCAAAGTCCAAGACACACATGCGAAGCATGTCTTCCATGGTTCTATTGACCCTCTCGGTCTGCCCATCCGTTTGCGGATGGAAGGCTGTGCTAAACTTCAGCTTTGTTCCCAACATTTACTGCACCAGCCTCCAGTCATTGGACGTGAACCGCCCATCACGGTCACTCACGATGCTGCGGGGCACACCATGAAGCCGTAGTATGTTATCCACATAAAGCTTTGCCAGCTTCTCCACCGGATCATCCTTCCTATGCGGAATAAAATGCGACACCTTCGTTAATCGATCGACCACCACCCAAATGGCGTCGTTCCCCTTTTGCGACCTTGGAAAACCGTGCAAAAAGTCCATAGAGATGTCGTCGAATTTCCATTCCGGAATAGGCAAGGACTTAAGAAATCCTCCCGGCTTTTGGCACTCCGCCTTTACCAAGGCACAGGTTTGGCACTTTGCTACGTATAGCGCCACATCCTTCTTTAAGCCCGGCCACCAGAACAGTTTCTTTACATCACGGTACATCTTCGTGCTCCCCGGGTGAATCGAGTACTTGGTATGGTGCGCCTCGTACAACAACTCCACCCGTAAATTGCCCACACTTGGGACGCACAAACGACCGTCTTTCCACAGCAATCCGTCCTCCACAACGAATTGGAAATTTGACCCATCCAAAGCCTCTATCATGAACTGCTTCATATGCGCATCCATATCCAAAGCCTGCCGAATCCGATCAGCCAGGTCATATTGGACTTCAGTCCAATTCAGTACTGCTTTAGCACTAGATTGTCTATCCACACAAACAATCTCCAACACCTCCAGCTCCTGCACCAACCGCTCATCATGCACTGATAGCCAATTCGCTTGAGCTGGGGCTCGGCGACTCAACGCGTCCGCAACCGCATTCCCTTTGTCAGGCACATAGTGGATCTTGAATGTATAGTCCCCCAGGAACTCCATCCACCTACGCTACCGCATATTCAGATCTTTCTGATCAATCAGGTACTTTAGACTCTTGTGATCGGTGTAGATATCAATCTTCACACCGTACAAATAGTGTCTCCACAGCTTCAAGGCAAAAATCATGGCCGCTAACTCCAAGTCATGGTCCGGATAATTCCTCTCGTGCACTTTTAGCTGTCTCGAGCCATAAGCTATCACGCTGCCGTGCTGCAATAGCACGCAACCCAAACCGCTGCCCGAAGCATCGCTATATATCTCGTAGCCTTCGGTTCCAACCGGCGAACTCAGCACAGGCACCGTGGTAAACCGACACTTCAACTCCTCAAAAGCTCGTGTGCACTCCGGCGTCCAAACGAACTTATGCTCCTTCCTCATCAAAGTAGTGAGAGGTAACGCTATCCGCGAGAAGTTCTCTACGAAGCGCCTATAATAGCCGGCAAGCCCCAAAAAGCTCCGGACTTCTGCTACTGTAGCAAGCTCAGGCCACTCCCGTATCGCAACAATCTTCGCCGGATCCACAGCAATACCCTCTCCACTCACTATATGCCCGAGGAACGCCACTGAGGATAGCCAAAACTCGCACTTCGAGAACTTGGCATACAACTGATTTCTCCTGAGTGTCTCCAACACCAAATGGAGATGCTTGAAGTGATCCTCCTCACTTTCCGAGTACACCAAAATATCGTCGATGAAGACGATCACGAAATGGTCCAAGTACTCCCTGAACGTTCTGTTCATCAAATCCATGAACACTGACTGCGCATTAGTCAGCCCAAACGGCATGACCGTAAACTCATAATGCCCGTATCTCGTACTAAACGCTGTCTTCGGGATATCACTCTCCCTTATTCGCAGCTGATAGTACCCAACCTTGAGATCCAACTTAGAGTACACCGTCGACCCGACTAACTGATCGAAGAGATCATCAATCCGGGGGATCGGGTACTTGTTCTTCTCAGTCAGCTTGTTCAGCTCCCGATAATCAATACATAACCTCAAGCTTCCGTACTTCTTCTTAACAAAGAGGACCGGTGCGCTCCAAGGCGAAGAACTCGGGCGCACATACCCTTGCTCCAACAACTCTTGCAGTTGAACTTTCAGCTCCGCCATTTCCTTAGGCGCTAGCCGATACGGAGATCGTGACACAGGCTTTGCACCTGGCACTAGCTCGATCGTAAAATCTATCTCCCGTTGAGGCGGGGCTCCAGGAAGATCTGCGGGGAAAACATCAGGGTATTCCGATACCACTGAAATACAATCCATCGCGGGCTTCAGCTTTGCAACCTCCACTAGTGTAAAGAACAGTTCTGCTCTGGCACGAACCGCCTTCACCACCTGAAGAGCAGACATCAACGTCTTGCTCGACCCCTTTAAGCCCGTAAAAGTCGTCTCACGACTTGCTCCTAGCTTGACTTCCTTGCTACCGCAATCTATTTGGGCCTGCTGCTCCGAGAGCCAGTTCATGCCAAATATGACGTCAAACTCCACCAACGGAAGTAAAGACGCCCGCAGGTCAAACTCCTGCTCTCCAATACGAATCTTAACATCGCAGATCCTATCCGCTCGCATCGAACACCCATTTGGAAACAGGACATCCAACTTATCCCTCGCCATCGAAGAAGGGACTCCGATGCGTAATACAAATCCTTCGGACAAGAAGGAGTGTGAAGCTCCCGTATCAAAGAGTGCTCGTGCCGGATTTTCACAAATCAACACAAATCCTAAACAAGTAGTGGTAAGGTAACATGTGCATAACAAGCATATAAATTGACTTGCTATAAATAAACGTACCTGTCACCACGTCAGCTTGTTTAATGGCCTCCTGTTGGCCAAGATTGTAGACCCTTGGTTGGGCCGGAGCATAATGGGATGCGGTCGACTCCACCGCCTTGCCCTTCTCTTCATAAGTAGCTCCCGGCTTCCTCTCGGACTTAGGACGTCCGCTCCAACAATCACGGGCGAAATGCCCCGTCTTTCCACATGTAAAGCACGCACCTGGGGTCCGACCTGTAGTCACCCCAGAAGCGCCAGAAGGAGCTGGACCCGAAGTCCTATGCTTCTTGAAAGACTTCCGATAGCCGGACTTTGAAGCAGTCGGCACTCTGAACTCAGATTTCTTTTCACTCAAGCTTTTCTTCGCTTGCACGCTCTTCATGTCCTTCTCCAAGGACCGGGCAGTATTGACTAAGGTCAAGAAACCCTGCGTCATTGGCCCCGACAGTAACAATCTCAGCTCATCCCTCAAGCCTTCATAAAAACGATTAGTCTTGCGCTCCTCGTCCATGATGGTGGAGCTAGCATAACGACTCAACCGCGTAAACTCGTGGAGATATTCATCCACGCTCCTCTCACCCTACACCAACTTCAGGAATTCATTCTCCATTGAAATCCACTGAGTAGAAGGGAGGTATCTTGCCAAGAACAATCCCGAGAACTCTTCCATCGAGACATCACAAAGTTGCCTACCTCTCAAATGATGCAGCTCCAAACCTTCCCACCACATCCTCGCTTCACCGTCCAGCAGGAACGTAGCAATGGTGGTCATCTGCCACTCCTCCGTCTCCGTCGCTGTCATGACTCTCTTCACCCTAGAGAGCCAGTCTTCAGCCTGAGATGGGGTTCCCAACCCCGAGAATAGCGGAGGGTTAAAGCTCATTACATGCTTCAGCTGCCTCTCAGTTGCCCCCCTTGGCACGATTGGTTCCGCAATCACTTGCTCCACCCTCCTCGGCTCACCCTCTTGCAGAGGTACTTGCTCCATCACAGGAGCGGGCTGCTGCGCTTGCCTTCCAGGCTGCGCATTGATCACGACCAACACCGCTTCAGCAACCAATCGTATATTCTCAGCCGATAGAGGTGTTGCAGGAGCAACATCCGGTGCACTACTTGCCTCAGAAACTCGGCGTTCTGACGGCCCAACACCACTTCGGGTCACCTATAGTGGTACAAAACACCGTTAATCGACCAAATAAATTGCAAACAGCAATTATAGGAACACGCAGGTTCCTCAAACACGAGTATTTTCATTCCTAAGTGGACATTCATGGGTTCTTTTTACTGTTATAACGATGACGCACACAATGTGCTCACCACCCCTTAAAAAGAATTCGCCCACGAATTCAGTGCAAGCCCGACCAAAACCAGGAGTCTGATACCAAATTGTAACGCCCCCTATCCGTCGCATAGCATATAGCAGTAGGTCCGGCCGGGGCCCGACGCCATATACCACAGACAGACCGGGTGGTTACGTATGGAAACCATCCAACCAATCTCAACGTCCTACACAGAGCATTCTAGCGGAAGCAGTTTATAAAAGTTGCAAAACAAGAACCCAGCAACAAGCATGAATGTCCACTAATACGAAAATAGGAATGTCATTACAAAAATACTCAAAACAAGCCTTAAGGCCTTACAAAAATGTTTCACTTGTCTGTTACATGATTTACAAACCTCGGCATGCAGGCCGGTAATACATGAATAAAGCAATAAACATTTCCATTCGGGCCTTCGAGGGCCAGCTTCGCAAAAAGGGCTTTAGCCCGCTATTGACCGCTTGGTCCAGCTGCACCTGCAAGCAACAAACCACCACACGGTGGCAAAACAAGGCAACGGTCAGCAATGCTGACCAAATTATAACGATCCCGCCCCCAACTCGGGGCGGCGATGCTCCTTCCCTGCATTTCATTAGCATAAGCGAGCAATATAAAAACCATAGCCATTTCATCACAGACGTTGGCTCGTACGGCCACACGTCCCGTGCACTCAGGGCACATTCTCGGTGAACCGGTCCATGTCGCGTCAACTTAAGCCACCAACATTCCGGACTCACCACCGCCACTTAGACGGCCATTCCTATGAGCAATTCGTCTTCCTGGCATTGGTCACGTCAATTTAAGCCATAGACCGCCGAAGACTCACATCTATGCCAACGGCGAGTGCCATGTAACTTTAGATCTCTCTAACCCGAACGACATAAAGCGGGTACGGCTCCATCTAACCCGTGCTCACATCGCAACGACAATTTAAGCCATATGCGCGGGTCAAACTTTCACCGAGTCCCATTCTAACACAAGTCACATAACCCCGTTATGTTCAAGATGGCGCTCAGGCCACCAAGTTGGCAAGATCTCGTATCCGCCCAGTTTTCCGGGTGCACCTTTGGGTTAGTCCCCAAGGCTCCCTGCTGCAATCTACCGCGTAGAAAACCCGAAAAACACCCAATAGCACGGAGTCTTCTCCGGCCTTATGCAATGCAACATCACCGATCCGGACTAACATGTTCGGGTAGGCTTCAACAAAAATGCCTATGTCCGTTCTCGCATACGGACTCTAAACAACGGGGACTTCACATATCTACCCGAAGGAACGCCTCCAACTCTCCGCAAACTCGCGAGAGCGGGCTTCCTATGCAAAGAAAGAGAGCGACTCATGCTCAAGATGAGGATCGTTACCCTTGCGTTCCTCTTTGGCGCCATCGAAAAGTAATCGGATAGAAATGACCGCACTAGCGTTGCCTCCGTGGATCCGGAGTCGGCTTGCGATTCGGAGCTCCGAAGCTCCTCCAATGGCGGATCTAGCTCTTCTTCTTCTTGCCTTAGCTCTCCTTTCTCCAAGGATTTAGAAAGAGGATAAGTGGAAAAAGTGAGGGTTTTCTAAGTCAAAACCCGGGTATATCCCTTCAGGAACAACCCCCAGCCGTTGGATCTTCAGTCAAAGAAATGAACGGCTTTGATTCGGGGCTGAAATGCCCAATCTGGACCGAACACGGCCTGACACACGCCCGTGTCCATGGCCGTGTGCCTCATTCGCCGTCAAAATCGAATCACCTGGAACCTCACACAGGTATCGAACACGCTCGTGTTCGAGCTGACACGCCCGTGTTCCAGCTGACACGGCCGTGTAGCTGGTCGTGTACCCCATGATTTTCTCCCGTTTTCAACCCGAGCACTGCACGGGTTCTAGGACACGCCCGTGTCCTTGCCCGTGTCACCTTGACACGCCTGGGCTCCAGGCCGTGTACATGGTCTCGACACTTCGCGGCTAAGTGTCAACACGGGTCGACACGCCCTGCGACACGCCCGTGTCGCCGGCCGTGTGCCATGTCTCGACACATTGTCGACACCAAAGTGTCGACTTCGCGGGATGAGTGTCGACACGGGTTGACACGCCCTGCGTCACGCCCGTGTCGCAGGCCGTGTGCCGTGTCTCGACACAACGTCGAAGCACTGTGTCGACTTCACGGCTAAGTGTTGACACGGGTCGACACGCCCTGCGACACGCCCGTGTCGCAGGCCGTGTGCCCAGTCTCGACACAATGTCGAGACCAAAGTGTCGACTTCGCGCCTTAGTGTCGACACAGGCTTGACACACCCTGGGACACGCCCGTGTCCCAGGCCGTGTGCCTGCAGCCAGAACTCAAACTGGCCCAAAACATCCCCCCTTTGCTCCTTTGAGTTTCGGGGCGTTACAACAACCTAGTCACAAACCACTGCCAGAAACAGAAGAAAAACAAGAAACCAGAAGACACAAGGAGCTATAGTGGTTCCCCTAAACTTGGGTACATCCACTCTTCTATCACCCTAGGTAGGAATCCACTGCAGGATGAGTTGATCAGGTGTCCTGGGAACCAATGAGCTTTTGATAAGGTGCTCAAAAACCAAACCAGATTTTTTGATCAGGTGTCTTGCCACCAATGAGCTTTTGATAAGGTGCTCAAAAACCACACACAAACTTTTGAAGGGAGTTTGAAAAACCCTTTACAGAGGTGGGGATGAGAGAGTGATGGAAGTCTTCTCTTTCTAAAAGCAGCTGAGAAGACTATGTAGATATTGATGTTGTCAAAGCTCCCCCTGAGATATGTAGTTGTTCAGGAAATGAAGCTTTGTAGTAGGGTGATAGGCCTTCATAAATTGATCTCCAGCAAATGATGATTTCAGCAACAGCTGAAATGTGAGATGTCTGGAGTCTTGAATGATGATGGCCTTGAACACTTGAATCAAAAGAGATCTGAAGATTTCAGATGGTTGATCTCTTTTAGTGATGGTGTAACGCCCCGAAACTCAAAGGAGCGAAGGGGGACATTTTGGGCCAGTTTGGGTTCTGGCTGCAGGCACACGGCCTGGGACACGGGCGTGTCCCAGGGTGTGTCAAGCCTGTGTCGACATTGAGACAGGGTGTCGACACTTTGGTCTCGACATTGTGTCGAGACTGGGCACACGACCTGCGACACGGGCATGTCGCAGGGCGTGTCGACCCATGTCGACACTTAGCCGCGAAGTCGACATTTTGCGTTCGACGAAGTGTCGAGACTGGGCACACGGCCTGCGACACGGGCGTGTCGCAGGCCGTGTCGACCCGTGTCGACGATCGTCCCGGGGAGTCGACGAATCTTGCTCGACGATCGTCGAGACAAGGCACACGGCCTAGGACACGGGCGTGTCCGAGGCCGTGTCGAGTGTGGAGACCGTGTATACGGCCCTGGAGCCCAGGCGTGTCAAGGTGACACGGGCAAGGACACAGGCGTGTCCTAGAACCCGTGTAGTGCTCGGGTTGATTTTGGGGAAAAATGATGGGGTACACGGCCGGCCACACGGCCGTGTCAGGTGGAACACGGGCGTGTCAGCTCGAACACGGGCGTGTTCGATACCCGTGTGAGTTTCCAGGTGATTCGATTTTGACGGCGAATGAGGCACACGGCCCTGGACACGGGCGTGTGCCAGGCCGTGTTCGGTCCAGATTGGGCATTTTAGCCCTGAATCGAAGCCGTTCATTTCTTTAACTGAAGATCCAACGACTGGGGGTTGTTCCTGAAGGGATATACCCATGAATGGACTTGGAAAACCCTTACTTTTCTTAACTTCTCATATTTCTAAAACCTTAGAGAGAGAGGAGAGCCAAGGGAGGAAGAAGGAGCTAGATCCCGCCATTGGAGGAGCTTCGAAGCTTCGAATCGCGAGCCGACTCCGGATCCACGGAGGCAAAGCTAGTGCGGTGCTTTTCATCCGATTACTTTTCAATGGCGCCAAAGAGGAACGCTAGGGTAACGATCCTCATCTTGAGCATGAGTAGCTCTCTTTCTTTGCATAGGAAGCCCGCTCTCGCGAGTTTGCGGAGAGTTGGAGGCGTTCCTTCGGGTAGATATGTGAAGTCTCTATTGTTTAGAGTCCGTAAGTGAGAACGGACATAGGCATTATGTGTGAAGCCTACCCGGACATGTTGGTCTGGATCGGTGTTGTTGCATTGCATAATGCCGGAGAAGACTCCGTGCTATTGGTTATTTTTCGGGTTTTCTACGCGGTATATTGCAGCAAGGAACCTTGGGGACTAACCCAAAGGTGCACCCGGAAAACTGGGCGGATACGAGATCTTGCCAACTTGGTGGCCTGAGAGCCAGCTTGAACATAATCAGATTATGTGAAATGTGATGGAAATGGGACTCGGGAGAAGTTTGACCTGCGCATATGGTTTAAATTACCGTTGCGGGCGCATATGGTTTAAATTACCGTTGTGTTGTGAGCACGGGTTAGATGGAACCGTACCCGTTCTATGTCGTTCGGATTAGAGCCGTTGGCATAGATGAGAGTCTTCGGCGGTCTATGGTTTTAATTACCGTGACCAATGCCGGGAAGACAAACTGCTCATTGTTTGGCCGTCCAAAAGGGATGGCGGTGAGTCGGCAGACTTAGACTGCGTTCACCGAGAATGTGCCCTGAGTGCACGGGGTGTGTGGCCGTTGAGCCTCCGCATGTGATGAAATGACTATATATATATTGCTCGCTTATGCTAATGATATGCAGGGAAGGAGCATCGCCGCCCCGAGTTGGGGGCGGGATCGTTATAATTTGGTCAGCATTGCTGACCGTTGCCTTATTTTGCCACCGTGCGGTGGTTTGTTGCTTGCAGGTGCTGCTGGACCAAGCGGTCAATAGCGGGCTAAAGCCCGAATGCGAAGCCGGCCCTTGAAGGCCTAAGTTGGAAGTGTTTACTGCTTTATTTATGTGTGACCGGCCTGCGTGCCGTGGTTTGTAAAACATGTAATTGGAAGTGAAACATTATGTAAGGCCTTAAGGCCTATTTTGGGTATTTTGTATAACATTCCTATTTCGTATTAGTGGACATTCGTGCTTTAATGCTGTGTTCTTTGCTACAACTTTTATAAACTGCTTCCGCTAGAATGCTCTGTGTAGGACGTTGAGATTGGTTGGATGGTTTCCATAAGTAACCACCCGGTCTGTCTATGGCATACGACGTGGGGCCCGGGCCGGACCTACTGCTATATGCTATGTGACAGATACAGGGTGTTACAATTTGGTATCAGACTACTGGTTTTGGTTGGGCTTAATCTGAATTCGTGGATGAATTCTTTTTAAGGGGTGGTGAGCACATTGTGTGCGTCATTGTTATAACGGTAAAAGAACCCATGAATGTCCACTTAGGAATGAAAATACTCGTGTTTGAGGAACCTGTGTGTTCCTATAATTGCTGTTTGCAATTTTATTTGGTCGCTTAACTGTGTTTTGTACCACTATAGGTGACCAGAAGTGGTGTTGGGCCATCAGAACGCCGAGTTTCTGAGGCTAGTAGTGCACCGGATGTTGCTCCTGCAACACCTCTGTCGGCTGAAAATATACAATTGGTGGCTGAAGCGGTGTTGGTCATGATAAATGCGCAGCCTTCAAGGCAAACGCAGTAGCCCGCTCCTGTGATGGAGCAAGAACCTCTTCAAGAGGCTGAGCCGAGGAGAGTGGAGCAAGTGGTTGTGGAACCGGTAGTGCCACGGAGGGAAACTGAGAGGCAGCTTAAGCATGTTATGAGCTTTAACCCTCCGTTATTCTCGGGGTTGGGAACCCCATCTCAGGCTGAAGACTGGCTCTCCAGGGTGAAGAGAGTCATGACAGCGACGGAGACGGAGGAGTGGCAAATGACCACCATCGCTACGTTTCTTCTGGACGGTGAAGCGAGGATGTGGTGGGAAGGATTGGAGCTGCACTTACTGAGAGGTAGGCAACTTGGTGATGTCTCGGTAGAGGAGTTCTCGAGATTGTTCTTGGCTAGATACCTTCCTTCGACGCAGAAAATAGCGTTGGAGAATGAATTCTTGAAGTTGGTTCAGGGTGAGAAGAGCGTTGATGAATATCTCCATGAGTTCACCCGTTTGAGTCGATATGCTAGCTCCACCATCATGGATGAGGAGCGCAAGACTAATCGCTTCTATGAAGGGTTGAGAGATGAGTTGAGGTTGCTACTCTCGGGGCCGATGACATAGGGTTTCTTAACCTTGGTCAATACTGCCCGGTCCTTGGAGAAGGACATGAAGAATGTGCAGGCAAAGAAAAGCTTGGGCGAGAAGAAATCTGGGTTCAAAGTGCCGACTACTTCAAAGTCTGGCTATCAAAGATTCTTTAAGAAGCATAGGACTTCGGGTCCAGCTCCTTCTGGTGCTTCTGGGGCGACTACGAGTCGGACTCCGGGCGCGTGTTTTACATGTGGAAAGATGGGACATTTTGCCCGTGACTGTTGGAGCGGACGTCCCAAGTCCGAAAGAAAGCCAGGAGCTACTTATGAAGAGAAGGGTAAGGCGGTGGAGTCGACCGCATCCCATTATGCTCCGGCCCAACCAAGGGTCTATAATCTTGGCCAACAAGAGGCCATCAAACAGGCTGATGTGATGACAGGTACGATTTAATTTATAGCAAGTCAATTTCTTTAAATACTTGTTATGCACATGTTACCTTACCACTGCTTGTTTAGGATTTGTATTGATTTGTGAAAATCCGGCACGAGCACTCTTCGATACGGGAGCTTCACACTCCTTCTTGTCCGAAGGATTTATATCACGCATCGGAGTCCCTTCTTCGATGGCGAAAGATAAGTTAGATGTGTTGTTGCCCAATGGCTGTTCGATGCGAGCGGATAGGATCTGCGATGTTAAGATTCGTATTGGGGAGCAGGTGTTCGACCTGCGGGCGTCTTTACTTCCGTTGGTGGAGTTCGACGTCATATTTGGCATGGACTGGCTCTCGGAGCAGCAGGCCCATATAGATTGCGGTAGCAAGGAAGTTAAGCTGGGAGCAAGTCGTGAGACGACTTTTACGGGCTTAAAGGGGTCAAGCAAGACGTTGATGTCTGCTCTTCAGGTGGTGAAGGAGGTTCGTGCCGGTGCAGAACTGTTCTTTACACTAGTGGAGGTTGCAAAGCCGAAGCCCGCGTTGGATTTTATTTCAGTGGTATCAGAATACCCTGATGTGTTCCCCGCAGATCTTCCTGGAGCCCCGCCTCAGCGGGAGATAGATTTTATGATCGAGCTAGTGCCAGGTGCAAAGCCTGTGTCACGATCTCCTTATCGGCTAGCGCCTAAGGAAATGGCGGAGCTGAAAGTTCAACTGCAAGAGTTGTTGGAGCAAGGGTATGTGCGCCCGAGTTCTTCGCCTTGGAGCGCACCGATCCTCTTTGTTAAGAAGAAGGACGGAAGCTTGAGGCTATGTATTGATTATCGGGAGCTAAACAAGCTGACGGAGAAGAACAAGTATCCAATCCCCCGGATTGATGATCTCTTTGATCAGTTAGTCGGGTCGACGGTGTACTCGAAGTTAGATCTCAAGGCTGGGTACTATCAGCTGCGAATAAGGGAGAGTGATATCCCGAAGACAGCATTTAATACGAGATATGGGCATTATGAGTTTACGGTCATGTCGTTTGGGCTGACTAATGCGCCGTCAGTGTTCATGGATTTGATGAACAGGACTTTCAGGGAGTACTTGGACCATTTCGTGATCGTCTTCATCGACGATATTTTGGTGTACTCGCAAAGTGAGGAAGATCACTTTAAGCATCTTCATTTGGTGTTGGAGACGCTAAGGAGAAATCAGTTGTATGCCAAGTTCTCGAAGTGCGAGTTTTGGCTATCCTCAGTGGCGTTCCTCGGGCATATAGTGAGTGGATAGGGTATTTCTGTGGATCCGGCGAAGATTGTTGCGATACGGGAGTGGCCTGAGCTTGCTACTGTAGCGGAAGTCCGGAGTTTTCTGGGGCTTGCCGGCTATTATAGGCGCTTCGTAGAGAACTTCTCGCGGATAGCGTTACCTCTAACTACTTTGACGAGGAAGGAGCATAAGTTCGTTTGGATGTTGGAGTGCGCGCGAGCTTTTGAGGAGTTGAAGTGTCGGTTGACCACAGCGCCTGTGCTGAGTTCGCCATGTGGGACCGAAGGCTATGAGATTTATAGCGATGCTTCGGGCAGCGGTTTGGGTTGCGTGCTACTGCAACACGGTAGTGTAATAGCCTATGGCTCGAGAGAGCTAAAAGTGCATGAGAGGAACTATCCGGTCCATGACTTGGAGTTAGCGGCCGTGATTTTTGCCTTGAAGCTGTGGAGACACTACTTGTACGGTGTGAAGATTGATATCTACACCGATCACAAGAGCCTGAAGTATCTTATTGATCAGAAGGATCTAAATATGCGACAGCGTAGATGGATGGAGTTCCTGGGGGACTATACATTCAAGATCCACTACGTGCCTGGCAAAGGGAATGCGGTTGCGGACGCGTTGAGTCGCCGAGCCCCAGCTCAAGCCAATTGGCTATCGGTGCATGATGAGCGGTTGGTGCGAGAGTTGGAGGCGTTGGAGATTGTTTGTGTTGATAGACAATCAAGTGCTGAAGCAGTTCTGAATTGGACTGAAGTCCAATATGACCTGGCTGATCGTATTCGGCAGGCTTTGGATATGGATGCTCATATGAAGCAGTTCATGGTAGAGGCTCTGGATGGGTCAAATTCCCAATTCGTCGTGGAGGACGGATTGCTTTGGAAAGACGGTCGTTTGTGCGTCCCAAGTGTGGGCAATTTGCAGGTGGAGTTGTTGTACGAGGCACACCATACCAAGTACTCGATTCACCCGGGGAGCATGAAGATGTACCGTGATGTGAAGAAACTCTTTTGGTGGCCGGGTTTAAAGAAGGATGTGGCGCTATACGTAGCGAAGTGCCAAACTTGCGCCTTGATAAAGGCAGAGTGCCAAAAGCTGGGAGGATTTCTTAAGTCCTTGCCTATTCCGGAGTGGAAATTTGACGACATCTCTATGGACTTTGTGCACGGTTTGCCAAGGTCGCAGAAAGGAAACGACGCCATTTGGGTGGTTGTTGATCGATTAACGAAGGTGTCACATTTTATTCCGCATAGGAAGGATGATCCGGTGGAGAATTTGGCAAAGCTCTATGTGGATAACATAGTACGACTTCATGGTGTGCCCCGCAGCATCGTGAGTGACCGAGATGGGCGGTTTACGTCCAATGATTGGAGGCTGGTGCAGCAAATGTTGGGAACAAAGCTGAAATTCAGCACAGCCTTCCATCCGTAAACGGATGGACAAACTGAGAGGGTCATTAGAACCATGGAAGACATGCTTCGCATGTGTATCTTGGATTTTGGAAAGTAATGGGAAGACCACCTATATTTGGTGGAGTTCGCATACAACAACAGCTACCAAGCGAGTATTCAGATGGCGCCTTTCGAGGCCCTATATGGTAGGAAATGTCCCACGCCGTTGTCTTGGTTAGAAATGAGTGAGTCAAAGTTGTATAAGCGATCGGAAGTGGATGATGCTACTTCTTTGGTGAGAACCATTCGGGAGAGGTTGCTTATCGCTCAGGACCGGCAAGCAAAGTACTATAATGCCAAGCATAGGAATGTGGAGTTCGCTGTGGGCGATTATGTATACTTAAAGATCAAGCCGTTCAAGGGTGTCTCGCGGGTGCGACGATTGAAAAAGCTAAGCCCGAGGTACCTTGGACAGTTTGAGGTTCTGGAGCGAGTTGGTGAAGCGGCCTATCGGTTGAAGCTTTCAGTGGAGCTTAGTGGTTTACATGATGTATTCCACATTTCGGTACTTCGGAAGGCGGTGCAAGAGCCTACGCAAGTGATCGCGGTTGATCAAGTGTCGGTGGATAGTGGGCTAACGACAAAGGTCAAGCCCGTGTGGATCGAGGACTCGGAGGTCAAGCAGCTACGCAATAAAGAG
This sequence comes from Platanthera guangdongensis, assembly GCA_039583875.1. Taxonomy (NCBI): domain Eukaryota; kingdom Viridiplantae; phylum Streptophyta; class Magnoliopsida; order Asparagales; family Orchidaceae; genus Platanthera; species Platanthera guangdongensis. The sequence goes on from CM077152.1 coordinate 139,284,258, forward strand.
ATCAAGATGGTCAAGGTCCGGTGGGACAATTGCGGGCGTGAGGAGCTCTCTTGGGAGCGAGAGCAGACTATGCTTGACGAGTATCCGTAGTTGTTCCGCTCAGGTGCAAATTTTGGTTTTTTTTACATGTCTTTCCGTTATGTAATTTTGTGGGCGAAATTCTTTTAAGAGGGGGAGAGTTGTAACGCCCTGAAACTCAAAGGAGCGAAGGGGGTCGTTTTGGGCCAGTTTGGGTTCTGGCTGCAGGCACACGGCCTGGGACACGGGCGTGTCCCAGGGCATGTCAAGCCTGTGTCGACATTGAGACGGGGTGTCGACACTTTGGTCTCGACATTGTGTCGAGACTGGGCACACAGCCTGCGACACGGGCGTGTCGCAGGGCGTGTCGACCCGTGTCGACACTTAGCCGCAAAGTCGACATTCTGCGTTCGACGAAGTGTCGAGACTGGGCACACGGCCTGCGACACAGGCGTGTCGCAGGGCGTGTCGACCCGTGTCGACGATCGTCCCGGGGAGTCGACGAATCTTGCTCGACGATCGTCGAGACAAGGCACACGACCTAGGACACGGGCGTGTCCGAGACCGTGTCGAGTGTGGAGACCGTGTACACGGCCCTGGAGCCCAGGCGTGTCAAGGTGACACGGGCAAAGACACGTGCGTGTCCTAGAACCCGTGCAGTGCTCGGGTTGATTTTGGGGAAAAATGATGGGGTACACGGCCGGCCATACGGCCGTGTCAGGTGGAACACGGGCGTGTCAGCTCGAACACGGGCTTGTTCGATACCCGTGTGAGGTTCCAGGTGATTCGATTTTGACGGCGAATGAGGCACACGGCCCTGGACACGGGCGTGTGCCAGGCCGTGTTCCGTCCAGATTGGGCATTTTAGCCCTAAATCGAAGCCGTTCATTTCTTTAACTGAAGATCCAACGGTTCGGGGTTGTTCCTGAAGGGATATACCCGTGAATGGACTTGGAAAACCCTTACTTTTCTTAACTTCTCATCTTTCTAAAACCTTAGAGAGAGAGGAGAGCCAAGGGAGGAAGAAGGAGCTAGATCCCGCCATTGGAGGAGCTTCGAAGCTCCGAATCGCAAGCCGACTCCGGATCCACGGAGGCAAAGCTAGTGCGGTGCTTTTCATCCGATTACTTTTCAATGGCGCCAAAGAGGAACGCTAGGGTAACGATCCTCATCTTGAGCATGAGTAGCTCTCTTTCTTTGCATAGGAAGCCCGCTCTCGCGAGTTTGCGGAGAGTTGGAGGCGTTCCTTCGGGTAGATATGTGAATTCCCCGTTGTTTAGAGTCCGTAAGTGAGAACGGACATAGGCATGATGTGTGAAGCCTACCCGGACATGTTGGTCTGGATCGGTGTTGTTGCATTGCATAATGCCGGAGAAGACTCAGTGCTATTGGTTGTTTTTCGGGTTTTCTACGCGGTAGATTGCAGCAGGGAACCTTGGGGACTAACCCAAAGGTGCACCCGGAAAACTGGGCGGATACGAGATCTTGCCAACTTGGTGGCCTGAGAGCCAGCTTGAACATAATCAGATTTTGTGTGATGGAAATGGGACTCGGGAGAAGTTTGACCTGCGCATATGGTTTAAATTACCGTTACGGGAGCATATGGTTTAAATTACCGTTTCGTTGTGAGCACGAGTTAGATGGAACCGTACCCGTTCTATGTCGTTCGGATTAGAGCCGTTGGCATAGATGAGAGTCTTCGGCGGTCTATGGTTTTAATTACCGTGACCCATGCCGGGAAGACAAACTGCTCATTGTTTGGCCATCCAAAGGGGATGGCGGTGAGTCGGCAAACTTAGACTGCGTTCACCGAGAATGTGCCCTGAGAGCACGGGGTGTGTGGCCGTTGAGCCTCCGCCTGTGATGAAATGACTATATATATATATTGATCGCTTATTCTAATGAAATGCAGGGAAGGAGCATCGCCGCCCCGAGTTGGGGGCGGGATCGTTATAATCTGGTCAGCATTGCTGACCGTTGCCTTGTTTTGCCACCGTGCGGTGGTTTGTTACTTGCAGGTGCTGCTGGACCAAGCGGTCAATAGAGGGCTAAAGCCCGAATGCGAAGCCGGCCCTTGAAGGCCTAAGTTGGAAGTGTTTACTGCTTTATTCATGTGTGACCGGCCTGCGTGTCGTGGTTTATAAAACATGTAATTGGAAGTGAAACATTTTGTAAGGCCTTAAGGCCTATTTTGGGTATTTTGTATAACATTCCTATTTCGTATTAGTGGACATTCGTGCTTCAATGCTGGGTTCTTTGCTACAACTTTTATAAACTGCTTCTGCTAGAATGCTCTGTGTAGCACGTTGAGATTGGTTGGATGGTTTCCATAAGTAACCACCCGGTTTGTCTGTGGTATACGGCGCCGGGCCCCAGCCGGACCTACTGCTATATGCTATGTGACGGATAGGGGGTGTTACAGATGGTGTTCTTGTATGAATCCTTTTAGACAGAGAATGTCTGCAACTCTTTTTCTTTCTCTTGTGTGATTGTGGTTGAGAGAGTTGTTGCAGAAGAAGATTTGTAGAGAATGAGTATTGCAGAATATGCGTCTCTCCCTTGTTCTTCTCTTTTTCTTCAGTTCTGAAAAATCTAATCTTTTATTCTCTTGTTGTTTGAACAGAAATGATCCACTGTCAAGATAGTTGTTGGCCTGTCATAAATGACTTCCTTAATTGCTTTTGTCTTCTGGGGGAAAGTCCAATGAAACATTCCTTGATAATTTCTTGAAACTTGCTCCAGAATAAATGAAAACGGCTACAAAATCTTCTGAATTAATTGCTGAGAATAACTCCTTAACTGTTCTGAATTTGAATCTTGAAAGTCGTTGAACTCTTCAGAAAAACGTCGAACTGAGCTCTACTATCGTCGAACTGAGCTCAGCGATAGCGGAACAAACTGGAGTCAAGATCGTCGAACTGTGCTCGAAGATTGTCGAATGGAGTTCGACGATTTGTTGAAGTTGAGCTCAGCGATCGTCGAATGGAGTTCGACGATCCGTCGAAGTTGAGTTAAACGATCGTCGATAGGAGTTCGACGATTCGTCGTACTGAGCTCGACGAAATGACTTAGTCTCCAAACTGAAAAACCTTGGTCTTGAGGGCAGCTTCCAAACCTAACTACTAACCCTTAGACTCAATTATAATTGACCTTTAGATCTATACAATGAGGTCAAAAACAAGTTTCCTAAAGACATAGTGATCCTGACCCAAATTAGTAATAGGGTGCTCCAACATCATCCATAATAAAGTCTGGTGCTGAAACTGGCACTGATGTATCTTCTGGAATGACTTTTGAGCTGGAGACAGAGAGAGCAAAATTGTCACAGAGTTGCTTGGCAATTGCTGGACTAGCTGGAGAGGTATATGGTACCATAGCCAAATATGACTTAGAGAAATCTGCTGGAAGGAATTGCATATGTATAGTATCAAACTTTCTCAACAAAACTGATAAATTCACTGTGGGATTTAAATAGAAATCACCAACAGGAGTTATTTATGCAACTAACTCATCCAATTCAATGTCAATATCCATAAATTGAATTAACTAAAACATTTCAGAATCAAAATCTGTCAAAATTGTTGTATCCTCATCTGAATCTGTTTTAGCTGGAGAGGGAACTGCTGTGACTACTGCTGCTTTTGGTGTATCTACATCTGCTTCAACTTCATCATAGAGCATCTCCCCCTGACTGGGTTTAGGAATACCTGGAGCCAGGCCGCTAGATGAAGAGGGGACAGTAGATAGAAGAGAGATTTGGGAGGATAAAGAATTGATGGAGGTCACAAGAGGTGTAATGGCCTCTTGGATCAAAGATTGGATGAGAGGTGTGAGCAAAGAAATGAGGGTAGATTGATAAATGGGGAAGGGAAAGGGGATGGAATGGGAGGAGGAATAACAGATGGAGTGGGGGCATCTTGCATGATTGTATCTGATGGTATATGATAAGATGGGATGGTGGATAAGTGTGGGGGAAGAGGAGACTGTGGAGGTGTAGGAAGTATTGTCTCATGAGGGGAATCTGGAGGAGTGGGTTGTTGATGAACTAGCCGAGGGGAAGATGGAGGTGGAGATTGAGTGATTGTCAAGTCAAGTGGTGGAGATGAAGGAGGGGTAGGTACATGAGGAGGCTTCTTTGGTGGTTGAGATGGAGGAACCTCTTCAGCAGGGTGGGGAGCGGCCTTTACAGCCCTTGTGCTCTCAGAAGTTTGGAGAGAGGAGGAAGAAGCCTTTGAGGGCTTGGAGATGGTCCTGTCCCACCTGCCAAATAGAGCGCAAGTGAGGCGCTTGCTGGCATTTATGGAGATGGTCGGGGAGACCATACATTCAGCAGCCTTCTCCTTGAGAAAAATTCCCAATATTCTGCCAAAGCAGACTTCCTTCTTGTTGTTCTTCTTCTTGATCAATTCAAGAAGAACCTTACTCTAATCAACATGTCTCTTATTCACTACTGCACACATTATTAGAAATTGCTGACGGGTAATATAGTCATGAGCAGAGTGCTTGGCCATCAGTATCTTTCCCGTAATATCTGCCAGAAATTGGTAGGCGGCGGATAGTTGCTTTTTCAACAACTTATTAGGGTTGTTACCAGAGAAACCCATCAGTTTTAGCATATCACTGAATTCCTCAAAATCCATTTCCAGATTGTCTTCTCCGTTCACTAATCCAAATATCTCAGTGAGAACTGCGGGAGAGAGGGAAACAGTAGTGTTCCCTATATTGTCGGTCAAAACATCTTCTTCAGAAACTGTAGATGTATATACCCACTCTCGTATTTCCGTTCCATGAAGTTTAATGCGCCTGATCATGAAATCCTTTAAACTGGGTTCTTCCAGTAGTTCCAGGATGTATAGAAAGATGGGGTCAGAATGTTGAAACGACTCAAAATCCATGTCGAAACCAGTGTCAAACTTCAACGCAACCAAGGCTCCTGAGGGAATCACAATTGATGTTCTGCAAGAAAAACACAGAGAGAAACGACGATCAAGAGCAAAGGAACTAAAAGCGTGGGACGGAGGTCGAAGAAAACCTAGATATAAGATTTTCAGAATATGAATCGACAAACTCCGTTCCACAAAAAAGAAAGATTCTTCGAACTGAGCTCGACGAAATAAATTATAGACAGATAATTCGTCGATCTTATCCAGAAGAATCGAAAACAGTTCGTCGAACTCCGTTCGACGAAGCGTCTTCTGAAGCAAAGTTCGTCGATCTCCGGTCGACGAAGATTATTTCCTCACACAGAGAATTCATCGATCTCCGTTCGACGAGAATCTCTCAAACTTTCCCTAATTCGTCGAACTCTGTTCGACGAACTCTGGAAAATTCGTCGAATGCAGACAGAAACTAGGTTAACTCTTCTCCATTAATCATACCCAGTTGATTTATAAAGAACAGATGGGTTTTCTCATCCAATGGCTTGGTGAAAATGTCTGCTCTCTGTAAATCAGTAGGAATATGGATTAAGTTAATTTTCTTTTTGTCCACATTATCTCTAATAAAATGATGTCTTATCTCAATATGCTTAGTCCTAGAATGGTGAATTGGATTCTGTACTATAGCAATAGCACTAGTATTATCACAAAATAATATTGAATTATTTAAGTTGACACCATAATCTAAGAGTTGGTTTTGTATCCATAGCATTTGTGAACAGCAACTACCAGCAGCCATGTATTCTGCTTCTACAGTTGATGTAGACACAGATGTCTGCTTTTTACAAAACCAGGAGACAAGTCTCATACCAAGGAACTGGCATGTTCGAGAAGTACTTTTCCTGTCCACTCTACATCCAGCATAGTCAGCATCTGAGTATCCAGTTAACTCAAACTCTGACTCTACAGGATACCAGAGTCCTAGACTAGGGCAACTCTTTATATATCTCAAAATTCTTTTTAGGAAAATAAGATGAGATTCTTTAGGGTTCACTTGTAACCTCGCACAAAGGCATGTGGCAAACATTATATCAGGTCTGCTAGATGTTAGGTATAATAAGGATCTAACAATTGTCCTATAATTTTTCTGATCCACTGGTTTCCCTGCTGCATCAGAATCCACAACAGCATTTGTAGCCATAGGGTTTTCATCCCTGAAGCATCACCCATCCCAAACTTTTTGATAAGCTCTTTAGCATACTTAGCTTGGGAGAGGGAGATACCATCTGGGAGCTGCTTCACTTGGAGACCAAGGAAGTAGGAAAGTTCACCCATGCTACTCATCTCAAATTTAGAATGCATGAGGTCAGCAAACCTCTTGCACAATTTTGGATCAATAGACCCAAAAATAATATCATCCACATAAATTTGTACTAATAATATTTGGTCTTTATGATGTCTAGTGAAAAGTGTTTTATCTATGGTTCCTCTTGTAAATTCATGCTCTAACAGAAAGCTTGCTAGGGTCTCATACCAAGCTCTTGGATCTTGCTTTAAACCATAGAGAGCTTTATGCAATTTAAAAACAAAAGAGGGTTGAGTTGGAGAGATAAAACCTGGAGGTTGTTCTACATAAACCTCTTCTTGAAGTACTCTATTCAGAAATGCACTTTTGACATCCATCTGGTAGACCTTGAATCTCTTGTAAGCTGCATAGGCAAGGACTATCCTAATGACCTCTAACCTTGCAACAGGGGCAAAGGTTTGCTCATACTCTATTCCTTCCTCTTGTCTGTAGCCTTGAGCAACAAGCCTAGCCTTGTTCCTCACTATGTTGCCTTGAGCATCCAACTAGTTCCTGTAGACCCATTTGGTTCCAATAACTGGGTAGTTATGGGGTCTTGGAACCAAATCCCAAACTCTACATCTCTCAAACTGATTGAGTTCCTCTTGCATTGCAATGATCCAGTGGGGATATTGCTCTGCCTCATGAATGGTGAGAGGTTCAATTTAAGAGAGAAAACAGGCATGCATCAAGTCTTGGTTGAGTTTATGCCTTGTCTGTACACCTACTGAGATGTCACCAATCACTTGAGATCTAGGGTGATCTCTAAGTGTGACAAGATCAGTTGGTGGAGTTGGTTGAGCAACAACTTCAGTATTTAATTCATCTTGGGGAATGATACTAGCTGTTGGGGGAAGTTCAGCCACTTCCTCTTGACTTTCCTCTTCACTATCTTCAGCAACCTATGGAGTAGGATGGTTTGGTACCTCTTGGGTAAGGTTCAGTCCATCCATAGACTCACACAGTGGTGGTACCTGCAAAGAACGTATGGTAGAAATCTCTTTCTCCTTGTATGACATGTTAGTCTCATCAAAAGATACATGAACAGATTCTTCAATTTTAAGAGTTGATTTATTATACACCCTATAAGCTTTACTGATCATGGAGTATCCCAGAAACACTCCTTCATCAGCTTTAGCTTGAAATTTTGCTAAGTATCTCTTGTCATTATTGTGAATGTAATAAATACAACCAAAGATTTTGAAGTAATCTACTTTAGGTTTCTTCCCTTTGAGTAATTCATAGGGAGTCTTGCCCTTCAGCTTATGTATCAACTTCTATTCAACATATAGTTGGAGGTGTTCACTGCCTCTGCCAAAAAGGATAGAGGAAGATGAGCATCTGACAACAATATAGTAGCAGATTCAATAAGGGTTCTATTTTTCCTTTCAGCTACTCTATTTTGTTGAGGAGTTCTAGGAGCTGAGAAAGTGTGCCTGATCCCTTCACTTTGACAGAACTCTTGCATAAGAAGAGAATCAAACTCTATCCCATGATCACTTCTGATCAGGGCAATGTGAGTGTTGAACTCACTCTGTATGCATTTGAGAAACTCAGTCAAACACTTAAAGTTATCTGACTTCTTCCTCAGAAAGAACACCCATGTGAATCTAAACAAGTCATCTACAACCACTAAAGTATAGGATTTCCCTCCTAAGCTTTGTACTGTAATGGGTCCAAAAATATCCATGTGTAACAGATAAAAAATCCTAGGTGAATCACTCTTATTAAGTGACTTGAAACTATTTTTGGTTTGCTTGCCTAATTGATAAGCCCTGCAGAGTCCTTCCTTCTTGTAGGGGCCAGAAGGTAGTCCTCTAACACGGTTGTCCTTGGATAGCCTAACAATGGTTCTAAGGTTTATATGTCCTAATCTCTTATGCCATAATTCATTAGATCTGCAAATAGAGTTAAACAAGGATATATCTACCTTAGTTGAAAGAAAATCTACAAGATAAATGTTACCTTTCCTTTTACCTGTCAACACAGTTGTGTTGTCCTCTGATTTGATTTTGCATGAGGATTTGTTGAAAGTCACTTGATAGCCTTCATCACACAGTTGGCTGATACTGATTAAGTTGTGCTTCAGTCCTTCCACATAGGCTACTTTCTTGAAAGTGACTGTGCCAATCTAGACTGCACCATATCCTTTTATTAGTCCAAAGTTTGAATCACCAAATATTACTTTGGGTCCAGGCTTGGCTTTGAAGGATGTGAAATTGTCCTTATTTCCTGTCATGTGCTTTGAGCACCCACTATCCAGATACCATTGCTGGTTTGATGTTGGATAGGTCTTCACCTGCACATAAAACAGTTTATTTGTTTTTGACCCAGTTTACGTTGGGCCTGGGTTGATAACCTTTGAATTCATAAATAAAAGACATCTCTGGTTGACTCTTATAGCCTTCAGGATGATATCTCCTAGGAGGTATTATCCATTCAGTATAAGGGTTAAACCATTGAGATGTAGGACCTCTAGGATTGAAGTTCGATTTGCCTTTGAAAGATTTTTCAAAACTCTGAGCTCTGTTCGACGATCTCTGAGCTAAGTTCGACGATCTTGGGTCAGATCGTCGAGCTCCGTTCGAAGATCGACTATGCTAGAGTTCAGGGTTCAGAAATCGTCAACCTGAGTTCGACGATTTAGCTTGAGATCGTTGAGCTCCGTTCGGCGATCGTCGATCTCCGTTCGACATTTTCTGTTGAACTTTTGTTTTCTTAGGCAAATCAGAATTTTTACTAGCTACCTCTACAACTCCCTTACATTTACCATAGATAAATTGTATTGGGGTTGTTAATATTATAGGTTGGCTGGATGAAGCACCCAAGCCCAGTGTACTATTGAATCTTGAGTTCACTGTGCTTGTGATGTCCATTAGTTTGATGCTTCTCCCATTGATGGATTCTTCAAACTTTTTGGCCTCTGGTAGCTCACTTTTCAGTGAAGCTATCTGCTCCCTACAACATTCCAACTCCTCAGAGAGTTTGAGGTTTTCTGATTTTTAAGTGCTGTGTTCAGATAACTGTTTTCTGAGAGAAATGATTTCCTTCTCAGATTTTAATAAATCTAAACACAGTGCTTTAAACTCACACTTGAAATCCTCAGAATTAAAATCAAAAGAATTTATTACCTAATCCTCTTCAGATTGAGTCTCTGATTCTTACTCTGACTCTTCTGCATCAGAATTTTATTGTGAGGCATTGATAGCCATCATGCAGAATTCTTTTTCATCAGCATCATCTTCATCATCACTAGAGCTGGATGAAGTTTCAGATTCTTCTTCTGTCTCACTCCAAGTTTCAGCTACAAACCCTGATGCGCCCGCGAACAAACTCTTACTGTGGTTGGTTCGGTGAGTCGATCGCCGCGGGCGTGCTACAGGAGGCAAGTGCACCTATCGCAAGTAGTACTCGAGATTCGGGGGAATACCGAGGTCGTATTGTTCTCGGGGTCGTGTTGACTATTCTTACTCCTCTGGGAGGACTATTATTTTACTGAAAGTAAGGTGGATTTTTTAATTAAGTAAAGACGGAAAAAGTAAAGGAGCGAAAAAACGTTTTAGAAAATATTCGATGAAGGGTTAACGCTCGGCATCGAATCAGATTAAGACTAAAACAATTTTTAATAATTATAGGACTTAGTTTTCAAATTAATAAAAGGCAACTTGGCCGTGGAGGTTCCACAAATGTGAGCTCACCTAGCTATAGGGATATAGCTCACCTGAACGTTAAGACTATTCGACCGAACGTTAGTCCGACGAAGGATTCCTCTTAATGCCCGCTTTACGCTAAGAACCCCGTTATTGGGTGGGGAACCCAATCCGGTAGAATTACACTTGTCCTCTCTCGAGGGTATGCACGCAACTCTATTTACCCAGGGGTGATCGGTCCATATGCACGGCCTCTCGGCTAGCTAGCATATGGACTACGGAAATAGGGCCCACACATCGATATGTGATCCTACGCGTCGTTAACCCGGGGTAAACCTTAAGTCCTTAAATTAAAATGAAAATAAAGAGCTTCAATTATTACAAATCATTTTAAATGTCCCAATGCTCTTTGATGCCGAGGCTAATAGCGATTAGCCACACATCGGTATGGGGACGGCTTTATAATTTAATGAGGAGCGAGTTCTGAATTAAACGCTAAATGATTATAAGAAGAGGACATAAAAAACAAACATTTAGAAAGCTGAAAAGTTAGCTAAAACAAGAACTCACGCACACTCCAAATTATAAACAAAACAGAAACTAAGTTACACATGAAAGAAATTTGCATAATTGAAATTGCAAGTCCCACTCAAACGAGTGGGGGTGGGAAATAAAAGCTGAAAATTGCAAGTGCTACTCAAACGAGTAGGACTAAAATGAAAGCGAGTCCTACTCAAATGAGTAGGAGAAAAGAAATGCGATTACAGAGCTTTCTCAAATATTTACAGGGAGATAAAATACGCCATTTAACTCAAACGAGTAGGCGAAAAAAATGCAGGTACAAGTCCTACTCAAACGAGTAGGCGGGAAATAAAGTCCGTCCATTTAACTCAAGTGAGTAGGCGGAAAAATAAAGAAAGAAAATTACAAGTCCTACTCAAACGAGTAGGCGAGAAATGAAAATGATGCGCCATTTAACTCTTAACGAGTAGGCGGAAATAAATGCACACAAACACACACACTCCATATGAATTGAAGGAAAGCAATAAATCTAACTCCTACACACACGCACTCTACACAATTAAAGAAAACGATAAAATAAAGCATGAAAAAACTAACACCTACACTCACACACTCTACATAATTTGAACAAAGCATCAAAACATTATTCTCATACACTCACATACACAAATTAAAAGCAAAATGAAAGTTAACTAAAAATTAAAACATTTACTTTTTCATGCTTAGGTTTTGCCAAAAACAAATAAAAAGAACAAAATGAAATTTTAAGAGAACAAAAGTTTTCCAAAAAAAATCAAAAACCATAGCCTTTCAAAAATTAAAATTTCAACATTTTCATTCTTATGTTTTCATAAAAGCTATTAAAGAGTGAAAAGATAATGAAAATAACAAAAAGGGTTTTACAATCCTACAAAAACTAAGTAAAAAAACATCAAAATCACTTTCAACTCTTTTATAAATACATAAGAATGAAAGCTTATAAATTTTTGTTAGAAAAGGACATGATGAAGAAGAGTAAAACTTATCATACCTAACTTGGAAGTGAAATCTAATACAAAACCTATCATGAAGATAAATTAAAAACATTACTATTAAACATGTTACACTCATACACACACACACACTTTTCATAAAGAGAAAAACAAAGGTGAAACTAAGAATAAAATGAGAAAAAAAGTGGGCACAAGAGTTCATTCCAAAGCCAAATAAGAAGAGAAAATTTAACATTTTTATTGATTAAAGGAAACTATTACAAGCTATTACAAAGCTAAAGCTAAAGAAAAAACAAACATGAAAGAAAAAGGGGGAAGAAATCTCCTTACATAGCAAGGGAATCACGGATGCAGCCCACAAAAACACACTAAAATGGCCCAAAAATCTGAATCCTTGGACCTTACAGAAATGGGCAATTTATAGGCAAAAAATTCTAAGTACACGCCCTCCGACACGGGCGTGTCAGGGAGGTGTGTCACTACTATTCATGATGGCGGCCGACGATTGGACAGGAAAGTTGACTTCGGGCTGAGTTCGAGGATGTCACGCCCCAGGTCACGGGCGTGATGCTGGGCGTGTCGGGGAGGTAGAACCGGGCGCGAGTTGCGTCAAAAGTCTTCGGCAGCATCTTGTCGGGCCAGTTGGTGAAGTCACGCCCCAAGTCACGGGCGTGACTCTGGGCGTGTCGGTTGGTGTCGACACTCGACAATCGTCGAGCGGATAGTGTCGAGTTGAAATCGTCGAGCTGAGATTGAGTCACGCCCTAGGTCACGGGCATGACTCTGGGCGTGTCGCGAGTTCGACGATCGTTGGATTGAATTCGTCGAGTGGAGTGGACACGGGCTTGGGTCACGCCCCATGTCGGGTGACACGGGCGTGACACCAGGCGTGTCAAGCTTTTTACTTTAGAAATTTGCAACTCCACGGAATTTGAGCTATCACGCCCTGATCACGGGCGTGACTCAAATGACACGGGCGTGTACTGCTCAATTTTGGCAGATTTTAAAATTTTTCTGAAAAATAAAATAAAACAAGTTAGTAGTAAATTTGCAAGAATAGGAGCATTTTATTGAACAAAAATAAGTAAAAACGACGAAAATAAATGAAAATGACTAAATTAATGTGCACAAAAATACGTATATTTACAATTCATCAAATACCCCCATACTTAGGCTTTTGCTATTCTAGAACAAAAGTTTGAGGTGAATCTATAAGGAATAGAAAAAAAACTCTAAGTTTAGCTACCACTTAATCAATTATAAGAGAGATCGAAATAAATATACGGGGTGTAAGAGTTAAGTCCTAAAATTATGTAGATTTGAATAGCGCAAAAGTTTTGGTCAAAAGACTTCTTGATGCAATCAAATAGAAGACAACATTTGTAATGGTTAGATTAATGAAAATAGTTTGTAATTATAAGAACTCTAGCTTATACGAGTGCTACTGTTAATAATATAATTTACTAATTATGCTCTCAAAAAGATTTTTGAATTAATTCTAGAATCGTGTAATTGGCTAAGGGGGTAGTGGGTTTATGAAGAGGGTTTTGATTTTTGAGATGAGGTAATTTTTTCTCGAACCTCCATTTTTTTTTTCTTTTGGATTATTAGGAAAACGAAATCTTATTTTCATAATATGATTTTTGTTTTTCAAATTCATAACAATAAAATTAACCCAATGTATATTTGTAGGAGTAATGAATTTTATCCTCTTACTCCATATATAATCTTTTTAAATTATTGGGTGTCTATGTTTACGGAACGAAATCTTATTCCCATTGACATAGGATCTTTTAAGGATAGAAAATTTTATCATGCTAAGTAGGTCATGATAAGGTTAGGGGAGAAAGGAAAACTAGATTTTTAATCCTAAAAATTTTTGAGAGCAACCTTAATAATTTGTACGTTCCAATTTTTTTCAGAAAGCTAAAAGTAAGTATAATTGAATTCTATAGTCGTTATTTCCTAAAATAATATACGTGCTCCTATCAATGAAAAATTATAAGTAGTGCCTAAAATGAGTTCGCTATTTTTAACAAAGTATAATGAACTCTTTAAAACTTAACCCCGGGTATTTAAATTTTTCAATCAATAATTAACAAACAGGTAGTGAACAAAGAATTAATCAAATTCACATATAAATAAACTCAAAACTGAATTTTTGGATAGCAGAAAAGTTAAGGATGAAATATTTGATTTATTTGTTTCAAAACATTTTTTTTTTGATTTTTATAGGTTTTATCATCATTTTTTTTGTTTTTCATTTATTATCCTTTTTTTTGTATTTTTGTTTTGTTTTACTTAAATTTTTTTTTTGAAATTTTTTTTTTGAACTATTATCTTTCTTTTTGTATTTTTTAAGAGAATTTTCATTCTATGTACAAAAATATTGGAGAAAAAGAGTGGTTTTTACAAGAATGAGGGAGGGGGAGAGAGAAAAGAGTATGTACAAAAAATATTTACAAAGTGAAACTAAATATATTTTTTTTGTTTTGTTTTTTTTTATTTTAATTTTTTTTGAGTTTTTGGAAAAAAGAAAGAAAGAGAAATTTTTTTTTTTTGGATTTTTCATTTTAAAATTTTTTCATTTTAAGTTGTTTTTTTTATTTTTTTTGTTTTTGTTTTGTTGTTATATGTATTTTTTTGTATTTTTGAAATGCAGAAAAATTGAAGTGCAGAAAGTAAAGCATGAAAATACCCTCATACTTAAGTCCAATATTGTACCCAATATTGTAACGTAAGTATGCGGAACAAGAGGGAAGACAATATATACAAAGAAAATAAAGAGAAGGGGGTAGAAGCTTCCCTCAAACGCGTAGGGGGAGGCCGATCAGAAACCCTGCGTTTATTAGAAAAAGTAGCAAAGATAATAAGGAAAGAGCGAAAAAGATAAGCGATGGGTGCCTCCCAGGAGCGCTTTGTTTATAGTCGTGTAGCTTGACTATTTTGGCGGGTTTATAATGTGGAGGAAAGTTATGGTTTCGCTAAAACCGATCACTGGATCGCCTGCTATATAAGACTTTAACCGATGACCGTTTACCTTAAACGAACCTTTTTCCGGGTGGGAGACGAGTACGGTCCCATATGGAAAAACCTCTTCAACTAGGAAGGGACCGGACCATCTAGATTTTAGTTTACCCGGAAAAAGCCTAAGACGTGAATTGTAAAGAAGGACAAGATCGCCCGGAGAAAATAATTTTTGGGACTTGATTTTTCGATCGTGATATAACTTAGAGCGCTCCTTATAGAATTTATTACTCTCGTAAGCGTTCGCACGCCATTCATCGAGCTCGTTTAGTTGCAGTTTTCTATTCTGAGCGGCTAAGTTGGAGTCGAGGTTTAAGAGTTTTAAAGCCCAAAGAGCGCGATGCTCTAATTCTACGGGTTAATGACACACTTTGTCGTAGACTAACCGGAACGGCGTACAACCAATTGTGGTTTTGTATGTCGTCTGATACGCCCACAACGTGTCGTCGAGTTTAACGGACCAATCTTTCCTATTTAGTGAAACGGTTTTTTCTAAAATTCGCTTAATCTCTCGATTTACTACATCAACTTGACCACTTGTTTGCGGGTGGTAGGGGGTGGCAAGCTTGTGCGTGACTCCATATTTAGCTAACGTCTTAGCCATAATAGTGTTACAGAAATGCGTTCCCCTATCACTAACAATTGCGCGAGGCGTGCCGAAGCGAGAAAATAATATTTTAAGAAATGTAACGACGACTCGCGCATCGTTGGTGGGGAGAGCTTGCGCTTCCGCCCATCTCGATACGTAGTCGATCGCCACTAAAATATACATATTTTTGAAAGATGGAAGTAGGGGGCCAACAAAATCTATGCCCCACAAATCGAAGACTTCGCACTCTAAAAACATATTTTGGGGCATCTCGTCGCGACGAGAGATGTTACCCGACCGCTGACAGCTATCGCATGCGCACACAAAATTATGCGCGTCTTTGAAGAGAGTGGGCCAAAAGTAGCCCGCCTCTAGCGCCTTCCGAGCGGTCCGGTTGGCTTGATAATGCCCACCGGCTGGACCCTCGTGGCAGTGCTTAAGAATTTGCAAGCACTCCACACCCGCAACGCATCTTCGGACCGCTTGGTCCGCGCAGATACGAAAAATAAATGGGTCCTCCCAAAAGAAATTTTTCAAGTCAGAAAAGAATTTCTTCTTTTGATGACTTGAAAACTCTTTTAGAAGCACCCGCGCTACTAAGTAATTTGCAAAATCTGCGAACCAAGGCAAAGATGACGAAGAATGATGAATGGCAAGGAGACGTTCCTCGGGGAATCTGTCATTTATTTCAGATTCGACGAGCGCTTCCGCACCCGGATTTTCTAAATGGGAGAGGTGGTCTACCGCTAGATTTTCCGCTCCCCGCTTATCTCGGATCTCCAAATCAAACTCTTGTAGGAGGAGAATCCATCGAAGAAGGCGGGGCTTCGCATCATTTTTAGCTAATAAATATTTAAGCGCGGAGTGATCGGTAAAAATGATAACTTTAGATAGCGTTATATACGAGCGAAACTTATCAAAAGCGAAAACGACGGCTAAGAGTTCCTTTTCGGTTGTCGTGTAATTTACTTGTGCGGAAGTGAGCGTCTTGCTAGCGTAATAAATAGGATGAAAATGTTTTTCTACGCGTTGGCCAAGAACGGCACCTAAGGCAATATCACTAGCGTCGCACATAATTTTGAACGTAAGGGACCAATTAGGGGCCACTAAAATTGGTGAAGTGATAAGTTTTTGTTTTATTAAATTAAAGGCGGACTCGCATTCACTACTAAAGATGAAACGTGATTCCTTTTCCAAGAGGTGAGTAAGCGGCTTTGTTATTTTTGAAAAGTCTTGAATGAAGCGTCGATAAAAGCCCGCATGGCCTAAGAAACTCCTAATAGATTTTACGTTTGTTGGATGCGGAAGTTTTTCTATGATTTCTATCTTGGCCTTATCCACCTCTATCCCCTTAGACGAAATCATATGGCCGAGGACCAAACCTCCTCGAACCATAAAGTTGCATTTTTCCCAATTTAAAACAAGACTTGTGTCCTCGCACCGTTGAAGGACACGATCTAAATTGTGAAGGCAATCGGGAAATGAGCGTCCGAAAACAGAAAAGTCATCCATAAAGACTTCCATAATGTCTTCTACTAGCTCGCCAAAGATCGCTAGCATACATCTTTGGAATGTAGCCGGCGCATTGCAGAGTCCAAATGGCATTCTTCGATATGCGAAGGTGCCAAACGGGCAAGTAAAAGTTGTTTTCTCTTGATCATCGGGGGAAATGGGGATTTGGAAAAACCATGATAAACCATCAAGAAAACAATAATACGGATGACCGGATAAACGCTCTAAAATCTGGTCAAGAAATGGTAGAGGGAAATGGTCCTTGCGGGTGGCATCATTAAGTTTCTTATAATCGATGCACACGCGCCAACCCGTAACAGTACGAGTTGGGACGAGCTCGTTATGCTCATTCGCCACTACGGTAAGACCGCCCTTCTTGGGCACGACATGCACGGGACTAACCCATGTACTGTCCGAAATAGGGTAGATAATCCCCGCATCTAATAACTTAATAATTTCGGCTTTAACGACGTCTTTCATGTTTGGGTTAAGAAGCCGCTGCGGCTGAATCGTTTTGCGGCAATTATCGTTAAGAAAAATCTTATGGGTGCAAAAGGAGGGGCTAATCCCCTTAAAGTCAGAGATTTGCCACGCAATTGCGTGGCGATGTTTAAATAAAACTTCCAATAAATCGGAAGTCTCCGAATCACTCAAGTCCGAAGAAATGATAACGGGAAGCGTATCGCCTTTTCCCAAAAAAGCGTATTTGAGCGATGCGGGTAAGGGTTTAAGGTCTAGGATGGGCGGTTCTTCTAGGGAGGTTTTAATGTCTATGTCTTTCTTACCAATTGGTTCAAAAGGCAAGTCTAAAGAAGTATCCTCATCGCATTTAAAATTTTCGAGTGCATAAATATCGTCGTTTAAAAATACGGACTCGAAAACGGGAGAAGAACGATCTCCAAAAAAGGTATCTAAAGAGTAGCATAAATCGTCGCTCGATGACAAATTGTCCATCGAGGGATTAATAGAGAAAGTAACCTGATCATCACCTACTCGGAGGAGAAGACTACCATTACTAACATCTATTAGTGCGCGGGAGGTGGCGAGAAAAGGGCGACCGAGTATTATTGGTACCTCGACGTCCTCCTCGATGTCTAAGATGATGAAGTCTACCGGGAAGGTAAACTTGTCTACTCGGACAAGGACGTCCTCCACTACCCCGATAGGGAACTTAACCGAGCGATCCGCTAATTGGATGCTCATATTCGTATGACTAGGAGTACCCAAACCTAAACGTGAAAAGAGCGAGAACGACATTAGATTAATGTTAGCCCCTAAATCAGCTAAGGCGTACTTTACTAATATATCGCCAAAAAGGCACGGGATGGAAAACCGTCCGGAGTCGTTTTGTTTTGTGGGCAATTTATTAGTAAGGGCCGCCGAGCAGACAGCGTTGAGAGATACATGCGAAATATCCTCTAATTTACGTTTATTAGAAAGTAGTTCTTTTAAAAATTTCGCATATTTGGGCATTTGCGAGATAGCCTCGCAAAAAGGAACATTAATGTGAATTTGTTTTAATAATAAAATAAATTTTTCAAATTGCGCGTCCTTACGCTCGTTATCTAACTTATGCGGATAGGGAAGGGCCTTGTTTAAAATAAGTTTTTCTTTTAAAATCGGTAAAGGCAGCGTAAGCGAAGAAAGGGGAAGAGGGGTCGGAGGTGAAATATGTACTTGAGGGTCGGTCCGTTTTGGATCGACCACCTCCTTTCCACTACGGAGGGTTATAGCGTTGGCGTTCTCCAACGGATTGGGCTCCATGTTTCCCGGCAGTGCCCCGAGCGCGCGCTCGGACATCATCCTCGCCAGCTTTCCAACCTGTTGTTCGAGAGTTTTTAGCGATCCGGTGATGTTCCGGATATTTGACTCGTTGAACGCAATATACTTCGAAAACTTTTCCTCCAGTGAGGAGGGTTTTGGAAGAGGAGGAGGAGGCAGAAATCCGGGCGCATAAGAAATAGGGGGACGCTGAGCATTATTCGGGTTGCTCCAAGAGAAGTTGGGGTGATTCCTCCAACCCGGATTATAGTTATTACTATAAGGGTTGTTTTGGGGGTTGAAGGGAGGACGACCCGAATTTCCCATGAAGTCCACGAACTCTTCAACTACGCAGACGTTAGGCGGGATAAAACAAGGCGGAGTGGAGGAGGCAGCAGACATCTCCGCCACCTGCTTTGTTAACCTTTCAACTTGAAGGGTCAAGAGAGCAGTGGCATCCACTTCAAAAGGACTAGCCGCCGGCTTTGGGTGTCCCTGCAGGACGTTCCATTGATAGGCGTTCATAGACATATCTTCGAATAAAGCCTGGGCGGCCTCGGGGGTTTTGTTGTTTAGAGTACCCCGGCAGCCGCGTCAATCATTTGACGCGTCTGGAAATTCAGCCCATTATAAAAAAATTGAACTTGCAACCACGTTGGCAGCGCGTGGTGCGGGCACCGGCGGAGGAATTCCTTAAACCGTTCCCAAGTCTCGTATAGAGACTCGAGATCGTTTTGCACAAACGAAGAAATGTCCGCCCGCAACTTTGCAGTTTTTGCGGGCGGAAAGTACTTTGTTAGGAACCGTTCCGTCAACTCAGCCCACGTGGTGATACATCCTCGCGGGAGGGCATTCAACCACGCCTTGGCTTTGGACTTAAGGGAAAAAGGAAATAAACGCAAGCGAATGACGTCATCAGTGATGCCATTAATCTTGAAGGTGTCGCATATCTCCAAGAAATTGGACAAGTGGCCATTCGGGTCCTCATCCGGCATTCCATCGAACTGCATGGCGTTTTGGACCATTTGAATGACACTCGACTTTATTTCAAAATTATTATTCGCTACCGCAGGGCGAATAATACTCGACCCACTATCATCCAGGTTAGGCCGGGCATAATAAGACATAGTACGCTCGGCCTTCGGGGCAGGGTTAGGCGCGGCCATAACTACAATAGTGGGTTCTCCGATAGATTCCTCAGGATCTAAAGAAGGATTTTGGAGTTGAGATCGAATACGCACAAAAGAGCGTTCGATCTCAGGGTCGAAGTCAAAATCTTCAGACTCGAAGGGTTGTCCACGGGTCATACACCCAAACAAAAATAAAACAAAATAAACTTCTTTTTTGTTTTAAAATAAAGTTTTTAGTTTTTTAGTTTATAGAAAATAAGTAAAAGTAATAGATTCCGGAATTCGAAATAGTAACTCGAAAAGAGATTCCCCGGCAACGGCGCCAAAAACTTGATCCGCCCGCGAACAAACTCTTACCGTGGTTGGTTCGGTGAGTCGATCGCCGCGGGCGTGCTACAGGAGGCAAGTGCACCTATCGCAAGTAGTACTCGATATTCGGGGGAATACCGAGGTTGTATTGTTCTCGGGGTCGTGTTGACTATTCTTACTCCTCCGGGAGGACTACTATTTTACTGAAAGTAAGGTGGATTTTTTAATTAAGTAAAGACGGAAAAAGTAAAGGAGCGAAAAAACGTTTTAGAAAATATTCGATGAAGGGTTAACGCTCGACATCGAATCAGATTAAGACTAAAACAATTTTTAATAATTATAGGACTTAGTTTTCAAATTAATAAAAGGCAACTTGGCCGTGGAGGTTCCACAAATGTGAGCTCACCTAGCTATAGATATATCGCTCACCTGAACGTTAAGACTATTCGACCGAACGTTAGTC
The DNA here is from genome assembly GCA_039583875.1 of Platanthera guangdongensis. Lineage (NCBI taxonomy): Eukaryota > Viridiplantae > Streptophyta > Magnoliopsida > Asparagales > Orchidaceae > Platanthera > Platanthera guangdongensis. Next base: position 139,304,453 of record CM077152.1, read on the forward strand.
CGACGAAGGATTCCTCTTAACGCCCGCTTTACGCTAAGAACCCCGCTATAGGGTGGGGAACCCAATCCGGTAGAATTACGCTTGTCCTCTCTCGAGGGTATGCACGCGACTCTATTTACCCAGGGGTGATTGGTCCATATGCACGGCCTCTCGGCTAGCTAGCATATGGACTACGGAAATAGGGCCCACACATCGATATGTGGTCCTACGCGTCGTTAACCCGGGGTAAAGCTTAAGTCCTTAAATTAAAATGAAAATAAATAGCTTCAATTATTACAAATCATTTTAAATGTCCCAATGCTCTTCGATGCTGAGGCTAATAACGATTAGCCACACATCGGTATGGGGATGACTTTATAATTTAATGAGGCGCGAGTTCGGAATTAAACGCTAAATGATTATAAGAAGAGGACATAAAAAAACAAACATTTAGAAAGCTGAAAAGTTAGCTAAAACAAGAACTCACGCACACTCCAAATTATAAATAAAACAGAAACTAAGTTACACATGAAAGAAATTTGCATAATTGAAATTGCAAGTCTCACTCAAACGAGTGGGGGCGGGAAATAAAAGCTGAAAATTGCAAGTCCTACTCAAACGAGTAGGACTAAAATGAAAGCGAGTCCTACTCAAATGAGTAGGAGAAAATAAATGCGATTATAGGGCTTTCTCAAATATTTACAGGGAGATAAAGATACGCCATTTAACTCAAACGAGTAGGCGAAAATAAATGCAGGTACACGTCCTACTCAAACGAGTAGGCGGGAAATAAAGGTCGTCCATTTAACTCAAGTGAGTAGGCGGAAAAATAAAGAAAGAAAATTACAAGTCCTACTCAAACGAGTAGGCGGGAAATGAAAATGATGCGCCATTTAACTCTTAACGAGTAGGCGGAAATAAATGCACGCAAACACACACACTCCATATGAATTGAAGGAAAGCAATAAATCTAACTCCTACACATACGCACTCTACACAATTAAAGAAAATGATAAAATAAAGCATGAAAAATTAAGCATGAAAAAACTAACACCTACACTCACACACTCTACATAATTTGAACAAAGCTTCAAAACATTATTCTCATACACTCACACACACAAATTAAAAGCAAAATGAAAGTTACCTAAAAATTAAAACATTTACTTTTTCATGCTTAGGTTTTGCCAAAAACAAATAAAAAGAACAAAATGAAATTTTAAGAGAACAAAAGTTTTCCAAAAAAAAAAATCAAAAACTAAAGCCTTTCAAAAATTAAAATTTCAACATTTTCATTCTTATGTTTTCATAAAAGCTATTAAAGAGTGAAAAGAAAATGGAAATAACAAAAAGGGTTTTACAATCCTACAAAAACTAAGTAAAAAAATATCAAAATCACTTTCAACTCTTTTATAAATACATAAGAATGAAAGTCTACAAATTTTTGTTAGAAATGGACATGATGAAGAAGAGGAAAACTTATCATACCTAACTTGGAAATGAAATCTAATACAAAACCTATCATGAAGATAAATTAAAAACATTACTATTAAACATGTTACACTCATACACACACACACACACTTTTCATAAAGAGAAAAACAAAGGTGAAACTAAGAATAAAATGAGAAGAAAAGTGGGCACAAGAGTTCATTCCAAAGCCAAATAAGAAGAGAAAATCTAACATTTTTATTGATTAAAGGAAGCTATTACAAGCTATTACAAAGCTAAAGCTAAAGCAAAAACAAACATGAAAGAAAAAGAGGGAATAAATCTCCTTACATAGCAAGGGAATCACGGATGCAGCCCACAAAAACACACTAAAATGGCCCAAAAATCTGAACCCTTGGACCTTACAGAAATGGGCAATTTATAGGCAAAAAATTCTAAGTACACGCCCTCCGACACGGGCGTGTCGGGGGGGGGGGGGGCGTGTCACTACTATTCATGATGGAGGCCCACGATTGGACAGGAAAGTTGACTTCGGGCTGAGTTCGAGGATGTCACGCCCCAGGTCATGGGCGTGATGCTGGGCGTGTCGGGGATGTAGAACCGAGCACGGGTTGCGTCAAAAGTCTTTGGCAGCATCTTGTCGGGCCAGTTAGTGAAGTCACGCCCCATGTCACGGGCGTTACTCTGGGCGTGACTCTGGGCGTGTCGCGGGTTCGACGATCGTTGGACTGAATTCGTCGAGTGTAGTCGACACGGGCTTGGGTCACGCCCCGTGTCGGGTGACACGGGCGTGACACCAGGCGTGTCAAGCTTTTTACTTCAGAAATTTGCAACTCCACGGAATTTGAGCTGTCACGCCCTGGTCACGGGCGTGACCCAAATGACACGGGCGTGTACTGCTCAATTTTGGCAGATTTTGGAATTTTTCTGAAAAATAAAATAAAACAAGTTAGTAGTAAATTTACAAGAATAGGAGCATTTTATTTAACAAAAATAAGTAAAAACGACGAAAATAAATGAAAATGACTAAATTAATGTGCACAAAAATACGTATATTTACAATTCATCAAACCCCTTCTAGGTGTGTTTGTTCTTGTTGGAGGAGGGTTTGTCATTGCTGTTCTTCCTGAAGTCTTTGTCTTTTCTTCTTTCTTTCCTGTCCTTTTTGTCCTTATTCTGACTTTCTGGACAGTCAGACACAAAGTGGCCTGGTTTCATGCATCCAAAACAGATAATCTCTTTGTTATTTGATTTGTCGTACCTTGGCTTGTCATGCCCTCTGTATGATCTTTTTCTGAAATCCTTCCTGGCCATTTTGTAAAACCTTTTGGCCAGTAAGCTTAGCAGCTCCTCATTGCCTGTGACCTTGTCTTCAGGCTGATCTTCAATAGCTTTGAATGTTATTGATTTTTTCCTTTCTTATAGCTGGTGAGGGAGCCTTCTGCTCTTCTTCTCTATTCTTGATGAGCAGCTCATAAGACTTGAGCTTGCCCAAGAGAGCTTCAGTTGTGATCTCATTTAGGTTTCTGGCATCCTGGATTGGCCAGATCCTTGAGTCCCAAGTGCTTGGGAAGCACACAAGGATTTTATCATTGAGCTCAATCAATGAGATTTCTTTGTCCAATGTTTTCAGCTCATTGACTATGAGACTGAGTCTATTATACATATCTGCTACTGACTCAGCTTCTCCTTTCTTGAAGTTCTCATTTTGGGTTATGAGGTGAGATCTTCTATCTTTTCTCTCATCAGTAGATCCCGAGTGTTAACCCAGAAATCAGTGATCCTTCCCAAGGTGGACAGCTGGCTAATCGCGACCCTTAGATTCTCCCTTTTGATCGCGATGAGCCCCAGCGTAGGCGGACAGTTCTCCCTATACGCCTAGGTCTCCTAGCAACCGCGTGCCCTGCGGGACAGCAGGCTATTTCCATGGCTCACCCTCGCAGGACATGCGGTTGGGTCCGCTAATCGTGCAATACTTTTCCTTGCAGGAGTCCGCCAACAGGATTGCCAGGAGCGGCCTCCTAGTTCGCTCAAGGAGCGGTGGTCTCCAGCCGCCGTCCGCCGAGGACGCCCGCCAGGGGCGGCCTCCCTGCTGCCCGAGGGGCGGCGGCCTCCAGCCACCGTCCGCCGAGGCCGCCCACCCGGGGCGGCCTCTGCCTGCCAGCCGGGCGGACTCCACCTGGAGTCCGCCCAGGCTGCCCGCAAGGGGCGGCCAAGCCTGCCGGTCGGACTCCCCCTGGAGTCCGCCCAGGCCGCCCGCTAGGGGGCGGCCCCGACACCCAGCCGGGCGGACTCCCCCTGGAGTCCGCCCAGGCCGCCCGCAAGGGGGCGGCCAGGCCTGCCGGGCGGACTCCCCCTGGAGTACGCCCAGGCCGCCCGCTAGGGAGCGGCCCCGGCACCCAGTCGGGCGGACTCCCCCTGGAGTCCGCCTAGGCCGACTACTAGGGGGCGGCCCCAGCACCCAGCCGGGCGGACTCCCCCTGGAGTCCGCCCAGGCCGCCCGCAAGGGGGCGGCCAGGACTGCCGGGCGGACTCCCACTGGAGTCCGCCCAGGCCGCCCGCTAGGGGGCGGCCCCGGCACCCAGCCGGGCGGACTCCCCCTGGAGTCCGCCCAGGCCGCCCGCAAGGGGGCGGCCAGGCTAGCCGGGCGGACTCCCCCTGGAGTCCGCCCAGGCCGCCCGCTAGGGGGCGGCCCCGGCATCCAGCCGGGCGGAATCCCCCTAGAGTCCGCCCAGGCCGCCCGCTAGGGGGCGGCCCCGGCATCCAGCCGGGCGGACTCCCCCTGGAGTCCGCCCAGGCCGCCCGCAAGGGGCGGTCAGGCCTGCCGGGCGGACTCCCCCTGGAGTCCGCCTAGGCCGCCCGCTAGAGGGCGGCCCCGGCATCCAACCGGGCGGACTCCCCCTAGAGTCCGCCCAGGCCGCCCGCTAGGGGGCGGCCCCCGGCATCCAGCCGGGCGGACTCCCCCTGGAGTCCGCCCCGGCCGCCCGCTACGGGGTAGCCCCGGCATCCAGCCGGGCGGACTCCCCCTGTAGTTCGCCCAGGCCGCCCGCAAGGGGAGGCCAGGCCTGCCGGGCGGACTCCCCCTGGAGTCCGCCCAAGCCGCCCGCTAGGGGGCGGCCCCGGCACCCAGCCGGGCGGACTCCCCCTGGAGTCCGCCCAGGCCGCCCGCAAGGGGGCGGCCAGGCCTGCCGGGCGGACTCCCCCTGGAGTCTGCCCAGGCCGCCCGCTAGGGGGAGGCCCCAGCATCCAGCCGGGCGGACTCCCCCCTGGAGTCCTCCCAGGCCGCCCGCAAGGGGGCGGCCAGGCCTGCCGGGCGGACTCCCCCTGGAGTCCGCCCAGGCCGCCCGCTAGGGGGCGGCCCCGGCTTGCCGGGCGGACTCCCCCTGAAGTCCGCCCAGGCCGCCCGCAAGGGGGCGGCCAGGCCTGCCGGGCGGACTCCCCCTGGAGTCCGCCCAGGCCGCGCGCTAGGGGGCGGCCCCGACATCCAGCCGGGCGGACTCCCCCTGGAGTCCGCCCAGGCCGCCCGCAAGGGGGCGTGAAAGTGCAACTAGATCTGATATACTCTAGAGGGGGGTGAATAGAGTATATGGTGCTTTAAAAACTTTTACAAGCTTTTACAACAATTGTTGTAATATGTGTGAGCAGGGAAGCAATAAAATATTTAACCACACTACTAAGTTAAATAAAACAATAAGCACAGACAAATCAAGGCCAGAAACAAAAATGAAAGCAAGCAGAACCAGAAGACACAAGGAAATATAGTGGTTCCCCAAACTTGGGTACATCCACTCTTCTACCACCCTAGGTAGGAATCCACTACAGGATGAGTTGATCAGGTGTCCTGGGCACCAATGAGCTTTTGATAAGGTGCTCAAAAACCAAAGCAGATTTTTTGATCAGGTGTCTTGCCACCAATGAGCTTTTGACAAGGTGCTCAAAAACCAGGTTCAAACTTTTGAAGGGAGTTTGAAAAACCCTTTACAGAGTGGGGGTGAGAGATTGATGGCAGTCTTCTCTTTCTCAAACAACTGAGAAGACTATGTAGATTGATGTCAAAGCTCCCCCTGAGTCCTTGAGATCTTCAGGAAGAAAAGCTTTGCTGAGGGTGATAGGCCTTCAAAGATAGAACTCCAGCAATAGATGGTTTCAGCAATGGCTGAAATGTTGAGTGTCTGGAGTCTTGAAATGATGTTGGGCTTGAACACTTTGAAAGCTGAAGAGATCTGAAGATTTGAAAACTAGATCTCCTTGGATGAGTGTTCTTCAGAATTCTTTTTGACAGAAGATTTTTGAGTATTTTCTGTAATCTGTATTCTCTCTCTGTGTATTGTGTGTTCTATTCTTCTTGTTCATAGATTCAAAAAACATTCTGTCTTTTATTCTCTGTTCCAGAATAGAATATCATTCTCTGTCAAGGATAGCCGTTAGCCTGCATTGATTGCATCCTTAATTGCATAATCTCTTCTGGAGGAAAGACCACAGAATTATTCCTTGAAAAGTCCCTTGAAACTTGGTCCAGAATTAAATGAAAACGGCTAGCAAATCTCTGAATTAATTGAAGAATAACTCCTAACTGATTTGAATTTGAATTCTGGAAGTTATCTGAAATTGTCGAACTGAGCTCTGCTATCGTCGAGCTTAGCTCAGCGATCTGGAAATACACAGCAGCAAAATATCGTCGATCTGAGCTCAAAGATCGTCGAACTGAGCTCAGAGATAAAGATCCAAGGCAGAGTCAAAATCGTCGAACTGAGCTCACCGATCGTCGAATGGAGTTCGGCGATATTATGAAGTTGAGCTCAGCGATCGTCGAATGGAGTTCGACGATCTGTCGAAGTTGAGCTAGACGATTATCGGCCGGAGTTGGACGAATCGTCGTGCTGAGCTCAACGATCAGACTTAGTCTCCAGACAGAAAAACTTGGTCTTCAGGGCAGCTTCCAAACCTAGACTTCTAACCCTTAGACTCAATTCTAATTGACCTATTAAGGTATACAGAAGGTCAAGCAAAGGTTCCTAGAGACATAGTGATCATGACCCAAATTAGTAATAGGGTGTTCCAACAATCTCCCCCTATTTGGGTTAGGATTACTATTTACAGACTTTGGAAAAACCAAATAATAACATACAATCAGTAAAACATGAAAACAATAGCTAGACATTGCAAAAACATCAAAGATATATATATGTCATCCAGATAATCAGAAATTCCAGAAATTGTCACCTTACAATGTCATTTCTTCTCTTTGCCTTTGACAAGTTTAATTTCTCTGTTTGGATTTAGAGCTTCCTTGTTGGACCTGGTGTCATCTGCTGCACCAAATAAGTTTACTTTGTAGCCCTGGGAACCACAGCAGCAGGATGTAATTCCATATATCTCTCAGCATCAAAGAATTTGCTGGAAGCATATTTCTCTAATTCCTTTTGTCTTTGCTCAGACATTGTAGAAATATTGGAAGTATCTAATCCTTGATCTCTGGCCTTCTTAATCTGATCTAGTGCAGCCAATTCTTTTAACCTGGCAGTCCAAGCAGCTGGGTTATTCTCAGGGTCCTCAAAAGGTACAGGTGGCTCATACCTGTTGGAAGGATTGTCTTGAGGAGGCCTGGCAGACACAGTCTCTTTTAGCTTATAGGGGAAAGGACCTGATGATGTATCAGAAGAACCATATCCTCCCCTGGAATATGGGTGCTGCCTGGAGTACCCTTTAGAATAAACTTGAAAATCTCTCTGATTACCCCTGTATCCTCCTCTCCTAGAATATGAACCCCTAGATTGGCCTTCCCTTTGGTAGGATCTGGCATGGGGTTGATAGAGAGCCTGGCTTCTGGCTGGGGCTTGACTTTCAGAGCTTCCACCTGCACCTGCATCAGGAGGAGGTGGTGGAGGAGGATGAGGGTGCTGGAATTGGGAAGAGCCCTTCTCATATTTTCTCTTTTTCTTCATGGCCTTCAGCTGGTTTTTAGAATACTGCATCTAGTGTTCAGTAATTTGGCAATTATGAAGGATGTAATAAGGAATGTCATTATTATCTTTGACTTTTGCAGGAGGAACCCTTTTCATTGCCTTGCTCCTTGCCTTCCTTTTCCTGGCAATAGTAGCAGATGAGTCATCAGAGTCTGTTTTAAACTCATCAGATTCAGAACTCTGATCATCATATAGAGCATCTATTCTCTTCATCAAGTCTTTCTTCAGCTGAACAGAGGCAGATGAGGTAGAAGCTGAAACAGCAGCAGTAGTAGGGGCAGCAGCAAATGAAGGAGGTGAGGCAGAAGCAACAACAGCAGTAGCAGGAGTGGTGACAGCAACAGTAACAGTCTCACTTACAGCAGAAACAACAGATTCACTCTCAACAGCAGATTCACTAACAGCCACAGAAGCTGGAGAGGTGATAGCAGCAACAACTTCATTGATAACAGCAGTAACATCATCAAACTCTGCAGCAGGCTCAAAATCAGTGGCCTCTGTCATCAGAAGATCCTTGGATATTTGCTCATCAGAAGCAGTTGGAACTTCAGCATCAATATTAACAATCTCAGCAGCAGTATCAACAATCCTTTCTTCAGCATCAGCAGCAGCAGCAACATCTTCAGTAGCAGCAATCACTGAATGTACAAAAGAAGAGATAATGCTAGGGTCACAGCAAGAGAAAGGCACCAGTGCCTTGGATAAGTCTTCTGTGGGCTGGACAGCATTACTCTCTGGCAGACAGCTGAAGAAGGCAGTGTCAAAAGCAGATAGCAAAGACCTTAGGTCAATTGCAAGAACTGCAGTAGGAGTCTGACATTCTGGAGGCACAACAACAGGAGCAGGAGCAGCAGACACAGGAACATCAGCAGCAGCAGCAGTATCATCAGCAGCAGGAGCAGAAACAGCAGCAGCAACAACATGAAAGCTTGCTTCATATGGCATCTCCCCCTGCCTAGATGCAGATACATCTGGATCAAGGCACACTGCTGGAGGTGCTGCCTGAGGAAGGAGGGAGGAAAGCCTGGCAGAGAGGGCTGCCACTGACAGGTGTAGAGGAGCCAAGGAGGTCTCCAAGTAGAGAGAGCCTGGGGGCAATTAGCTCATACAACCTGTCAGCTAGGGCTGAGAGGTCTACTTGCTCAACTGCTGGAGCAGAGGTAGATGGAATAGGAGTAGCTGAAGATGCTGGAAGTGGAGGGCTGGAGAGTGGTGGTATGGATGGCTGAGGTGTTGGGATGGTGGATATGGAGGACAAGGGGATGGAGATGGATGGAGTGAATGTTGGTTGATCAATGATGTGGTGGAGGAGGTCTTGGAAAGAAGTGGAGGTAGAAGGTAAATCAGGAGGAGATGAGGGGGAATCATCCATGTAGGAATCATCCAGGAGGGTGAAGGATGGTATGGATGGTGATGATGTGATATCTGGAGGAGGGTATGAGAACAGTGGGTGGAATTGGTCTGCTGGAGGAGGTAGAATGGGGTCTGGAGATGGAGTTGATGTTGGAGATGGGCTGGATATGGTAATGGTGGATGGAGCTGGATTGGTGGATGGAAGAGGTAGGGTTGGAATTGGAGGAGGAGAAGAGGCAGCAACAGCAGCAGCCAGGTCTTCTGCAGGAGCAGTGACCTGTGGGAGAGTGACTCTTTGAGTCCTTGTGCCTGAAGGAGCACTTGAGGAGGGCCTGCTAGGCTTGCTTATTTGCCTGTCCCACTTGCCAAAGAGGGCACATGTTAGTCTCTTGGAGGCATTTATGTGAACTCTAGAGGAGACCAGCAAGGCAGGGCACCTGGTCTGCAGGAAAATTCCAAGAATTCTTCCAAAATTAACAAAACCCTTGTTTATTTTCTTCTTGATGAGGTCAAAGAACACCTCTCCCCAGTTCAAACTTTTCTTATCCACCATAGCTCCCATGATGCAGAGCTGATGTCTGGATATAGTATCATGAGCTGAGTGCTTTGCCAGCAGCACTTTCCCTACCACATCTGCCAGGAACCTGTATTCAACAGACAGATTCCTTTTGAATAGCTTGCTAGGGTTTCCCTCTGGATGACCCATCCTGGCAAGTAGTTCAGTATATTCTTCTCCTGATAACTCAGCAATATCTTCTCCATTTCTCAGTCCAAAAACCTCTGTTAAAACTGTGGGGGTCAAGGGTACCTGATTTCCAGCAATAGACCTAACTATTGTGTTGTTCTCTAGATTATGAGCAGTATAAACCCACTCCTTGATCTCATCTGAAGCCAGCTTGATCCTAGTGGTCATGAGGGCAGTTAGATTCTGGTCTTTGAACAAACCCAGTATGTCTTTGAAAATCTGATCAGTAGTGTTGAAGGATTCCAGATCAATGTCGAACCCAGCATCGAACTTCATTGCAGCAAGAACTGCAACTGACACAGCCATTGTACCTGCAAAAACTCAACAAACAAAACGACCAAGCGTAGAACTGTTTGGAGGGAAAGATAATCTTACAGAGAAATCGAAAGCGCAAGAGAGAATGACGGCGAAAAATGAGTTTTATATTAGGGTTCGATGTAGAATTGGAAAGATCGTTGAACTCAGTTCGATGATCCAGGCTTCTAAAGGAATCTGAAGAGTCTTCAACATCGTCGATCTCCGTTCGACGATCTTGAAGAGCGTCGAGCTCCGTTCGACGATCGTTCAGTGAACATAAACGTCGAGCGCCGTTCGACGATCGTTGACCGGAAGAGATAGTTCATACTATCTGAGAGGCGCTGAACTCAGTTCGACAATTTTTGGAAATCGTCGATCTCCGTTCGACTATCTTAGGGGAAATCGTCGAGCACAGTACAGAGATCAGAAAAATCCTAGACACTAAGAAAAATCAGAATTTTTGCCTAGTCTTGGTCAATTTTGAGCTTTCAAAATCTTGGATATTATTTAAGACTTCCTCCATCTAACATTCCTAACTGATTTAGGAAGAAGGTGTGTTTCTTTTCATCCAAAGGCTTGGTGAAAATATCTCCCCTTTGTAAATCAGTTGGGATATATTGTAATTCAATTTTATTCTTTTCAACATTATCCCTTAAGAAGTGATGCCTAATCTCTATGTGTTTTGTCCTACTATGGAGGACTGGATTTTGGCTATGGAAATAGCACTTGTGTTATCACAAAAGATTTTAGACTTTCTAAGTTGTAACCATAGTCTAGGAGTTGGTTTTGAATCCACAATATTTGTGAACAACAACTGCCTGCAGCCATATATTCAGCTTCAGCAGTTGAAGTTGACACAGATGTTTGTTTCTTACAAAACCAAGAGACAAGTCTGTCACCAAGGAACTGACAAGTTCCACTGGTGCTTTTCCTGTCAATTCTACATCCAGCATAATCAGCATCAGAGAATCCAGTTAAATCAAATGCTGAATCTTTTGGATACCAGAGACCTATATTTGGACAACTCTTAACATACCTGAGAATCCTCTTTACTAAAGTTAGGTGTGACTCTCTAGGGCTTACTTGGAACCTAGCACATATACATGTAGCAAACATTATATCTGGTCTACTAGCTGTAAGATACAGTAAAGAGCCAATCATTGCTCTATATGTTGTCTGATCAACAGGTTTCCCATGTTCATCAGCATCCAATACAGCATTGGTAGGCATGGGTGTTTTCATACAAGATGCCTCAGACATACCAAATTTCTTAACCAGTTCATTAACATATTTGGTTTGAGAAATAAAGATGCCTTCAGCATGTTGTTTGACTTGCAATCCTAGGAAGAAGGATAACTCACCCATGCTACTCATCTCAAATTTAGAATGCATTAGGTTAGAAAACCTTCTGCACAATTTTGAGTCAGTAGAACCAAAAATGATATCATCTACATAAATTTGTACTAGTAGGGTATGGGACTTATGGGTTCTAATAAAAAGAGTTTGGTCTACTCTACCCATTATAAAACCATTTTCCAAGAGAAAGCATGCTAGGGTCTCATACCATGCTCTAGGAGCTTGCTTGAGACCATATAATGCTTTGTTCAGTCTAAAAACATAATCAGGATAAGTTGGAGAGATAAAACCTGGAGGTTGTCTGACATAAACTTCCTCTTTGATGTCTCCATTCAAGAAGGCACTTTTGACATCCATCTGATATACTTTGAAGCCTTTGTGAGCTGCATAAGCTAGAAAAATCCTGATGGCTTCTAATCTTGCAACAGGTGCAAAAGTCTGATCGTAGTCTATTCCTTCTTCTTGAGAGTATCCCTGAGCAACTAGCCTTGCCTTGTTCCTTATAATTACTCCTTGATCATCCAGTTTGTTTCTGAATACCCATTTTGTTCCAACAATGGAATGATCCTTAGGCTTTGGCACTAGTTCCCATACTTTGTTCCTCTCAAATTGATGCAACTCCTCTTGCATTGCAATGATCCAGTGTGGATCTTGCTCTGCATCTTGAATGGACTGAGGTTCAATTTGAGATAGGAAGCAGGTGTGCAACAGGTTTTGGTTGACCTGATTTCTGGTTTGCACACCAGCTGAGATTTCTCCAATTATTTGGGAAATTGGATGGTCTCTTGATGTTACTAAATCAACAGGGGGTGTTGATTGTTCACCAACCTGTGTTGTTGTTTCCTCTTGTAGGTACAACAACTGGCTCTTCAGGTTGTGCTTCAATGTGTTGAGCATTCCCTTCATCTTCACTGCTTTCATTATCTTGAGCAACCTGTAACTTGTTCATATCTTCAACTAGAGAGTGTTCCTGCAAAGGTTCTATGGTAGAAGAAATCTTCTCCTTGAAAGACATGTTAGATTCATCAAAAGAAACATGAACAGATTCCTCAATTTTCAAAGATGATTTATTATAGACCCTATAGGCCTTGCTGATCATGGAGTATCCCAGAAACACTCCTTCATCAGCTTTGGCTTGAAATTTTGCTAAATATTTCTTGTCATTATTGTGAATATAGCAAATACAACCAAAAATTCTAAAATAGTCAAGTTTAGGTTTCTTCCCTTTGAGTAATTCATAGGGAGTCTTTCCCTTTAGTTTATGTATCAGACTTCTGTTCAGCACATAGTTGGAGGTGTTCACTGCCTCTGCCCAAAAGGATAGAGGTAAATGAGCATCTGACAATAATGTAGTGGCAGATTCAATAAGGGTTCTATTTTTCCTTTCAGCTACCCCATTTTGTTGAGGAGTTCTAGGAGCTGAGAAAGTATGCATGATCCCTTCACTCTGACAGAACTCTTGCATAAGAAGAGAATCAAACTCTGTCCCATGATCACTTCTGATCAGGGCAATGTGAGTATTGAACTCAATCTGTATACATTTGAGAAACTCTGTCAGACACTTAAAGTTATCAGACTTCTTCCTTAGAAAGAACACCCAAGTGAATCTAGAGAAGTCATCTACAATTACTAAAGTGTAGGATTTCCCTCCTAGGCTTTGTACTGTGATGGGTCCAAATAGATCCATGTGTAACAGATACAATATCCTAGGTGAATCACTCTTATTAAGTGACTTAAAACTGTTTTTAGTTTGCTTGCCTAATTGACAAGCCTTGCAGAGTCCTTCCTTCTTGTAGGGGCCAGAAGGTAGTCCTCTAACAAGGTTGTCCTTGGATAGCCTAGCAATAGTTCTAAGGTTTAGGTGTCCTAATCTCTTATGCCATAAAACATTTGGTCTACAGACTGAATTAAACAAGCAGATATCTACATTGGTTGAAAGAAAATCTACTAAGTAGATGTTACCTTTCCTTTTACCTGTCAACACAGTTGTGTTGTCCTCTGACTTGATTTTACATAAGGTTTTGCTGAAGGTCACCTGGTAGCCTTCATCACACAGTTGACTGATGCTAATTAGGTTGTGCTTCAGTCCTTCTACATAAGCTACCTTCTTGAAGGTTACTGAACCAATCTGGACTGCACCATATCCTTTAGTCTGTCCAAAGTTGGAGTCACCAAAGATAACTTTGGGTCCAAGCTTGGCTCTGAAGGATGTGAGGTTGTCCTTGTGCCCTGTCATGTGCTTAGAGCACCCACTATCCAAGTACCATTGTTGGTTAGATGTTGGATAGGTATTCACCTGCATATAAAATAATTTACTTGTTTTTGACCCAGTTTAGCTTGGGCCTAGGTTGATAGCCTTTAAATTCAGAAATGAAAGACATCCCAGGTTGACTCTTATATCCTTCAGGATGATATCTCCTTGGAGGTAAAATCCATTCAGTATAAGGGTTAATGGTTTGGGATGAAGAACCCTTAGGATTCAATTTTGATTTGCCTTTGAAAAAGTTTCCAGAGCTCTGACCTCTGTTCGACGATCTTGGAGCTGCGTTCGACGATCTTGGGTCAGATCGTCGAGCTCCATTCGACGGTCGACTATGGGTGAGGTCAGGTATATGAGATCGTCGACCTGCGTTCGACGACTTTGGCTGAGATCGTCGATCTGCGTTCGACGATTTTGCCTGAGATCGTCGAGCTGCGTTCGGCGATCGTCGATCTTCATTCAGCGATCGTCGATCTACGTTCGACAATTTCTGCTGGGACTTAGTTTTCTGAGGCAGATCAGAATTTTTCCTAGCAACCTCTACAACTCCCTTTCCCTTGTCAGAAATAAACTTGATGGGAGTTATTAGAACAATAGGTTGGCTGGATGAGGCACCCAAGCCCAGTGTACTGTTAAATCTAGAGTTCACTGTGCTTGTGATGTCCATCAGCTTGATGCTTCTCCCATTAAGGGATTCTTCAAGCTTCTTGGCCTCAGAGAGCTCACTTTTCAGTGTAGCTATCTGTTCCCTACAGTTCTCCAACTCCTGAGAGAGTTTGAGGTTTTCTGACTTTAAAACATTGTGTTCAGATAATTGATTTCTGAGAGAGATAATCTCTTTCTCAGACTTTAGCAGGTCTAAACACAGTGCTTTAAATTCAGATTTAAAATCTTCTGAACTAAAATCAAAAGAGCTAATTACCTGATCTTCTTCAGGTTGAGTCTCTAAGTCTGACTCTGACTCTTCTTCCTCTGAGTTTTGTTGTGAGGCACTGATTGCCATCATGCAGAACTCCTTTTCTTCTGCATCATCCTCATCATCACTTGAGCTAGAAGAGGCTTCTGACTCCTCTTCTGTCTCACTCCAGGATTCAGCAACAAACCCTTTTCTTGTATGCTTATTTTTGCTTGAAGAAGGTTTGCCATTTCCATTCCTTTTGGAGTCTTTCTCCTTTCTTCTTTCTTTTCTGTCCCTTCTGTCCTTGGTCTTATTCTCTGGATAGTTAGGAACTATGTGCCCTGGTTTCCTGCAACCAAAGCAGATAATGTCTTTATTGTTGCTAATGGACTTGTCATACCTTGGCTTGTCCTGCTCCTTGTATGATCTTCTTCTGAAGTCCTTTCTGGCCATCTTGTAGAATCTTTTGGCCAACAAGCTGAGTAGTTCATCATTGCCTGTGCTCTTATCTTCAGGCAGATCCTCAGTTGCCTTAAAGGCTATGGTCTTCTCTTTCCTTGTGGCTGGTGAAGCAGCCTTCTGTTCTTCCTCTCTATTCTTGATAAGTAGCTCATAAGATTTGAGCTTACCCAACAAAGCTTCAGTGGTGATTTCATTCAGACTTCTGGCATCCTTAATTGGCCAGATTCTTGAATCCCAAGTGCTGGGGAAGCACATTAGGATCTTGTCATTGAGTTCTGTCAGAGAAATCTCTTTGTCCAATGTCCTTAGTTCACTGACAATTAGACTCAGTCTGTTGTACATGTCTCCCACTGACTCAGTCTCTCCCTTCTTGAAGTTCTCATATTGAGAGATGAGATGGGATCATCTGTCCTTTCTCTCATCAGCTGAGCCTGAGACTATTTATGAGAGCTTGTCCCAAATTTCCTTGGCTGAATTGCATTCAGCTATCTTTTGAAATATATCATCTGACATTGTCTGGGCTAGGATGTTCATATCCTTGGCATCACCTACTTTCCATTTTTTGATGTCAGCATCTGTTCCTGATGGAGGTGGAACCGCATTTGTACTTGTGCTCTCTGGGGGTCTTGGACACACTGTCAAAACAGAATTAAAAATATCTTCATCAATGGAATTCATGTAAAGTCTAATCTTTGCCTTCCAAAGTGCAAACTTTGACAGATTGCACACTGGAGGTCTGGTGCTAGCATAATCTTTGTTTTGGGCCATGATTTGTGCAAACAAATTCTAATAATAAAATACAAAAGAAAAACAGATCTAGTTTGGGATCTTGGGGTTCAGGTGTTAGCCTGTACAACCAATCAGATATGGTATGTTTAACCAACCTGGCTCTGATACCAATTGAAAGTGCAACTAGATCTGATATACTCTAGAGGGGGGTGAATAGAGTATATAGTGCTTTAAAAACTTTTACAAGCTTTTACAACAATTGTTGTAATATGTGTGAGCAGGGAAGCAATAAAATATTTAACCACACTACTAAGTTAAATAAAACACTAAGCACAGACAAATCAAGGACAGAAACAAAAATGAAAGCAAGCAGAACCAGAAGACACAAGGAAATATAGTGGTTCCCCAAACTTGGGTACATCCACTCTTCTACCACCCTAGGTAGGAATCCACTGCAGGATGAGTTGATCAGGTGTCCTGGGCACCAATGAGCTTTTGATAAGGTGCTCAAAAACCAAAGCAGATTTTTTGATCAGGTGTCTTGCCACCAATGAGCTTTTGACAAGGTGCTCAAAAATCAGGTTCAAACTTTTGAAGGGAGTTTGAAAAACCCTTTACAGAGTGGGGGTGAGAGATTGATGGCAGTCTTCTCTTTCTCAAACAACTGAGAAGACTATGTGGATTGATGTCAAAGCTCCCCCTGAGTCCTTGAGATCTTCAGGAAGAAAAGCTTTGCTGAGGGTGATAGGCCTTCAAAGATAGAACTCCAGCAATAGATGGTTTCAGCAATGGCTGAAATGTTGAGTGTCTGGAGTCTTGAAATGATGTTGGCCTTGAACACTTTGAAAGCTGAAGAGATCTGAAGATTTGAAAACTAGATCTCCTTGGATGAGTGTTCTTCAGAATTCTTTTTGACAGAAGATTTTTGAGTATTTTTCTGTAATCTGTATTCTCTCTCTGTGTATTGTGTGTTCTATTCTTCTTGTTCATAGATTCAAAAAATATTCTGTCTTTTATTCTCTGTTCCAGAATAGAATATCATTCTCTGTCAAGGATAGTCGTTAGCCTGCATTGATTGCATCCTTAATTGCATAATCTCTTCTGGAGGAAAGTCCACAGAATTATTCCTTGAAAAGTCCCTTGAAACTTGGTACAGAATTAAATGAAAACGGCTAGCAAATCTCTGAATTAATTGCAGAATAACTCCTAACTGATTTGAATTTGAATTCTGGAAGTTATCTGAAATCGTCGAACTGAGCTCTGCTATCGTCGAGCTTAGCTCAGCGATCTGGAAATACACAGCAGCAAAATATCGTCGATCTGAGCTCAAAGATCGTCGAACTGAGCTCAGAGATAAAGATCCAAGGCAGAGTCAAAATCGTCGAACTGAGCTCACCGATCGTCGAATGGAGTTCGACGATATTATGAAGTTGAGCTCAGTGATCGTCGAATGGAGTTCGACGATCTGTCGAAGTTGAGCTAGACGATCGTCGACCGGAGTTCGACGAATCGTCGTGCTGAGCTCGACGATCAGACTTAGTCTCCAGACATAAAAACCTGGTCTTCAGGGTAGCTTCCAAACCTAGACTTCTGACCCTTAGACTCAATTCTAATTGACCTATTAAGCTATACAGAAGGTCAAGCAAAGGTTCCTAGAGACATAGTGATCCTGACCCAAATTAGTAATAGGGTGTTCCAACAGGGCGACCAGGCCTGCCGGGCGGACTCCCCCTGGATTCCGCCCAGGCCGCCCGCTAAGGGGCGGCCCCGGCATCCTGCCGGGCGGACTCCCCATGGAGTCCGCCCAGGCCGCCCGCTAGGGGGCGGCCTCCGGCCTGCCGGGTGGACTCCTCCCGGAGTCCGCCCAGGTCGCCCGCCAGGGGCGGCCTCCAGTTCTCTCTAGGGGCATCCTTTCGCTTGCTTCATCGGTCAAGGTGGTGGATGCAAATTCCCAGTCCGCGGAGTCCGCGCAGGTCGTCATGCCGACGTCTCTGGGCCCCGCTTCTAGAAGAACTTCCCTGGGCCTATAAATAGCCCCTAGTGCCTCTCATTATTCATCGCTCCAGAGGCCAGAAGGTGGATACAAGTCTTGCCAGCAGACCCTGCGGACTCCGTTTTCCAATCCACGCATTCCGTCATCAGCTTTCCAGCAGACTCTGCGGACTCAGTTTTCCAGTCCGCGTAGTCCGTCATCATCCTTCCAGCAAGCTCTGCGGACTCAGATTTCCTGTCCGCGCAGTTCTCCACAGCTCTTCAGCAGCTTGCCAGCAGACTCTGCAGACTCAGTTTCTCAGTCCTCCAGCAGCTGGCAGACTCTTTTACTTAGTCTCTGGCAGCTTCTCTTCTCTGCTTTCTGACATTTTCTTCTCTCTTAGCCGCCAGCTTCTCCTTGTACCCCTTTGTTGATTTGTTGTAAAGGTGTACTTGTAAGCTTGTAATCTCTCGCTATTAATCAAAGGAAAGCCCGTCGCAAGAGTGGCATTTAGGCCGCGGCGGGCGAAGTGTGTTGTTGCCGCTGCTAGCGGCCCCCTTCTTCTTCTCTCTGCTCAGCAAGCCTTGCTCGTCTGCTCAGCAAGTCTTGCTCCTCTGCTCAGCAAGATTCTTCCCTGCTCAGCTCAGCTCTTCTCGGCAACCAACCTGTAAGCACAACCATCACATTAGCCGTCTGCTCGATAGCTCCTGGTCAACCTCTTCCTCCTCTCTTGATCAACCCGCTCTGTTGATCAAGCTTCTCTCCTCTATCCCCGCAACCCTCTTTGACAAGCCGTTTGCTCCACTCTCGAGCACTCAGGGGCTTCCTTCCTTTCCTCCTCTCCTCCTCTCCTAGCTTGTGAGACCGAACACCCCCTCCGTGTTAGCTGGCTGGTGCCCCGCGACGTTTCCGCGCATCAATAGTTAACACGCGACCTTCAGATCTGGTCAGACGGTGAACAGCGACAGTTAGCCATGACAGATCAATCAGCCGAGAACTTTGCTCCAAGTCCCAGTGAAGATCCTCTCTGGGAAGCCTTTGAGCAGTCGCGCTGTGAGAATGCTCAACAATTCCAAGCCATCAATCAAGTCCTTGCTGCAATCACGCAACGGTTAGACTCTCATCCAGCAGCCGCTCCGGCTGCTCCAGCTGCTCCAATCAATCTAACACCAACATCGGAGCATAAGCAAGCTTATTCTCAAGCTTGTCCGCCGTTCTATCTGCCTTACACCCCAACCATCCCGCAAGGTCCTGCTGCTCCTTTGCGAACTCAAGATGAAGAGTTTGCCGCTCGCCAAAACTTCTTCCGGCAAGCAGCCCGGGGAAGTCCTGCAAGATTTCTTAACTTTCAAGGAAGTCATCCTTGCCCCCCAGCACCACGCCGTGCAGGGATAGTTGCAGACATTCAGGAAAACCTGTCCTTTTGATTATTTTATAAAAAGACACATGAATTATGTTTTAAAACATATTTTGTATTTTTTAGGTTTTACTTACTGTGTCCCACGATTTGGTGGATCAACTAGTACATAAGTGAGAAAGTATAAGTTTACGTACTAGAAAATACACAATTTATTTCATTTATTATCCTATATGAGCATAGAGACTCAACAAATTTTGAAATGGACATGTTGCTAACCCAGAAATCGGCGATCCTTCCCAAGGTAGCCAGCTCGCTAGTTGCGGCCTGCTCCGGGTTCTCCCTGGAGGTCGCGAAGTCAAAGGATGGGCGGACATGCTTCTCTGTCCGCTTAGGCCACACGGCTTGGGCGGTCTCAGCGGTCTAACTGCCCAGGTCATGCAGCATTCCCTTGTTCAGCAGGGGCCGCGGACTGCTTCCTCAGTCCACCCCTGAAGGCCGCGCACTTTGATCAGCTAACCGGCCCAAGCTCCTCTCCATCCCGACAGGTGACGACCAATTTTGGCAGACTCGGATACCTATCCACCCAGACCAGCAATAAGGCGTGTACTTTGTAGGAGTTAGTCTCCTTCAGCCCGCTCCTGCAAGTCGCACATCAAGCAGACCAGACCGCCCCATCGTCAAAAGGCCTGCCTCTAGGCCGCCGACCATCAGCAACGCCTACAACCCTCTAGCTCGCTGAATAGCAAGAATGGCGACCTGCCCCCAGGATGCCAGCCTGCAAGACCTGATTCCAGTTCGCCAGCATGCGCGACCTGCCAGGTCGCAAAGCCCAGACCACCCAGCAAGGGCGGCAAGCCGTTCCATTCAACTGGCGGCAGACTTCAGTAGAAGGGACGACCTGCTTAGCCGGTCCTCCAGGTCGCCCATGTCAGCTCACCCCGCTCTCACGTTTTGCGAGCTCCATTTCGGTCCGCCCAAGAGCCAGGACTTGCTCCAGCTCTCCACACAACATTCAGCACTATCTATCCGCCGCAGACTGGGCGGACTCATCATGCAGTCCAACCTTCCAGTCCACCTACATTGATGAAACCCTACTCCAGCTTTTCAGTAGTAGGCACCCTGCTCCTATTCCAGTAGCATAGGTGGACTCATTGCGCAGTCCTCCACTCAACTTCTAGCACCCTCTTCTTCCCAAAAGCAGGGGCAGACTCCTCCCAGTCCGCCAACAGCAGGACCAGCACTAGAAGCAAGTCCCAGAACGCGCGGCCCGGCACGGACTCGGCGGATGCCATTCTCTACTTGCACAAGTTACCGACTCACCGAGGGTAACGTTACCGAAAGTCGTTACCTCCTCGGGCTTCTAAATAGCACCTCGTACCTCTCATTCAAGAGGGACCTCATGCTCGAGGACAGTCAATGACAAGCTCAAGACATCAACCTCGGCGGACCCCCTTTCTCAGTCCGCGCACTTGATGCACTTGCGGAAAGATTACCGTTCACGGCCAAGTAATAAAAGGGAGGAGTGCTTCCCCTAGTATCGATCTCACGCAGTGTGCAAGTAGGGAGCATGGATTCTGCTTTCAGAGAAATGAATGAAAGTGCTAAGTAAAAAATTAGGGGTTTGATTTTGGGTTTCCTACACCAAGCAGCATTAATCTAGTGCGGGTCGCCGTCACCGCATCGCCAGGGTGAATAACTCCAAAGAGTAATAGCGGAGACGAACAAACTATCGAGGGTCGTAAACACTTCTTCGCATTGCGCGCTTCTAGCATTCGCTAGAACGGCTCAAACTCAACTTTCTCTAACAAAGATGAAGCTCATCAACACACGTCATGATCAAGAAATCAGTACACAAAACCATAGCAAGACCTTGAGCAAAACATGGTTATTAAACCTCAAGCTTACTAGCACAGGTTTAGGTTAAAGCAAATGAAAGAAAAGAGGGGGTGAAACACAACCAAGCACTCGAAGGCTCTCCAAGATTCACGGCCGGAAGCAAGGGTTGTCGAGCCTCGTCCTAGCTCGGTCTTTGGAAGGTATTCGGGATCCCGAAGGGCTGTCACTTCCTTCTTCACACCCATCTTCTTCGTGTTGTGGTCGTTGATTCGGATCAGAGCGAAATGCTTCACAAGTTCTGCAACTAAGAACTCAAAGAGTAGCTTGGAGGTCGGCAATGGCGATGGCAGTCGGAGACAAAGCTTTAGCAAGCTCTTTGGAGGAGAATGGGTGGTCGGATCAACCCTCCAATGAGGAGAGAGAAAATGACGGTTGGAGGGATGATTTCCCGCTCCAAGGGGCGGAAATTGCGGGGGAAACGGTGAGATCTGGTCCAGAAGAAATCTGCGGCTTAAATATTAAAAGTCAGAAACAATGGTCACACATGATCTGGCACACGACTGTGCGTGAACCGTGCGATATTAATATCCAGAAAACGCCTGAGGAAGAAGAAGCATTGACTCGTGCATTTTCCTTCATGCACGGGCGGGAGGACATCGCACTGGTAGTGACAGACTGCTGGAAAATAGAAACATACAGGAAAGCCGTGTGTTTTAGTCGCGCACGGGCAAAACCGCTTGTGCGTGAACTACGTGCACGATTAGAAACAGAATGGGAAAAACTTGGAAGCTACAGGAAAACCGTGCATTTCCTTCACGCACGGTTCCGAAGAAACCGTGCGTGAAGCAATCACACGGGCTGGTCAATCTTCCAAAATAATCTGTAGAAAACGTACGATGGAAACAAATCGTACGCCAAGAAAACGCACGATCGTGCGTTTTCCATAAACTAGAATTCTGAAGTGTGCAAAATTGACCACCTACACACAATAAAAAACTCACAAAGGAGGACCCTCCCATAATCAATAAAATGCAATAAAAACTACTGGAACGAGCCCTGGGGAGCACCAAGTGCATACCCCCAGCAATCGAATGTGCAATTGCGCACCCACGGGCTAGAAAAGTGCACTAAACGTGAAACACAGTAGGAACGAAATATCAATGAAAACAACCGAAAAGTGAAGTGCAAAGTCATGAAAACCAGCACAGATGAGTCCGCAAAACCCTATATAAACGAGACTCATCACACCCCTAGACTTACCTATTTGGGCGTCTCGAGAAAAGAAGATCCTTGCAGACTAGAAAAAGAACTAACTAACACGGTAATTATGATCTGGAGTACCATGCGAAGTCGCACGCTTGCGGGCGTAAAAATATAGTAGAGAAAATTTTTAAGCATACAAAATAATTTATACTTTTCAGCCTGCGTAACAAAAATTCTATGACTACTCAAAAACAGAATCGCGGTGAATCCTCCGGTCACGTGTAGGGAGAAAATAGACTAACCGCTCAGGCGAGTATTGCCAAAGATTGGGATTCGGGACAACCTCCAAAGGAATCCACCAATGTTGGTGACCATGTGCTTGCCCATTCGCACTCTCTCCATGGCACTAGTTTGCTTTAACCGTGAGTCCGTAGGACTTCGGGTAGTAATGGGGCTTGTGTTAAGGTGAGGTAATCAAGGATAAAAATGAAGGCTACGCACAAAACACAACTGAGCTAGCACAAAAACAGTCTATCCGCTACCCACAAAACATGCGGGTATACCACACCCCCAGACTTAATTTTTAAAATACGGGTGTGCGTACCGCCTACTCCAAAAAATATATTAATTCAAATCAGATTTTCAGTTATACTTTTCCATTCT
This sequence comes from Platanthera guangdongensis, assembly GCA_039583875.1. Taxonomy (NCBI): domain Eukaryota; kingdom Viridiplantae; phylum Streptophyta; class Magnoliopsida; order Asparagales; family Orchidaceae; genus Platanthera; species Platanthera guangdongensis. Next base: position 139,326,984 of record CM077152.1, read on the forward strand.
CTTTTTCTTTCTTTTTCAAATTTTCTTTTTATAATTTTTCTTCTAAATTCTTCTTTTTCTTTTACACAATTCCAGCAAATAAATTCATGGGAGCACAACCACAAATTTCCCAAAGAACAACACCGCATCAACACCCCCATCATAAAATTAGAAAACAGAAAAGCTAGAATTGGGTGTGCGACTACTAGGCTTTGGTGAAATAAAAGTGGAGCTGAATCAAACGAGGGGTAGGCACAACGGGGCTAGCGAGGATAAGATGTTAGGAAGGGTACAAAGCTCAACCTGGCCAAAATGATGTCCTACATCATGCTCACGCTTAACTAACCATGCACCAATACTTCGAGAGTAGCTTGGGGCAAGTTCTTAGCCAACGAGAAAGACTATCCATCCTCCTGACTCGAGCAATACGAATCTAACAGCTGTCTACACACATCCCTAAGCTACCGTCGGATTCACACCGGATTCAGCAATTTTTGAGTACAATAAAAAGAATTTATGCAATTAGAAAAATATAAAACTAAAAGCATGCAGAAAAATTAATTCTACTCTAATTTCTACACGAGACGGGAGCACTCAACTAGGAGCACAGCAAGGTCAACATTTTACCCCATCTCACAATCCTATGTAAGCAAGGTAATATTCCTAAATCTAACGAAAGAAACAAGTTTGACTCGCCGTACGCAAAAAGTTAAGTATGCGCTCATGTGGGTGCAATGATACGCAATGCAATGAACTAAACAAATAAATTAAAAATAGCTACTGGTATGCAAATGAAGTGCACGTACAAAGGTAACATCGACAAGCTCTCCCCCAGACTTAAGCTAAGAAGCACATCAAAATATGTTGAAGTTAAAATCAAAATGAGATAAGGGGATAAGTTACCCAATGCTCAGAAGATGAGCATACCAGAAGATTGGCTTTAAACTTGATCAAAAAGCACACGACCCAGACAAAATCACCTGCAAGAAGCACATCTCCAACCAAGCAAATAATATGCATGCACACTCAAAAAGCTAAACAAACAAATTAAACGCAGTTAAATTGGGTTGTCTCCCAGAAGCCATTTTCTTTACCATACTTAAGGTGGACCAAATACATGTATTAACAATTTTATACAATGTTCAGGTAGCCAAAGTTTAATATGCAGAGAAAGATAATTCAAAGTCACACACAACATTAAGCAAATAAAATGCTAGCAGCAACAAGACAAATGGAGACGGCCCCGGAGATCCCTCACTTTTCAGCTAAATGCCGATTTGAGATAGATCACGGCAGACACGCGAGATGAGGACAAGGGGGGAGCTTTAGGGCCCAAGGAAGACACGTCTCCCCTGCCCCTACCCTCCTCCATCACGCGCCTGCGGGCAAAACTCTGCGCTTTGCGCAGAAGCAACTCCTTTCGTTTTAATTCCACAAAAGAGGAGCGCCAGGGCGGTAAGGTCACACCCGCCTCTTCTGCAGCTAGATTAACATCCAAAACTGGGAGCATCCTTTTTCACCCGCTGAGGGTGAAAGATGAGCCCATGTTACGTGTTTCATAGTTTTATAAACTTTGGCTAAACAAATTGCAATTTTTAAATCGAAATTCTGTACGGCCACATCCGGCGTGCACAACACATCCATCTTTGCTGCAGCATCATGCAACACATCAAGGACCTGTGCCACTTCTTTCCCTTTAGTTGTCATTGGCATTTCAAAAACTCCTCAACCTGTTCTTATCCCGTCGATTGAAAATCTGCCTTAACATCACTAGAAACATCGTTAGATGATACGATAGTTAAGTTCACTGGTTTTACGAGGTCAACAAAAATTAATTGAGGATGTGAAGGTGGTAAAGGTGCATTAACTTTGGGCGCAACAGTGATGCCACTAGCATCAAAATGCAACGTTGCCTCACTGTCTTTAAGGAAGGGGACCCCAAGGATGGGTTTTGACGTATTACCCCTGGGTCCAAGCACCTGAAAGTCTGTGAAGATAGCCGCCCCATTCAAAAACACTTCTACACCCTTCACCTCTCCAATGGTCTCAACCACAGATCCATCAGCTAGAATTAAGGATTTTCTTCCATCATATTCAATATTCAAATTCATCTTTTCAACATCTTGCAAAGCAAGAATGTTGCAAGATGAACTAGAATCACATAGCTATAGAGTTTCTACTGCATTGATCTCACATTTAACAGTCGTTTCACGGGCATTACATTCCCCCACATCCTCAACACTCTTCCCCTGCTCACAGGGATTCTTCTTCGTGTCGCTAGGAAGAGTGTCGTGGCTGCGCTTAGAAAATACGTGGGCCACTTTTCCCAATTGCGTTTCCAAATTCCTTATGGAAGCAGTTTGAGTAGCCATATTCGACTGGGCCATTTCAACAAATTTTCCATCATCTCCTCTAACTCGCTCTTGCACATCCCTTGCAAATTCGGATTATAACTCGGCTGAGACGGTCGCGGCTGGCTACCAGAAGCCTGAGCATCGAATTGATGTTGGCCCCCTTCCATATTTGACCGGGCGCGTTTTGGTCCCATGAGAAATTAGGATGGTTTCTCTCATTAGGGTTATAAGTATTATTGTATAGCACATCACGATTTTGATTATTTATAAAATTAACAATTTCTTCAAAAGCCATACCTGCCAGGTCAGCAAACAACTCACCCGCGGGGCACTCATAAGTGTGGTAGCCAGAGTTACCACAACCCTGGCATGATATGCTCATCACAGGGGCAGGCGGTGGGGTCGATCGGGTCAACATCATCTTCCCATCCAAGGCAGGATGGCTCGATTCAGCGTGCAGCCCCACCGCATTTACATCAAACAAATTTCTCGCCCCTCTAGGAGCATTCCTGCCTGCTGTCCAGTACGTGTTGTGGGAGGCCGTGTCTTTAAGGAGTCTCAGCAATTCCTCAGGAAATAAGTTCATGATCGTGCCACCCACCGCCACATCGATCATTGCCCTGAAATTTGGCTCAATGGCGAAATAAAATATCTCCACCAAATTCCAAGGCTCACAGCCGTGTTGAGGACAATGGCGCTGCATGTTGGCAAATCTCTCCCATGCCTCAGAAAGAGTTTCTTGATCCAGCTGTCTGAACGTGGCTATTTCCCTGCGAACATTAACAATTTTATCAACAGGATGAAACTTAGCCAAAAACATGGAAGATAAAGCTTCCCAGGTAGCAGCGGTGCCAGGCACGATCGTATGCAGCCACATCTTGGCCCTATCCCTTAGTGAAAAAGGGAACAACTTTAGTTTAACAACTTCATCCGCAATGCCCGCATAGAGAAAAGTACCGCATATCTCAGAAAACTTAGCCAAATGTAGCTGAGGATCCTCGCTCGGCAGACCCGAGTACTGTGTATTGTTCCTAATCATATTCAAAATATCTCAAAATGATTATTAGCTATGGCTGGCCCGAACCCTGGATAAACACTCTCCACTGTAGGGGTAGTGAAATCCCACATTGTCCTAATGCGAGGCTGGGCCACATCCTGGTTCTCAACGATTCGTTCCCCTTGGCCATTTCCCAAATGGCCCAAGTCATCAATCCATCCCTCAGCTGCAGCAGCACGCAAGCGAGCTCTCCTCGCTCGTGCAGTCTCAGGATCAACACCCAAATCTTCGCCCCTTCCACCAGGGTTCAGATCTGTCATATAACACTCACAAAAAAGAAAACACAAAAAACACCAAAACACTCGCAAACTTTTCCCAAAAGAAACAAAATCCACGCAACAGTTGCACTCCCCGGCAACGGTGCCAAAAACTTGATGCGCTGGCGATAAGATTACAGTTCACATCCCAAGTAATAAAAGGGAGGAGTAGCTTCCCCATGTATCGATCTCACGCGGAGTGCAAGTAGGGAGCATGGATTCCGCTTTTAGCGAAATGAATGAAAGTGCTAAGTAAAAACAAGGGGTTTGATTTTGGGTTTCCTAAACTAAGCAGCATTAATCTAGTGCGGATCGCCGTCACTGCGTTGCTAGGGTGAATTACTCCAAAGAGTAATAGTGGAGACGAACAAACTATCAAGGGTCGTAAACACCTCTTCGCATCGCGCGCTTCTAGCAGTCGCTAGAACGGCTCAAACTCAACTTTCCCTAACAAAGATGAAGCTCATCAACACACATCATGATCAAGAAATCACTACACAAAACCATAGCAAGACCTTGAGAAAACATGGTTATTAAACCTCAAGCATACTAACACAAGTTTAGATTAAAGCAAATCAAAGAAAAGAGGGGGTGAAACACAACCAAGCACTCGAAGGCTCTCTAAGATTCATGGCCGGAAGCGAGGGTTGTCGAGCCTCATCCTAGCTAGGTCTTTGGAAGGTATCTGGGATCCCGAAGGGCTATCACTTCCTTCTTCACACCCGTCTTCTTCGTGTTGTGGTGGCTGATTCAGATCAGATCGAAATGCTTCACAAGTTCTGCAACTAAGAACTCAAACAGTAGCTTGGAGGTCGGCAATGGTGATGGCGGTCGGAGACAAGGCTTTAGCAAGCTCTTTGGCGGAGAATGGGTGGCCGGATCAACCCTCCAAGGAGGAGAGAGAAAATTACGGCTGGAGGGATGAGTTCCCGCTCTAAGGGGCGGAAAAGGCGGTGGAAAATGGCGAGATCTGGTCCAGAAGAAATCTGCGGCTTAAATAGTAAAAGTCAGAAAAAATGGTCACGCAAGGTCTGGCGCACGACCGTGTTTGAACCGTGCGATATTAAAATCCAGAAAATGCCAGAGGAAGAAGAGGCGTTGACTCGTGCGTTTCCCTTTGTGCACGGGCGGTTCCGTCTGTGCATGAAGGACATTGCACGGGTAGCGACAGAGTGCTGGAAAATAGAAACATACAAGAAAGCCGTGCGTTTTACTCGCGCATGGGTGTAGCCGCCTATGCGTGAACAACGCGCATGATTAGAAACAGAACAGTAGAAACTGGGAAGCTACAGTAAAACCATGCATTTCCATCGCACACGGTTCTGAAGAAACCGTGCGTGAAGCAATCACACGGGCTGGTCAATCTTCCAAAATAATCTGTAGTAAACGCATGACGAAAACAAACCGTGCGCCAAGAAAACGCACAACCGTGCATTTTATACAAATCAGAATTCTAAAGAGGGGAAAACTGGCCACTTGCACATAATAAAAACTCACAAAGGAGGACCCTCCAGCAATCAACAAAATTCAATAAAACTACTGGAACGAGCCCTGGGGAGCACCAAGTGTATACCCCCAGTAATCGAATGCGCAATTGCGCACCCACGGGCTAGAAAAGTGCACTAAACGTGAAACGTAGAATGAACGAAATTTCACTGAAAACAACCGAAACGTGAAGTGCAAAGTCATGAAAACCAGCCCAGATGAGTCCGTAAAACCCTATATAAATGGGACTCATTAGCACTCACTTCAACAAACTGCGCGGCTTGCCCACCTAACTCCACAATCTGCGCGGTCTCTTCTCTGGCACTTCCTATCCTTAGCCGCCAGCTTCCCCCAATGTACCCTTTATTCGCTTTCCACGTAAAGGTGTAACACAAGCTATAATACTCAATATTAATCAAAGGAAAGCCCGTCGCAAGAGTGACATTTAAGCTGCGGCGGGCGAAGTCTATTGTTGTCGCTGCTAGCGTCCCCTCTCTTCTTCTCAGCTCAACTCTCTCAGCATCAACCTGCAAGCACAACTGTCAAAGTAACTGTCTGCTCGACAGCTCCGGATCAACCTCCCCAAGTAACTCCGCACTCGGATCAACACCCTTCTCTCCTCTATCCCCCACGGGTGATCTCCTAAGGGTGATCTCCTATGGCAGCATCCAGTCTTTCTTGGTCATCTCTGAGTATAGATCATTGATCAAAGAATTTGGCTCTCCTTGATTAACAAGCCATGCTATTGGAGTCTAATTAAGATGATTTCTTCTTATTGATATGGATTTAATATTAAAGATGTCATCTGTAATGTAGCAAGTTCGTTATTCTGGTTTGATCTTCATTCAATTTTCATCAGAGTTCATCAGACATTTCCTCTGCTATATGATCATATCCATCTTATCTCATCAACAGTTAGCATTCGCAAGTCCCGCTTAGGTACATGCAGCTTAGTTCATTATATTATGTCTGCTGATCACTCTTCTCTTTGCAGTGATTAGCAGGCACCTGCAAGTCTCATCCAGGTACTTGCATCCTATTTTCATATATCATGTCTGCTTCTAACTCCTTTTTGCAGAGATTAGCAGATACCTGCAAGTTCCCTTTAGGTACTTGCAACTTACTTTATTTTCATATCTACCTCTAACTTCTCTTTTGCAGAAACCAGCAAACGCTTGCAAGACCCTTCTAGGTACTTGCAAGTTATTATTCTTCTATGCTTTCCTCTCATTTTTGTTTTGCAGAACTCAGTGGAAGACACGTTTCCTTCATTTTTGCAAAGGCAAAATCAGGTACACACAAGATGTACCTTCCATACATGCTTACCCTAACTTTTCCTTTGCAGGAAGAAGATAGATATTAACAAACTCTTAAGGAGAGACATCAGGTTCTATCTCCACTTACCTCCTTTTTTCTTTCGGGTGGATCACAATTTTCGTGGGTCTCCTACTTTTTCAAAGTTCCCTTCGGAACTTTAAAAAGTGCGGGGATTATGTTAACCCAGAAATCGGCGATCCTTCCCAAGGTAGCCAGCTCGCTAGTCGCGGCCTGCTCTGAGTTGTCCTTGGAGGTCGCGACGTCAAAGGATGAGCGGACAGGCTTCTCTGTCTGCTCAGTCCGCATGGCTTGGGCAGTCTCAGCGGTCTAACCGCCCAGGTAGCGCAGCGTTCCCTTGTTCGGCAGGGGCCGTGAACTGCTTCCTCAGTCCTCCACTGTAGGCCACACACTTTGATTAGCTAACCTCCCCAATCTAATCTCCTTCAGCCCACTCTTGCAGGTCGCACATCAAGCAGACCAGACCGCCACATCGTCAAAAGGCCTGCCTTCAGGCTGCCCACCATCAACAATGCCAAAAACCCTCTAGCTCGCCGAATAGCAAGAATGACGACCTGCCCCCAGGCCACCAGCCCGTAACACCTGGTACCACATCACCAGCATGCGTGATCTACTAGGTCGCCAAGCTCAGGCCACCCAGTAGGGGTGGCAAGCCATTCCATTCAACAGGGGGCGGACTTCAGCAGAATGGGCGACCTGCTTAGCCGGTCCGCCAGGTCGCCCATGTCATCTCATCCGCTCGCAAGTTTCGCAGGCTCCATCTCATTCCGCCCAAGAGCATGGACTTGCTCCAGCTCTCCGCACAACATTCAACATAGTCCGTCCGCCGTAGAGTGGGCGGACTCGTCGTGCAGTCCAACCTTCCAGTTCGCCTACATTGATGAAACCCTACTCCAGCTTTTCAGCAGTAGGTGCCCTGGTCCTATTCCAGCAGCATAGGCGGACTCATTGTGCAATCCCCCACTGAGCTTCTAGCACCCGCTTCTTCCCAACAGCAGGGGAGGACTCCTCCCAGTCTGCCAACAGTAGGACCAGCTCCAAAAGAAAGTCCCAGACCGCGCAGCCCGGCGCGGACTCGGCAGACGCCATTCTCTACTCGCACAAGTTACAACTCACTGGGAGTAACATTACTGAAAGCCGTTACCTCCTCAGGCATATAAATAGCGCCTCATACATTTCATTCAAGAGGGCCCTCATGCTCGAGGACAGTCAACGACAAGCACAAGCCATCAACCTTGACGGACTCCCTTTCTCAGTCTGTGCACTCACTTGAGCAAACCATGCGGCCTGCCCACATGACTCCTCAGTCCGTGCGGTATCCTCTCTGGCACCTCCTTTCCTTAGCCACCAGCTTCCCCCAATGTACTCTTTATTCGCTTTCCATGTAAAGGTGTAACACAAGCTATAATACTCAATATTAATCAAAGGAAAGCACGTCGCAAGAGTGGCATTTAAGCAACGGCGGTCGAAATTCGGTGGAGGATAATATTATTGTTAACATGTACAGAAATCCTTCAGAAAATATCGGCGATGGCTTTTGTATATAGATTCTCTATGATGGCTTTTGCATGGGGATATATTTTATGTAGTGTTGGAATTCTAATTTGAAAGTAATACTATAATCATAACAGAACTATAAAACAACCATAATCATAATCATAACAACCATAATCATAACAGAACCATAATCATAACAGAACTATAGAACAATTTAAAAGATAAACAGATAAAGTGCATAACACTACATCTAAGCAAAATCATTTAGTATCTCTTTTTCCCAGCAACTACTTCGCGGCGGCATTTTCGTCGTAGTTCTTTGGAACCAGATATTTTGACGGCGTGAATAACTCACGAAAAGCAAAAGCCCATTGATCCTCATCGCTTAGATCCCTTGCACCCTTTTTATGATCTTTCGGAGCCCCTTGTACTCTAATTTAGGCCTTAAGTGATATGGTAATGGTAAATTACCGTCTTTGTCTTTGTAATATTCATCAATGCTATCAGGCATGCCATCTACAAAAAATATAATTCAATGTGTTATGCTATGTAACTGTAGTGCAGGCCAGAAATCTAGAAATAGAAAATAAGTAAGCTGCTTACACATTTTATCTTTATGGTGTGACATCAAGTAATGCCTGATAAAATTTGCCTAATTTAAAACATAAGTTAGAGATAATGGTTATGAAATTTTTAAAGTATATTTAGAAGAATTAATAAAGTACAAACTAATCACGCACATCATTATATAAAGTTTTTTTAGCATTAACACAATTTCAGCAAAACAAATTTAGAAACATAATTTGATTGTAGGCGACGACATTGGTCATGAGGATAGAAATTCTGCGGATAAAATATTTGGCACGCAACAATCAAAATAAAAGAGCATATTGATTAATACATTTCACGGAGCAAATTCATACATGTAATTTGGCTTGATGTTTGTAATTTTACCTGAGATAGGTAATAAAACAATAAAACACATAAATATTACAAAAGTTTCAGTAATTCTTACAATCCATGTAATTTGGCCTGATGCATGTAATTTTATGAATATTTCCTTGAACACAACATTTCTAGTGTATACTCCTTCATGCCCATCCAAAATACCATTTTTAACCATCACTTTGGTGCTGCTTGCAGAAACTCCTCTTGACAATGCCACATATAGTTGACCATGGCTAAAAACATCTTTTGGTAAATATACTCCAACATTTGAAATTGTTTGGCCCTGTGATTTGTTGATGGTCAGAGCATAGCTTAAACGTACTGGGAATTGCTTACGGGTGAGCTCGAATGGCAGCTTAACATCTTCTGCACTCTTCAAGGGAATTCGTGGTAGAAATACTCTGTGTCCTTTAAATTCTCCGCTCAAAATTTCAGCTTCAATAACATTTCTTGAAAATGTTACACATGTAAGCCTAGTTTCGTTGCACAATCCAATTTTTGGATCAATGTTTCTGATTAGCATTATCGGTGAACCTTTCTTGAGATTGAGCTCGTGAGGTGGTAGATTTCCCGGATTTATTGAATTCAAGAATTCTGGAAAATATAAATTATGGGTGTCATCCACAACAGAATCAAAAGAGTAGTATGTTTTGCATTCTCCCGGATATATTTCAAGACATTTTTCATTTATTCTGTTGACATCCTCATTTAAAGGTGTTAGTATTGCTCTGCTTTCCATATATCTGACATCAATTGGGGAACCTAGCTCAGGAAATATTACATCAATCAATATATTTACAGACCGTTCATCTTCCCAAGGTATGACCATGGAGTTTGGAATTTGAATCATATCATCTAGCACAGTTGGCTCATCACCGTTACCCACACGTAGTAGGAACTCTGAGAAATGAGGATCGTCAACAGCTCGCATGTTCACAGTTAAGCTAAGAATGTGAACATTTGTCCAAAGATATGATTCAACGATGCTTGCGCTAATAATTTGAGATTTGGTTCCGTTTACAACCACCGGTGTTAGCTGACGGAAATCACCACCAAAGATCATAACTTTGCCACCAAAGGGCAGATTGACATCAAGCACGTCCCTAAAAGATCGATCCACAGTCTCAAATGCCATCTTATGAATCATTGGGGCCTCATCCCAAATAATTGCTCCGGCTTGTTGTATCAAATCATGCAAATCAGACTGCTTATTAAACTTGCACGTTGACATTATTTCAAATCTGATGGGTATTTTGAATTTTGAATGTGTAGTCCTCCCACCTAGGAGCAGGTTTTCTTCGATCCCAGACGAAGCTGTTGCTAATATAACTTTCCTTTCTGAAAGTTGCTAGCAGTGCCCGATAAAGGTATGTTTTTCTCGTGCCACCTGGACCATCTAAGAAAAACATTGCATTTTGTCTTTTTCGTATAGCTGTACCGATTATGTTGAATGCTGACAATTGTTCTGGATTAAATGAGTGAACTGAATTAACGTCATCATCAGATATTGAGAATGATCGTTCATGTTCTATTAGGCTGGATAAATTGTGCAAACCCTCAAAACCTTCACTTATGGACGGCAGACCAAAATCTGTTACTGTTTTTTTATGCTGCTGCAGAATGTCATCTAAATCATGAAGTAACTTATCTTTTATAAAAGTGTTACATGAAGTGCTTGCTGAGCTGTAATCTTCAATCAGACTGTTAAAGTTCTCATCCCACAGGTCTTGTACACAGGTCGGTTCACAGTATAACAAAATTGTTGCGAAAAGTCTTCTCAACGAAATTGGCAATTTAAAACATCTTGCTTCAGCCAGGCAATCTCGAATGTTATTATACTCTTCAAGAAGTCTGTGTCGCTCTGCAGCCTGTTTAAATGTTGTACATTGAATACCAGTCACACACTTTAAATCCTCAAATGATTTTGGACCCTTCACATGATTGAGTAGCAGCCGCAAGTAAAATCTTTCATCTTCCATTGGGTTGACTGCATATATCCTACCAATAACCCTTTGGGTTGATACCCTCGGTATCCATTTGCGCTCAGTAGTTAAATATCTGTAGTACTTTGGAAAATCTTTATATAGGTACTTCTCGAGCTCTTGGTTGTCATTGTACAAACTAAAAAATTCAGTCAGCATCGATCTGGAGTTTCTCTCATTTGCCAGCACATTTGAAATTGTTTGGTCACTATCGAAGTGGACCTGATGTTGATTTGGTAGATGAATTTGTAGTCTCGAAACAGAGGGATACATCCTCGTCATCTCAAACTTAAATATCTTCCACAAAGCCTCTGGCGCACAAACCCAACGACCGTCGATGTATTTGCTCACCTCATCATAATTAGGGGCAGACCGAACTTCAAATGACACGCAGTCATGTCCCTTGTAAACATACTTATACAAATACTTTATACTTTTAATACTACTACATATTTCCACATTAATATGACAATCATACTTTAAGAGTAACCACGGGTTATATGGTATGACCCATCTATTATCCACAACAACTCCACGACCAACTATAATAGTTCTATTGTCAAGCCGACGCCGATATATAGGATATGAGTCATTCCCTTGGATAGTATATTCTGCAAAAGGCTTAGGATATCTTTTATTGCACCCAAAATTTTTCATGCACTGAGCATTTGGTTTGTAGTGACCACATGGGCCATGTATCATATGTTTTAGAACTGCATCATATAAAAGGCGATTCTCCTCTTGATTGGGTATCTCAGCACTGACCAACGAATCGTACTCATCTGGAGTATTTAACTTATCTTGTGCATCAAAAATAACTAACATATGCACGTGGGGTAGACCTCTCTTTTGAAACTCAATGATGTGAACGTGCGCAACCACCTTTCCAAGGATACCTTTATTGAAGATTTCATCTTTCAAATTTTCATACTTTGCTCAAAAAATTCTCGTAAGGAGATCTGGATGATCATATGGCAATTGTCCTGGATACAGTTCATTTTTTATTTCATTCCAGTTGGGATTGCATGTCATGGTTAAGAATATATCTGGTTTGCCGTAGTGTTGGACGATTGACATTGCATCTTGATATCTCTGATACATATCTCGGGGGCTTCCAATGAAGGAGGACGGAAGGACGGTTTGTCGCCCAATGTTTCCTAAGCAGAAGGAATTTCACGAAAAAAGGTAATGAACATCTATATGTATTAAAGTATAGGAGGAACATCAATAAGCAAGTGATTGTACCTACATCATTTTCACCAGCATTTAAGCAATCTTGCAAACCCTGATATAGCTCTGCACGAATCTTATTTTGATTCAGGCTAATCCATCTCAATTTCTGAGTCTCAATCTTGATGTAATTATCTACGACATACTGTTGAAGCAATCGTCCACCATGAAGGAGTATTGATGGATTATTCAAACGTATCTATATCAAGCCACAAATTGATCGAGCTTAGTACATTGAAAATCCAATCCATGAAGTTATGAAGTAATAAGTAGAAATTTTGAAACCTGTAGCAAGCATGCATAGAAGTCACAACAACTAACACGCAGCCCCTGATCTATCTGAAAAGCTAAATCCCAACCAAAAGTACCATGCGGTAGTAGAAGTGGGTATTGAAGTGGATCATAATGACCCGCGTACTCTTTGATTGTAGTTAGATGTCCTGCTGTAGAATGAATTTTTATGTCCCTATCGGTAGACTCTACAAAAGCTTCTACACCCACCAATATTGCAGCCACCTGAGATGCGGTTGGAAGGATGTATTGTCGGTCGGTAGGCCGTCGTTCACGAATAAGTAGTTGGCACGATTGTAATTGCTGATGTTGAGCAATTTGTCTAAAAGTCATGACATACGGGTTGTTAGTATCAAGGATATATTTGATCTCATTCAATATTTCTATATCGAGTCCATTACTTTCCTCCAAACGATGTGAGGTTTCATTTTCGGTGTCATAGATGAACATCTGCAGAAATCGTGGTTTGTTTCCCGGAGTAGGAAACAGAGAACCAATCTTATGATATATAGCTCCATGCGCTCTAAATGTGTACAAACCTTGGTTGAATGCCGGGAGTGTTTCGTCAAGCGTCACACCCATGGATGTGAAAGAGAATACGTGGTTGTATGCACGAATATTTTGCCTGAAATGACGCCCTTTTGTGGTCTGGTCAGTGTAAAGAGCCATCAATTGGGGGGTACAGGAATGGGAGGTAAAACTACTTTGCCAAGTTTGCAGCATAAATTTTTTGATTCTTTGTGAAATAATCGAGCTGCACAGTCTGGGTAAGTGGTCGGTTGTGGAAGCCGAAAGATGCTGACGTTGTCGGATGAATGATAATTTCTTGCTATATTTTGACGGCCTGTCCTCGTGGTGAGTGCTGGTTGATTATCATTAATTTCATCTGGCTCGGTTGGTTGGACCTCCAAGGTTGATTGTAAAGCAAACGATGCACGTGATTGTCTTCGCCTTGCATTCATTGCACTCCGTTGTTCCGAACTCAATGTTTGGCGCCAATTACTAACACGCACTCGGGTTGACTCTCGAGCCTGCTCAGGCGTTGTCGTCAAAATCGAAGGCCTCCCTCTTTTACGCTGAACTGGCCCAACCTGAGTTGTCAATGATGATGACTCCCCTGCTTGATGTTGGTCTGCCATCTGTATGTGTTTGCACTATAAGGTGAGCTCAAACTATAAATAATCAATCAATCTCGATTTGTACAATATATTAGGGTTGCAGGATGAATTTTGGTGCTAATGCGATATTCGTTCAAAATTGAAGAACATAGGTGCCATTGATGGGAACAACATGTGATATTCGTCAAAGTCTAATCCTATCTGATTGGTCATTTCATTTTATTCATGTAACACTCAGTTAGCCCTATGAGTTTAGAATCAAAAAGGGCACCATCGTCCCTCCCTCAATGCTGACGCAAAACCTCTTGTCATCCGATCAAATAAACAAAGATAGTCACTACTTCTACACATAGCTTCCACCAATTGATTTATGAAGTTTAGAGAGGATACCAATATCAAAGAATATCTAAATTCTAAACTCAAACTGAAAAAGAATAGAAGCTAACCGGCGAAGAAATAGCTGGAGCACAAAATTCAAGTGTAGAAGTTGCAGGAAGAATAGAAGCTAGAGATAATTAAATAGAATTTCTACTATTATGTCCAGCATAGAAATCATGGTTGATAAAACTGAAACCCAAAAAATTTAAAAGCACACAACTCTCAAATCACCGAAAATATGAAATTATGGCATGGACTAAATTCCTATAGTTGTATGTTCACACTATACACGGAGGATCAACACATGAGCATGATTTTTGCATTGGGTATTATTTAGCCAAACACATAAGGAGAAATCACGAAGAAACCACTAAAATTAAGGAAATAACCACACCTTAAGAGCATGAAGAAATCAGTGAACAACTGAAATTAACCACACTTTAAGAGCAAAAAAAATTAATAAGCATGAGTGCTTATTTACTGTTGAAAGCAGTGCACGGTCGGATTTAGTACGGCAGAACAATGGTAAAATTTAAGCCAAAATCATGGTTGATCCTATCATCCATCCTATCATCCTATCAAGCCAATGCTAAAACAGCACCTGGATAGGCAAATATTAGTGTTGAGTGTTAATCAAAGCACAAAAATCCGAAATCAAAGCAAAAAATCTTAAAGCACAAAAAACTGAAAACAAAAAAAATCTAAAAGCACACAACTCTCAAATCACCAAAAATATGCACATTTATTTGAAGTTTCATAAGAGCTGCAAGCTGCAGTTTGAATGTTACAGGTACAATTTCTCTCTACACGCATATGCTACTTCCTAACTTCAAATAAATGCATGCGTTAAGTTGTAATGGAAATGTGAATAGGTGTTGTTGCAAAATTGAAGGAATTAGTTTAATATGCAATTGAAATATGAGTTGTAGTTCTAATTCCCAGAATTGTGTTGAAGTTCTAATTCCCGGAATTAGTATTTCTAACTTCAAATAAATGCGCATATGCTATTTCCTAACTTCAAATAAATGCATGCATTTTTGAAATGTGCATAAAAATTGCATGTAAGATGCATCCAATTGTAGTTCGGATAAAAATTGCAGCTGCAACTTTGCAACTGCAAACTGCAGTTTGAATGTTGCATGTACAATTTCTCTCTACACGCATATGCTATTTCCTAACTTCAAATAAATGCATGCATTAAGTTGTAATGGAAATGTGAATATGTGCTGGTGCAAAATTGAAGAATTGAAGGAATTAGTTTAATATGCAATTGAATATGAGTTGTAGTTCTAATTCCCAGAATTGCGTTGAAGTTCTAATTCCCGGAATTAGTTTTTCTAACTTCAAATAAATGTGCATATGCTATGTCCTAACTTCAAATAAATGCATGCATTTTTGAAGTTTGAAGTATGCTATTTCCTAACTTCAAATAAATGTGCATATGCTATTATGGTGAGGAGTTTGGACTAAATTCCTGAATAGGAAAAAAATACAGAGAAAGATGAGTTTCCCATCCAAACAAAGCTAATGATTAACCCAAACCTGCAAAAACTGAAGAGTTTCTCATCCAAACTACTTTCTAGAGTATTTTAACTTGCTATAAGAACATAAACACAGCGGGATTCAATTTTTTTGAAGTTTGAAGTATGTTATTTCCTAACTTTGAATAAATGTGCATATGCTATTATAGTGAGGAGTGCATTTTTGAAGTTTGAAGTATGCTATTTCCTAACTTCAAATAAATGTGCATATGGTATTATAAATGTGCATATGCTATTATGGTGAGGAGTTTGGACTAAATTCCTGAACAGGAAAAAAAATACAGAGAAAGATGAGTTTCCCATCCAAACAAAGCTAATGATTATCCCAAACCTGCAAACACAGCGGGATTCAATTTGCAACTTCAATTTGCTAATGATTCTCCTGACTAATTTTACCCTAAACTTTCATGCACTGAAAGGCTTACTAAAATTGATCCCTGCATTCATGATTATTAAGCTCATATATTATTTATAGAACATTTTCAAATAATCCAAATCAAATGGTAAATCCTAGCTCAACAATGCAGGAAGAAGCTCCTCAAGTGAGAGCGACATCAGTCTCAGATGATGAACTTTTATTACCTTGCTGTTGCACAAATCCTCCATTAATTTACAATAAAAACTTAAAGCTGCAACACCAAGGGAAGAAATTTAAAAAAATGAGAACATCTCTTGGATAAATCTGAAAAGCGACATTCATTCATCCATAGAACTACAATGGATTTGAGTATCTGCAGCTAGGATTAGAAAAGATAAAAGCAGAATGATTTTGCCAAATGATTTCGCACCACATAACTTAAATAACTCACATAACTTAAATCTTAAAAGCTGCTGCTAGAAAAAAATCAGTCAGGAGAAAATCAGTCAGGAGAAAGCTTACCGGGCGGAGAAAGCACAAAGTGAGGACAAAGCTTTGTCGGAAGAAGTATAAGCCGTAGGAGCGGTTCCTGAAGCGCGGAGAAGCAAATAGAAAAAAAAATTAGCCAAGAGGGAAGAATGCAGCAAACAATCCTGAAGCGCGGAGAAGCAAACAGGAAAAAAAACGAACAGAAATGATCGCGATATCTGCGGTTTAGAACAAAAATCAGCGAAGAGGGAAGAATGCAGCAGACAATCCTGAAGCGCGGAGAAGCAAACAGAACAGAAAACGAACAAAACGAAGAAAAATGATCGCGATTTCTGCGGTTTAGAACAAAAATCAGCCAAGAGGAAAGAATACAGCAAACAATCGAGGGAATATGCGACTTACCGGGAGCAAGAGGAGGAGCTCTGTTGATGGAGGAGGAGGAGATCTGTTGATGGAGGAGGAGGAGCTCTGTTGATCGCGATATGGAGAAGTGTTTAGGCGGGGCTCTGTGTAGAAGAGGTAGGGTTATACCCGCATTTACGGCGGGTGGCAGTCGAGGGATTATAGGACTGCGGGAGGTAAGGGTAGCGTGTAGGTGAGGAGAAAGCCAGCTTTCGGCGTGATTCCTTCATTTCTGCGACGGTAGCGTGCTGGAGGAGAAAGAAGGACATGCATCCTGCGACGGTTGCGTGCTGGAGGAGAGGAGGATGACCTGCGGGATTAGCTTTTGGCTTATGGGGAGAAGTGAGATCTGAGGCGGAGTTGGGCATGGGGAGATGAGAAAAATAACATATATAAATATAGTAGATACAATATCAAATGACCCAAATACCCTAGTATTAATGAGGAGAGTTAGAAAAAATTGAGGGGCAAAATGGGATTAAAATGTTACACCATCTCTTCTTTTGGGTTTGCTTATATAATAAAGATATATATATATATATATATATATATATATATATATATATATATATATATATATATATATATATATATATAGATATATTATTGGATATTATTAGTCAAATTCAAATGAGACTGATCAGCGCAACAAGGGCATCAAAACACCGGGCAAGTTTGGGTGTATGATCCAAAAATAAGTGACCCGACAAACAAGACACTGCGTCGAGGGAGTAACCTCAACGCGCATAACCCAACAAACATTCTATATATGTTTATATGTATCACATTATAAACTTCTAAGTTTTGGAGTCGGTAATAGACTTAAACCAAAATCATGACATGTGATCAACACGATGACACAAATAGCCCAGCAAGACTCACAGGCTTTCATAACGATGATTTCCAAGTCAAACAGTATGCACCAAGACATTCACAATACTTACGATACTCACTACGAAACAAGTGTCTTACTTGGTCGAAGCAACCCGACAATACAAACAACACAACGAGTAAGCGATACGACACGCAAGCGACATGATGGAAGGCCACAATGCTTCCGACAAACTGAATTTCAATGAAAGATGACAAGGCTTTCGACAATAAAACTCTATCGGAAGACGACAAGGCTTCCGATGGGCTTGACTCCGATAAGATCATGATTTCATGAAACGACACATACCAAGCTACTCGACAAAAAGAGATTAACAAATTATAGAAGTAAATCTTCTAAGGAAATTTTATTAGCAAGTTATCAATTGGTGGTGAGATAAAGGGGAGAAAAGCAAGCCAAACACCACTTGCCTCGATTTTTCCCGGAATCAACCTCTGAATCACTTCAAGTCATAGATCGAACCAAGCAAAGGTGAGGGAAGGCAAAATCTACGAAGATTTGGGAAAAATGGCATTTAGAGCCGAAAACCCTAATGCTAAAAAGTTCACGAAACGAACAAAACTTACCACACATGAGTAGCTCTCGTCGAGAGCTTTCCGGATCTATGCCACGACAAAGATTTCGTGCATTGGTGATCCGACGGCGGTAGCCGGAAGGTCTTCTGAATTGTTTTATCTCTGTCACGCGACCCTCTAGTTCGGTCCTTAAGGGAGGGAGAAGATGAGAATGTATATATGTATTTATATTAATAATAATTGTTGGGGATGAAACCCATTTTATATGTGGGTGTGCACATATCCACCTCCACCATGATCTCCACTAAAAGTAATGTGATCATGGGTTTGACCGCGCAAGCGATCACCAGGCCCGCTCCCCCACACGCCGATCCCACTACTCATGATGGGGAAACCGCCACGCCTCGCCGATGGCGGGCAGCCGGCCTCCTCCCTAGACACCGGCCGACCTCCCCCGTTCATGCTTCTAAGGGGGGAGGCTACCCGGGACGCCCCCTCCTCGGCCACCGAAACAACCGAGTGGGCAGCCGCCCAGGCCCATCCCTTGATCGGCTGCTGGTGTGGCCAAGGGGCGGCCGCCCTGGTCGCCCGCTCCTCGGCTGCCCGAATGGATAAGGGGACGGCCTCCCCGGCCGCACCCCTCGCCCGGCCACCCGTGTGGCCGAGAGGGGCGTCCAACCAGGTCGTCCCTCTCCTTGGCTGACGGTGGACAAAGGGGCGGCCGCCCCCTCGCCTTGGACGCCGATGGCCAAAGGTGCAGCCGGCCGCCCCCTCCCTTGGTCGCTGGCCCGCAGCCAAAGGGAGTGGCCACCTCTCCCCTACCGTCGTCGACAGCCCTCCCTCGCCAGAAAACTTGGCGGCATGTTCGCCGGCGAACATTTCGGCAAGTTCCCCGCCCGCCCATGGAGGCCCGCTCCCGCCGTCTGATCAAGGGGGAGCGTACTCGGCCGTTCGATCCACGCGTAACCACCCACTAACCACCAGGTTAGTTGGGGAATTTAAATAATATTTCATTATTTATTCATAGCAGTCTCCAAAGAGCAAGATACACATATCAAAAACTATAGTAAAAATAATTATGAAGGTGGTTACGGTGTGCGGATAGCCGTGTAACCACTGTAACCACCTCCCGGAGCCTATAAAAGGAGCACTAGGCCTCCTCATTTCTCATCTTTCTCTGATCTTTTTGTTTGGAGTCTTCTTCTTTCTCAGGTCGAAGCTCTGCCGATCTCGTCCTACGAGCCACCTTCGGGCCACACCCGAGCCACAAGCGGGTCAAGTCGTAACCACCCGGCGAAGCCGAATCGCCCAAGTTCCTAGCGGCTTTAGCGACGGCAAGACCAAGAGTGCCACCTCCCATACAGAATCAACAAATCGCTATCCAAAGACCACCAGGGCAAAGCGCAATCTGTAACAACCACCGGCGCGACGACCTGTCATCCTTACGTGCAAAGTGCTCTCTCACCCCATAATTGTAACTAGAGGTGTCCTATTACTCTTGAATTCACAAACCAGCTGTAACCCCCAGGAAATAGTGGATTTTGATAGTCATAGACCCGTCACGTGGTTTTTTACCCAGTTGAGGGGTTTTTCCATGTTAAAACTGCTTGTGTACAATCAATCTACTCTTTTGGCTGTGTGCACGCTCGACTGTCACGAGAGCTAAGACGGTCGAAGAATTATGGCCCGACCGGGTCGTCGAGTTTGTCCGCAGCAATTTAGTGCCGTCTGTGGGAAGCGAGTTCCCAACAGCATCGGAAGATCATACCCACAGCACAGCGGTATGAAGCGATAGAACCTCCCATTTGACAGCTTCCAAGGAATAGTTCCAATGGCAAAAAGAAGCGCCCGGGCTGCAGAAGTATCCATCCCTGGGGGGCACATTGACCCAGCCCACTCCCACCTACTTCTAGACGTGCCTTTCAAAGCGAAAACTCTTCCTGCCCCAGCAACAGAGCTGAAGGAACGATTTCGATAGGTGAGAAACCAACAGAATGCCCTGCTAAGAGGGACAAACATCAACGGATATATTAGGAACATAGAAACTATCGCGAGATTGCTAATTTTCCCTACCCAAGTGCCCTCAGTAAGCACGTGAGAAGATGCCCACAAAGAAAAGAGGATCAAGCTAGACCCCACCATAACCTTTGGATACGAGGATCTTGAGGGGATTCGGACACCTCACCATGACCCTCTAGTGATTTGGGCATGGATCAATGATCCCTTCTATAATGTCAAGAGATTACTCATAGACAACAGGAGTTCAGTCAACACCTATTCCTTTCTACCCTCTGGAATAAGAAGCTTGCTAACCAACACCTTGCTCCGGCAGTAGGACCCGTGTATGGCTTTGATAATCATCCCGTCCAGGTTCGAGGGACGGTAACCTGACCAGTCACCATGGGAGAATTTCCAAGGCAAGCCACACATGAAATCATGTTCGTCGTGGTATATTCACGTTCAGCCTACAATGAAATCTTCGGGATACCCATTCAGTCAATCTTCAAAGCCATTCCTCCAATCGGGCACATCGCCTTGAAATTTCCCACTCCCGGAGGCGTAAGCGTTGTGTGAGGAAATCAGGAAACTACCAGAACTTACTATTCGAAGCAAGCCCGGACCGTAAAAGCCAATGCCATGAGCATCGATGACTTTGATCTACGAGACGAGGCGATATTAGAGCAGGGAATGCCCTCCCAGGAATAGATTGAGGTCCCTCTCTCGCAATCAGTCCCAGGCCGCACCATCCAACTTGATCGCTCCTCCCCGAGCAGGAAAAAGAGGAACTAACAAGCTTCCTTAAGTATGGAAGCTCCTCAAAGCATGATTTATACGTGCGGTTGAATACCCCGTTTCGCTGGCAAATGTAGTGATGATGAAGAAATCCTCCGGAAAATGGAGAATGTGCGTGGATTACACAAACCTCAATCAAGCCTGCCCGAAAGACAGCTTCTCCCTTCCTAGAATTGACAAGATGGTCTACTCAACTACAGGGCACCAACTTATTAGATTCATGGATGCTTACTCTTGCTACAACCAAATCAGAATGAACATGGCAGATGAACAACATACATCGTTCAGAACAGACAAAGGAATATACAGCTACAAAGTGATGTCCTTCGGTCTTAAAAACTTCGGAGCCACCTAGCAGAGGCTTGTTGCAGAATAGAGACCGGGTAGTCTGGCGGTCTGACTCTGGCGGATAACAGACCGTGCGGTCTGTCCTTTTCTCTCTAGCGGTTTGGTAGCAGGACTGTTGTTGTTGGTGCCCTGGCGGTCTGCCGGTCTATCCCTAGCAACTTGGAGACCGGGCGACCTCGCGTTCTGCCGGTCTGTCTCTGGCGACTTGGAGATCGGGCGACCTGGCGGTCTCTCGGGGTAGCTTGTTCTCTCATTCTGGTGGTTGCCGGGCGGTTAGCCTATTCGTCTAACCACACGGGTTGGTCGGCTTGTATTTATCTTAAACTGCTTGTACTTGTAATTATTTAGTCCCACATTGTTTAATTGTAATCTCTCTCATCTCCTCCATTTTATAAAAGGGAGGCTATACCATGTAATACACACCTTTTTTGGATAATAGAGATTTCTGTTATTCAAATTTCCGATTTCTCATTCTCTGTTCGCACTTGGTATCAGAGGACTCGAACTTTTCCGCCAGATTCGGTGCCTTCTCCTGTCCGCACGACTTCATCTATTTCTTGTTGTCTGTTCGCGTGGCCTCTCTTCCCTTCTCTACTCTATCGCTGCCCTTTGTGTGCACGGCCCTCTTCTCGCTCCCTCACTCTCTCACTCCGTGACTTGTTTACGTTGTTTCTCTGTCTCCTGTTCGCGTGGCCTTCTATCTACTCGCACGACTTCTTTCCCTCTGCCTTATTCTACTGTTTGGTCATGGCCTTTCTTGTCATTGTTGTGTTAACACCGTGACCACTGCAGAACCTTTCCCTGTGTCCGCTGTGGTTTCTTGTCTTGTCCACTGCGGTTTCTTGTCCTGTCTGCCGCGGTCTCTACTTGTTCTTGTCTCTACTGCTTGGTTGTAGCGCTTCTTGTCGTTGGTGTATTGACACTGTGACCGCTGCAGAACCTTTCCTAGTGTTCACTGCGGTCTACTGTCTTGTCTCCGCGACCTGCTAT
Organism: Platanthera guangdongensis; assembly: GCA_039583875.1. Lineage (NCBI taxonomy): Eukaryota > Viridiplantae > Streptophyta > Magnoliopsida > Asparagales > Orchidaceae > Platanthera > Platanthera guangdongensis. The sequence continues at coordinate 139,349,223 of CM077152.1, forward strand.
TCGCACGGCTTCTCTCTACCCGTGCGGCTTCTCTCTACCCACACGGCTTCTCTTCCATGGATCTTTCCGGCTCTTCTACTGATGACTAGTTTTAGTCTTCCCTTTTGGGGTAGATTAGTATTCATAATTCTTAGGTTTTATTATAGTTTTATGTATTTATATGCTTGTTATGTTGTTATTTTATTTTAATGTTTTGTTATGTATGATATAAAAATTCATAGTTTTATTTATATGTTTTATGTATTTTCACTTTTATTATTTTATGTTATATGTTTTATGTTTATCTATATAATAAAAATTTGACTAATGTTATTAAGTTTTGTTTTGCTTTATTTGTAGGTTCAAGTTAAATGCTCAGGACCAACTCATCAAACCCATGCAACCCACATGATGCTTGCCGAGCCCCTCCTTCAAAGATGCATGCAGCCCAGCCCCACCATGAAGCCTCCATGTGCAGCCCGAGCCACTTCAAGTGCATCCCCCTTTAATTGTAGCAGCCCGAGCCTTCATTGTAGCAGCCCTGCCACTTCAACCATGTGCAGCCCGAGCCACTTCAAGTGCAGCCCCCTTTAATTGTAGCAGCCCGAGCCTTCATTGTTGCAGCCCGGCCACTTCAACCATGCAGCCGACCAACCCACAAAGTGCAACCCTCTTCAAGATCCGGCCCTCTTCAACTGCATCCCAAGCCTCTTAAAACATTTCTCACCCCATGCATGCATCAAGGCACCTTTGCATGATCATATTTTCCTCCCCATTCAATGTATTGGTCGGCCACTCATTCCCCCTCTCCCTTTCATTTATTTCTCATTCATCCCACCGCCTTCTCTTTTTCCCTCTCTTTTATTTCTTTCTCCCCTCTCTATTTCTTATTCATTCCCCTTGTATTTTCTATTTTTATTTCTTTTAACTACATGTAATGAATCTCATCTTCCCCCTCGCCCCTCATAAATGACATACATGCATCTCCCAAGTACATGCCCCCCTTGTCCCCTCTTCTTCATTTCATTCTAGAACCTTCTCCTTCTCCTATAAAAGGAACCCATGTCTCATGCATTGGAAGGTTGGATTGGAGAGAGAACAAGTGAGATAGCTAGTTCAAGTGCAAGTTTTCTTCTTTCTTTGTTGCTAAGTAGATTTCTTTTTCATTATTGTAATAGTATTCTTATTAGTGCAATCTTGTCATATTTTTATTATTGTGTACTCCATTTCTATTAATCAATGAATATGAATTTTCTTCATTTTATTGTGCACTCGGATCAACACCCTTCTCTCCTCTATCCCCGCAACCCTTGAACAAGCGTTTGCTCCACTCTCGAGCACTCAGAAGCTTTCTCCTCACCTTTCTGTTATCCCCGCAACCATCAACCTCTTCTCCTCATCTCCTTGCCTGTGAGACTAAACACACTCCGTTAGCTGCTGGCGCCCGCGACAACCCTCTACTCTCTCCCCTTATCCGTTTTCGTGCATCAACAGTTCACACGCGGCCTTTAGATCCGGACAGACAGGGAACACCGATAGTTAGCCATGTCAGATCATCGTTCAACCGAGAACCTTGCTCAATCAAGTCCTAGTGATGATCCTCTCTAGGAGGCCTTGGAGGAATCATGTTTTGAATCTGCTCAACAATTTGAAGCAATCAACCAAATTCTTGTTGTAATCGCGCAGCGATTAGACATACAATCTGTAGCAGCTCCAGTTGCTCCAGTTGCTCCAGTCAATCCAACACCAACATTGGAGAATCAACAAGTTAATCCTCCGATTTGCCCACCGTTCTATCCTCCTCCTTACACACCAACCTTTCCGCAAGGGCCTGCAGCCCCTTTGTGGCACCAGAATGATGAGTTTGCAGCTCGTCAAATCTTCTTCCAAGAAGCTGCCCAGGAAAGTCCAGCAAGATTTCTGAACTTTCAGGGAAGTTATCCTTACCCATCAGCTCCTGCCTTTGCTCCTCCTGCAACAGCTTTTCCCTTCTATCCTCCTCCTCCTTTTGCAGTTGCAAATTAAGCTCCCTTTTATCCTTATACTGTAGGAGAATAGGAAGAGTTGTCACCATTTTCAGAGAATGTTCGGCATGAACCAACTCCAGCTAATTTCAGAGAGCCACGGTTGCCAATCTACACTAGAGAGACTGATCCAGTGAAGCATCTTCAAGCCTTTGAATCAGTCGTTGCTCTCAAAACTCTCTCAGATTCTACCAAGTGCAAGATCCTTGTGACAACATTTGATGGACAAGTGAGGGATTGGTTCTATGGCTTGCACCCTCAGTCCATCACTTCCTTTGCTGATCTGCGAAGGGAGTTCATGCTCAGATTCTCTACTTCAACAAAGAGAAATGGCGGACCAGAAGCTCTCTTTGAGATCAGGCAATGTCAGAATAAAACTTGGTCTTAGTTCGTTGATCGATTCCATAAAAAATTCTTGGACATCGAGATTGTTGATCAAGAAATGTATCGTGAAGGGCCGCTCAAGTTTGAAGCTAATATCCGAGCACCAAGAACATATCAAGAGCTGATTTGCCTAGCCAACTCATACATCTGAGGTCAAAAGAGCACCCCAGGCTTCATCTCCAGGCTTATAGTAGAAAACGATCTTGCTTGTCACAAGCAACCTCTGAGATTGCCTCGAAAATATTTCCCAACTCACTCAAGGAAGGGAAGAAGATTTCAGTGTCATCGACACTCCTTCTCATACCATTATCGTGCTCAATATCAACTGCTACTGCTACCAGCTCCATCTTCACAAATGACTTCGGTCCATCAACATCAAAATGATGACTTGTAAGAGTGTGAACTAGACGAAGCCATGAAAGAAGTAAGCCAAGTCATGAAGGATAGGGCTAACTATAAGAGATCTTATCAACCAACTGATGAAAGATCGAAAGACTCAGATCCATACTGTGAATTCCATAAAAAACCAGTCCACCTAACTGAAAACTGGCGAGCACTTTACCAACTAGTGCAAAGGTTGTTGCGGCACGGTAAGATGCGTGATCTGCTCCCCAAAGATGATCACCCTGATCCAACAACCTCAAAGTACAAAGAAGTTGCACACACTCCTTGCTGCTCAAAGGGAGTGAGTCAAATCAATATTCACCCCAACTACAATATTGTTGAGTGCTTCAATACCGATGACGAGGGCAAGCTCAGAAGACTATTATGAGCTGAAGAAGAACAACACTGAATACTCAAAGCTCCTCGCATTCATTACCGATTACTCTTACTGTACTTTACATGTTTCAAACATTTTCTTTCCAAATCACTTCTAAGTGTTCGTTCATGCATTTCAATAAAGTTTACATCAGGGATTCTTTACTGACACATTTCCCTTTTTGTAATGCTTCTTCCTCTATTTTTTCTTTTCCGCAGAGATCACTGAACCACTGAGATATCGCCGAGTCTTGTTGTTCCCTCCGTAGATTGTTCTCCAGCGTAAGGCCGCGATGACCACATACTGTGGGAAGTGTTCGTGAATGTGTAGTGTGTGTTGTTCAATCTACAATGTTGGACTTCAGACTTCAGATCCTAGCCGGTGTCTAACACAAAGTGTGCATCAAGGGAGGTCCCATATGTTAGCTCTGTTGTACTTCGTTAAGGATACGTTACAGTTACGATGATCTTTGCTTGAAAAGCAATGACGATCAAGTGTAGCCTTGTCTCTTCGATCATCTCACAACTGTGATGGCCGAACACTTTATGGTACTCTCAATCCATGCTTTCACGGGACCCACAACTCCGCTGATCTTTCCACAGACAAGCAATGTTATGGGCCACTTGGCGTAACTAGTCTCATTGATCAATGATGTTGTACTCGAAGTAGGAGAGCAGTGCGTCTGCCATTTCCTTCTTAGGATTTCATGCATGTCTCCCTTTTGTGCTCTGTCAAGGGTGTATAGCTAGTCCGCTTTAAGTAGGACTATACTCATGATTACCTTTTTTCAGGCAAGCGATGCATAAGGCCCACGGGTGATCTCCTATGGCAGCATCCAGTCTTTCTTGGTCATCTCCGAGTATAGATCATTGATCAAAGAATCTGGCTCTCCTTGATTAACAAGCCATGCTATTGGAGTCTAATTAAGATGATTTCTTCTTATTGATATGGATTTAATATTAAAGATGTCATCTCTAATGTAGCAAGTTCACTATTCTGGTTTGATCTTCATTCAATTTTCATCAGAGTTCATCAGACATTTCCTCTGCTATATGATCATATCCATCTTATCTCGTCAACAGTTAGCATTCGCAAGTCCCGCTTAGGTACATGCAGCTTAGTTCATTATATTATATCTGCTGATCACTCTTCTCTTTGTAGTGATTAGCAGGCACCTGCAAGTCTCATCCAGGTACTTGCATCCTATTTTCATATATCATGTCTACTTCTAACTCCTTTTTGCAGAGATTAGCAGATACCTGCAAGTTCCCTTCAGGTACTTGCAACTTACTTTACTTTCATATCTACCTCTAACTTCTCTTTTGCAGAAACCAGCAAACGCTTGCAAGACCCTTCTAGGTACTTGCAAGTTATTATTCTTCTATGCTTTCCTCTCATTTTTGTTTTGCAGAACTCAGTGGAAGACACGTTTCCTTCATTTTTGCAAAGGCAAAATCAGGTACACACAAGATGTACCTTCCATACATGCCTACCCTAACTTTTCCTTTGCAGGAAGAAGATAGATATTAGCAAACTCTTAAGGAGAGACATCAGGTTCTATCTCCACTTACCTCCTTTTTTCTTTCGGGTAGATCACAATTTCCGTGGGTCTCCTACTTTTTTAAAGTTCCCTTTGGAACTTTAAAAAGTGCGGGGATTATGTTAACCCAGAAATCGGCGATCCTTCCCAAGGTAGTCAGCTCGCTAGTCGCGGCCTGCTCTGAGTTGTCCTTGGAGGTCGCGACGTCAAAGGATGAGCGGACAGGCTTCTCTGTCTGCTCAGTCCGCATGGCTTGGGCAGTCTCAGCGGTCTAACCGCCCAGGTAGCGCAGCGTTCCCTTGTTCGGCAGGGGCCGTGAACTGCTTCCTCAGTCCTCCACTGTAGGCCGCGCACTTTGATTAGCTAACCTCCCCAATCTAATCTCCTTCAGCCCACTCCTGCAGGTCACACATCAAGCAGACCAGACCGCCACATCGTCAAAAGGCCTGCCTTCAGGCTGCCCACCATCAGCAATGCCAAAAACCCTCTAGCTCGCCGAATAGCAAGAATGACGACCTGCCCCCAGGCCACCAGCCCGTAACTCCTGGTACCACATCACCAGCATGCGTGATCTGCTAGGTCGCCAAGCTCAGGCCACCCAGTAGGGGCGGCAAGCCATTCCATTCAACAGGGGCGGACTTCAGCAGAAGGGGCGACCTGCTTAGCCGGTCCGCCAGGTCGCCCATGTCATCTCATCCGCTCGTAAGTTTCGCAGGCTCCATCTCATTCCGCCCAAGAGCCTGGACTTGCTCCAGCTCTCCGCACAACATTCAACACAGTCCGTCCGCCGTAGAGTGGGCGGACTCGTCGTGCAGTCCAACCTTCCAGTTCGCCTACATTGATGAAACCCTACTCTAGCTTTTCAGCAGTAGGTTCCCTGGTCCTATTCCAGCAGCATAGGCGGACTCATTGTGCAATCCCCCACTGAGCTTCTAGCACCCTCTTCTTCCCAACAGCAGGGGAGGACTCCTCCCAATCTGCCAACAGCAGGACCAGCTCCAAAAGAAAGTCCCAGACCGCGCAGCCCGGCGCGGACTCGGCAGACGCCATTCTCTACTCGCACAAGTTACAACTCACTGGGAGTAATGTTACCGAAAGCCGTTACCTCCTCGGGCATATAAATAGCGCCTCATACATCTCATTCAAGAGGGCCCTCACGCTCGAGGACAGTCAATGACAAGCACAAGCCATCAACCCTGACGGACTCCCTTTCTCAGTGTGTGCACTCACTTGAGCAAACCACGCGGCCTGCCCACATGACTCCTCAGTCCGTGCGGTATCCTCTCTGGCACCTCCTTTCCTTAGCCACCAGCTTCCCCCAATGTACCCTTTATTCGCTTTCCATGTAAAGGTGTAACACAAGCTATAATACTCAATATTAATCAAAGGAAAGCACATCGCAAGAGTGGCATTTAAGCCACGGCGGTCGAAGTCTGTTGTTGCTCATGCTAGCGGCACCTCTTTTCTTCTCAGCTCAACTCTCTCGGCATCAACCTGCAAGCACAACCGTCAAAGTAAACGTCTGCTCGACAGCTCCTGATCAACCTCCCCAACTAACTCCGCACTCAAATCAACACCCTTCTCTCCTCTATCCCTGCAACCCTTGAACAAGCGTTTGCTCCACTCTCGAGCACTCAGAAGCTTTCTCCTCGTCTTTCTGTTATCCCCACAACCATCAACCTCTTCACCTCATCACCTTGCCTGTGAGACCGAACACACCCCGTTAGCTGCTGGTGCCCGCGACAACCCTCTACTCTCTCCCCTCATCCATTTTCGTGCATCAACACATGTGACTTCTACATTTAGTATAAGTAAAAAAATAGTTTTATGGCTCTTAAAATAGAATAAATATCTGTTAAAATAGATGTTATGTAACTATGCTAGAATGTAGTTTTTTATATTTAAAAATACATAACATGCATCCAAACATAAATTCTTCCCAGAGAGCAAGTACATAAGTAAGAACAATAAAACTAACAAGTAGCCTAGCATCAGAAATTAACACTATGAGCGTCAACAAACTGACACGAACCCATAGGAAACAAGTCTAATCTGAAATAAAGAAAAAAACTACCTCACTATACTGAGGAGGAAAACAAGCAACTAGCCGCAGTTCTGAAACCACGAACTCGACCAGTCAAACCTACTATTGCTCTTGACCTTAGGCAATCAAAATAAGAACACCTCAATAATAAGTTGCAAGCGGTGGTAAAAGAAAATAAGCAGCAATAACAAACCTCCAAGTAGACAGGAGCCAAGCGAGCAAACTAGTAGCAAAAGTCAGTAATAACCAAGAAAAACAACAAGAAATGAACTAGCTAAGCAGTTGTAAACTGAACAACCTCAATACCGAGTGCCAAAAAGTGGTCATGTATGTATATATATATATACAAGCAGTCGTGCACGGGGGACCCCGTGCGGGCAACATTTGTCGTGGGTGCGACATTTGTCATGGGTGCGGCATTTGTCGTGGGTGCGGCATTTGTCGTGGGTGCGGCATTTGTCGTGGGTGCGACATTTGTCGTGGCTGCGACATTTGTCGTGGGTGCGACATTTGTCGTGGGGGCGACAGTTGTCGTGGGGGCGACATTTGTCGTGGGGACGCAATCTGTCGTGGGGACTATATTTGTCATGGTGGCGAGATTTATCATGGGGGTGACAATTGTCATGGGGACAACAAATGTCGAGGGGATGACGTTTGTCATGGGGGCGACATTTGGCGTGGGGGGCAACATTTGTCGTGGGGGCAACATTGGTCGTGGGCGACGACATTGGTCGGGGGAAGCGACATTGGCCAGGGGATGCGATATTGGGGTCGTGGGGGGCGACTTTGGTCATCGGCGGCTACATTGTGTGTGGGCAGTGGAAAGTAACATGGGATGTAACACTGCGGTGGTGGTCGTAGGGGGCGACATTGGTCCTGAGAGAGAGACATTAGTCATGGACGGCGACATTGGTCGTGTGTGTGACATAAGTCATCGGGGTGACATGGGTCATGGGTGGCGACATCGGTCATGGGCGGTGACATCGGTCGGGGGCGGCGATATCGATCATTGGCGACATCGGTCCTGGTCACCGACATTCGGTGGAGGCTAATATTATTGTTAACATGTACAGAAATCCTTCAGAAAATATCGACGATGGCTTTTGTATATAGATTCTCTATGATGACTTTTGCATGGGGATATATTTTATGTAGTGTTGGAATTCTAATTTGAAAGTAATACTATAATCATAACAGAACTATAGAACAACCATAATCATAATCATAACAACCATAATCATAACAGAACTATAATCATAACTGGCTCGTTCCATGACCACAACCATAATCATAACAGAACTATAGAACAATTTAAAAGATAAACAGATAAAGTGCATAACACTACATCTAAGCAAAATCATTTAGTATCTCTTTTTCCCAGCAACTACTTCGCGGCGGAATTTTCGTCGTAGTTCTTTGGAACCAGATATTTTGACGGCGTGAATAACTCACGAAAAGCAAAAGCCCATTGATCCTCATCGCTTAGATCCCTTGGCACCCTTTTTATGATCTTTCAGAGCCCCTTGTGCTCTGATTTAGGCCTTAAGTGATACGGTAATTGAAAATTACCGTCTTTGTCTTTGTAATATTCACCAATGCTATCAGGCATGCCATCTACAAAAAATATAATTCAATGTGTTATGCTATGTAACTGTAGTGCAGGCCAGAAATCTAGAAATAGAAAATAAGTAAGCTGCTTACACATTTTATCTTTATGGTGTGACATCAAGTAATGCCTGATAAATTTGCCTAATTTAAAACATAAGTTAGAGATAATGGTTATGAAATCTTTAAAGTATATTTAGAAGAATTAATAAAGTACAAACTAATCACGCACATCATTATATAAAGTTTTTTAGCATTAACACAATTTCAGCAAAACAAATTTAGAAACATAATTTGATTGTAGGCGACGACATTGGTCATGAGGATAGAAATTCTGCGGATAAAATATTTGGCACGCAACAATCAAAATAAAAGAGCATATTGATTAATACATTTCACGGAGCAAATTCATACATGTAATTTGGCTTGATGCTTGTAATTTTACCTGAGATAGGTAATAAAACAATAAAACACATAAATATTACAAAAGTTTCAGTAATTCTTACAATCTATGTAATTTGGCCTGATGCATGTAATTTTGTGAATATTTCCTTGAACACAACATTTCTAGTGTATACTCCTTCACGCCCATCCAAAGTACCATTTTTAACCATCACTTTGGGGCTGCTTGTAGAAACTCCTCTTGACAATGTCACATATAGTTGACCATGGCTAAAAACATCATTCGGTAAATATACTCCAACATTTGAAATTGTTTGGCCCTGTGATTTGTTGATGGTCAGAGCATAGCTTAAACGTACTGGGAATTGCTTACGGGTGAGCTCGAATGGCAGCTTAACATCTTCTGCACTCTTCAAGGGAATTCGTGGTAGAAATACTCTGTGTCCTTTAAATTCTCCGCTCAAAATTTCAGCTTCAATAACATTTCTTGAAAATGTTACACATGTAAGCCTAGTTTCGTTGCACAATCCAATTTTTGGATCAATGTTTCTGATCAGCATTATCGGTGAACCTTTCTTGAGATTGAGCTCGTGAGGTGGTAGATTTCCCGGATTTATTGAATTCAAGAATTCTGGAAAATATAAATTATGGGTGTCATCCATAACAGAATCAAAAGAGTAGTATGTTTTGTATTCTCCCGGATATATTTCAAGACATTTTTCATTTATTCTGTTGACATCCTCATTTAAAGGTGTTATTATTGCTCTGCTTTCCATATATCTGACATCAATTGGGGAACCTAGCTCAGGAAATATTGCATCAATCAATATATTTACAGACCGTTCATCTTCCCAAGGTATGACCATTGAGTTTGGAATTTGAATCATATCATTTAGCACAGTTGGCTCATCACCGTTACCCACACGCAGTAGGAACTCTAAGAAATGAGGATCGTCAAAAGCTCGCATGTTCACAGTTAAGCTAAGAATGTGAACATTTGTCCAAAGATATGATTCAACGATGCTCGCGCTAATAATTTGAGATTTGGTTCCGTTTACAACCACCGGTGTTAGCTGACGGAAATCACCACCAAAGATCATAACTTTGCCACCAAAGGGCAGATTGACATCAAGCACATCCCTAAAAGGTCGATCCACAGTCTCAAATGCCTTCTTATGAATCATTGGGGCCTCATCCCAAATAATTGCTCCGGCTTGTTGTATCAAATCATGCAAATCAGACTGCTTATTAAACTTGCATGTTGACATTATTTCAAATCTGATGGGTATTTTGAATTTTGAATGTGTAGTCCTCCCACCTGGGAGCAGGTTTGCTTCGATCCCAGACGAAGCTGTTGCTAATATAACTTTCCTTTCTGAAAGTTGCTAGCAGTGCCCGATAAAGGTATGTTTTTCCCGTGCCACCTGGACCATCTAAGAAAAACATTGCATTTTGTCTTTTTCGTATAGCTGTACCGATTATGTTGAATGCTGACAATTGTTCTGGATTAAATGAGTGAACTGAATTAATGTTATCATCAGATATTGAGAATGATCGTTCATGTTCTATTAGGCTGGATAAATTGTGCAAACCCTCAAAACCTTCACTTATGGACGGCAGACCAAAATCTGTTACTGTTTTTTTATGCTGCTGCAGAATGTCATCTAAATCATGAAGTAACTTATCTTTTATAAAAGTGTTACATGAAGTGCTTGCTGAGCTGTAATATTCAGTCAGACTGTTAAAGTTCTTATCTCACAGGTCTTGTACACAGGTCGGTTCACAGTATAACAAAATTGTTGCGAAAAGTCTTCTCAACAAAATTGGCAATTTAAAACATCTTGCTTCAGCCAGGCAATCTCGAATGTTATTATACTCTTCAAGAAGTCTGTGTCGCTCTGCAGCCTGTTTAAATGTTGTACATTGAATACCAGTCACACACTTTAAATCCTCAAATGATTTTGGACCCTTAACATGATTGAGTAGCAGCCGTAAGTAAAATCTTTCACCTTCCATTGGGTTGACTGCATATATCCTACCAATAACCCTTTGGGTTGATACCCTCGGTATCCATTTGCGCTCAGTAGTTAAATATCTGTAGTACTTTGAAAAATCTTTATATAGGTACTTCTCGAGCTCTTGGTTGTCATTGTACAAACTAAAAAATTCAGTCAGCATCGATCTGGAGTTCCTCTCATTTGCCAGCACATTTGAAATTGTTTGGTCACTATCGAAGTGGACCTGATGTTGATTTGGTAGATGAATTTGTAGTCTCGAAACAGAGGGATACATCCTCGTCATCTCAAACTTAAATATCTTCCACAAAGCCTCTGGCGCACAAACCCAACGACCGTCGACGTATTTGCTCACCTCATCATAATTAGGGGCAGACCGAACTTCAAACGACACGCAGTCATGTCCCTTGTAAACATACTTATACAAATACTTGATACTTTTAATACTACTACATATTTCCACATTAATATGACAATCATACTTTAAGAGTAACCACGGGTTATATGGTACGACCCATCTATTATCCACAACAACTCCACGACCAACTATAATAGTTCTATTGTCAAGCCGACGCCGATATATAGGATATGAGTCATTCCCTTAGACAGTATATTCTGCAAAAGGCTTAGGATATCTTTTATTGCACCCAAAATTTTTCATGCACTGAGCATTTGGTTTGTAGTGACCACATGGGCCATGTATCATATGTTTTAGAACTGCATCATATAAAAGGCGATTCTCCTCTTGATTGGGTATCTCAGCACTGACCAACGAATCGTACTCATCCGGAGTATTTAACTTATCTTGTGCATCAAAAATAACTAACATATGCACGTGGGGTAGACCTCTCTTTTGAAACTCAATGATGTGAACGTGCGCAACCACCTTTCCAAGGATACCTTTATTGAAGATTTCATCTTTCAAATTTTCATACTTTGCTCAAAAAATTCTCGTAAGGAGATCTGGATGATCATGTGGCAATTGTCCTGGATACAGTTCATTTTTTATTTCATTCCAGTTGGGATTGCATGTCATGGTTAAGAATATATCTGGTTTGCCGTAGTGTTGGATGATTGACATTGAATCTTGATATCTCTGATACATATCTCGGGGGCTTCCAATGAAGGAGGACGGAAGGACGGTTTGTCGCCCAATGTTTCCTAAGCAGAAGGAATTTCACGAAAAAAGGTAATGAACATCTATATGTATTAAAGTATAGGAGGAACATCAATAAGCAAGTGAGTGTACCTGCATCATTTTCACCAGCATTTAAGCAATCTTGCAAACCCTGATATAGCTCTACACGAATCTTATTTTGATTCAGGCTAATCCATCTCAATTTCTGAGTCTCAATCTTGATGTAATTATCTACGACATACTGTTGAAGCAATCGTCCACCATGAAGGAGTATTGATGGATTATTCAAATGTATCTATATCAAGCCACAAATTGATCGAGCTTAGTACATTGAAAATCCAATCCATGAAGTTATGAAGTAATAAGTAGAAATTTTGAAACCTGTAGCAAGCATGCATAGAAGTCACAACAACTAACACGCAGCCCCTGATCTGTCTGAAAAGCTAAATCCCAACCAAAAGTACCATGCGGTAGTAGAAGTGGGTATTGAAGTGGATCGTAATGACCCGCGTACTCTTTGATTGTAGTTAGATGTCCTGCTGTAGAATGAATTTTTATGTCCCTATCGGTAGACTCTGCAAAATCTTCTACACCCACCAATATTGCAGCCACCTGAGATGTGGTTGGAAGGATGTATTGTCGGTCGGTAGTCCGTCGTTCACGAATAAGTAATTGACACGATTGTAATTGCTGATGTTGAGCAATTTGTCTAAAAGTCATGACATACGGGTTGTTAGTATCAAGGATATATTTGATCTCATTCAATATTTCTATATCGAGTCCATTACTTTCCTCCAAACGATGTGAGGTTTCATTTTCGGTGTCATAGATGAACATCTGCAGAAATCGTGGTTTGTTTCCCGGAGTAGGAAACAGAGAACCAATCTTATGATATATAGCTCCATGCGCTCTGAATGTGTACAAACCTTGGTTGAATACCGGGAGTGTTTCGTCAAGCGTCACACCCATGGATGTGAAAGAGAATACGTGTTTGTATGCACGAATATTTTGCCTGAAATGACGCCCTTTTGTGGTCTGGTCAGTGTAAAGAGCCATCAATTGGGGGGGTGCAGGAATGGGAGGTAAAACTACTTTGCCAAGTTTGCAGCATAAATTTTTTGATTCTTTGTGAAATAATCGAGCTGCACAGTCTGGGCAAGTGGTCGGTTGTGGGAGCCGAAAGATGCTGACGTTGTCGGATGAATGATAATTTCTTGCTATATTTCGACGGCCTGTCCTCGTGGTGAGTGCTGGTTGATTATCATTAATTTCATTTGGCTCGGTTGGTTGGACCTCCAAGGTTGATTGTAAAGCAAACGATGCACGTGATTGTCTTCTCCTCGAATTCATTGCACTCCGTTATTCCGAACTCAATGTCTGGCGCCAATTACTAACACGAACTCGGGTTGACTCTCGAGCCTGCTCAGGCGTTGTCGTCAAAATCGAAGGCCTCCCTCTTTTACGCTGAACTGGCCCAACCTGAGTTGTCAATGATGATGACTCCCCTGCTTGATGTTGGTCTGCCATCTGTATGTGTTTGCACTATAAGGTGAGCTCAAACTATAAATAATCAATCAATCTCGATTTGTACAATATATTAGGGTTGCAGGATGAATTTTGGTGCTAATGCGATATTCGTTCAAAATTGAAGAACAGAGGTGCCATTGATGGGAACAACATGCGATATTCGTCAAAGTCTAATCCTATCTGATTGGTCATTTCATTTTATTCATGTAACACTCAGTTAGCCCTATGAGTTTAGAATCAAAAAGGGCACCATCGTCCCTCCCTCAATGCTGACACAAAACCTCTTGTCATCCAATCAAATAAACAAAGATAGTCACTACTTCTACACATAGCTTCCACCAATTGATTTATGAAGTTTAGAGAGGATACCAATATCAAAGAATATCTAAATTCTAAACTCAAACTAAAAAAGAATAGAAGCTAACCGGGGAAGAAATAGCTGGAGCACAAAATTCAAGTGTAGAAGTTGCAGGAAGAATAGAATCTAGAGATAATTAAATAGAATTTCTACTATTATGTCCAGCATAGAAATCATGGTTGATAAAACTGAAACCCAAAAAATTTAAAAGCACACAACTCTCAAATCACCGAAAATATGAAATTATGGCATGGACTAAATTCCTATAGTTGTATGTTCACACTATTCACGGAGGATCAACACATGAGCATGATTTTTTGCATTGGGTATTATTTAGCCAAACACATAAGGAGAAATCACGAAGAAACCACTAAAATTAAGGAAATAACCACACCTTAAGAGCATGAAGAAATCAGTGAACAACTGAAATTAACCACACTTTAAGAGCAAAAAAAATTAATAAGCATGAGTGCTTATTTACTGTTGAAAGCAGTGCACGGTCGGATTTAGTATGGCAGAACAATGGTAAAATTTAAGCCAAAATCATGGTTGATCTTATCATCCATCCTATCATCCTATCAAGCCAATGCTAAAACATCACCTGGATGTGCTCTTAACAGGGTAGTAAAGATAGGAAAATATTAGTGTTGAGTGTTAATCAAAGCACAAAAATCCGAAATCAAAGCAAAAAATCTTAAAGCACAAAAAACTGAAAACAAAAAAAATCTAAAAGCACACAACTCTCAAATCACCAAAAATATGCACATTTATTTGAAGTTTCATAAGAGCTGCAAGCTGCAGTTTGAATGTTACAGGTACAATTTCTCTCTACACGCATATGCTACTTCCTAACTTCAAATAAATGCATGCGTTAAGTTGTAATGGAAATGTGAATAGGTGTTGTTGCAAAATTGAAGGAATTAGTTTAATATGCAATTGAAATATGAGTTGTAGTTCTAATTCCCAGAATTGTGTTGAAGTTCTAATTCCCGGAATTAGTATTTCTAACTTCAAATAAATGCGCATATGCTATTTCCTAACTTCATATAAATGCATGCATTTTTGAAATGTGCATAAAAATTGCATGTAAGATGCATCCAATTGTAGTTCGGATAAAAATTACAGCTGCAACTTTGCAACTGCAAACTGCAGTTTGAATGTTGCATGTACAATTTCTCTCTACACGCATATGCTATTTCCTAACTTCAAATAAATGCATGCATTAAGTTGTAATGGAAATGTGAATATGTGCTGGTGCAAAATTGAAGAATTGAAGGAATTAGTTTAATATGCAATTGAATATGAGTTGTAGTTCTAATTCCCAGAATTGCGTTGAAGTTCTAATTCCCGGAATTAGTTTTTCTAACTTCAAATAAATGTGCATATGCTATGTCCTAACTTCAAATAAATGCATGCATTTTTGAAGTTTGAAGTATGCTATTTCCTAACTTCAAATAAATGTGCATATGCTATTATGGTGAGGAGTTTGGACTAAATTCCTGAACAGGAAAAAAAATACAGAGAAAGATGAGTTTCCCATCCAAACAAAGCTAATGATTAACCCAAACCTGCAAAACTGAAGAGTTTCTCATCCAAACTACTTTCTAGAGTATTTTAACTTGCTATAAGAACATAAACACAGCGGGATTCAATTTTTTTGAAGTTTGAAGTATGCTATTTCCTAACTTCGAATAAATGTGCATATGTTATTATGGTGAGGAGTGCATTTTTGAAGTTTGAAGTATGCTATTTCCTAACTTCAAATAAATGTGCATATGGTATTATAAATGTGCATATGCTATTATGGTGAGGAGTTTGGACTAAATTCCTGAACAGGAAAAAAAATACAGAGAAAGATGAGTTTCCCATCCAAACAAAGCTAATGATTATCCCAAACCTGCAAACACAGCGGGATTCAATTTGCAACTTCAATTTGCTAATGATTCTCCTGACTAATTTTACCCTAAACTTTCATGCACTGAAAGGCTTACTAAAATTGATCCCTGCATTCATGATTATTAAGCTCATATATTATTTATAGAACATTTTCAAATAATCCAAATCAAATGGTAAATCCTAGCTCAACAATGCAGGAAGAAGCTCCTCAAGTGCGGGCGACATCAGTCTCAGATGATGAACTTTTATTACATTGCTGTTGCACAAATCCTCCATTAATTTACAATAAAAACTTAAAGCTGCAACGCCAAGGGAAGAAATTTAAAAAAATGAGAACATCTCTTGGATAAATCTGAAAAGCGACATTCATTCATCCATAGAACTACAATGGATTTGAGTATCAGCAGCTAGGATTAGAAAAGATAAAAGCAGAATGATTTTGCCAAATGATTTCGCACCACATAACTTAAATAACTCACATAACTTAAATCTTAAAAGCTGCTGCTAGAAAAAAATCAGTCAGGAGAAAATCAGTCAGGAGAAAGCTTACCGGGTGGAGAAAGCACAAAGCGAGGACAAAGCTTTGTCGGAAGAAGTATAAGCCGTAGGAGCGGTTCCTGAGGCGCGGAGAAGCAAACAGAAAAAAAAATTAGCCAAGAGGGAAGAATGCAGCAAACAATCCTGAAGCGCAGAGAAGCAAACAGAAAAAAAAACGAACAGAAATGATCGCGATTTCTGCGGTTTAGAACAAAAATCAGCAAACAGGGAAGAATGCAGCAGACAATCCTGAAGTGCGGAGAAGCAAACAGAACAGAAAACGAACAAAACGAAGAAAAATGTTTGCGATTTCTGCGGTTTAGAACAAAAATCAGCCAAGAGGAAAGAATACAGCAAACAATCGAGGGAATATGCGACTTACCGAGAGCAAGAGGTGGAGCTCTATTGATGGAGGAGGAGGAGATCTGTTGATGGAGGAGGAGGAGCTCTATTGATCGCGATATGGAGAAGAGTTTAGGCGGGGCTCTGTGTAGAAGAGGTAGGGTTATACCCGCATTTACGGCGGGTGGCAGTCGAGGGATTATAGGACTGCGGGAGGTAAGGGTAGCGTGTAGGTGAGGAGAAAGCCAGCTTTCGGCGTGATTCCTTCATTTCTGCGACGGTAGCGTGCTGGAGGAGAAAGAAGGACATGCATCCTGCGACGGTTGCGTGCTGGAGGAGAGGAGGACGGCCTGCGGGATTAGCTTTTGGCTTATGGGGAGAAGTGAGATCTGAGGCGGAGTTGGGCATGGGGAGATGAGAAAAATAACATATATAAATATAGTAGATACAATATCAAATGACCCAAATACCCTATTATTAATGAGGAGAGTTAGAAAAAATTGAGGGGCAAAATGGGATTAAAATGTTACACCATCTCTTCTTTTGGGTTTGCTTATATAATAAAGATATATATATATATATATATATATATATATATATATATATATATATATATATAGATATATATATATATATATAGATATATTATTGGATATTATTAGTCAAATTCAAATGAGACTGATCAGCGCAACAAGGGCATCAAAACACCGGGCAAGTTTGGGTGTATGATCCAAAAATAAGTGACCCGACAAACAAGACACTGCGTCGAGGGAGTAACCTCAACGCGCATAACCCAACAAACATTATATATATGTTTATATGTATCACATTATAAACTTCTAAGTTATGGAGTCGGTAATAGACTTAAACCAAAATCATGACACGTGATCAACACGATGACACAAATAGCCCAGCAAGACTCACAGGCTTTCATAACGATGATTTCCAAGTCAAACAGTATGCACCAAGACATTCACAATACTTACGATACTCACTACGAAACAAGTGTCTTACTTGGTCGAAGCAACCCGACAATCCAAACAACACAACGAGTAAGCGATACGACATGCAAGCGACATGATGGAAGGCCACAATGCTTTCGACAAACTGAATTTCAATGAAAGATGACAAGGCTTTCGACAATAAAACTCTATCGGAAGACGACAAGGCTTCCGATGGGCTTGACTCCGATAAGATCATGATTTCATGAAACGACACATACCAAGCTACTCGACAAAAAGAGATTAACAAATTATAGAGGGAAATCTTCTAAGGAAATTTTATTAGCAAGTTATCAATTGGTGGTGAGATAAAGGGGAGAAAAGCAAGCCAAACACCACTTGCCTCGATTTTTCCCGGAATCAACCTCTGAATCACTTCAAGTCATAGATTGAACCAAGCAAAGGTGAGGGAAGGCAAAATCTACGAAGATTTGGGCAAAATGGCATTTAGAGCCGAAAACCCTAATGCTAAAAAGTTCATGAAACGAACAAAACTTACGACACATGAGTAGCTCTCGTCGAGAGCTTTCCGGATCTATGCCACGACAAATATTTCGTGCATTGGAGCTCCGACGGCGGTAGCCGGAAGGTTTTCTGAATTGTTTTATCTCTGTCACGCGACCCTCTAGTTCGTTCCTTAAGGGAGGGAGAAGATGAGAATGTATATATGTATTTATATTAATAATAATTGTTGGGGATGAAACCCATTTTATATGTGGGTGTGCACATAGCCACCTCCACCATGATCTCCACTAAAAGTAATGTGATCATGGGTTTGACCGCGCAAGCGATCACCAGGCCCGATCCCCCACGCGCCGATCCCACTACTCATGATGGGGAAACTGCCACGCCTCGCCGACGGCGGGCAGCCGACCTCCTCCCTGGACACCGGCCGCCCTCCCCCGTTCATGCTTCTAAGGGGGGAGGCTACCCGGGACGCCCCCTCCTCGGCCACCGAAACAACCGAGTGCGCAGCCGCCCAGGCCCCTCCCTTGATCGGCTGCTGGTGTGGCCAAGGGGCGGCCGCCCTGGTCGCCCGCTCCTCGGCTGCCCGAATGGATAAGGGGACGGCCGCCCCGGCCGCACCCCTCGCCCGGCCACCCGTGTGGCCGAGAGGGGCGGCCAACCAGGTCGTCCCTCTCCTTGGCTGACGGTGGCCAAAGGGGCGGCCGCCCCCTCGCCTTGGACGCCGATGGCCAAAGGTGCAGCCGGCCGCCCCCTCCCTCGGTCGCTGGCCCGCAGCCAAAGGGAGTGGCCACCTCTCCCCGACCGTCGTCGGCAGCCCTCCCTCGCCGTAAAACTTGGCGGCATGTTCGCCGGCGAACATTGCGGCAAGTTCCCCGCCCGCCCATGGAGGCCCGCTCCCGCCGTCTGATCAAGGGGGAGCGTACTCGGTCGTTCGATCCACGCGTAACCACCCACTAACCACCAGGTTAGTTGGGGAATTTAATTAATATTTCATTATTTATTCATAGCAGTCTCCAAAGAGCAAGATGCACATATCAAAAACTATAGTAAAAATAATTATGAAGGTGGTTACGGTGTGCGGATAGCCGTGTAACCACTGTAACCACCTCCCGGAGCCTATAAAAGGAGCACTAGGCCTCCTCATTTCTCATCTTTCTCTGATCTTTTTGTTTGGAGTCTTCTTCTTCCTCAGGTCGAAGCTCTGCCGATCTCCTCCTACGAGCCACCTTCGGGCCACACCCGAGCCACAAGTAGGTCAAGTCGTAACCACCCGGCGAAGCCGAATCGCCCAAGTTCCTAGCGGCTTTAGCGACGGCAAGACCAAGAGTGCCACCTCCCATACAGAATCAACAAATCGCTATCCAAAGACCACCAGGGCAAAGCGCAATCTGTAACAACCACCGGTGCGACGACCTGTCATCCTTACGTGCAAAGTGCTCTCTCACCCCATAATTGTAACTAGAGGTGTCCTATTACTCTTGAATTCACAAACCAGCTGTAACCCCCAGGAAATAGTGGATTTTGATAGTCACAGATCCCGTCACGTGGTTTTTTACCCAGTTGAGGGGTTTTTCCATGTTAAAACTGCTTGTGTACAATCAATCTACTCTTTTGGCTGTGTGCACGCTCGACTGTCACGAGAGCTTTTCTCCCCTCTTTATTTCTTATTCATTCCCCTTGTATTTTCTATTTTTATTTCTTTTAACTACATGCAATGAATCTCATCTTCCCCCTTGCCCCTCATAAATGCCATACATGCATCTCCCAAGTACATGCCCCCCTTGTCCCCTCTTCTTCATTTCATTCTAGAACCTTCTCCTTATCCTATAAAAGGAACCCATGTCTCATGCATTGGAAGGTTGGATTGGAGAGAGAACAAGTGAGATAGCTAGTTCAAGTGCAAGTTTTCTTCTTTCTTTGTTGCTAAGTAGATTTCTTTTTCATTATTGTAATAGTATTCTTATTAGTGCAATCTTGTCATATTTTTATTATTGTGTACTCCATTTCTATTAATCAATGAATATGAATTTTCTTCATTTTATTGTGTTTTCTTCCTCCACTATGCGTAGCTAATTTCCTTTAATATTAGATCATGAGGATCCATGAAATGAGATGAGGTTTTCCTTTATTTTTTTTGTTTTATTTCTGTCTAAATTATTTTCGATCCTTCTTTGATTTATCTCGCGTCGACTCCGTATTTCCGGTGTACGGTAGTAGGCAATTTGATCTCATTTCATAGTAGTCGAGAGACTCGTTGATTTGAAAGATCACTCAAAGAAGGAAGTAGTTGATCACAACCCTAGAGATATGATGACGTAAATCCTCCGGATTGGAGTCAAATCCAATAGCGCGGGTCACTTTGATAATGCAACTTTAGGTCTTTTTGACTTGTAAAGAGATTTTGGTCAAAACGTCAATAAGTAAGGGGATTTAATGCTCTAACGAGATTATTTCCTATAATCGGATCCGTCACGGTCGAGTTTAATTTGCAAATTTAAATCTATATTTTTATCCTTCTCGTCTCATTTCATGGTGAATCATTGATCGAATGCTAGCTTTTTATCATAAGTTTTCATTTTAATATTGTCCTTTGTTTAATTTTAAATTCTCAAACAACCAACAATCATCTGGTAGGATAATAGTAGAAGCGTGAGTAAGAGTAGTTGACAACCCCGAGTTTAAATATGACCTTGGTACTACAATTCGATAAGTACACTTGCCTTTTCGGGTTGATAGCAATCAACACACCAAGTTTTTGGCACCGTTGTCGGGGAAGCTTTTGCGTCAATATTAAGAAAATGCTTACGCTATTACTTCTGCAAAAAAAAAATATTATTACCTTTCTCTCTATTTTCTTCCTCCAATTTCTATTTCCGTTCTTTTCTTTTTTGTTTCTTTCATTCTTCTTTTTTTTAGTGCATGACTCGCACGAATCCGTCAGTACTTGTTGACTTGGACCCAGAAATCGAACGCTCCTGTCGGAGAAACTTGCGATTCGGGGGTTCCACTTCTCAAACAACGGTTGAGGATTCCTACGGTGATTGTAATTTCAATTCTGAAATAGGAGAATCCAATCCAGGAATGGCACAGCAAAGGACGATGTCCGATTATGCTCGACCTAACCTAAAGGGTACAGAAATAAGTATTCTAAGGGCATAGTCCAACCTCAACGTCGTCTTAATCTGAATATGAAGGAGGTTGTGAAGGGAGAGGTGCTCAAATTATTAGATGTGGGGATAATTTATCCTATTTCCGATAGTAAGTGGGTTAGTCCGGTCCAGGTTGTACCTAAGAAGGGTGGGATCACGGTATTAACAAACGAAAATAACGATTTAATTCTAACTAGGATGGTAACGGGATGGAGGATGTGCATCGACTACCGTAAGCTAAACGATGCCACCCATAAAGATCACTTCCCCCTCCCCTTTATCGATCAGATTTTAGAATGTCTATCCGGGCATAGTTTTTATTTCTTTCTCGATGGTCTCTCGGGGTATTTCCAAATCCCTATCGCATCCGAGGACCAATAGAAGACAACATTCACTTGCCCCTTCGAAACTTTTGCCTATCGTAGGATGCCTTCCGGGTTATGTAACGCACCTGCTACCTTTCAACGGTGTATGATCGCTATTTTTGATAAATATGTAGAAAATATTATGGAAGTATTTATGGACGATTTTTCGGTATTTGTCGATTCTTTTGACTTATGTTTAACAAATTTGGAAAAAGTTTTACAACGCTGCGAAGAAACAAATTTAGTTTTGAATTGGAAAAAGTGCCATTTTATGGTGCGTGAAGGCTTAGTCCTTGGCCATAAGATTTCCGCTAAGGGAATTGAAGTGGACAAGGCAAAAATTGAAGTAATTGAAAAGCTACCGCCGCCTACGAATATCAAAGCGATTAGAAGTTTCCTAGGGCATGCGGGTTTTACCGACGATTCATTAAGGACTTTTCAAAAATTACTAAGCCACTTACCCACCTTCTCGAAAAAGAAACTCCTTTTGTTTTTGATGATTCTTGTCATGCTGCGTTTGAATTAATTAAATCTAAACTTATAAATGCTCCAATTATGATTGCCCCAGTTTGGGATTTACCCTTTGAAATAATGTGTGATGCGAGTAATTCTACGGTAGGTGCGGTTCTAGGACAACGAATTGCTAAGAACTTTCAACTGATCTACTATGAAAGTAAAACTCTAACATCGGCTCAAGAAAACTACACCACAACTGAAAAAGAACTTTTAGCTGTTATTTTTGCATTTGATAAATTTCGACCGTATATTACTCTTTCTAAGATAATCGTTTTTACGGATCATTCCGCTTTGAAGTACCTCCTCTCTAAACCGGATGCCAAGCTGCGTCTTATTCATTGGATCCTCTTACTTCATGAATTCGACTTGGAGATTCGGGATAAGAAAGGAGCGGAAAACCTAGCGGCTGATCATCTTTCTCGTCTTGAAATTCCTGAACTCGATATTTTAAATGAAAATTTTATTAATGACTCTTTTCCGGATGAACGAATTTTTAACGTTTCTTCTTCTACCCCCTGGTTTGCCGATCTGGCCAATTATCTCGTGGCCCGGGTCCTTACAAAAGAGTACTCTTCTCACCAAAAGAAGAAATTCTTTTCTTAGTTGAAGTATTATTTTTGAGAGGACCCCTTTCTATTTTGCATTTGTGCGGACTAGGTGGTTAGAAGATGTGTTTCCTGGAAAGAAGGTCAACAGATTTTAAAGCATGTTCAAGAAGGTCCGACTAGTGGGCATTTTCAAGCAAACCGCACCGCCCACAAAGTGCTTAGTGCTGGTTTTTATTGGCCAAGCATATTTAAAGAGGCACAAATCTTTGTGAGCGGGTGTGATCGGTGCCAGCGGACTGGAAACATTTCTAATAAAAATGAAATGGAACAAAATTATTTTCTTGAATATGAAGTTTTCGATCTATGGGGCATCGACTTTGTAGGCCCATTTCCCTCAAGATTAGGAATTAATAATATCTTAGTCGCCGTAGATTATGTTTCTAGATGGGCGGAGGCCCAAGCTTTATCAAGTAATGATGCTCGTATCATAGTTTCTTTTCTTATGAAATATTTTCTCATTTTGGTTTTCCTCGAGCGATTGTTAATGATAGGTGGAGTCATTTTTGCAATGCTCAACTCGCTAAAGCTTTAACAAAATATGGCATTACACATAAATTATCCACCGCTTATCACCCCCAAACCAACAGTCAGGTCGAGGTAGTCAATTGAGAACTTAAAAGAATTTTGGAAAAAACTGTTTCTACTTCTCGTAAAGATTGGTCTTTAAAGTTAGACGATGCTCTTTGGGCCTATCAGACAGCGTACAAGACCACTATTGGTTGTACTCCTTTCCGATTAGTCTACAAAAAATCTTGTCATCTCCCGGTAGAAGTAGAACACCGTGCATATTGGGCGCTAAAGTTTTTTAATTTTGATCAGCACACGATCGGCGAGCATAGAAAAAACCAACTAAATGAACTTGACGAATGGCGAGCATACGCTTATGAAAATAATAAAATTTATAAAGAACGCACGAAACTTTACCACGATAAGAACTTGCGCCATCCTAAAACGTTTAAACCTGGCATCAAGTTCTTTTCAATTATCGCTTACGTCTTTTTCCCGGCAAGCTTAAATCTAGATGGTCTGGACCGTTTAAGGTCAAGCAAGTCTTTTCTTACGGAACTGTGTTACTCTCGCACCCGGATAAGGGTGACTTGTAAATGGACATAGACTGAAACTTTATCTTTCTAATGATTTTGTGTCTCCTACAAAGGAGGATCTTATTTTGGACTCTTGAATATTTATCTTCATGTGGACTGTTATTTTATTTTGGACTTTTTAATTATTATGAAACTTTTATTATTATTCAGACTCTCTTTTATATTGTTAAATAAAGAACAATTTTGGTAGCCTGCACAAGTATTGTCTGTTTTTATTTTTTATTTTGCTCTTCCTCCCGGTGGCCCAACAATACAAGTTCGTGATTGCCGCTCCAACGTTGCTGATATTCAAGAAGGATCAAGTCAAGCCTGCTGATGATCAAGTGCACTAAAATGCAAGCATGGGGGAGCGACATCATCTTTCGGCCTCACAAACCCGGGGAAGTCCTATTCTTTTTATTTATTTGTTATCTTTATTTTACTACATTTTCTATCCCCACCTCTTCTCCTCTTCTTTCTTTTTTTCTTTTTCATTGAGGACAATACAAAACTTTATCATGGGGGAGGGTCTCTTTATTTATTTCTATCTTTCCTTTTCAAATACGGGAAAAACATTATTAGCAAATATGCTTTGAAAAACAAAACAAAAAAATTTATTAGTATAGTTTACTTAAGCTTTTTTTAGTACTACTTTTTCTTTAACTAATACAAAACCCAAAAAAATTTAAAAAAATCCGAAAAAAATTGCTAAAATCTATTTGAAAATCAAAATCAAAAATTATTTTCTATCTTTATTTTTTATGTTTCTTCTAGTGATGTGTAAGCTCGTGCGGTTTTATAGTTCTATGTAGATTTCCTTGAATTGGTTTTCTAAATTTATCATTTTAACATAGCTTAGTTTTACTAATTTCTTGTTCTTAAATATAGGCATCTGTTTTTTATATTGTAAGTTAGCAATTTGTAGTTTTTTTATTTTTATTCGGTTAGTTGCATACAAATGGTTGCGAGGTAATGTTATCTCTTTTTCATTTGTGGGGTAATATTTTCTTGGTGTCTAGAACTTGTCTCTAGCGACTCTCGAAGCATTTACGCCGTTTTCACGTACTTTAGAAATGAGTTAGGCCACCCTTTGACCCGTTTGAACCTTTCTTGCCCACCAAAAATTTCACCATTGCAAACCAATTTTTGGGCCTTTTTCCATGTTTCTTTGCTTTTAACTCCACCTTTCATTTCATTATTTCACCAAAGCCAAAATGCCTTTCCTATTTCACACTAAACTTTGAGCTTGAAAATTATGTTTGTGAAGGGTTATTATCTTTGAAAATGAAAAGGAAAATTATTAGTTTGCATTTGGAGCTTTCTTTTATGAAAGAAAAAAAAGTTATTATCAAAATGTTATCAAATAAAAAAAAACAAATAAAGAGAGAAAAAGTTTATTTGTGGACAAATTTTGAAAAGAAAAAAAATCATGGCCTTGTTTTGTAGTTTGAATTAGAGAAATGATGTACTTGTCATTTCTCATTTTTATCATTTTTTTTATTTTAAGCTCACCCTTGGTTTAGTGTGATTTAAACGTCAATTTTTATCTTTGATTTCCAATTCCTAAACATTTACCTAAGCCAAGTCTTAACGCCTGATTAAAGTCCTTTTGATCTTTAGACGTGAATTCGCATAGTGGAGAGAGTGTGAACGGACAAGCCTATGGCCACCATCATTGATAGATTTCTTTGGTGGTTATCTTGAGGTGATTTAGGGATAATTGTTATTTAGCAACCTAGTAGTTCGTCAATGTGCCGTTTATTTAGAATTTCTACTCTTGTCTTTCTTATTTTCATTTTTTTGGATGCCTTGTTTTAGGGATTTATAAATGTGTAATTCTTCCTTATGTTCTAATGATATTTTTATATATCCATTTTTCAAGTTTTCTATTGTGCACTTCTTACCCCACTAGTTGATAACATAGAAATTAGGATAGTTTAATTTTTCATGTTTTGGTTTTCTTAATCTATGAAACCTAAATTTGCTTGTTTACTTTTAATTCCTCTTCCTTAATTTTCATTTTCATTTGCTTGAGGGCAAGCAAATACTCTAGCATGGGGGAATTTGATGACTATTTTTAGTCATTCCTTTTGGGGTAGTTTAGTATTCATAATTCTTAGGTTTTATTATAGTTTTATGTATTTATATGCTTGTTATGTTGTTATTTTATTTTAATGTTTTGTTATGTTATGATATAAAAATTCGTAGTTTTATTTATATGTTTTATGTATTTTCACTTTTATTATTTTATGTTCTATGTTTTATGTTTATCTATGTTATAAAAATTTGACTAATGTTATTAAGTTTTGTTTTGCATTATTTGTAGGTTCAAGTTAAATGCTCAAGACCAACTCATCAAACCCTACAACCCACATGATGCTTGTCGAGCCCCTCCTTCAAAGATGCATGCAACCCGACCCCACCATGAAGCCTCCATGTGCAGCCCGAGCCACTTCAAGTGCAGTCCCCTTTAATTGTAGCAGCTCGAGCCTTCTTTGTAGCAGCCCGACCACTTCAACCATGTGCAGCCCGAGCCACTTGAAGTGCAGCCCCCTTTAATTGTAGCAGCCCGAGCCTTCATTGTAGCAGCCCAGCCACTTCAACCATGCAGCCGACCAGCCCACAAAGTGCAGCCCTCTTCAAGATCTGGCCCTCTTCAAGTGCAGCCCAAGCCTCCTCCAAAATTTCTCACCCCATGCATTCATCAAGCCACCTTTGCATGATCATATTTTGCTCCCCATTCAATCTATTGGTCGGCCACTCATTCCCCCTCTCCCTTTCATTTATTTCTCATTCATCCCACCGGACGATTGCTACTGGGACTGAGAGCGGCGGACTTTACTTCCTCGACAACGTTTCTGTACTGTCGGCCTTCTCCTCCTCCTCTACAGTCTCTTACAATGGCATCTCCGCCTTGGGCAACCTCCTCCACAACTTCTTCGTCAACTTCTACCCCACCGCCTTCCACACAGTTCTCCTCTCAACTGCGACGCCTATCAGCTTGGCAAGCATCACCGTTCCTCCTTCCCGCCGAAGCACGCTCAAGGCTCTACCCGTCCGTTTGATCTCATTCACTCTGACATCTGGGGTCCTGCTCCTACCCTCACCATTGGTCGGGGTAGTTCTTATTTTGTTACTTTCATTGATGACTTCTCTCGATGTACTTGGGTGTATCTCTTACGAGAACGCTTTGAACTATTCGATGTATGTACATCTTTTTATCATTTAATTAAAAATCAGTTTGGTGTTTTAATTAAAATCTTACGCTCTGATAATGCTAAGGAGTATATTAGTCAAGCTTTTTCATCTTTCTGTATGCAACATGGGATTGTTCATCAAAGAAGTTGTGTCTATTCCTGACAACAAAATGGAGTTACGGAACACAAAAACCATCACCTCCTTGATGTCGCTCACACTCTGTTAATGCAACTGCATGTCCCTCGCTCCTACTGGGGCTATGGGATTCTCATTTCTTGCTATCTCATCAAACGTATTCTCTCCACAGTTCCCCATGGTCAAACCCCATTCTCTATTCTCTATCTGGGCAAGGACCCTTTTCCTCTACTTCTACGTATCTTTGGGTGCACAGCCTTTGTGCATGCTCCCTCCGCCACTCGCGATAAAATCTCCCCTCGCTCCACCAAATGTGTCTTTCTAGGATACTCTACCACTCAGAAAGGCTATTGTTGTTTTGACCCCATTCTTTGCAAGCAGTTCGTCTTCGCGTACATTACCTTCTTCAAGAACGCTCCATATTTCTCTTATGACTCGTCTCCTCTCCCTGTGGATTCCGATTCTCCTCCTGTTCCCTCCAGCCCATCGACACCTAACAAGGTATTTCATCCTCCAACATCTCCATCGTCTCCTACTCTCTCTCCACCTCTGCTATCTCCCTCCTTTTCGTCGTCGTCGCTGTCTACTCCCGGGTCAGTGTTGGATCCCTAGTTTTATTTGGGCTAGGTTCACTAAGTTAGGATCTTGTGACCCATCTTTTATAGCCAGGGTCATATTTGTGTCCTAGAGTATAGGCCAAGTCCTTAGTTTCAACATCACATGGACCAGCCATCATCAGACTGCCAGAGATTCAAGACTTAGAGATTTTCCAAAGACTCAGTAAAATGAGTTCGACGTTCGTCGAACTTAGGTCGACGATTGTCGTGCTCAGCTCGACGATCTCAGAGAAAATTCTCTAAGCTGAGCTCGACAAACGTGATTCTCAAGTCGACGATCTTTGGACTCTACCTTCAGCATTCCAAGTCCAGGCTTTGTTCTCTAGGCTCAGGTCGACGAACTTAGTTCTCTGCTCGACGAATTCTGGGTTCTCTACTTCAACTTATTTCTCCAGAAGTTTCTTAATTTTCTAAGTCCAGAATCATCTTCAGTCGACGAATTCAAGATTCTCAGCTCGACGAACTTTGACCACTTTGGCTAAAGTTATCTAGCAGCAGTTAGTGGTCCTCAGCTCGACGAAATAGATTCTCAGGTCGACTATTTCTAGGTACTTCAACACTTCACACCAGAAGTTTATGTCGACACCAGAAGCAAGAGTTATGTCGACACCAAAAGTAATTGTGTCGACACTAGAAGCAAGAGTTGTGTCGGCACCAATAGCAATTGTGTCCACACTGGAAGCAAGAGATGTGTCGAAACCAACAGTAATTGTGTCGACACATAGGACTTATGTCAACACACTCCAGATTTCTGTCAACACAACAGCCATGTCGAGACAAGAAGTAATTATATTGACACCCAGGACTTGTGTCGACACATTCCCCATAAGTTCTGTCAACAAGTTATCAACTCGACGAAATCAGCTATCAGCTCGACGAACTCTACACACAGAATATGCAAACTTTCTAGAGAATGCAGTTCTACTCTTAGCTCGACGATCTTGGAACTCAGCTCGACGAACATAAGTTATCCGGTCGATGAACACAGCTTCTCAGCTCGATGAACTGTGGACTCAGCTCGACGATTTCTGTTATCTGTTTGACGAATCCAGACTTAATCATTTCCAGTCTTCAGTCCCTTTCCTAAAGCAATAATTCCTAAGTAATTAATGCTTTAATATTCTCTGAATATAACTGTTTGACAAAGCATTAATTATGGTCTTCTCCAGGATTATTGCTTGCCGTTTTTTCATGGGACAGTTGGGGAAATAAATCAATGTTGTTTATTATCAAGGCCGTCAGCATTAATTGCAGAGGAATTCAAATCTCAAAAGACAATTTTTACAGGAAATATAAAAGAGATTTCTCTCTTTTCCTAGATATAATAGAGCAGAATACACACAGAGCAGAATACACACAGAGCAGAATACATACAGAGCAGAATAGAACATAGACACCCAGACAAAAAATCACAATCAGTCTGCAACAAGAAACTCTCTGCTCTCTCTCTCTCAGAACTCTGATTCAGCAACTCAAGAAGCCCTAGACCAGAAGAACATCTGCTACCTGAAGAAGAAGAACAATCAATCAAAATCAAGAGTCTTCATTCTTCAACTCTCTAGGACACTTCAAAGGACAACAACTATTCCATCTGTCAAGAAGTTCCTGAAGATCTTTCTGGTCTAGACTTAAAGATTGAAGACCTATCACCCTGAAGTAAAACTCCAAATTCCCCTGAACCATTCTACATCATAGGGGGAGCAATTTGCTAAAATCATATCCACAAGTCTTCTCAGTTGTATATTGATAATACGGTTTGCAGTCAATTTTATTAGGATATTTTCGGGGTTTTAAAGCAAATCATGTCTTGTAAAGTACTTATTTTGATTCCCCTTTGTATATATTTTTGTCGCTAATGCATTTTTTCTGCTTTTTGCAGGTTTTCACGGCTTTCAGCTGAATTTTGCTGTGACACGCCCTAAGGTCACGCCCTACCAGGGCGTGTACCTAGGGCATGTAACCCAGAGGAATGAAGCAATTGGTCCGAAACTGCATTCCGTGGAAACTTAGTGTACACGCCCTCGGTCACACCCGTGTCACATCCGACACGGGCGTGTTCCAGAGGCGTGTCCCCAGGTTCCGAGGAATCTCCGCAGCGCGCTCGTTTTTCCCGCTCCACCGTCGCACCGAAAGTGTCACGCCCCAGGGTCACGCCTGACCCGGGCGTGACATATGGGCGTGTACTTCAGCAATTCCGCCCGTCACCTCCAGCATTCAATTTCAGCTCAACAAAGTCACGCCGCAAAGAACATGCCCCAGGTATACGCCCCACCAGGGCATGTCTTGTGGGCGTGTACCTCAACTACTTCGTCAGAATTA
Organism: Platanthera guangdongensis; assembly: GCA_039583875.1. Classification (NCBI taxonomy): domain Eukaryota; kingdom Viridiplantae; phylum Streptophyta; class Magnoliopsida; order Asparagales; family Orchidaceae; genus Platanthera; species Platanthera guangdongensis. Next base: position 139,379,232 of record CM077152.1, read on the forward strand.
AATTCCAGCCCGAAAAAGTCGCGCCGAATGTGTCACGCCCCAGGGTCACGCCCGACCAGGGCGTGGCAGGGGGCGTGACCCGACCCGAAAAATTCTATAAATAGAGCCCAACTCTAAGGGTTCAGGGACACTTTTTGGATTGAGAGGGGAGGTTCTGTCCTTTGTATTTTTGAACTTTTTTAAGCATGTCTTTCCATTTTTAGTCCTTAGCTCTAGCTTTATGCATTCCCTGTATTAGTTCCTAGCTTCGTTCTGTAGTATAATGTTAATGATAGTGTAGTTTACCTTTCCATGCACTTGTAATCTCTGGTTTTCAAGCTGTAAGATCCATGTTTCCATTAATAAAAAGTGTTGTTTTCTTTTTCGTTTCTGCTCTGTTTTCATTATTCTTCTTCTACTCATCCCCCCTCTTCCACCTCACCATGATTAACTAATCCTCCATGTACTCGATCTTGATGATCCGAGGTTCGAGTGATTAGGTTATGATGCTTTGAATCTTACCTTTTCTTTTTAGGGTTTAGCTTTGAATTACTCTTGATTTATCACGGGTTGGAGGTATATCATCGATATATACTCTCCACCTTTGCTTTCATTTTGGGCTAGCCGAGAGGCCGAAAGTTTGAAATGAGCACTCAAGAGTAAAGGGAGTTGTTCGCACCCCTCGAGAGAGGCAGACGTTCAAATCTCCCGGATTGGAGTAAAATCCAATAGCGCGGTTCACCGCGTAAAGCGAGTTTTAGGCCTCCGATTTAGGCGAGAGTCGGTCGGACCTTCCTAAACTCAGTTAGGCACGGCCTTCGAGAGAAGCGTGTCAATATTCATGGAACCTCCACGGTCAAGGACCTTTACCCTAATTAGCTTAGGTTTATTTATCGTATTTTTCTAACCACTCTTGCCGAGGCGATTTCTGATCGAGTGCATTTTCCCCTCATCGTAATTAAGCTTAAGTTAATCGCTCTTTTAGCTCTCTTTATCTTTTCATGCAAGTAGCTCTCTTTCATTGCAAGTAGTTCTCTTCATTTAGTACGTTTAGCTTTCTTCTAAAAAAACTAATTTTTCCGTCGATAAAATAATAGATTTCGTGTGAGTAAGCTTACTCAACTGTTCCCGGATTTTAATACGACACTTGTGTCCCCTAGCTGCATTTCGATAGGTATACTTGCCTTGTTGAATTGTTAGTTTGGTTATTTTCTCCTTGCAGATATCTAAGAGACAATCAAGTTTTTTGCACCGTTGCCGGGGAGGCAACGCTCGTTGATAAATTGAAAACACGAATATATTAATTTTATCACTTCTCTTTCTCACCCTCCTTCTTAAAATTTTTCCGCCTACTCACTTGAGTTAAATGGCTGGATTGTGTTCAAGCAAGTGTGTGTATTTTTAATTTTTCCGCCTACTCACTTGAGTTAATTGGCTGGATTTTATTCAAGCAAGTGTGCGTCTTTTATTTTTCCGCCTACTCACTTGTGTTAATTGGCAGGCTTTATTTCAGTAGAGTGTGTTTACTTTGTGTAGAGTGGGTGTGTTTTAATTTTCTGTCGAGTGCGTGAGTGTAGCTTTTATTTTCCGCCTACTCGCTCGGAGTTAAATGGCTGGATTTTAATTACCGCCTACTTAATAGAAACCCACATCACAAATTTTTCTACACCACCTAACTCTCTCGAAAAGGGCAAAGTGGCTCTAAATGCCACTATCTTGTCTAGTACCTTGCGAACCCTTCACCGGGTTGCCCTTGGGAAGTTCGGGAGTTAAAACATAAAAAATCTATTTCAAAAAAAAAAAAAAAATTTGAACTTCATTAGCTCTTTTATTTTCTAGTCTTTTTTCTCCTCTCTTCTTCTAGTGTATGACCCGCGGAAGTCCGTCGGTTACTTTGGACCTGGACCACGAAATTGAGCGTACTCTTCGGAGAAGATTGCGATTTCAAGGCCCTACTACCCAACTGCCGGTTGAGGATTTCGAGTCATTTTCTACCTTAAGAATGGCAGAACCCAACGTGGAGGAAGTTGTGCAAAGGCCTATGTCCTATTATGCACGACTGAATCTCGTGGGTACAGAATCTAGTATAGTCCGCCCTGCAATAAATAATAATAATTTCGAACTGAAGCCTAGCATAATTCAAATGGTGCAGCAGTATGTGCAATTTGACGGGCTTCAAGATGAAGACCCGAACGCACACATAGCCAGCTTTCTTGAGATTTGTTACACCTTCAAGATAAATGGTATCACAAATGATGCTATTAGGCTAAGATTATTTCCTTTCTCTCTTAGAATTAAGGCTAAGCAGTGGCTGAACACCCTTCCTAAAAATAGCATAACTACTTGGACGCAATTAACTGAAACATTTTTGGCCAAGTATTTTCCGCCTGCTAAAACTGCTAAACTTAGGAATGACATTTCTGCCTTTGGACAAATAGACTCAGAGACCCTTTACGAAACCTGGCAAAGATTTAAAGAATTATTAAGACGATGCCCACATCACGCTCTGCCTGTATGGTTGCAGGTGCAGACGTTCTATAATGGGCTAAATCAAAGCACGAAGCAAATGATAGACGCAGCTTCTGGCGGTACTTTAAACCATAAGACCCCGGAAGCAGCTCTTGAGCTGTTTGAGGACATGGCCATGAACACTTACCAGTGGAATGTGCCTAGGACCCGCCCAAACAAACCTGCAGGTCTCTTTGAAGTGGACAATGTCTCCCAACTCGCACTGCAAGTTGAAATATTAAGCAAAAAAATTACGGAGATGACTGCTGCCTCCGCCCCTTAGGTATGGGAATCTGCAACTCCTCCCGCTGAACATTTGGATTATGTAAATAATATGCCTAGAACTGCTTTTAATAATTTTTCTGATACAAATTATCATCCTCCTGGTTTTAATTTTCCGAATAGTTATAATCCTGCGTTAAGAAATCATCCGAATTTTTCGTGGAGCAATCCATCGAATGCTGTGCACACGCCACCGCAAAGTGATTTTTCTACACCACCACCACCTCCTCAAAGTTTTCCAAAACCTCCAAATTTGGAGGAAATGTTTTCAAAATACATGAATGCTAATGACGCTACGATTAGAACCTTAACCGGAAGTGTTAAAAATTTAGAAAATCAGGTAGGACAGCTCGCTAAAATGATTTCTGAGCGACTCGTAGGGTCTCTTCCTTCCAATACCGAGCCCAACCCGAGAGAGCAAGCGAAATCTATAACTCTTCGGAGTGGGAAGAAAGTTCCCGGTATGATAAGTGAAGAGCCCGAGGCAATCTCCGCTTCCGCTTTAAAAAAATCAAAGCTCCGTTCCCGTTTTAAAAATTCCACCCTCTGCCGAAGAAATTATCACTCCTATTTTAGAAAAACAACTCACTCCACCACCCACCTTTAAAAATAATCCATCCCCGCCATACCCTTCCGAACTTAATAAACAACGACAGGATGATCAATACACCAGTTTTTTAGAAATGTTTAAACAAATCCACATAAATCTGCCTTTCCACGAAGCCATATCCCAGATGCCTAAGTACGCAAAATACCTTAAGGACCTCCTAACCAACAAGAAGAAGTTAGAGAGCCTTTCTCATGTCACGTTAAATGCCGAGTGCTCGGCGGTTTTGACAAACGGATTACCGAAGAAAATCAGTGACCCTTGTAGTTTCTCTATCCCGTGTGTCTTTGGTGATCTCTTTGTCAAACACGCTTTAGCCGACTTAGGTGCGAGTATTAATCTTATGCCCCTCTCGTTGTTTAAAAAGTTAGGAATTGGTAGTCTCAACCCCACACGCATGAGTATCCAGCTCGCCGATAGATCAGTCAAATACCCGTTAGGAATAGTGGAGGACGTCCTAGTCAAAGTTGACAAGTTCATCTTCCCGTTGGACTTTGTCATTTTGGACATTGAAGAAGACGTCGAGGTTCCCCTGATCCTTGGCCGACCCTTCCTTGCCACCTCCCGAGCTATCATTGACGTAAGCAATGGTAAGCTCTTCCTTCGAGTGGGTGACGATGAGGTAACTTTCTCTATCACCCCCTTGATGAAGAACACACTAGTTAATGAAGACTCCTATTTTTTCATGGATACCGTAAGTGAAGAATCCTTCTCTCACACCTCTAATTTTGAAGAAGAATTTTCCAATTTTTGTTCCTCTCCTACTCCTCCAACTGAATCTCTACACCTAAGTGAAGAATCCTCCACTCGCCTTTCTGATTTTGAAAAAGAATTTTTTGATTTCTGTTCCTCTTCTACTTTTCCAACTGAATCGCTGCACGAAGCCGCCATGGCCGCTAGCAACACCCCTTTTAATTTTACATATAAAAAAGTGTACGAGGACATATTTTTTGAAAAAGAACAAATTTCCAAAACCTCGTATGATGACCCCCCTACCTTGGAACTGAAAGAACTACCAGAGCACCTTCGATACGCTTTCTTAGAAAAGAACTCCAAGATGCCTGTCATAATTTCGGCCTACCTCACGGATGCACAAAAGGATAAACTTCTTTCAATTTTACAAAAGCATCGCCAAGCTATTGCTTGGCAGAAATCTGATATCAAGGGCATAAGCCCATCCTTCTGCACTCATAAAATCTTAATGGAAAATAATTCACGTAACTCTATACAACCTCAACGCCGTATAAACCCAAACATGAAAGACGTAGTTAAGGGCGAGGTTATGAAATTGTTAGACGCAGGAATTATCTACCCTATATCCGACAGTAAGTGGGTTAGCCCAGTACAGGTAGTACCAAAGAAGGGAGGGATAACGGTCGTAAGTAATGAAAATAATGAATTAATCCCGACTCGGACGGTGACCGGATGGCGAATGTGTATAGATTACCGTAAGTTGAATGACGCCACCCGCAAGGATCACTTTCCCTTGCCGTTCATTGATCAGATTTTAGAACGACTTTCCGGACATAGCTTTTATTGTTTTCTCGATGGCCTCTCGAGGTATCTTCAAATCCCCATCTCCGCCAAGGACCAGGAGAAAACTACGTTTACTTGTCCCTTCGGCACCTTCGCCTACCGAAGAATGTCGTTTGGATTGTGCAATGCGCCGGCTACATTCCAACGATGTATGCTCGCCATCTTTGACAAGTACGTAGAAAGCATTATGGAAGTTTTCATGGATGATTTCTCCGTGTTCGGGAATTCCTTCGATTGTTGCTTAGAGAACCTTGAAAAAGTCTTAGAGTGATGCGAAGAAACTAACCTCGCCTTAAATTGGGAAAAATGTCATTTTATGGTAAGGGAAGGGTTAGTTTTGGTACATAAAATTTCTTAAAGGGGTATTGAAGTAGACATTGCGAAAATAGAAGTTATCAAGAAGCTGTCGCCACCTACGAACATAAAAGCTATAAGAAGTTTCCTGGGTCATGCGGGTTTCTACCGCCACTTCATAAAGGACTTTTCCAAAATCACCAAGCCCCTTACCCATCTCTTAGAAAAAGACGCCCCATTCATCTTTGATGACCTCTGCCTAGCTGCCTTCAATTTAATAAAAGAAAAATTAGTTAATGCCCCAATTATGATAGCTCCGGTGTGGGATCTTTCATTTGAGATAATGTGTGATGCGAGTAGTTATGCGGTGGGAGCCGTACTAGGTCAACGTATTTCCAAAAACTTCCACCACATTTATTACGCTAGTAAAACACTCACATCTGCACAGGAAAATTACACCACAACCGAGAAGGAGCTCTTAGCTGTAGTATTCGCTTTTGACAAATTTCGCCCTTATATTACTCTTTCGAAAATTATTGTTTTTACGGACCACTCGGCCCTCAAATATCTTCTCTCTAAAATGGATGCCAAGCCTCGCTTGATTCACTGGGTCTTACTCCTCCTGGAGTTTGACTTAGAGATCCGTGATAAGCGAGGTGCCGAGAACTTGGCTGCCGACCACCTTTCGCGCCTAGACAACCCGTTTATAGAACAATTAGACGAAAATTCTTTTCATTACTGTTTCCCTGATGAGAAGTTGTTCATAATTAACACATCTACTTCTCCTTGGTTTGCCCGCATCTCCAACTATCTAGTGGCCCGTGTGCTCCCAAAAGAGTTTTCATCTCAGCAAAAGAAGAAATTCTTTTCTGAGCTGAAAAACTATTTTTGGGAGGACCCGCATCTTTTCAGAATTTGTGCCGACCAAGTGATCAGGAGGTGTGTTTCTTTTGATGAAGGATTAGATATTATTAAACATTTGCATGAAGGACCGACAGGTGGGCACTATCAAGCTGCTCGGACCGCTCACAAAGTGTTAAGCGCGGGTTTTTACTGGCCCACCCTGTTTAAAGACGCGCATGCCTTTGTGAGTAGGTGTGATAGTTGCCAACGGTCGGGGAATATTTCGAATAAACATGAAATGCCACAAAATTATTTCCTAGAGTGCGAAGTTTTGACCTCTGGGGGATTGATTTTGTCGGCCCTTTTCCTTCTAGCTTCGGGAATAAGTACATTTTAGTTGCCGTTGATTATGTTTCGCGTTGGGCCGAAGCCCAAGCTCTTCCTACGAATGACGCCCGAGTCGTAGTTAATTTCCTAAAAAAATTATTTTCTCGATTCGGCACGCCGCGCGCTATCGTTAGTGATAGGGGTTCCCATTTTTGTAACGCGCAATTTTCAAAAATCCTAACTAAATATGGCGTTACTCATAAGCTTTCCACTGCCTACCACCCCCAAACTAACGGACAAGTCGAAGTAGTCAATAGAGAAATAAAAAGAATTTTAGAAAAGACTGTTTCAACATCTAGAAAAGACTGGTCAGCCAAATTAGACGATGCTCTATGGGCCTACCGAACAGCGTACAAATCCGCCCTCAGATGTACGCCATATCGGTTGGTTTATGGAAAATCGTGTCATTTACCCGTAGAGTTAGAACACCGCGCCTTTTGGGCCTTACGATTTTTAAACTTCGATCCCCACTCTGTCGGCGATTTTAGAAAATTTCAACTTAACGAACTCGACGAGTGGCACTCTTATGCATATGAAAATAACAGACTTTATAAAGAGCGGACGAAGCGTTTACACGATCGACATCTTAGGCACCCAAAAATCTTTAAGCCGGGCGACCAAGTGCTTCTTTATAATTCTCGTTTACGTTTATTCCCGGGTAAATTAAAATCACGTTGGTAGGGGCCTTTTACTGTTTTAGAAGTCTTTCCTTATGGTACTATTTTAATTTCCCACCCTGATAAGGGTACTTTCAAAGTGAATGGTCAGCGTCTTAAACTATATTTCTGTGATGATGTTAGTCTCAACCCTGTTAACTCTATCTTTCCGGTCCTGACATTTGATTAATCTGAACTTTATTTTTCTCATCAACTTTGAACTTTATTCGAACTTTATTTTTAAACAATATTTGGGACAATCTTATTTTGATGCGTCGAGCTCAAACGACGCTTTAAACAAAGGGCGCTCTTGGGAGGCAACCCAAGTTATCTTTTTCTGTTTTCTTTATTTTACAATTTTTGCCCCGAATGGCTCCGGCAAGCTGAAACTTCTGCGATCGCCTGCTCCAACGGTTCTGATTCCCTAACAAAGTCCACCGGACGACGTTTCATGGAGATCCACTGCACAGGCATGGAGGAGCGGCATCACTCAGCTTTCCCTGCAACATAAAACCGGGGAAGTACCTGTTTTTCAATTCTGTCTTTCATTTCTATACTTTACTTTTCTCTCATTCTCCGACCTCCTTCTCCATTGAGGACAATGTAGATTTTAAGCTTGGGGGATGAGTTCCACCTTTTTGCTTTTTGTAAATATCCAAAAAAATCCAAAAAGTTCAATATATATATATATATATATATATATATATATATATATATATATATATATATATATATATATATATATATATATATATAGCTGCATTTTGGTATTTCAATAAGTACCCCATGTTTATGTTTTGTTTTTCTCAAACTTATTTATAAACAACGTAGTTAATTATAATTTTTCTAATCATTGTTTTAATCATATCTCACAAGTAAAATGTTGGTCATGCTGTGTTTCTAATTCACGGTAGCATGTTAAGGTAAAACATTTCTCTAAACCGTGCATTTCTATTATGCTTTTCCGTTCTTTATTTTCTTTACTTTCTCTAAAAATTTATCATCCACTATTTTCCTTTTCGTCTTTAGATAATTTTTGTAAGAACAAATTTTGAATAACGTAGTAGATATGAACGATCCAAGTCACATATTATTTTTATTTTCAAGATAATTTCATCAATCTTCTTTTATTATCTCGAACTTGCTTTTTGAAATTTATCGACTCTATGTTTTAAATAAATTTAAAAAAAAACGTGAAAATGATTTAGGCCATTTTTGTTTACGTTTGAGCTTTCCTGCCAACCTAAAATCTTTTACCACTAGTTAGCCGCTTTTGAGCCTTTTTTCCAAATTCATTTGATAACTCCACACAGCATTTCATTTTCACCAAACCCCAAATTCCTACCTATCTAATCACGCTAAATTTTTTGATAGGAAATTTTGTGTTATATTTGGAGAAATTGTTGAAAAAAGTGTACTCAAAAGCAATGTATTGAAAAAAAAGAGAAAAAATGAATGAAAATAATAATAATAATAATAAAAGAGATAAATAATCATAAAGAAAAAAAAATAAATTTATTTATACATATTTTGTTTAAAATAAATTTTTTTTTTTGAAACTCGTTGTTTTGGTTTAGTGTGATATTTAAGCCTCCATGTTTATATTTGAATTCCACTCCTATTCATATTCCTAAACCAAACGTTTCGGTCCTATTAAGTCCTTTTGATTCACGCTCTTTTTTAATTTTATTTAACAACTAAGAAAAGAAGAAAAGTAAATCAGTTTTAGTTTTGGATTTAAACTTAGATTTTTGTTATTTAATTGCTATAATTATAATGCGTTGCTTGGATCTAGTAATAACTCAATAGGTTCTTTTCATTTTCATTGTCTTGCTCAAATCTATTTAAAGAATTTCGTCAAAATTCTGGATGATTTATTTTTATTAAGTAAAGTTTATAAAAGTTAAACCATACCAAAATAATTGTTTTAGATATACGTTTTACATTCTCCCTACCTAGAATTTCGCATAGTACTTGTGTAAGTATGATTAAAACTTTTTGAATTAGTCACTTTTTATGATTAGCTAGTCTTTATATCTTTGCTTGGGGACAAGCAAAACTTAAGCTTGGGGTAATTTGATAATACGGTTTGCAGTCAATTTTATTAGGATATTTTCGGGGTTTTAAAGCAAATCATGTCTTGTAAAGTACTTATTTTGATTCCCCTTTGTATATATTTTTGTCGCTAATGCATTTTTTCTGCTTTTTGCAGGTTTTCACGGCTTTCAGCCGAATTTTGCTGTGACATGCCCCAAGGTCACGCCCTACCAGGGCGTGTACCTAGGGCGTGTAACCCAGAGGAATGAAGCAATTGGTCTGAAACTGCATTCCGTGGAAACTTAGTGTACACGCCCTCGGTCACGCCCATGTCACATCCGACACGGGCGTGTTCCAGAGGCGTGTCCCCAGGTTCCGAGGAATCGCCGCAGCGCGCTCGTTTTTCCCGCTCCACCGTCACACCGAAAGTGTCACGCCCCAGGGTCACGCCTGACCCGGGCGTGACATATCGTGTACTTCAGCAATTCCTCCCGTCACCTCCAGCATTCAATTTCAGCTCAACAAAGTCACGCCGCAAAGAACACTCCCCAGGTACACGCCCCACCAGGGCGTGACTTATGGGCGTGTACCTCAACTACTTCGTCAGAATTAAATTCCAGCCCAAAAAAGTCGCGCCGAATGTGTCACGCCCCAGGGTCACACCCGACCAGGCCGTGATAGGGGGGCGTGACCCGACCCGAAAAATTCTATAAATAGAGCCCAACTCTAAGGGTTCAGGGACACTTTTTGGATTGAGAGGGGAGGTTTTGTCCATTGTATTTTTGAACTTTTTTAAGCATGTCTTTCCATTTTTAGTTCTTAGCTCTAGCTTTATGCTTTCCCTGTATTAGTTCCTAGCTTCGTTCTATAGTATAATGTTAATGATAGTGTAGTTTACCTTTCCATGCACTTGTAATCTCTGGTTTTTAAGCTGTAAGATCCCTGTTTCCATTAATAAAAAGTGTTGTTTTCTTTTTCGTTTCTGCTCTATTTTCATTATTCTTCTTCTATTCATCCCCACTCTTCCACCTCACCATGATTAACTAATCCTCCATGTACTCGATCTTGATGATCCGAGGTTCGAGTGATTAGGTTATGATGCTTTGAATCTTACCTTTTCTTTTTAGGGTTTAGCTTTGAATTACTCTTGATTTATCATGGGTTGGAGGTATATTATCGATATATACTCTCCACCTTTGCTTTCATTCTGGGCTAGCCGAGAGGCCGAAAGTTTGAAATGAGCACTCAAGAGTAAAGGGAGTTGTTCTCACCCCTCGAGAGAGGCAGACGTTCAAATCTCCCGGATTGGAGTAAAATCCAAAAGCGGGGTTCACCGCGTAAAGCGAGTTTTAGGCCTCCGATTTAGGCGAGAGTCGGTCGGACCTTCCTAAACTCAGTTAGGCACGGCCTTCGAGAGAAGCGTGTCAATATTCATGGAACCTCCACGGTCAAGGACCTTTACCCTAATTAGCTTAGGTTTATTTATCGTATTTTTCTAACCACTCTTGCCGAGGTGATTTCTGATCGAGTGTATTTTCCCCTCATCGTTATTAAGCTTAAGTTAATCGCTCTTTTAGCTCTCTTTATCTTTTCATGCAAGTAGCTCTCTTTCATTGCAAGTAGTTCTCTTCCTTTAGTACGTTTAGCTTTCTTCTAAAAAAACCTAATTTTCCCGTCGATAAAATAATAGATTTCATGTGAGTAAGCTTACTCAACTGTTCCCGGATTTTAATACGACACTTGTGTCCCCTAGCTTCATTTCGATAGGTATACTTGCCTTGTTGAATTGTTAGTTTGGTTATTTTCTCCTTGCAGATATCTAAGAGACAATCATATATTGAGAAAGAGAAGACCATATCATCTCTCACCCCCCCCCACTGTATAAAGGGTCATAACTCCCTTCAAAAGTTATTCTTGGTTGCAAGTCACCTGACCAAAAGACTTGAGATTTGGTTTTTGAGCACCTGATCAAAAGCTCATTAGTGTCAGGCACCTAATCAAAAATCTGAGTGGATTCCTACTAGGGTGGTAGAAGAGTGGATGTACCCAGGTTGGGGAACCACTATAAATTTCTTGTGTTGTCTGATTGCCCCTTCTTTTTGTTCTTGTTGTGTTTGTGCTTTCCAGGATTGCTGTATTTATATTTTATTAAGTTGTTTATGCACTTTTATAATTACAGTAAAAGCTATAAAAGATTTTAAGGATTTAAGAATACTCTATTCATCCCCCCCCCCCTCTAGAGTATTTCAGATCTAACACATCACTTTCAATTGGTATCAGAGCAGGATTCCCTTGGTTGTACAAGCTAACCCTTGAACCAAAGATCCTGAGTTAGATCTGTCTTTTCATTTCCATTAGATTAATAGTCACACAGCATGGCACAGAATAAGGACTATGCAAGCACCAGACCACCAGTATGCAACCTGAATAAGTTTGTCATCTAGAAGGCAAGAATTAGGTTGTACATGACTTCTATTGATGAAGATATCTACAACTCCATTTTGACAGGTCCCCCTCAAGCATCTACTTCTGCAATATCTTCAAGCACAACTGCAGTTCCACCACCTTAGTGGACTGAAGCCCCGAAGAAGGGAAAGATTGCTGACGCCAAGATAATGAATATACTGGCACAAACAATGTCAGATGATATATTTCAAAAGCTGACTGAATGAATCTCAGCCAAAGCCATTTGGGATTCCCTTAACCAAATGGTGGCTGGATCAGCAGATGAAAGAAAGGATAGGATATCCAATCTCATATTCCTCTATGAGAATTTCAAGAAATAAGAAGCTGAGACAGTAGCTGATATGTATAATAGGTTAAGCTCAATCATCAATGAGCTAAAAACCTTAGACAAGAACATCACCCTCACTGAGGTGAATGATAAGATCCTAATATGCTTCCCAAGCTCATGGGATTCAAGGATCTGGCCTATTAAGGAGTCCAAAAGCCTAAATGATATTTCCACTGAATCTCTCCTAGGCAAGCTGTAACAACCCCATCTGTTCATATGATATATACTAGAAGGTCCGGCAGGGGCCCCATAATATATATCACAAAACAGGCGGAAAGGTTACGGGATGATATCAGAGTAGCGCAACGCACCTAACACAGTTCATTCTAGCGAAAGCCTTTACGAAACCTTCAACTCCACACTTGAATGTCCAATAGATAATACAACTCCACATTGTATATATATTAGGAATGTCTTACAACCATACAAAAGTTGGCCTTATGGCCTTACATGGCTTTCAAATAGTGGCCTAAACATTGGCGCGCAGGTCGACCACAATACGAGAAAACATAACATAGCCTTCGAGGGCTAGTAGCAGCAGCAACAACAGCAGGGACATCAACCTTTATGCGTCCTGCTTGGCTCTCTAGCACCTGTACAAGGACAATACACCCAACGGTGGCAAACAGAAGCAACGGCCAGCGTTTAGCTGACCAAATTATAACAACCCAACCCCTTACTCGGGGCAGCGGTAATCTTCCCTGCAGGTATAACATATCATAAGCATGGCTATATATCTCATATAATGAGCTTTCACACACTCATGCCATCACAACCGTTCGCCACCCGGCCCAACGGTCCGTGCACTCAGGGCACATTCTTGGTGTTCTAGCAAATCACTTGCCCACCACCATTTCAGGGTCACAACCCAACGGCCACTCTCTTAAGCATTTACTCTATGGCGTGCAGCCGGAGTTCTAGTCTTACAACACCGGGATGGCCCGTAGCCCCCCATTGTGTCATGGCACGCAGCCTAAGACTCTTGCTATGCGCTCCAACAGACCGCACCTTCTGGTCCACGTTGGACGGACATAACGCAGGTCGGATCCTCCACCCCCCGTTGCTCAAATCGCCTTGCCTTCACCGAGTACGACGTACTTGCGGCTTAATCAAAGGCACGGGTCGGTCTCACCAATCCTGTTCTTAGCATTCAAGCCTGGGTATTACGATAACACCCACTCATCTCACAACAGCAGCGGGTCTTTCCTGGGCACACCAGTACTTCCTGTTCCTCGATCACAGGTAAGACACCACAATATCACAAATTTCAGGGGTCTTTCCTGGATACCATGCCAGTACTTCCTGTTACTCGCTTCACAGGTGATCGCCCTATGAACATTAAGCATTAGAGAGGGTATTTCCTGGAATTCCAATCCAGTACTTCCAGCTACTTTCTTTCATAGGTCCAACCCGTTGACTCCTAAACTACGCGTTTATCACAGAGTCTTCTCCGGTTCGTATGCAACATCACCAATCCAGACCAACCTGTCCAAATGGGCTTCATACAGCATGCCTATTCTGTACTCCAATTCCGGATCTATATGCCAACAAAGGGGATTTCATGAATCCACCCAAAGAATCCCACAATCAGCCACCTTTTGGTGGGGGAATCCCATACATATGCCAAAAGGAAGCCTTCATATGGCTAGGAAGAAAAGTCGTTACCCTTGAAGACATCTTTGGTGCCAAGAGCTCCAAGCTGGCTCGAACGACTCACAAGAGCTTTTCCTCCGCAATGTTGGCCTCGGATCTCTCGTCGGCTAACCGCAGCACCACCGGTGATCTGCCCCCTCTCCTCCTCCTCCTTCTTCCTCTCTCTCTCTCTAGAAATGTAGTAAGAGAAAGTCAAAAGCCAAATGAGTTTCCCCAACCCATTCTCGGCCTTAAGAAGATAGGGAGGCCTCTCAGCCCTTGGATCCAGGCTGAAGGGATGGATGGCCATGATTTCACCAAAAATCCTAAATTTTCCTGACACGGCATGTGACCGACTTATCCAACCCTAAGAGGTCCTCAACCAACTTATCCAACCCAGTGATACGCCCATGTGACATGCCCGTGTCATGGGCCGTGTCACCCGACACGCCTTCAGACACGCCCGGGTCTGTGGTCGTGTTCATCAGGCTAAAAAATCCCAAAATCACCCGAGACTCACACGGCCTGTGACACGCCCGTGTCCCAGGCCGTGTGCCCATACACGATACTAGACACGCCCCAGCTCAAATTCGATGGGCTGAATTCGTCGTCCGCGATGACACGCCCTATGACACGCCCGTGTCACAGGCCGTGTTCTAAGCACTCGACGATCGTCGACCAAATTTTGTCGACCACTAGTTGACTATTTCTCTCGACACTCGATGCATGCAGGACACTCCCTGGGACACGCCCGTGTCCCAGGCCGTGTCACCCCAAAATTGAGCCTGCTGAAAAATGGGCTTTACAACCTTCCCCTCCTACAAGAAATTTCGTCCTCGAAATTTGTATACAGGAAGGAAACCAGCAACCAAAATTGTTTACAACATGAAACGTTTATGTTACAATAAAATTTCCCTATCCACTTAGTTACAGAAACAGCTCGGGAAACTCCGCTCGCATGGTCTGCTCTCGCTCCCATATAAGCTCCTCACAACCGCAGTTGTCCCATCAGAGTTTAACCATCCCGACCGTCTTGTTCCGCAACTGTTTCTCGGGTCGATCTTCGATCTGAATGGGTCTAACTCGCGTTGTTATCCCACACTCCACCGACACACGATCATCCGCGATCACTTGAGCTGGATCTTTAACGGCCTTCCGAAGCACTGAGATGTGAAACACATCATGTAATCCACCCAAGTCTGCCGACAGAGCTAGACGATAAGCCGCTTCTCCGACGCGCTCCACCACTTCAAATGGACCCAAATATCTTGGACTCAACTTTTTCAAACGTCAAATCCTGGAGACACCTTTGAAGGGCTTGATCTTCAAGTAGACCCAATCGCCAACCGCAAATTCCACGTTCCGGTGCTTGGCATTGTAGTACTTAGCTTGTCGATCTTGTGCAATGAGTAGCTTCTCTCGAATAGTCTGTATGGTTGAGTTTGCTTCATCAACCTCATTAGGTTTATACACTCGAGCTTCGCCCGCTTCTACCCAGCCAAGGGAGTACGACACTTCCTTCCAAACAGAGCTTCATATGGTGTCATCCCAATGCTCGCCTGTTAGCTGTTATTATATGCAAACTCCACCATATAGAGATGATCTTCCCATCTCTTTCCGAAATCAAGGGCGCACATCCTGAGCATGTCCTCCATTGTTCTGTTGGTACATTTAGTTTGGCCATCCATTTGGGGATGAAAGGTCGTACTGAAAGTCAACTTCGTGCCCAACAGTCGGTGAACAAGCCTCCAGTCATTTGACGTGAATCGCCCATCTCGATCACTTAAGATGCTCCGAGGAACACCGTGAAGCCGTACAATCTGGTCAACATATAATTTTGCCAAACTTTCGACCGAATCATCCCGCCTATTTGGGAGAAAATGTGCCACTTTAGTTAGTCGGTCAACAATTACCCAAATGGAGTCATTTCCTCGATGCGATCTCGGCAACCCGTGCACAAAATCCATGGAAATATCATCAAATTTCCACTTTGGGATCAGCAACGACTTCAAATAATCACCAAGCTTTTAGCATTCCGCCTTTACCATCGTACATGTTTGGCATTTGGCCACATAGAGGGCAACATCTTTCTTTAACTCTGGCCACCAGAATAGCTTTTTCATATCATTGAACATCTTCGTGCTCAGGGGTGAATGGAATACTTTGTATAATTTGCTTTATACATCAGTTCTTCCCTCAATTTGCCCACATTCGGGACGCACAAACGGCACTCTTTTCGCAAAAGACCGTCATTCTAGGAGAATTTCCCCTCTGGTCCCTTGTTAACATAGCATAAGAGATCTTCATCCAACTCCTGGATAAGACGTTCATCATGCCTTTGTAACCAATTCGCTCTAGCCGGAACTCTCTGACTCAAGGCATCCGCGACAACATTCCCTTCTCGGGAGTATAGTGGATCTCGAACGTATAGTCCCCAAGGAACTCCAACCAACTTCGTTGTCACATGTTCAAGTCCTTCTGCTCCAACAGGTATTTAAGGCTCTTGTTATCTGTATAGATCTCCACCTTCACTCCATAAAGATAGTGTCGCCACAACTTTAGTGCAAAAATCACCGCCGCTAATTCCAAGTCATGGACGGGATAATTTCGTTCGTGCACCTTCAGCTGGCGTGAGCCATAAGTAATTACATTTCCACTCTGCAGAAGAATGCAGCCTAAGCCGCTCCCTGAGGCATCACTATAAATAACAAATCCATCGGTCCCACTTTTCGAAGACAACACCGGCGCCGTGGTCAACCGAACCTTCAGCTCTTCAAAAGCTCGTGCGCACTCTGGCGTCCAAACGAACTTCTGATCTTTTCTCATCAGCATGGTTAGCGGCAAAGAGATCCGCGAGAAATTCTCAACAAATCTTCGATAGTAGCCCGCAAGTCTAAGGAAACTCCTGGCCTCAACCACTGAAGACAATACCGGCCACTCCTCTATGGCCCTGATCTTTGCTGGATCCACTGCAATGCCCGCTCCACTCACCACATGGCCTAGGAAAGCCACCGACGATAACCAAAACTCGCACTTCGAGAACTTGGCATAGAGCTGATTTTGCCTCAAAGTATTCAACACCAACCGCAAGTGAGTCTCATGCTCAGCTTTCGACTTCGAGTGCACCAGGATGTCATCAATGAACACTATCACAAATAGATCCAAGTACTCTCGGAACCTGCGGTGCATCAAATCCATAAACATCGATGACGCATTACACAGTCCAAATGGCATGACTGTGAACTCATAGTGCCCATAACGCGTTCCAAATGCGGTTTTGGGAATGTCACTTTCCCGAATTCTCAACTTTTAATACCCAGACTTCAGGTCCAACTTCTAATAGACGGTCGAGCCCACCAGCAGATCGAACAACTCATCAATCCGGGATATCAGATATTTATTCTTCTCGGTCAGCTTATTCAGTTCACGGTAATCAATATATAACCGCAACCCAACATCTTTCTTCTTTACAAAAAGCACAGGCGCGCTCCAAGGTGACATACTTGGGCGTATATAACCTTGCTCCAGCAATTCTTGTAGTTGGACCTTCAACTCGGCCATCTCCTTTGGCGCGACGCGATATGGTGAGCGGGCCACAAGTTTCTCACCTGGCACCAACTCGATCGTGAAGTCAATCTTCAGCTGGGGTGGTAGCCCAGGGAGATCCTTGGGAAACACATCTGTAAATTCCGCCACAATCGGAACCTCGCAGACACTGGCCTTAGGCTCAACAAACTGAATCAGTGCGAAGTAACACTCTGCACCGTTCCGAATAGCCTTGACTACTTGGAGTACAGATATCAACATCCTGCCCACTCCTCGCAAACCCGCAAACTTTGTCTCCTGTTCGGTATTCTGGCCCAACGTGATCTCTTTGGACTGGCAATCAATCATGGCATGCTGCTCCGCAAGCCAATCCATACCAAATATCACGTCGAATTCCGATATTGGCAAAACAAATGCAGTCAAATGGAAATACCGACTTCCTATTTGAACCGCCACATCGCAAGCTTGATCCGCAAGCATCCAACAGCCATTCGGCAACACCACTCTGACGCTATCTGTCTTTGCATGACTAGGTATCCCAAGCCGCGCTATAAACTCGCTAGACAGAAAAGAATGTGATGTACCTGTATCAAACAGTGCTCGCGCCAGCGTGTCCCGAATCATCACAAAGCCTATGACAATCATGTCACGCACACAAACCGCAAACACATATGCACGAAGTAAAGCATACAAGCAAATCTACTATGCCAAACGAAACCCATACCTGTGACGACGTCACTCTGCTTGATGGCCTCCTACAGGCCAATATTGTAGACCCGGGGCTGCGCCTGCGAGGCAGAGGAGTCCACTACTACCTTGCCCTTCTCTGCATACGACGCTCCCGCCTTCTTTTCATTCTTTGGCGGCACCCAACAATCTCGAGCTATATGCCCCACCCATCCACAATTGAAGCTTGTACGAGTATCCGGCCTTGAGGTAGCCCCCGACGTTGCTCCCGATGCAACAGATGAAGGAGCTTGTCCACTTGTCTTGGTCCTCTTGCCCCATTTCTTCTTATAAAAAGGTTTCCCAGGTCAGGGAACCTTCCACTCTGGTTGTGTCACAGCCAAAGCCCTCTTCCCCTGCACCCTCTTCATATCGTTTTCCAGTGCGCTCACAGTGTCGACCAACGCCTGAAAGCCTTGGTTCACAGAACTAGAAACCTGGAACCTCAACTTGTCCCTCAGTCCTTCATAGAACCAATTTGTCTTTCTTTGCTCATCCGCAAAAATAGAACCCGCATACCGCCCAAAGCATGTAAACTCATGCAAATACGCGTTAACACTGCCATCACCTTGCGTTAGCCGTTGGAATTCATTTTCCATGGCTATCCGTTGAGCCGCAGGAAGGTGCTTCGCTAGGAAGAGTCAGGAGAATTCTTCCATGGATATTTGTGTTAAGGGTCGACCCGCCAAGTCATGCAACTCCATCTCGTCCCACCACAATCTAGCTTATCCTTCAATCAAGAAAGTAGATAAGGGGACTTTCTGATGCTCCTCCGATCCAATCGCCGCCATGATGCGCTTGATGCGCGATAGCCAATCCTCAGCCTCCGTAGGAGTTCACGCTCCCGAAAACGTAGGCGGATGGAAACTCATAAACCGCGTCAACTGCTTCTCAGCCGCTCGAGGAGCCACATCCACTACAGGTTCAGGCCTTTCTGCCACCTGTTCTGGCCTCACAGCCGGTTGTTCCTGCCTAAGTGGTTGTCCTTGTATCATGGCAAACAAAGCCTCAGCAACTAAACGCACATGTTCCACAGACGGTGGAGATGTAGGCACCGCGGCTGGTGTCGTACTTTCATCAGAATGTTGGGGCTCTGACTGCCCAGCCCCACTCCGTGTCACCTAAAGATGGACAAGAAACACACATTAGCGGCCTTACAAACAACACAAAATAGAAACACGCAGGTTCCTCAAACACACAAATTTGCATTCCTATCATGGACATTCAGGAGTTCAATCGCATAACTTGGTTTGCACAAACACGTGCTCGCCACCCCACAAAAGAAGTCGACCACGACTTCGAGAGAAAAAGAACAAGATAGATGATACCAAAAATGTAACAACCCCATCCGTTCATATGATATATACTAGAAGGTCCGGCCGGGGCCCACAACATATATCACAAAAAGGCAGAAAGGTTACAGGATGATATCAGAGTAGCGCAGCGCACCTAACATAGTTCATTCTAGCGGAAGCCTTTACGAAACTTTGAACTCCACACTTGAATGTCCAATAGATAATACAACTCCATATTGTATATATATTAGGAATGTCTTACAACCATACAAAAGTTGGCCTTATGGCCTTACATGGCTTTCAAATAGTGACCTAAACATTGGCGCGCGGGCCGACCACAATACAAGAAAACACAACATAGCCTTCGAGGGCTAGTAGCAGCAGCAACAACAACAGGGACATCAACCTTTATGCATCCCGCTTGGCTCTCCAGCACCTGTACAAGGACAATCCACCCAACGGTGGCAAACAGAAGCAACGGTCAGCGTTTAGCTCACCAAATTATAACAACCCTACCACTTACTCGGAGCAGCGGTAATCTTCCCTGCAGGCATAGCATATCACAAGCATGGCTATATATCTCATATAATGTGCTTTCACGCACTCATGCCATCATAACCGTTCTCCTCCACCCCTCGTTGCTCAAATCGCCTTGCCTTCACCGAGTACGGCGTACTCGCGGCTTAATCAAGGCACGGGTCGGTCTCACCAATCCTATTCTTGGCATTCAAGCCTGGGTATTTCGATGAAACACACTCATCTCACAACAGCAAGCGGGTCTTTCCTGGGCACACCAGTACTTCCTGTTCCTCGATCACAGGTACGACACCGCAATATCACAATTGTCAGGGGTCTTTCCTGCCTACCATGTCATTACTTCCTGTTACTCGCTTCACTGGTGGACGCCCTATGAACATTAAGCATTACAAAGGGTATTTCCTAGAATTCCAATCCAGTACTTCCTTCTACTTTCTTTTACAGGTCCAACCCGTCGACTCCTAAACTACGCGTTTATCATGGAGTCTTCTCCAGTTCGTATGCAACATCACTAATCCAGACCAACTTGTCCAGATGGGCTTCACACAGCATGCCTATTCCGTACTCCAATTCCGGATCTATATGCCAACAAGGGGATTTCATGAATCCACCCAAAGACTCCCACAATCAGCCACCTTTTGGTGGGGGAATCCCATACATATGCCATAAAGGAAGCCTTCACATGGCTAGGAAGAAAAATCATTACCCTTGAAGACCTCTTTGGTGCCATGAGCTCCAAGCTTGATCGAACGACTCACAAGAGCTTTTCCTCTACAACGTCGGCCTCGGATCTCTCGTCGGCTAACCGCAGCACCACCGGTGATCAGCCCCCTCTCCTCCTCCTCCTTCTTCCTCTCACTTTCTCTCTCTAGAAATGTAGTAAGAGAAAGTCAAAATCCAAATAAGTTTCCCCAACCCATTCTCGGCCTTAAGAAGACAGGGATGCCTCTCAGCCCTTGGATCCAGGCTGAAGGGATGAATGGCAACGATTTCACCAAAAATCCTAAATTTTTCCTGACACGGCCTGTGACACGCCCGTGTCCATGGCTATATTCCCTAAGCGGTGCTCAACCGACTTATCCAACCCAGTGACATGCCCATGTGACACGCCCGTGTCATGGGACATGTCACCCGACATGCCTTCAGACACGCGCGGGTCTGTGGCCGTGTTCATCAGGCTGAAAAATCCCAAAATCACCCGAGACTCACACGGCCTATAACATGCCCGTGTCCCAGGCCGTGTGCCCATACACGACACTAGACACGCCCCAGCTCAAATTCGTCGGACTGAATTCGTCAACCGCGATGACACGCCCTATGACACGCCCGTGTCACAGGCCGTGTCCTAAGCACTCGACGATCGTCGACCAAATTTTTTCGACCACTCGTCGACTGTTTCTCTCGACACTCGACGCATGCAGGACACTCCCTAGGACACGCCCGTGTCCCAGGCCGTGTCACCCCAAAACTGAGCCTGCTGAAAAATGGGCTGTTACACAAGCTTAAGTCTTATGAACAGCTAATAAAATCCAGAGAGGCAGCTGAGCAAAGAACACCTCCTCCAGCAAGAAAAGAACAAAACGTTGCATTCAAAGCAGCTGAGGAGACAGAGACTTCAACCACAAATAAAGAGCTGATGAGTATTTTTGCTAAGAGATTCTACAAAATGGCAAGGAAAGACTTCAGGAGAAAGTCGTCAAGGCATGATGACAAGCCAAGGTATGATAAAACACCAACTAAAGAAGTGGTTTGTTTTGGGTGCAGGAAACCTGGACACTTCATCTCTAAGTGTCCAGAGAATTAGAAGAAGGAGAAGAGAAGAGAAAAAAGACACAAGAAGACAACACAACAGCAGGCCTTCTTCCAGCAAATATAAGAAGAAAGAGAAAGGCTTTGTGGTTGAATCCTAGAGTGAGACTGAGGATGAATCAACATCTTCCAGCTCTAGTGAAGATGAAGAAGAGGCAAGCGCCAAAGAAGTCTGCTTAATGGCCATTGATGCCTCCAGAAGCCATTCAGAAGAAGAAGATTCAGACAATGAAGAAGCTTCAAAATCTGAAGCTGACCAGGTATTATCTTCTTTTGATTACAGTTCTGATTCATTTAAATTTGAATTCAAAACCATGTGTATAGATTTAATTAACTCGGAAAAGGAAATCAAGACTCTTAGGGAAAAATTAGGAAACCTAGAAAATATTAATTCTGAAAACAATAAGTTAGAGGATGAATTAACCCTAGCAAATGAACAAATCATATTATTAAAAACTGAGTTATGTGAGGCTAAACAACTTGAGGAAACTCTCAATGGGAGAAACCTCAAGTTGATGTACATCACAAGCACTGTAAATGTCAGGCTTAATGGCAAGCTGGGCTTGGGTGCTTCATCAAGTTTGCCCCCCATCCTCAAGAAAAATATTATGACTACCCCTATTAAATTTGTTTCTGCAAAAGGGAAAGAGAAAATAAACAATAAACCCACCTTAGATCAAATCCCAAAATAAATAGGTCAGAACAACAAATATCAGAAAACTACTAAAAATAAGGTTCAGCAGAATTCGTCGAACTCAGATCGACGAAATGTTGCCAGTTCATCGAACCCCACTCGACGAACGCTGAACGCAAACTATAGCTATAATTATTTGTCTAACTGCGATCGACAAACTCTTTATGGTTCGTCGAGCAGAGGTCGACGAACGTGGGGCACAAAAAATGAATATGTTCATTCTCTGGGTAGAGATCGACGATCTCAACCCAATTCGTCGAACTCTGGTCGACGAACTTACATAAATTCATCGAACCCAGAATGACTTAATAGGATTGTCAATTATAACAATAACTCTAATAATTCTAGAAAACCATTTAACCCTGTAGCTGATTGGGTAATACCACCTAGAAGATATCACCCTCTAGGATATAAATCTCAAGCAGAATTCTCTATTATATCTAGTTTTTCATATCAACAATACAAAGGACCCAAGGTAACTTGGGTTAAGAATAATTAATTATTTTTCATTGCAAATGAAGAGCTGTCCAGTAAATAATCAAACATGGTACCTGTACAGTAGATGCTCTAAACATATGACTGGCAGCAAGGACATCTTAACTAACTATAAGTCTAATATGGGACTAAAGGTTATCTTTGCTGATTCAAAATGTGGCCAGTCTGAAGGTTTTGGAGAAGTGAAGATTGGAGCAATCACTTTCTAGAAAGTGACATATGTCAGAGGACTCAAGCATAACCTCATCTTCATAAGTCAGTTATGTGATGAAGTTTATCAGGTACACTTTAACTCATCTTCTTGCACTATTTCTAATAAAGAAAAACAAACTGTTTTAATTGGAAATAGACAAGGTAACATATATTTAGTTGATTTTCTTTCTGCCAATTTTGATATCTGCTTACTTAATATAACTAGTAATCAGAATGATTTATGGCATAAAAGGTTAGGGCATGTAAACTTGAAAAACATTGCTAGGCTATCAACAGACAACTTTGTTAATTGTTTACCTTCTAGTCCCTACAAGAAGAAGGCCTTTGCAGGGCTTGTCAACTAGGCAAGCAAACTAAATCTAGTTTTAAATCTATTAATAAAAGTGATTCACCTAGGATTTTGTATTTGCTACACATGGATCTCTTTGGACTCATTGCTGTACAAAGCCTAGGAGGGAAATCCTACACCTTAGTTATTGTGAATGACTTCTTAAGGTTCAGTTGGGTATCCTTTCTGAGATCTAAGTCAGATACCTTTAAGGTTCTTACAGATTTTCTCAGGATCATACAGATTGAGTTCTCTACTCATGTTGCATTGATCAGAAGTGATCATGGCATAGAGTTTGAGTCTCTTCTTATGCATGAGTTCTGTGAGAAGGAAGGTATCAGGCACTGCTTCTCAGCTCCAAGAACTCCCCAACAAAATGGGGTAGCTAAAAAGAAAAATAGAACACTAATTAAAGCTGCAGGTACATTACTTGCAGATGCTTACATGCCACTAACCTTTTGGGCAAAGGCTGTAAACACTACAAATTATGTCCTGAACAGAAGCCTGATACATAAACTAAAGAACAGAACTCCCTATGAATTACTTAAAGGTAAGCAACCTAAAATCAATTATTTTAAAGTATTTGGATGTATGTGTTATATTCACAACGACAATAAAAGATACATTAGAAAGTTTGAGGCTAAGGCTGAAGAGGGAATCTTCCTAGGATATTCCCAAGTAAGCAAAGACTATAGGGTTTTTAATAAATCATCTCTAAAAATTGAAGAATCTATTCATGTTACATTTGATGAAACTAACATGTCTTGCAAGGAGAAAGAGATTTCTTCCAATAGCACCTTGCAGGTACCTCACTTTTGTGAGAGTTTAGATAGACTTAACCTCACCCAAGAGGTTCCAACACATCCTTCTCCACAAGTCATTGAAGAAAGTGAAGATGAAGGCACTGAAGGAATTGATCTTCCCCCAACAGAAAACATAATTCCACAAGAGGAATTAGTTCCTACTGTTGTTGCAGAACCAACTCCACCCACTGATCATGTTACACTAAGGGATCACCCCAGATCCCAAGTGCTTGGAGACATATCAGCAGGTATACAGACAAGTCATCAACTCAACCAAGATTTGATGCATGCATGTTTTCTCTCAGGTTGAACCTTTATCCATCCATGATGTAGAGCAAGATCCCCACTGATTCATTGTAATGCAGGAGAAATTAAACCAATTTGAGAGATGTAGAGTTTGGGATTTGGTTCCAAGACCCCAAAACTACCCAGTAATTGGAACCAAATGGGTTTACAAAAACAAGTTAGATGCACAAGGAATGTTTGTGAGAAACAAGGCTAGGCTTGTTGCTCAAGGATATAGATAAGAGGAAGTAATAGATTATGAGCAAACCTTTGCACCTGTGGTAAGGATAGAGGCAATCAGAATATTCCTTGCTTATGCAGCCTTCAAGAAATTCAAGGTCTATCAAACGAATATGAAGAGTGCATTTCTGAATGGAGTACTAAAAGAAGAGGTTTATGTTGAACAACCTCCAGGTTTTGTCTCTCCAACTCACCCCTCTTATGTTTTTAAATTGCATAAAGCCCTCTATGCTCTAAAGCAAGCTCCAAGAGCTTGGTATGAGACCTTAGCTAGCTTTTTGTTAGAGCATAAGTTCATTAGAGGCATAGTAGATAAGATACTTTTCACTAGACATCATAAGGACCAAACACTGTTAGTACAAATATATGTGGATGAAATCATATTTGGGTCTACTGATTCCAAATTGTGCAAGAGGTTCTCTGACCTCATGCATTCCAAATTTGAAATGAGTAGCATGGGTGAGCTCTCCTACTTTCTTGGTCTCCAAGTGAAGCAACTCCCTGATGGCATCTTCATCTCCCAAGCTAAATATGCAAAAGAGCTTATCAAAAAGTTTGGGATGGCTGATGCTTCAGCAAAGAAAACACATATGGCTACAAATGTTGTAATAGACTCTGCTCCACATGGGAAACCTGTTGACCAAAAATTATATAAGGGCATTGTTGGGTCCCTATAATACCTTACAGCTAGCAGACCTGATATCATGTTTCCCACATACCTTTGTGCTAGGTTCCAAGTGAACCCTAAAGAATCTCATCTAGTTTTCTTAAAAAAAATTTTGAGATATATAAAGAGTTGTCCTAGTCTAGGCCTGTGGTATCCCACTGAATCAGAATTTGAGTTAACTTGATACTCAGATGCTGATTTTGCTGGATGTAGGGTGGACAGGAAAAGTACTTCAGGAACCTGCCAGTTCCTAGTTATGAGATTAGTGTCTTGGTTTTATAAGAAACAGTCATCTCTGTCTACCTCAACTGCTGAGGCAGAATATATTGTAGCTGGCAGCTATTGTTCCCAGATGTTGTGGATTCAAAATCAATTACTAGACTATGGTCTCAACTTAAATAATTCAACTCTACTATGTGATAGCACAAGTGCTATTGCCATAGCACAGAATCCAGTTCATCACAGTAGGACCAAGCATATAGACATTAGGCATCATTTCATAAGAGAGTGTGTAGACAAAAACAAATTAAACTTGTCTATATCTACACTGATTTACAAAGAGCTGACATTTTCACTAAACCTCTGGATGAAAGAAACCATCTGTTCTTTATAAATCAGCTTGGAATGATCAATGGAGAAGACTTAGTTTAATTTCTATCTGCACTCGACGAAATTTCTAGAGTTCGTCGAACGGAGCTCGACGAACTAGGGAAAGTTCGAGAGATATTCGTCGAACGGAGGTCGACGAACTCTCTGTGAGTGAAGTTGTTTTCATCGAACGGAGATCGAAGAATCCACTTCAGAAAACTTTCATCAAAAGGAGCTCGACGAAATGTCTTCAAATCTTCAGACTGAGCTCGACGAATCATTTAACTCCAAATTATTTCGTTGAACCCGAATCGAAGAATGTTTTAATTTTCGTGGAATGGAGTTTGTCGATTTATATTCTGGACAACCTTATATCTAGGTTTTCTTCGACCTCCGTCCCGCGCTTTCTATTCCCTTGCACTTGATCGTCATTTTTCTCTCTTGCAGGTGATTTCATGGCGATTCCAGCAGGAACATTGGCTGCGATGAAGTTCGACACTGGATTCGATGTTGACTTTGATTCTTTTCAGCATTCAGACCCGATATTTCTGAATATTCTGGAACTTCTGGAAGAGCAGCAACTGAAGAATCTGATGACAACAAGGATTAAAATATCTGGATCTGAGATTAGAGAATGGGTCTTTACATCTTCAACATCAGAGGAGAATACAATGCTTGGAACAATTGCGGGTAATGCTGTTTCTCTATCTCCCGCTGTTTTGACTGAAATTTTTTGTTTGAATAATGGAGAAGCAGAACTGGAAATTGAGAATGAGGAATATGATATGATGTTAAGCATGATGGGTTATGCTGGAGATAACCCCAATAAATTGTTTAAGAAACATTTATCTGCATAATACAAGTTTCTAGCATATATTGTTGGGAAACTCTTGCTAGGCAAGCACACTGCACATGATTATATAACCAGACATCAATTTCTGGTTATGTTTGTAGTGGTTAATAAGAAGCAAGTGGCTTGGGCTCAGATCATCTTTGATCTCATCGGGAAAAATAATAACAAAAAGGAAGTGTGTTTTGGAAGGATCCTGGGGATCTTCTTAAAGGAAAACGTTGTTGAATCACTGGTCTCCCCGACCATATTCATAAATGCCAGCAAAAGGCTAACTTGTGCCTTGTTTGGCAGGTGGGAGAGGACAATCTCAAAGCCCTCTAAGGCTTCATCCTCTTCCACCACAGCCTCTGAGAGCACAAGGGCTTTTAGAGCCACTCCCCACCCTATTGAAGAGAGCATTCCCTCACCCCCATCTCTTCCAGACATCCAAATCCCTTCCACTGTCCAAACCATCATTCAAACACCAACACTTCCATCATCAACCATTCCTACCTCTCCAACAACTACTCATCTTCCTACTCCACCACAATCTCCTCATTCTTCACCAGCTCCATCACCACCTTCACCTCCTCTTCCACCCCACTTGTCCTCCATACCATCCTTCAATCTTCTGTAATCTCCTCCCACTATTCCCTTTGCTCAAACTGAATCCATCCAGGATATCCAAATACATGATACCATCCCACCATCCTCACCAACATCTACCATCCCTCCAAATGTTTCCACTCAACCACCATCTGAAACACCTTCTGCCACTCCAACATTGTACCCCTCCACTGTCTCTTCTGTTATTGCTCTCATCACACCCCTCCTCAAAACAATCATAGCAGAGGCCATTACACCTCTTACTACTTCCATTTCCTCTCTATCTGCCCAAATCTCTGCCCTTTCTGCTGCCCCCTCTTCATTTAGGGGTCTGGCTCCAGTTATTACTGAATTCAGGCAGGGGGAGATGCTTGATGAAGAAGATGCAGCAGCTCCAGAAGTAGCAGCAGTTTCAGTTTCAGTTTCAGCAGCTACAGCTCCAGCAGATGCAGAGGTAGCAACAGTAGTAGATATAGAGTTTATTGATACAGATTTTTTTGATTTCATTAATTTCATTGAGACTCACATGGATATAGAAGAGTCAGCTCCAGAAGAAATAATTACTGTCGATGATTTCATCATTAATCCCACAGTAGATTTAGAATATTTGTTGAGAATTTTTGATACTGCATTCTTGAGCTTCCCTCTAGCAGATTATACTAAGCCATCTTTGGTTATTGTTCCATATTCTTCCCCTATCAGTCCTAAAGTTGCCAAGCAACTAAGAGACAGTTTTGTTATTCCAGAACCTATAGACATCCCATCCCCTCCAACAATTATTTCTGCCCCCAGTTTTCTTATGGATGACTCTCCAATGCCAGATCTTGATGCCTTGATCTTGTCTGACATTCAAGAAGAGAATAAGGCACTGTCAGAGTTAGTTCTCCAGTTCCTGTTTCAGTTTCTTCTCCAGCTCCTATTGCAGCTTCCCCTCTAGCTCCATCTAATCCTAAGAAGCCTATTATCTTCGTTGAGGCCCTGAAGGCTTTAGATGATATATATAATAATACTCAGGGATCTGATGATGATGATGATGAGGATGAGGATTATGATGAGGATACAAAGAAGAAGAAAGTGTCTAAGAGTAGGAAAGCACCTCCTCCTCCTACTCCTAAATCAAATCCAACCAATGACACTCCCTACTATATTCTTCAGAAGATAACTCCATATAAAGGGATGCCAGCTTGGATGTGGTTATCTAAAAATGAACAGAAATAGAGGAAGAGAAGCAGAAAATACTCCCCTCGTCCAACTTAGAAATATAGAAGGGACCCTCCTCCTCCTCCAGCTGGTGGTGCTTCAGGCACATCTTCTCAAAGGCCCACTCAATTTCAAACTTATCAAAGACATCAGAGCAGGCCCTCCTCCTCAAGAAGCCAGCAAAGACAGTATCCTTCTGGCAAGCAGCAACATCAACAACAAACATAACAACAATTCTCTGAACATCAACAAGCTGAAAGCTCCAACAGACCTCCTTCTCCTCCTATTCCTTTTGAAGATCCAGAGACAGCTACATCAGCTAGGATGGCTAGGTTCAAGGAACTGGTTGGTCTTTCTATGATTAACAAAGCTAAAGCTGAAGGAAAGGATCCCTCAGAATATACAACAATGTCAAAATACAGGAAAGAAGAGCTTAAGAGGTTTGAGAAAGCTAACAAGTTTTTTTATGTGGATGATTATATGAAATTGCACCCAGAAGCAGTAGTCCCCAGAGCCACATCTTTGAAGATTATAGGGGCTGCTGATATGACCATTACCAAAGTGCAAGCTTCTGATCCAAATAGAGAGATTGTTTTTACCAAGCCTGGAGACAAGAGCAAAGAAGAGAAGTCAAAAGAGAAGAAGCAAAAGAAATGAGTTCTGAGCTATTTAATTTCTCTTATGTTGTTAAACAGTTTTCTTATTTCTGAACAAAGCTTATCTGTATATATATATGATGCATGTGTTATTGATCTCTGCCACATATATGCTTTCTTGCTTTGTTTATTTTCAGTTTAGTCTGAGTCTGTAATTAGTGACCTCACCCAAATAGGGGGAGATTGTTGGATCCCTAGTTTGATTTGGGCTAGGTTCACTATGTTGGGATCTTGTGACCCATATTGTATAGCCAGGGTCATAGTTGTGTCCTAGAGTCTAGGCCAAGTCCTTAGTTTCAACATCACATGGACCAGCCATCATCAGACTGCCAGAGACTCAAGACTTAGAGATTTTCCAAAGACTCAGTAAAATGAGTTCGACATTCGTCGAACTCAGGTCGACTATTATCGTGCTCAGCTCGACAATCTCAGAGAAATTTCTCTGAGCTAAGCTCGATGAACGTGACTCTCAGGTCGACGTTCTTTGGACTCTACCTTCAACATTCCAAGTCCAGACTTTGTTCTCTAGACTCAGGTCGACAAACTAAGTTCTCTGCTCGGCGAATTCTGGGTTCTCTACTTCAACTTATTACTCCATAAGTTTCTCAATTTTTTTAAGTCCAGAATCATCTTCAGTCGACGAATTCAAGACTCTCAGCTGGACAGACTTTGACCACTTTGGCTAAAGTTATCCAGCAGCAGTTAGTGGTCCTCAGCTCGACGAAATAGATTCTCAGGTCGACGATTTCTAGGTACTTCAACACTTCACACCAGAAGTTTGTGTCGACACCAGAAGCAAGAGTTGTGTCGACGCCAACAGCAATTGTGTCGACACTAGAAGCAAGAGTTGTGTCGACACCAACAGTAATTGTGTCGACACTAGAAGCAAGAGTTGTGTCGACATGAACAGCAATTGTGTCGACACACATGACTTATGTCAACACACTCCAGATTTCTGTCAACACAACAGCCATGTCGATACAAGAAGTAATTATGTCGACACCTAGGACTTGTGTCGACACATTCCCCAGAAGTTCTATCAATAAGTTATCAGCTCGACGAAATTAGCTATCAGCTCGATGAACTCCACACATAGAATAGGCAAAGTTTCTAGACAATGTAGTTCTACTCTCAGCTCGACGATCTTGGAACTCAACTAGACGAACAGAAGTTATCCGGTCGACGAACAGAGCTTCTCAGCTCGACGAACTATGGACTCAGCTCGAAGATTTCTGTTATCTGTTCGACGAATCCAGACTTAATCATTTCCAGTCTTCTGTCCCTTTCCTAAAGCAATAATTCCTGAGTAATTAATGCTTTAATATTCTCTGAATATAACCTTTAGACAAAGCATTAATTATGGTCTTCTCCAGAATTATTGCTTGCCGTTTTTCCATGGGACATTTGGGGAAATAAATCAATGCAGTTTATTCTCAAGGCCGTCATCATAAATTGCAGAGGAATTCAAATTTCAAAAAACAATTTTGACAGGAAATATAAAAGAGATTTTCTCTCTTTTCCTAGATACAGTAGAGCAGAATACATACAGAGCAGAATACACATAGAGCAGAATACACACAGAGCAGAATAAAACATAGACATACAGACAGAAAATCACAATCAGTCTGCAACAAGAAACTCTCTGCTCTCTCTCAGAACTCTGATTCAGCAACTCAAGAAGCCCTAGACCAGAAGAACACCTGCTACCTAAAGAAGAAGAAGAATCAATCAAAATCAAGAGTCTTCATTCTTAAACTCTCCAGGACATTTCAAAGGACAACAACTATTCCATCTGTCAAGAAGTTCCTGAAGATCTTTCTAGTCTAGACTTATAGATTAAGACCTATCACCCTGAAGCAAAACTCCAGATTTTCCTGAACCATTTTACATCACAGGGGGAGCAATTTGCTAAAATCATATCCACAAGTCTTCTCAGTTGTATATTGAGAAAGAGAAGACCATATCATCTCTCACCCCCCCCCCCCCCCCACTGTATAAAGGGTTATAACTCCCTTCAAAAGTTATTCTTTGTTGCAAGTCACCTGACCAAAAGACTTGAGATTTGGTTTTTGAGCACCAGATCAAAAGATCATTGGTGTCAGACACCTAATCAAAAATCTGAGTGGATTCCTACCAGGGTGGTAGAAGAGTGGATGTACCCAGGTTGGGGAACCACTATAAATTTCTTGTGTTGTCTGGTTGCCCCTTCTTATTGTTCTTGCTGTATTTGTGCTTTCTAGGATTGATGTGTTTATATTTTTATTAAGTTGTTTATGCACTTTCACAATTACAGCAAAAGTTGTAAAAGATTTTAAGGATTTAAGAATTCTCTATTCACCCCCCCCCCCTCTAGAGTATTTCAAATCTAACACATCACTTTCAATCAACTCTCTCCACAACGGATGCTCTGGATACTGAGGAACCTATTGACCTGGATCTTCCCATTGCTCTTCGCAAAGGGGTTCGGGTGTGTACCAAGCACCCGCTTGCTGCTATATTTTCCTATGATCGTCTTACCCCTGCTCGCAGAGAGTTTGCACTGGCTATCTCTGCCACTACCACCCCCCGTTCCTATCAGGAGGCCCTTGCTTTTCCACATTAGAAGGCTGCCATGGATGAGGAGATTGCTACTCTCAATGAACGGGGTACCTGGACCCTGGTTCCTCCTCCCTTCGGCACAAATATTGTTGGCTGTCGCTGGGCCTTTGTGGTGAAGTTCTGCCCAGATGGCATTGTGGATCGTTACAAGGCCCGACATGTTGCGAAGGGCTTTACCAGACTTATGAGGTTGACTACTTTGACACTTTCTCTCCAGTTGCTCGTCTCAGCACTATCAGGGTCCTCCTATCTGTGGCTATCAGTAGGGATTGGCCTATTTCATAGTTGGATGTCATGAATGCCTTTCTATATGGGGATCTTCAAAAGGATGTATACATGGAGCAACCTCTAGGGTATGTTGCTCCGGGGGATACACAGGTTTGCTGGCTCAAGAAGGTTATCTATGGCCTAAAGCAAAGTCCTCGGACTTGGTTTGACAAGTGTAGCGAGATTGTGGCGGTCGTGGGTTTTACGAGAAGTTCTATCGATCACTCCTTATTTACTCGTAAAACCTCCCTGGGTCTAGTGGTGCTTGCGGTATATATGGATGATATTCTTCGCACTGGAGATGACCAAGCTGGGATAACCTTGACAAAGAAGCATCTTCGACAATACCTGGTTACAAAGGATATGGTCTCTCCAAAATACTTTCTCGGGATTGAAATTTCTCGGAAGCCCAATTCCCTTGTCCTCTCCTAACGGAAGTATGCTCTTGATTTGTTAAAGGAGGCAGGGCTGACTGGGGCTAAACCTGCCCGATGCCCCATGGTGACTAGAGAAGACAAAACCTGGACAGATGACTCTCCTCTTCTTTCAGATGTTATGAGGTACAGACGCCTGGTTGGTAAACTTATATATCTCACGGTGACCAGACCCGGTATTGCCTATACTGTAGGCAAGGTTAGCCAATTCAAGCAAGCTCCTATAGAGTGTCATCTATAGTCTGCCCTAAGGATATTGGATTATGTAAATCAGCGCTAGGGAAAGGACTACTCTTTCAAAAAAATGGTCATTTGAGGGTTGAAGCGTACTCAGATTCGAGGTATGCTGATGACAAAGGAGACCGCAAGTCAACATCAGGCTTTTGCACCTTTGCAGGAGGAAACCTTGTGAGCTGGAAAAGCAAGAAATAGTATGTCATCTCCAGGTCCAGTGCAAAAGCAAAATATCGAAGTATGGCATCGACCATGTGTGAGTTGAAGTGGTTAAGGCCTCTCATGCTTGACTTAGGAGAGGTCTACAACCATCCTCTACCTATGTTTTGTGATAACAAGGCCGCTATAAATATCTCAAAAAATCCGGTCTTCCATGAGAGAACAAAGCACATTGAAGTCAACTACCACTTTATTCGGGAAGAGATTCTGAAGGAACAAATTTGTACTTTGTTCGTCAACTCTGATAAAGAGTTGGCTGATATTTTCACCAAGACGGTACTCGCCTCTTTTCATCACATTTGCAACAAGCTGGGCATGATCAATATATATGCTCCAGCTTGAGGGGAGTGTTGTAGAATAGAGACCGGGCAGTTTGGCAGTCTGACTCTGGAGGATTACAGACCGTGCGGTCTGTCGGTTTCTCTCCAGCGGTTTGGTAGCAGGACTGTTGTTGTTGGTGCCCTAGCGGTCTGTCGGTCTGTCTCTGGCGACTTGGAGACCGGGCGACCTGGCGGTCTGCCGGTCTGTCTCTGGCGACTTCGAGACCAGGCGACCTGGTGGTCTCCTGTGGCGGCTTGTTATCTCCTTCTGGTGGTTGTCGAGCGGTTAGCCTATTCGTCTAACCGCGCGGCTTGGTCGGCTTGTATTTATATTAAACCGCTTGTACCTGTAATTATTTAGTCTCGCATTGTTTAATTGTAATCTCTCATATCTCCTCCATTCTATAAAAGGGAGGTCATACCATGTAATACAGACCTTTTTTGGATAATAAAGATTTTTGTTATTCCAATTTTCGTTTTCTCATTGTCTGTTCGCACAAGGCTAATGAACAAGGTATTCAAAGAACACGTCAGAAAGTCCATGGAAGTTTATGTTGATGACATGCTGGTAAAAAGCATCCGACGAGAAGACCATGTAGAGGACTTAGAAAAATGCTTCAAAATTCTCCAACATTATGACATGAGACTCAACTCAAGCAAATGCGCGTTCGGGGTGACATCAGGAAAATTCCTAGGATTCATGGTAACCTGGTTGGGGATAGAAGCGAACCCTGAAAAGATTAAAGCAATCGAAAATATGGCACCCCCTCTATCTTTGAAGGAAGTACAACGTCTGAACGACAGTATTACAGCACTCTCGTGATTTTTAGCGCGAACTGAGGATAAGTATTTACCATTTTTTAAAATTCTCAGGGGAGCAAAAACCACAAGATTCCAGTGGACAAATGAATGTCAGGTCACTTTCAAGTCCCTAAAGCGATACTTAACCTCCCTACATGTAACGTCCCGAATCACACTAGGCCCCTCGTGCGTGTTTTTGAGTCAGGAGAGCTAACTAGGGCTCATGGGGGAATGCTGACAACAGGGCAGCACATGTGAAAAGGAGGAGAAATCAGTCAAGCATAGGACATGGGTAGAGACACGGGCGTGTCCCTACCCGTGTGGGAGTGGCCAGCTCTCGAGTCGATGACTCGAGTATGTCCAAAGAAGGACACGGGTAGTGACACGGGTGTGTCACTACTCGTGTGAAGTGACACGGGTAGAGACACAGGCGTGTCCCTACCCGTGTGCGTGTGGGTCGAGTTGAACTCGACGAGACGTGTTGAGATAGATGAGGTGTGTCACAACCCGCATTTCCTCAACGAGCATATCGTATCAGAGCAAGAGAAACTACGGGTTATGATGCCACGTCGTGCAGGGGATAACTGCACACGCTCAGGCAACTCTTGACGCTGACCTTACAAGTTGAAATTCAATAGTTACATGCAGGAAAACTTTTGGATTCAATGGCCGTATCCCTCGGCCTTAGATAGTAAAATTTTCTTTGTACGCGGCGGAAATACGTTGTTTATTTATGATGAGCTCCTATATGCAGTCTAGAGTGATACTACTATAAGAACTCCTCTTTGTTTACGTCATTTGAAAAGTATGTGTTAATTAACCAAAACATGTATGTATGATATACAATAGTACATATCATTCGTCAAAATAGCTAATGCAACCTACTAGAAAACCATCCCAAAAGCAGGTACATATTATTCCATCCAAAGGAATTACATTAGCAGTCTAGTTCATATTTACACAAAAGAAAACCACCAATGGGCGCCAACAAGCTGACACGAACCCATTGGGGCACATGTATGTCTGTACAACCAAAAAGAAGAACTACCTCGCGATGAATGCTCGGCTAGTTCCCAGGAAACGCCACCAACCAACCTAGCCGCTCAACCGGCTACAACCTTCACCTGAGGCATTCAAGAAAGAATACCTCAGCAATCAACCAAGCTAGACAAAAGAGAGCATAAATGTCATATATGATAACGAAGGGGCTTACCGACCCCACAGAGATGTTTCATCACGTAACACGAGTGAACAAAACAAGTGGAAAAACGCACCACAATCCATGCCAAACGCACCAAGTGCGTACAAGTTCATCATGTCCTGCTCAAACCGCAGGAGCAAAAGGCAAAACACATGCCCATTCCATCATTCATAGGACAAGAACCTATTCGACAAGTGAAGCATAAGCAGCGGTTAAGTTCAATTTCGCAAGGATCTTATCGGTGGCGGCCCTAAAGTGGAACGCACCAAACAAAACCAGCCCAAATCGGGGCCAAAGTGGTCTCTCTAACCACAAAAACAAAACCCGGTGGCCACAGGCTGAAACC
Source organism: Platanthera guangdongensis (assembly GCA_039583875.1). Classification (NCBI taxonomy): domain Eukaryota; kingdom Viridiplantae; phylum Streptophyta; class Magnoliopsida; order Asparagales; family Orchidaceae; genus Platanthera; species Platanthera guangdongensis. Next base: position 139,414,727 of record CM077152.1, read on the forward strand.
ACACCACCCCTTGCAAAATTCTCACACAAACGCTCCCGCCATGCTTCACGAATTCGCCTCGCAAAACGCCCCATAACCCAAGGTAACACGTTCCTTTCATCGTCCTCACACATGACGGCCAATTGCCAACGTATAGTATGATGAACTTCATCACATAAAAAGAATCACACGCTTTGTATCCAAATAGAATCACATGATAGGATTTGATTAACATGAGTACATAAACCACATATTTGGAACACAATCATATGTTTATGAAAGGAAAAAAAATCACCTCTTGATAGGTTACATGAATATGACAAATTAGCTACAGGAATTAAGCTAGTATAGGGCAAATTGATAATTATATGAATCACAAACTTAAACATGGGAGAGCAAAGTCGTTTAGCATAATTAGCATAAGGAATTAGCTACTTTGAAATTAGCATAAGGAATGTTGGCATAGGGAATTAGCTAATTTGAATTTAGTCTAGGGAATTTAGCATAGAACAAACAAGAGGATGCATCATACTTTGAATCAAGAAGACCAAACTAAGCATATGGGAATTGAATGAGCAATTTAAGGCAGAAGTCAACACAAGAGCTAAAGCTAGGAAAATGGAAAATTGAATCAAGAACGAAGATTGGCAAGGGTGGAGAACACCGCTTGCCTGAACCGAAACGATGCCGCGACGGCTGCTCTCCTCTTTCCTTGCCTTGCTTGCTCCCTTGCTCCCTTGCTTTCTCTTTGGGAATGAAGAAGAAGAAGATGAAGATAAAGAGAAGATGAAAATGAAATCTCTATTTCGGACTTATGTCATCCAGAACAGAGCTGAACCGTTCGATGCAGGATCAAGGAAATGAACGGCACAAAAAAACTGGAAAAAGTCGATTTTCGGGCCGGTCACGCCCTGTGTCACGCCCGTGACACAGGGCGTGTACCATAAGTGGCGCCGAAAGATGGCAATTCCACGTTTATCCACACGGTACACGGCCGGGTACACGCCCGTGACGGGTCGGTCACGCCCGTGACCTAGGGCGTGTAACCCGTGTCTCGACACCTCGTCGACAAAAAGTGTCGACACTCGACCCAGCCTGACACGCCCTGTGACACGCCCGTATCACAGGCCGTGTCTCCTCTCTCGATGACTCGACACTCGATACTCGACGCTCGATACTCGACGATCGACACTCGACACTCGACGAAGCGGGACACGGCCCGTGACACGCCCGTGTCACGGGGGCGTGTACCCCATTCGTCGAGCTCAACTCGACGCAAGAAAAATCGTCGAGTCAAGGAGGTCACGCCCAGGTCACGGCCTGGGTCACGCCCGTGTCAGGGGGCGTGTCTCGCACAAAAACGACCATTTTTCCCTTTTGTGAAAAATGTTTCTGAGACGTCCTAGACCATTTTTGCCTCAAGCACTTTTTACCCTTTTTTGCTTCCTGAACCAGCAACTTATATTGAGCTACATTACCCGAGCGCAAAAAAGTGCAAGCATTCCCTAAGAGGCATCACCGAGTCCCTCATATGGACTCCGGTTTGCTGGGGAATCGTGCAACTCGGCAAACAAAACAGCCACTCGCAAGCCCGCGGGAAAAAACCATGCTCAAACTACAGTCAAAACCAATGTAACGCCCATCATGCGTACGTAAGCAAAAATCCGGGGCGTTACAAGGTGTGTCGACATCGTATAACACGGGTAGCGACATAGGCGTGTCCCTACCCGTGTGTGTCGAGTTACACTTGACAGAGCCTATCGCGATCGACGAACTACGAGTCGAGATCGACGAATTGTATGACACGGGTAGCCACACAGGCATGTCCCTACCCGTGTGTGTCGAGTTACAGTCGATAGAGCATGTCGAGATCGACGAACTACGTGTCGAGATCGATGAATTGTATGACATGGGTAGCGACACGGGCGTGTCCCTACCCGTGTGCCGTTGTGCCGCGTTGAGTTCGTCGAAAGGTATCCCGAGAAGGACATGGCCAGGGAACACGACCGTGTCATGTGGACACGGGTCGGGACACGGGCGTGTCCCTACCCTTGTCGAGTATTGAACCGACATGGAAACTGTCGTTGCCGTTTCGCCCAAGTAGGACACGGGTATGGACACGGGCATGTCCCTACCCGTGTCACTTTTCATATATAAGGGGAAGAGAAAACCCTAGCCGTTCTCATGCTCATTTCATCCCCTATTTTCTGAGAGAAACTCCTGTTGAGAGATGGAGGTTGCTGTAGCCAATTCTAGAGGAGGAGATCCGCCGCCGCCGTGAAGAAGAAGATGCCACCGAGAAGAGTTACACGATCCATTGCCGGAAATAGTGGAAACGCCGGAAATGAGGTGAGCTTCCTACCCTCTCCCTTGGTGCTAGATCTTTAGATATTTTCTTAAGAGAGATATCGACTCAAGAGAGTTTGATGGAGAGAAGGAGTTTTCTAAGGATGGCCATGCTAGGACATGTGTTCTAGGTATTAGATCTCTTCAACCTCTCCTTTCTTCTATATGATGATGGGTGGATGGTTTCGTGAAGAATCATGGCCCTTTGAGGGTGAATAAGGGAGGAGGAATTTCTGGAGTTATTTTGGAAGATCGACTTGAAGAGGAAGATGAACCGATGACGTTCATTCCTCCTTAAGATGTGTACAGAATCTATATTCTGCGCGCAGTGATCTTCTTGGCCATTTTCATGTAGGCTGTGTCCAGATCTGGGCTTTCTACTAAACATGAACGTTGAAGCCCTTGAAAATACCTTTCCAACGAATGGTTGCACGACTTCAGGCAAAGTCTGTAGACACGGGAAAGCCTGAACAAAAATGACGCCCGTTAAATCCTGCATGCAGAAATGTTGTTCTGTGCGCAGCGGACTTTGAAGCCGATTTCAAATAGGATACAGTCAAATCTGGGTTGTGGGCTGAGTATGAAAGTTCTAACCCATGGAAAGACATTTCCATCGAGTGGTTACACATCTTCACCAGATTCATGTAGCTTCGGGATTCTCCTGTCGAATTTGCTGTCCAGATTTATTCTGCATTTAAATTCTGGGGTTTATATAATATGAATTTGAATTCGGTGGAATTGATGTTACAAATTAACTCGAGATTTTGATGAACTATTTTATGATGACCACCGTAGTGCTATGAATGAAAAATCTTGTTAATTAGATTTCATAAAACTGAATTGTGAAGCAAGCTTTATTGCATGATATGACTTGCTAAAATTGATATATTATTATAAATGTGCATCATGTTTATAATATGATGAATGAAATGACTAGATACAAATTGGTTGATTATTATTAATGCTCATCATGTTTGTAATATGTTGAAACCATTTGTAATGACAAATAGAAGGATAAACCATGTCCATGAGTATGTATTATGGTTAGAATGAAATGTAGTAGTCCAATATTTAGAGCGTAGTCTCCCTACGGGTAGTATTGTGGATGGATGTAAGTGCGGCGTTGGCCGTCACTATTTGAGTTAATGTTGAAATGAGGTATAGAAGGAGGGTTGGGTTTGGACCTCGGTGTTCACATCCCGGGGCTCCTTCCGTGCTGAGCGGATGGTTGGGCTGTGTCCTCGTGCTAACTTCTGAGGCCCCTTCCATGCCACGGTGATGTGGAATTTTCATACGGTGTGAGTCGACATGCGGTGTCGTAATCCTGGGTTAAGGATAGTGTGGCAGGTCTACAGGCTCGCCGATCTTCACACCGACGGGAGTTCACAGTTAGACTTTCGGCAGTTGGGCTGTGTCCTCGGTGTTCACATCCCGAGGCCCCTTCCATGCCAAGTGAACGGTTGGGCTGTGTCCTCGTGCTTTCTTCCGGGCCCCCTTCCGGGTCACACCAGGCTAGTTCGGGCTATGTTCTCGGTGCACATCTACCCGAGACCCCGCTGGGCCATAGTATGCATGGGCTCCGCTGTTGTGTTCTTAGCATTGAGGCATATGGAGGCCTAGGTGAAGTAGTGTGGATGCCCGCCTAGTAGTAGAGATGCACGCTCTACTGTCACCGTCTGGCCGCGGTGGCTGATGCCTGAGAGGTTAGCCACCTGCTCGAATAGTCGGAACTCTAGTCTATATTGACATAGCATTTGCATGGTGTGATCATGGGTGAGTCATTGCATAGCATACATACCATTATATAGTATTGCACAAACAAGATCCTCATCGTATTAGTTTGTATGGGTACTCTTATATGTTGAGTTACTTTTATGTAACACAATCCTTAACTTATAAGCTTGTATGGGCATCCTTATAAGTTAAGTTACTTTCCTGCTATAGATACTTGTACTTGATAGTTTATTATTGTTTAAGTAGAACTGCTAGAATATAATGCTATTAATCTTATTGTACCATTACCACCTGCTTGTACCTGTTATACTATTTATTATACTTGTACCTGTGTTCCTTTCTCCGCCCGGTGCCGAGGAGTCGCCGGGGGAGCGGATGTGAAGCCACTTAGTCTTTTCGACTAACGGTTGTTACGTCTTCCTTTTTAGGAGGTCACCCCGCAAGTAGAGCAGCCGCAGACTTTGTAGCAGGACAGCCAGGCCAGGACGACAGGGCCTGATGTGACGGTGCCCTTGTTACCGTCGGTTATGGATGTCAGTGTTGTGAGATTTTAATGTAGCCCATTTGGGCAACTTTATGGCTGTACTCTGATATTGTAGAAGCATGTTTTAGCTTCTCTTATTTGATGTATTTGGACATATATGCTTAGTATTGATTGACTTCTCTCTCTCTCTCTTTATATTATGGTTGGGTTGGCATGTATATATTGATATTGGTTGTAGCCGGCGGAATAGACGTCTTGTGGTACAGCTTAGCCCGTGTGCTAATGCTACCATAAGGCGGCTGTTCCGGGCATAAGACCCCCTTCGTGCCATGTTTTGGGAACTAGGAGGGGGGTCTTACAAAAGGTATCAGTTTGCCACGATCCTCAACAAATGAAGTCATTTAACAATGGTGCCGCCCCCGCTTGATTAGTTTGTTTGGGGACAAACTGACTTAGCGAAAGCAGTGGTGTGCCCATATGCAATTCACACTAAGTTGTCCAACTTTGACCCTACGATTAGCCAACCTGACCTTAGGTACGTACATTTATACGTCGATCTCCTAAAGTTTGGACGACCCCATGGATGTAAAACTATCGTATAACGTCTTGCGAGATCCCCTAGGGCAAGCACTTTTATTTATAACAGATATTGAATCTAGCGGAGATAATAAACATGGTAGATTTCCTAGGGCAACCACTTTTGTTTATAGCGGACTCGAGCTTGGTGGAGATAATGGATATGGTAAAGTGGTTGGAAGCGGGTCTTTTGGTTGTTCAGACAAGCATTAAGAGACTCGCTGAAGGAGTAATTGAAGCAGGATGAGGACTACGAGGAAGAAATTAAACATTCGTCCATAGTCTGCCTATGTTTGTTCTAGGAACCAGGATTGAGTCTTCACAATTCTGATACTTAGGCGTAGTGGTTAGTGAGAAATCGGCCTACATTTTATTCGATACTGGTTCCTCACACCCATTTGTGTCTGAGGACTTCATTAAGAACATGGAGTGCGTACAATACTTTACTGGTATAGCCCAACGAGTGCACCTACCGGACGGCTCAGAGATGATTGCAACCGCTAAGTGCGAGTTCGAGATATTTATTGAAGAAAAGACCTTTGATACACCTGCCACGGTCTTGAGAATGCCGGAGTTTGACATCATTCTGGGCATGGCGTGGTTGGACTGGCATTTCGCAAGGATCGACTGTGCAGAGAAGCGGATCTATTTGAGACATGGGGACTCCGACGTCATCTTCCAAAGTATTAGCTTCTCACCGCGCATGTTGTTATCTTCCATTCAGGTTGTAAAAGCCATATGAAGGGGGATGAAGTCTTCATGATCTGGTTCGAGTTGAAGGAGATAGCATTGGATATAAAAGATGTACGGGTAGTGCGGGACTTCCCCGATGTATTTCCTGAGAAATTTCCAGGATTACCCCCGCACAGAGAGGTTGACTTCCAGATTAATCTAGTACCGGGTGCCAATCCTATATCCAAGGCCCCTTACCGAATGGCCCCGAAGGAACTCGTGAAGTTTAGAGTTCAACTGCAAGAACTGGCAGAGTCAGGGTTCGTTCGCCCCAGTTCGTCACCTTGGGGAGCCCCTGTATTGTTCGTAAAGAAGAAGGATGGAACACTGCGTTTGTGCATAGACTATCAGGAACTTAATCGGCTGACGGTGCGGAACACTTACCTGCTACCTCGGATTGACGAGTTTGTTGGAACACCCTATTACTAATTTGGGTCAGAATCACTATGTCTTTAGGAAACATGTTTTTGACCTCATTGTATAGATCTAAAGGTCAATTAGAATTGAGTCTAAGGGTTAGTAGTTAGGTTTGGAAGCTGCCCTCAAGACCAAGGTTTTTCAGTTTGGAGACTAAGTCATTTCGTCGAGCTCAGTACGACGAATCGTCGAACTCCAATCGACGATTGTTGAGCTCACTTCGACGGATCGTCGAACTCCATTCGACGATTGCTGAGCTCAACTTCAACAAATCGTCGAACTCCATTCGACGATCTTCGAGCTCAGTTCGACGATCTTGACTCCAGTATTGATTCTCTATCTCTGAGCTCAGTTCGACGATAGTTGAGCTCAGATCGACTATCTCTGTTGCTGTCTAAGTCCAAATCGCTGAGCTCAGTTCGACGATAGTAGAGCTCAGTTCGACGTTTTTCTGAAGAGTTAAATGATTTTCAAGATTCAAATTCAGAACAGTTAAGGAGTTATTCTCAGCAATTAATTCAGAAGATTTTGTAGCCGTTTTCATTTATTCTGTACCAAGTTTCAAGGGATTATCAAGGAATGTTTCATTGGACTTTCCCCCATAAGACAAAAGCAATTAAGGAAGGCATTTAATGACAGGCCAACGGCTATTCTTGACAGAGGATCATTTTCTACTCAGAATAAAAAGGAATAAAAGACAGGATTTTTGAATTCTGATAGCAATCAAGAAGAAGAGAGTGCACAAGAAGAAGAAGAAGAACAAAAAAATATTCTCTGATATAACTTTTCTCTGGAACTACATCTTTCTCAACAACAATCACTCAAGAAAAAGAGAAAGAGAGCTGTAGACATTCTCTGTCTCAAAAAATTCACACAAGAACACCATCACCAAAAGAAGATCAACAAATCTGAAATCTTCAGATCTCTTTTGATTCATGTGTTCAAGGCCACCATCATTCAAGACTCCAGACACCTAACATTTCAGCTGTTGCTGAAATCATCATTTGCTGGAGATCAAATTTCTGAAGGCCTATCACCCTACAACAAAGCTTCATTTCCTGATCAACTACAGATCTCAGGGGGTGCTTTGACAACATCACTGAATCCACATAGTCTTCTCATCTGCTTTGAGAAAGAGAAGACTTCCATCACTCTCTCATCCTTATCTCTGTAAAGGGTTTTTCAAACTCCCTTCAAAAGTTTGTGCTTGGTTTTTGAGCACCTTATCAAAAGCTCATTGGTGGCAAGACACCTGATCAAAAAATCTGGTTTGGTTTTTGAGCACCTTATCAAAAGCTCATTGGTGCCCAGGACACCTAATCAACTCATCCTGCAGTGTATTCCTACCTAGGGTGGTAGAAGAGTGGATGTACCCAAGTTTAGGGGAACCACTATAGCTCCTTGTGTCTTCTGGTTGCTTGTCTTTATTTTTGTTTCTGGCTGTGATTGGTTTGTGACTAGATAGTTTTGTGATTAGGTATTTTGTGATTAGATAGGTTCTGTGATTAGATTTAATATTTGCTTCCCTGTTCACTCAGATTACAACAATTGTTGTAAAAAGTTTTTAAGCACCATACTCTATTCACCCCCCTCTAGAGTATATCAGATCTAGCTTGCATTTTCAATTGGTATCAGAGCGAGGTTGGTTAAATATACCACATCTCAGTGGTTGCACATGCTAACACCTGAACCCCAAGATCCCTAGTTAGATCTGTTGGTTTTGATTGTGATATTAGATTATTTCTTCACAAATCATTGCCCAAAACAAATATTATGATAGCATCAGACCTCCAGTGTGCAATCTGTCTAAGTTTGCACTTTGGAAAGCAAGGATTAGACTATACATGAATTCTATTGACGAGGACATTTTTAATTCTATTTTGACAGTTTGTCCAAGACCTCCAGAGAACACAAGTACAAATGCTGTTCCACCTCCATCAGGAACAGATGCTGATATCAAGAAGTGGAAGGTAGCAGATACAAAGGCTATGAACATCTTAGCCCAGACTATGTCTGATGACATTTTTCAAAAGGTGCTTGAATGTAATTCAGCAAAGGAAATCTGGGATAAGCTCTCTGAAATAGTCTCAGGATCAGCTGATGAAAGAAAGGATAGGAGATCCCACCTCATATCCCAATATGAGAACTTCAAGAAGGGAGAAGCTGAGTCAGTTGGAGATATGTATAATAGACTCAGTCTGATAGTCAATGAACTCAAGACCTTAGATAAAGAGATCTCACTGACTGAACTAAATGATAAAATCCTAATGTGCTTCCCAAGCACTTGAGACTCAAGGATCTAACCAATCAAGGATGCCAGAAGTCTTAATGAGATCACCACAGAAGATCTCTTGGGCAAGCTTAAATCTTATGAGCTGCTCATCAAGAACAGAGAAGAAGAGCAGAAGGCTGCCTCACCAGCCACATGAAAAGAAAAGACAATAGCTTTCAAAGCAACTGAAGATCAGCCTGAAGACAAAGTCACAGGCAATGATGAGCTGCTTAGTCTGTTGGCCAAAAGATTTTACAAGATGGCCAGAAAGGACTTCAGAAAGAGATCATACAAGGAGCATAATAAGCCAAGGTATGATAAGTCAAATAATAAAGAAATTGTTTGCTTTGGTTGCAGGAAACCAGGGCACATTGTACCTGACTGTCCAGAGAACAAAAACAAGGACAGAAAGGATAAGAAAGAAAGAAGAAAGGACAAGGACTTCAAGAAGAATGGCAATGGCAAACCCTCCTCCAGTAAGAACAAACACACAAGTAAGGGATTTATTGCAGAATCTTGGAGTGATACTGAAGAGGAATCAGAAGCTTCATCCAGCTCAAGTGATGATGAAGATGATGCTGAAGAGAAAGAGTTCTGCATGATGGCAATCAATGCCTCTCAACACAATTCAGATGCAGAAGAGTCAGAGTCAGACTCAGAGACTCAACTTGAAGAGGACCAGGTAATTAGTTCTTTTGATTTCAATTCAGAGGACTTTAAGTCTGAGTTTAAAGCATTATGTTTAGACTTATTAAAAACATAGAAGGAAATTATCTCTCTCAGAAATCAATTGTCTGAACATAGTTCCTTAAAATCAGAATACCTCAAGCTCTCTGAGGAGTTGGAGTGTTGTAGGGAGCAGATAGCTTCACTGAAAGGTGAGCTATCAGAGGCCAAGAAGCTTGAGGAATCCCTTAATGGGAGAAGTATCAAGCTGATGGACATCACAAGCACAGTGAACTCCAGATTAAATAGTACACTGGGCTTGGGTGCTTCATCCAGCCAACCTATAGTTCTAACAACCCCCATTAAGTTTATTTCTGATAAAGGGAAGGGAGTTGTAGAGGTAGCTAGGAAAAATTTTGATCTTCCTAAGAAAACCAAGTTCCAGCAGAAATCGTCAAACGGAGCTCGACGATCGCCGAATGCAGATCGACGATCTCAGGCAAAATCGTCGAACTCAGATCGACGATCTCTAATTCCTGAACTCTGCCACAGTCAACCGTCGAACGGAGCTCGACGATCTGACCCAAGATCGTCGAACGCAGCTCCACGATCGTCGAACAGAGATCAGAGCTCTGTGAATTCCTTCAAGGGCAAATCAAAATCCAATCCTAGGGGTCCTTCATCCCAAAGCTTTAACCCTTATACTGAATGGATAATACCTCCAAGGAGATATCATCCTGAAGGTTATAAGAGTCAACCTGGGATGTCTTTTATTTCTGAGTTTAAAGGTTATCAACCTAGGCCCAAGGTAAACTGGGTAAAAACAAGTGAATTATTTTATGTGCAGGTAAAGACCTATCCAACATCAAACCAACAATGGTATTTTGATAGTGGGTGCTCAAAGCACATGACAGGAAATAGGGACAACCTAACATCCTTTAAAGCCAAGCTTGGACCCAAAGTCATATTTGGTGATTCAAACTTTGGACAAACTCAAGGATATGGTGCAGTCCAAATTGGGACAATGACATTCAAGAAGGTAGCCTATGTGGAAGGACTGAAGCATAATTTGATCAGCATCAGTCAGCTATGTGATGAAGGCTACCAGGTGACTTTCAGCAAAGCCTTATGCAAGATCAAGTCAGAGGACAACACAACTGTGTTAACAGGTAAAAGGAAAGGTAATATCTATTTAGTAGATTTTCATTCAACAGAAGTAGATATTTGGTTGTTTAATTCTATCTGTAGACCTAATGTTTTATGGCATAAGAGACTACGACATTTAAACCTTAGAACCATTGCTAGGCTATCCAAGGACAATCGTGTTAGAGGACTACCTTCTGGCCCCTACAAGAAGGAAGGACTCTACAGGGCTTGTCAATTGGGCAAGCAAACTAAAAATAGTTTCAAGTCACTTAATAAGAGTGATTCACCTAGGATTTTGTATCTGTTACACATGGATCTTTTTGGACCCATTATAGTACAAAGCTTAGGAGGGAAATCTTATACCTAAGTAGTTGTAGATGACTTCTCTAGATTCACATGGGTGTTCTTTCTGAGAAAGAAGTCTGATAACTTTAAGTGTTTGACAGAGTTTCTCAAATGTATACAGATTGAGTTCAATACTCACATTGCCCTGATCAGAAGTGATCATGGGATAGAGTTTGATTCTCTTCTTATGCAAGAGTTCTGTCAGATTGAAGGGATCAGGCATACTTTCTCAGCTCCTAGAACTCCTCAACAAAATGGGGTAGCTGAAAGAAAAAATAGAACCCTTATTGAATCTGCCACTACATTGTTGTCAGATGCTCACCTTCCTCTATCTTTTTGGGCAGAGGCAGTGAACACCTCCAACTATGTACTGAACAGAAGTTTAATACATAAACTAAAGGGAAAGACTCCCTATAAATTACTCCAAGGGAAGAAACCTAAAGTTGATTATTTTAGAATTTTTGGCTGTATTTGTTATATACATAATAATGACAAGAGATATTTAGCAAAATTTCAAGCTAAAGATGATGAAGGAGTGTTTCTGGGATACTACATGATCAGCAAAGCTTATAGGGTATATAATAAATCATCTCTTAAAATTGAAGAATCTGTTCACATATCATTTGATGAATCTAACATGTCTTTCAAGGAGAAGAATACTTCTACCATAGAACCTTTGCAGGTACATTCTCTTGATGAAGACTTGAACAGGTTACAGGTTACTCAAAAAGAGGAAAGCAGTGAAGATGAAGAAAGCATGCAATATATTGAAGAGAAATAACTTGAAGAGCCAGTTGTTGTACCACAAGAGGAAACAACAACACAGGTTGGTGAACAATCAACACCCCCTGTTGATTTAGTAACATCAAGAGACCATCCAATTTTCCAAATAATTGGAGACATCTCAGCTGGTGTGCAAACCAGAAATCAGGTCAACCAAAACCTGTTGCACACTTGCTTCCTATCTCAAATTGAACCTCAATCCATTCACGATGCAGAGCAAGATCCACACTGGATCATTGCAATGCAAGAAGAGTTGCATCAATTTGAAAGAAACAAAGTTTGGGAACTAGTACTAAAGCCTAAGGATCACTCCATTGTTGGAACAAAGTGGGTGTTCAGAAACAAATTGGATGATCAAGGAGTAATTGTAAGGAACAAGGCAAGGCTAGTTGCTCAAGGATATTCTCAAGAAGAAGGCATAGATTATGACCAGACTTTTGCACCAGTTGCAAGATTGGAAGCCATCAGAATCTTTTTAGCTTATGCAGCACACAAAGGCTTCAAGGTATATCAGATGGATGTAAAAAGTGCATTTCTAAATGGAGACATCAAAGAAGAAGTCTATGTCAGACAACCTCCAGGTTTTATCTCTCCAACTCATCCTGATTATGTTTTTAAATTGAACAAAGCATTATATGGTCTCAAGCAAGCTCCTAGAGCATGGTATGAGACCCTAGCATGCTTCCTTCTGGAAAATGAATTTATAAGGGGTAGAGTAGACTAAACTCTTTTCATTAGAACCCATAAGTCCCATACCCTACTAGTACAGATTTATGTAGATGATATTATCTTTGGTTCTACTGATTCAAATTTGTGCAGAAGGTTCTCCAACCTAATGCATTCTAAATTTGAGATGAGTAGCATGGGTGAGCTATCTTTCTTTCTAGGATTGCAAGTCAAACAACATGCTGAAGGCATCTTTATTTCTCAAATCAAGTATGCAATTGAATTGATTAAGAAATTTGGAATGTCTGAAGCATCTTGTACGAAAACACCTATGCCTACTAATGTTGTATTGGATGCTGATGAATATAGGAAACCTGTTGATCAGACAACATACAGAGCAATGATTGGCTCTTTACTGTACCTTACAGCTAGTAGACCAGACATAATGTTTGCTACATGCATATGTTCTAGATTCCAAGTGAGCCCTAGAGAGTCACACCTAACATTAGTAAAAAGGATTTTCAGGTATGTAAAAAGTTGTCCAAATCTAGGTCTCTGGTATCCAAAAGATTCAGCATTTGACTTAACTGGATTTTTGATGCTGATTATGCTGGATGCAGAATTGACAGGAAAAGCACTAGTGGAACTTGTCTGTTTCTTGGTGACAGACTTGTCTCTTGGTTTTGCAAGAAACAAACATCTGTGTCAACTTCAACTGCTGAAGCTGAATATATGGCTGCAGGTAGTTTTTGTTCACAAATATGGTGGATTCAAAACCAACTCCTAGACTATGGCTACAACTTAGAGAAGTCTAAAATCTTTTGTGACAACACCAGTGCTATTTCTATAGCTCAAAATCCAGTCCTCCATAGTAGGACAAAACACATAGAGATTAGGCATCACTTTTTAAGAGATAATGTTGAGAATAACAAAATTGAACTTCAATATATCCCAACTGATTTGCAAAGGGGAGATATTTTCACCAAACCCTTTGATGAAAAGAAACACACCTTCTTCCTAAATCAGTTAGGAATGTTATATGGAGGAAGTCTAAAATAATATCCAAGATTTTAAAACTCTAAAAATGACCAAGACTAGGCAAACATCTTGATTTTTCTAAGTGTCTATAGTGTATTTCTGGACTCTGAACTGCGCTCGACGATTTTCCCCCAGATCGTCGAACGGAGATCGACGCTTTCTGAAATCATCGACCTGAGTTCAGCGCTTCTCAAATAGTGTTCAACTATCTCTCCAGGTCAACGATCGTTGAACGGTGCTCGACGATTTTGTTTTCTGAACTATCGTCGAACGGAGCTCGACGCTCTCCAATATCGTCGAACGGAGATCGACGATATTGAAGACCTTTTAGATTCCTTTAGAAGCCCCGATCGTCGAACTGAGTTCAACGATCTTTCCTTTTCTGCGTCGAACCCTAATATAAAAATCATTTTTCGGCCGTCGTTCTCCTTTTGCGCTTTCAATCTCTCTAAAAAAATTTCTCTTTCCCTCCAAACATCTCTACACTTGGTCGTTTGTTTGTTCATTTTTGCAGGTAACAATGGCCGCCTCGGTTGCCATTCTAGCCGCAATGAAGTTTGATGCCGGATTTGATATAGACATGGAGTCTTTCAACACCAGTGATCAGATTTTTCAAGACATTCTGGAACTGTTCAAGGAGCAAAAGCTAGCCATTATCATGTCCACAAGAATCAAATTAGCTGCTGATGAGATCAAGGAGTGGGTCTATACTGCTCACAATTAGGACCAAAATACAATGGTTGGTTCAATTTCTAGAACTCAGGTACCTCTAACACCTACCATTCTGACAGAGGTTTTTCAATTAAATTCTGGAAGAGATTCTGCTGAATTGTCTGGAGAGGAATTTTCTGATTTACTTGCTAGAATGGGTCACTCTGATGCAAACCCTAGCAAGCTGCTGAAAAAGAACCTAGCTGTTGAATACAGGTTCTTAGCTGATGTAGTGGGAAAGGTTCTGTTGGCCAAGCACTCAGCACATGATACCATATCCAGGTATTAGCTGTGCTTGATGGGTGCCATTGTGGATAAGAAACAGTTAAACTGGGGAGAGATCTTCTTTGATCTGATCAAGAAGATAATAAACAAGAATTTTGTTAATTATGGAAGGATTCTAGGGCTGTTTCTCCAAAACAGATGCCCTGCCCTGCTTGTATCATCTGGGATGCATATCAATGCCTCAAAGAGGCTGTCCTGTGCCCTATTTGACAAATGGGACAGGCAGATAGTGAAGCCCAGCAGGCCCTCTGCAAGCACAACTTTAGGCAGAAGGACTGTAACAGTCTCTTCCCCTCAAGTCTCTGCCCCTGCAGATGACTTGCCTGCTGCTTCTCCTCCTCCTCCTATATTATCTCCACCAGTCACCTCCACCATTCAAACTTCAACCACCATCATTATTTCCAGCCCATCTCCTACATCAATTCCATCTCCAATCCCTACTCTCACAGAATAAATCTTCCATCCCTTACATCACTACCCTCAACCAGACTTTGACACATCATCCAACATTTCATCATTCAATCTTCTAGATGATTCCTTCATGGATGATTCACCTTCATCCCCTCCTGATCTACCCTCCTCATCCACCTCATATCAACAACTTCTGCAAGATATCATTGATCAACCCTCCTTCACACCTTTTATCTCCATACCACTATTTTCCATTTCCACAATCCCCACACCTCAACCTTCACTTCTACCATCCACCAGCTCTCCACCAACATCTCCAGTTACTCCTCCATCCTTCTCTACCTCTGCTCCAGTCCCTACTGAGCATGTAGATATTCCTGCCTTAGCTGACAAACTATATGAGCTGATAGCTCCCAGGCTCTCACTTCTGTTGGAGACCTCCTTGGCTCCACTACTCAAGTCAGTTGCAGACTTATCTGCCAGGCTCTCCTCCATCTTTCCTCCTCAGGCAATCCCTTCATTTGGGTGCCTTGATCCAGCTCTCTCTGAATCTAGGCAGGGGTAGATGCCTCATGAAGATGCTAGATTGCCTGTTGCTGCCATTTCTTCAGTCCATGTTGCTGCTGCTACTGTCTCTTCAACTCAAGCTCCACTTTCAACACCACCTCAGGTTGCAGTCTTCTCAGTAGACCTCGGGTCCTTATTATCATATTTTGACTCAGTTTACTTCAGCTGTCTCCCAGTAAGCATTACAGTCCAGCCATTAGAAGACCTCTCCAAGGCCATTGTGCCCTTCTCCAGTTGTGATACCAGCTTAATTAGCTCCTACATAACCTCCCTATATACTGCTGAGCCTTCTGTTTCCAGTGATGCTGCTGCTACTCCTGCTGACAATATTGTTGTTGTTTCTGTTGCTGGTTCTGCTGATGTTTCAGTTTCTGAGGATATGCAGACAGAGGCATATGATTTTGAGCCTACTGTTATTGCTGATGTTATTACTGCTGTTATTGCTGATGCTGAAACTACTGAAAGTAGTGTTTCTGAAACAGTTTTATCTGAATCTGTTGCTACCCCAGCTGCTGTTGTCACTACTGCTGCTATATCTTCTGAAAGTATTGCTCCAGAAAGTTCTGTATCTGTTGTTACTACTGCTGTTGCTACAACTTCTGCCAGTACCATTTCTCCTTCTGCTGCTGCTGCTACAACTGCTGTTTCATCTGCTCCAACCCAACTTCAAAAAGATTATCTGAAAAGGATTGATGTTTTATATGATGAGCAAAGCTCTGAAAGTGATGAATATAGGACTGATTCTGATGATTCCTCAGCCACTATAGCCAGGAAAAGAAAGGCAAGGAGCAAGGCTATGAAAAGAGTTCCCCCAGCAAAAGTCAAAGATACAAATGACATACCTTATTACATTCTTCATGACTGCCCCATTACTGAATATTGGATGCAATATTCCAAGAATCAACTTAAGGCTATGAAGAAGAAGAGGAAATATGAGAAAGGTTCCTCTCAGTTTCATCATCCTCATCCTCCTCCACCACCTCCTCCTGATGCAGGTGCAGGTGGAAGCTCAGCTACTCATCCTTCTACTAGAAGTCAAACCCCCTATCAGCCTCATGCAAGATCTCAATATAGGGGAAGCCAATCTAGAGGTTCTCAATCTAGGAGCGGAAATTATAGAGGAAACCAAAGGGAATTCCAAGTTTACTCCAAATGCTATTCAAGGCAGCACCCTTACTCCAGGGAAGGACAAGCCTCATCAGATACTACCTCTGGTCCTTTTCCCTATAAACTGAAAGAATTAGTCTCATCCAAAGCTCCCCAAGATAATCATTCCAACAGATATGAACCTCCAGTGCCCTTTGAGGATCCAGAGAATAATCCTACTGCATGGACTGCTAGAATGAAAGAATTAGCTGCCTTGGATCAAATTAAGAAAGCCAGAGAGCAAGGCAGAGACACCTCCAGCATTACTACATTGTCAGAACAAAGAAAGAAGGAACTTGAAAGATATGCTTCTAGCAAATTTTTTGATTCTGAAAGATACATGGAGCTGCATCCTGAAGCTGTGGTACCAAGGCCTAAACAACAAACTTCTTTAGGTGCAGCTGATGACAGAAGATCCAAAAAGGAAGCTCTTAACCCAAATAGAGAAATTAAACTTATAAAGAGCAAGAAGAAGGAATAATTCTGTAAGATGACAATTATTCTGATTTCTGATCTGTCTGAGATATTTTATTTGTGATTCTGCAATGTTGTTGTTTGCTATTTTGTTGTTGTGTATGTTGTTTTTAATTTTTCCAAGTTCTGTAAATAGTAATCCTAACCCAAATAGGGGGAGATTGTTGGAACACCATATTACTAATTTGGGTCAGGATCACTATGTCTTTAGGAAACCTGTTTTTGACCTCATTGTATAGATCTAAATGTCAATTAGAATTGAGTCTAAGGCTTAGTAGTTAGGTTTGGAAGCTGCCCTCAAGACAAAGGTTTTTCAGTTTGGAGACTAAGACATTTCGTCGAGCTCAGTACGATGAATCGTCGAACTCCAATCGACGATCATTGAGCTCACTTCGACGGATCGTCGAACTCCATTCGACGATCGCTGAGCTCAACTTCAACAAATCGTCGAACTCCATTCGACGATCTTCGAGCTCAGTTCGACGATCTTGACTCCAGTATTGATTCTCTATCTCTGAGCTCAGTTCGATGATAGTTGAGCTCAGATCGACGATCTCTGTTGCTGTCTAAGTCCAAATCGCTGAGCTCAGTTCGACGATAGTAGAGCTCAGTTCGACGTTTTTCTGAAGAGTTAAATGATTTTCAAGATTCAAATTCAGAACAGTTAAGGAGTTATTCTCAGCAATTAATTCAGAAGATTTTGTAGCCGTTTTCATTTATTCTGGACAAAGTTTCAAGTGATTATCAAGGAATGTTTCATTGGACTTTCCCCCATAAGACAAAAGCAATTAAGGAAGGCATTTAATGACAGGCCAACAGCTATTCTTGGCAGAGGATCATTTTCTACTCAGAACAAAAAGGAATAAAAGACAAGATTTTTGAATTCTGATAGCAATCAAGAAGAAGAGAGTGCACAAGAAGAAGAAGAACAAAAAAATATTCTCTGATATAACTTTTCTCTGGAACTACATCTTTCTCAACAACAATCACTCAAGAAAAAGAGAAAGAGAGTTGTAGACTTTCTTTGTCTCAAAGAATTCACACAAGAACACCATCACCAAAAGAAGATCAACAAATCTGAAATCTTCAGTTCTCTTTTGATTCAAGTGTTCAAGGCCACCATCATTCAAGACTCCAGACACCTAACATTTCAGCTGTTACTGAAATCATCATTTGCTGGAGATCAAATTTCTGAAGGCCTATCACCTTACAGCAAAGCTTCATTTCCTGATCAACTACAGATCTCAGGGGGAGCTTTGACAACATCACTGAATCCACATAGTCTTCTCAGCTGCTTTGAGAAAGAGAAGACTTCCATCACTCTCTCATCCCCATCTCTGTAAAGGGTTTTTCAAACTCCCTTCAAAAGTTTGTGCTTGGTTTTTGAGCACCTTATCAAAAGCTCATTGGTAGCAAGACACCTGATCAAAAAATCTGGTTTGGTTTTTGAGCACCTAATCAAAAGCTCATTGGTGCCCAGGACACCTGATCAACTCATCCTGCAGTGGATTCCTACCTAGGGTGGTAGAAGAGTGGATGTACCCAAGTTTAGGGGAACCAATATAGCTCCTTGTGTCTTCTGATTGCTTGTCTTTATTTTTGTTTCTGGCTGTGATTGGTTTGTGACTAGATTGTTTTGTGATTATGTTGTTTTGTGATTAGATAGGTTCTGTGATTAGATTTAATATTTGCTTCCCTGTTCACTCAGATTACAACAACTGTTGTAAAAAGATTTTAAGCACCATACTCTATTCACCCCCCTCTAGAGTATATCAGATCTAGCTTGCACTTTCAGAGTTGTTCGATCAACTAGTGGGAGCACATTGGTTTTCTAAGCTGGACTTGCGCTCAGGGTATTATTAGTTGAGGATACAAGAAGGGGACATCCAAAAAATGGCCTTTAGTTCAAGATATAGGTTGTACGAGTTCACAGTAATGCCGTTTGGGCTCACAAATGCCCCTTCAGCCTTCATGAGCCTGATGAACAAGGTGTTTGAACCTTATTTGGATGTCTTCGTCATTGTTTAATCGATGACATCTTGGTCTACTCAAAGACGGAGGCGGTTCATGTTGAGCACTTGACCTTGGTATTGAAGAAATTAAAAGAGCACGCCTTGTTCGCCAAGTTCAGCAAGTGTGAATTCTAGCTTAAAGAGGTTTCTTTCGGGGGCATGTGATCAGTGGAGCAGGACTAGCAGTGGATCCGGCCAAGGTGCGTACCATGAAGGAGTGGTCGCCTTTGAAGTCAGCGGTCGATGTGTGGAGTTTCCTTGGACTAGCCGGGTACTACCGCAAGTTTATAAAAGGATTTTCAAAGATTGCTCTTCCTCTTACTTCATTGATGAAGAAAGGTGTGCCATTTGAGTGTGAAAGAGAGAGAGACAGATCTTAACTGAACTAATTAAAGTAAAATCACAGCACAGAATAAAGAAAGAAGATCAAGCAACCAGGAGAGACACAAGGATTTTTATAGTGGTTCCCCAAATCTGGGTAGTCCACTCTTCTACCACCCTGGTAGGAATCCACTCAGGTTTTGATCAGGTGACTGCCACCAATGGGTTTTGATCAGGTCCCCAAAAACCAACTCAAGTCTTTTGGAAGGAGACTTGCAACCCGGAATCACTTTTGAAGGGAGATGAAAACCCTTTATACAGGAGGTGTAAAAGAGAGATGGTGTCTTCTCTATCAACAATCAGAGAGAAGACTTGTGGATATTTGATGTTAGCAGCTTGCTCCCCCTGATATCTTGAATGTATCAGGAAGGCTGGAGCACTGCTTCAGGGTGATAGGCCTTCAATGTTCAGGCCTGGACCAGAGTATCTTTCAGGAACTTCTGACAGATAGAGATTTGTTGTCCTTGAAGTTTTCCTGCAGTAATGGGGAAGAAGAAGACTTTTGATAGTGATAAGATGTTCTTCTTCTTCTTGATGAAGTTGTTCTCTGGCCTGGGCTTCTAGTTACTGTAGAGATATTGCCCTTTTTGTATATCTTTTTCTCTGTGTTGCTTTTTCTCTGTGTATTCCCTGTCTATCTGTTCTCTGTTCAATCTTCTTCCCTGTATTTGAAATCCGTAGATTTGATGGCGGAAGAAACATTACCGAGAGAGAGGATGCTTTGGAAATTGATCCTCACTTAATTCCTCTGTAACTGTCCGGTTGAACAGCTATTTTCACTTAGAATATTGACTGTAATTAATCCTCAATTAATTTTGCCAACTGTTATTGATTCCACAGAAATCATCGACCTGAGCTTTCATCGAGTTCATCAATCGTCGACCTGAGTTCGACATTCATCAAACTCAGCTGGATTCGTCGAGCTGAATATCTTTCCTGCGTTCGTCGACCGGAGCTTGTAGTTTGTCTAGCTCAGTTTCTCGTTGAGCTAAGAAACTTACTTGCTGACTTCGTCGAGCTTAGCAAGTGTTGTCCACCAATCGTCGACCTGAGTTCTTTTATGTCGACACAAATCCTCTGGGTGTCGACACAGATTACTGTGATGGAGTCGACAGATAGTTGTGTAGATAGATGTTTCTGTGTGTCGACATTAATCGTCTGGGTGTCGACACAGCCTTGCTGAAGTGTCGACACAGTTCCTTCTATGTGTCGACACAGTTGCTGTGATGGTGTCGACACAACTTTGCTTGAGTCTTGAGATCGTCGACCTGAGTTCAGAGAAGCAACTCAGAATTCGTCGACCGGAGATCACCGTTCGTCGAACTGCGTTCGACGATCGTCGATCTGATTTTCTGCCTTTGTCTTAACTGCATTTCTTGGACTTCTTTTCTACAATGCTGGAGAGTCCTTCTGAATGACCTGTCCTGGAAAGAGTCCTATGACCCATGACTATACATGTTGGGTCAATCTAAGCAACCCTAATAGTGATCCTTGCCCAAATCCTAACTAGGGTTCCAACAACCTCCCCCTATTTGGGTAAGGACACTATTTACATAAAGACAGGTAAAATACAAGTAAAATACAATTAAAATACAATCTCCCCCTAAATCAGGATCAAGAAAATCTTCTATTGCTGTTGCTGATCCTTGCCCAAAACTGCAGCATTATAATCTGTTGGTGTTGCTGCTGCTAGAAGTTCTGCAATCTTCATTTATAGGCATCTCCCCCTATTTACATAGCCACTATACCTTTGTGGTAAAACAGACAATCTCCCCCTATTTACATTTCCTTGCCCAAATCCAACAGCCACTAATATAGCCTGTATATTTGCTGGACTGAATTCTTTTCCTGCAAGAAGATGTTAGGAGCTCTGGACCCAGACAAACTTGGGCCCTGGTTCTCTTTTATAATAATCAGAAATAGAAGAATAAAAATTTCTGTTCTGAAATCCTGAGTTCGACGAATTAAAGTACTTTCGTCCAGTGGAGTTCGACGAATGATATTGAGTTCGTCGAGCTCTGTTCATAAAATGATAATAATTGTTTTCTGTGATCCATTTTCGTCGATCTCTGTTCGACGAATTATATTTATTTCTTCAAGCACAGATTTCTGAACAGTACAAGGCAAAATCTTTGTTCATAGTTCGTCGACCTGAGTTCGATGAATAGTATTGATATCGTCGATCTACGTTCGACGAATTATTATGAACTAATATTTTCTGAGAATTTATACCTGATGAAAGATCAAGGGTAGAGATTACCTGATCTTCTTCTTCTGATTCACACTCTGATTCTTCAGATTCTTCAGCATAGCTGCTGCGAGAAGCATCTATTGCCATTAGGCAAAATTCTATTGCTCTTGCTTCTTCTTCATCACTCCAGGATTCAGCTTTAATTATTTTCCCTTTTGCTGATCCAGCAGCCATTGCTGTGATGGAGTCTCGCATCTCTTTTACAGATGAACATTCAGCAAGTTCTTCAAAAATGTCATCAGACATTGATTGTGTCAGAATGTTCATGGCTTGTGCATCAGCAATCTTCATCTTTTGCTGGGAATCTATCCATTGGGATGATGGAACAGCATCTGAACTTGTTGTTTGCTGAGGTTGAGTTGGACCTGACAAAATAGATTTAAAGTTGTTTTCATCAATAGAGTCCATATAAAATCTAATCTTTGTCTTCCATAGTGCAAGCTTATCTAGATTGCACATGGGCAGTCTGGTGCTTGAAAAAACTGCAATTTGTGCCATGATAACCCTAAAGATATTTAAGATCTATCAAAGGATCTTTGTGGTTCTGTTGTTAGCATATACAACCACTTAAGGTGTGGAATTTTAACAAACCTTGCTCTGATACAAATTGAAAGAGAGAGACAGATCTTAACTGAACTAATTAAAGTAAAATCACAGCACAGAATAAAGAAAGAAGATCAAGCAACCAGGAGAGACACAAGGATTTTTATAGTGGTTCCCCAAATTTGGGTAGTCCACTCTTCTACCACCCTGGTAGGAATCCACTCAGGTTTTGATCAGGTGACTGCCACCAATGGGTTTTGATCATGTCCCCAAAAACCAACTCAAGTCTTTTGGAAGGAGACTTGCAACCAGGAATCACTTTTGAAGGGAGATGACAACCCTTTATAAAGGAGGTGGAAAAGAGAGATGGTGTCTTCTCTGTCAACAATCAGAGAGAAGACTTGTGGATATTTGATGTTAGCAGCTTGCTCCCCCTGATATCTTGAATGTATCAGGAAGGCTGGAGCACTGCTTCAGGGTGATAAGCCTTCAATGTTCAGGCCTGGACCAGAGTATCCTTCAGGAACTTCTAACAGATAGAGATTTGTTGTCCTTGAAGTTGTCCTACAGTAATGGGGAAGAAGAAGACTTTTGATAGTGATAAGATGTTCTTCTTCTTCTTGATGAAGTTATTCTCTGGCCTGGGCTTCTAGTTACTGTAGAGATATTGCCCTTTCTGTATATCTTTTTCTCTGTGTAGCTTTTTCTCTGTGTATTCCATGTCTATCTGTTCTCTGTTCAATCTTCTTCCATGTATTTGAAATTCGTAGATTTGATGGCGGAAGAAACATTCCCGAGAGAGAGATGCTTTGGAAATTGATCCTCACTTAATTCCTCTGTAACTGTCCGGTTGAACGGCTATTTTCACTTGGAATATTGACTGTAATTAATCCTCAATTAATTCTGCCAACTGTTACTGATTCCACAGAAATCGTCGACCTGAGCTTTCGTCGAGTTCATCAATCGTCGACCTGAGTTCGACATACGTCGAACTCAGCTGGATTCGTCGAGCTGAATATCTTGCCTGCGTTCGTCAACCGGAGCTTGTAGTTCGTCTAGCTCAGTTTCTCGTTGAGCTGAGAAACTTACTTGCTGACTTCGTCGAGCTAAGCAAGTGTTGTCCACCAATCGTCGACCTGAGTTCTTTTATGTCGACACAAATCCTCTGGGTGTCGATACAGATTACTGTTATGGAGTGGATAGATAGTTGTGTCGCCAGATGTTTCTGTGTGTCGACACTAATCGTTTGGGTGTCGACACAGCCTTGCTGAAGTGTCGACACAGTTCCTTCTGTGTGTCGACACAGTTGCTGTGATGGTGTCGACAGAACTTTGCTTGAGTCTTGAGATCGTCGACCTGAGTTCAGAGAAGCAACTCAGAATTCATCGGCCGGAGATCGCCGTTCGTCGAACTGTGTTCGACGATCGTCGATCTGATTTTTTGCCTTTGTCTTAACTGCATTTCTTGGACTTCTTTTCTGCAATGCTGGAGAGTCCTTCTGAATGACCTGTCCTGGAAAAAGTTCTATGACCCATGACTATACATGTTGGGTCAATCTAAGCAACCCTAATAGTGATCCTTGCCCAAATCCTAACTAGGGTTCCAATAGAGTGGACACCCTAATGTGAAGCGGCATTCCAGGAGCTTAAGGATAGACTTACCTCCGCCCCCATCCTTGCACTTCCGTCTGGGGAGGAAGGATTTCAAGTCTACACTGACGCATCATATCAAGGGATGGGAGCGGTGTTGAGGCAGCACAGACACGTGATTGCATATGCTTCAAGACAGTTGAAGAAGCATGAAATCAATTACCCGGTTCATGATTTGGAATTGGGAGCAGTGGTGTTTGCCTTGAAGGTTTGGAGGCATTATCTACACGACATCCACTGCGAGATCTTTTCAGATCACAAAAACTTTAAGTAAGTTCATACTCAGAAGGAGTTGAACTTGAGACAACGACGGTGGTTAGAATTTCTATGCGATTACGAGTTCACCATGAACTACCACCCCGGAAAGGCGAACTCGGTGGCCGATGCATTGAGTAGAAAGGTACAAGGTTCTAGTCCAGAGTCTTAGTTGACGAGTATGGAGTTGGCTCGGATGATTAAGGAGATGGATATTACATTGATATTTAAGGCTCCTTCGGCAGAGTATACGGAGTACTTGGCAAGCATGAGCATAGTTTATGATATCCGGGAACGAATCAGAGTGGAGCAAGGAATGGATACGGCTCTGGCCCCGACAATCAAGTCAATCGAAGATGGGACTTCGGATGAGTATACGCTAAAATACGGCCTCGTTTATTTTCGTGGCCGGCTCTACATTCCCAAGGGAGGTAAAATCCGGGAGGATATCTGGAGAGAGGCTCATTGCTCTCAATATTCAGTGTACCCGGTCATTGTTAAGATGTACGCCGGCTTACGGAAGACCATGTGTTGGCCGGGAATGAAAAAGGATGTCCGATATTTTGTTACACATTGCGAAGATTGTCAAAGGGTGAAGGCGGAATGCAAGATTCCTGGTGGTTTACTACAATCGTTGCTCATCCCCGAGTGGAAGTTTGAGGATATCTCCATGGACTTTGTCCATGGGTTACCTCGCTCACGATCAGGAAATGATTTGGTGTGGGTGACAGTTGATCGCCTGACGAAAGTAGCCCGGTTTATCCTAATGAAGAAAGAAGCTCATGTGGATGTCTTAGTACCCCTCTTTGTGGAGCAATTCGTACGGTATCATGGCGTGCCTAAGATGATCGTGTCTGATTGTGATGGTCGGTTTACCTCCAAGGAGGGGAAAGCGATACAGGCGTATTTGGGCTCGCGCCTTACCTTCAGCACAGCATTTCATCCTCAGACGGACGGGCAATCTGAAAGGACCATCCGGACATTGGAAGATTTGTTGAGATTATGTGTGTTGGATAGAGGAGAGCCATGGGAAAGGCTCTTACCGTTGGTATAATTCTCAAACAACTACAGCCACAAGGCTAGTATCGGCATGGCTCCTCATGAAGCTCTTTATGGAAGAAGGTGTAGAACCCCCATGTCTTGGGTGCAAGTTGAAGACCCGAAGGATTTGGTTGTTGAATATATTGATGATACTGATGCAGCGATTAGACTGATGCGGGATCACATGTTGGAGGCTCAAAGTCGGCAGGCAAAGTATTATAATGCAAGGCACCGGATGGTGGAGGTTCAAGTGGGTGATAAGGTGTTCCTGAAAATCCGACCGATGCATGGAGTGTCACGTATGCGTGCTGTGAAAAAGCTCAGCCCAAGGTATGTTGGGTATTATACTATATTGGAAAGGATTGTCCCATTGGCCTATCAGTTGGAGTTACCGTCCGAGCTAGAGAACCTCCACGACGTGTTCCATGTGTCGTCGCTTCGGAAGGCGCTATTGCAGCCCGATCAATACATCCCCACAACTGATGGTGCTGTGGCGTTTGATAGGTCTGTGCGACCAGAACCGACGTGGATCGTTGATAACGAGACAAGAATGTTGCGCCGCAAAAGTGTTCCCTTGGTGAAGGTTCTAAGGACAAATCATGGGAAGGAGGAATATACATGGGAGCCGATGGATTTGATGCAAAAACACTACCCGGAGTTTTTTGCTAAAGGTAATTTTATTTAAAAGCATATTATATTTTATGTTATACTTTTCTCCCCATAGCCTAAGCCTGATTTCGGGGATGAAATCTTTTATTTTGTTTATAGGATTTGTAACGTCCCGAATCGCACTAGGCCCCACGTGCATGTTTTTGAGTCAGGAGAGCTGACTAGGGATCATGGGGAGTGCTGACAACAGGGCAGCACATGTGAAAAGGAGGAGAAATCAGTCAAGTATAGGACACGGGTAGAGACACGGGCGTGTACCTACCCGTGTGGGAGTGGCCAGCTCTCGAGTCGATGACTCGAGTATGTCCAGAGAAGGACACGGGTAGTGACACGAACGTGTCACTACCCGTGTGAAGTCACACGGGTAGAGACACGGGCGTGTCCATACCCGTGTGCATGTTTGTCGAGTTGAACTCAATGAGGCATGTCGAGATCTACGAGGTGTGTCGACATCGTATGACATAGGTAGCAACACGGGCGTGTCCCTACCCGTGTGTGTCGAGTTACACTCGACAGAGCGTGTCGAGATCGACGAACTACGTGTTGAGATCGACGAATTGTATGACACGGGTAGCGACACGAGTGTGTCCCTACCAGGGTGTGTCGAGTTACACTCGACAGAGCGTGTCGAGATCGACGAACTACATGTCGAGATCGACGAATTGTATGACACGGGTAGCGACACGGGCGTGTCCCTACCCATGTGCCGTTGTGTCGAGTTGAGTTCGTCGAAAGGTATACCGAGAAGGACACGGCCATGGAACACGGCCATGTCATGTGGACAAGGGTCGGGACACGGGCGTGTCCCTACCCGTGTCGAGTATTGAACCGACACGGAAACCGTTGTTGCCGTTTCGCCCAAGCAGGACGCGGGTAAGGACACGGGCGTGTCCCTACCCGTGTTTCTTTTCATATATAAGAGGAAGAGAAAACCCTAGCCGTTCTCATGCTCATTTCATCCCCTATTTTCTGAGAGAAACTCCGTTTGAGAGAAGGAAGTTGTTGTAGCCAATTCTAGAGGAGGAGATCCACTGCTGCCGTGAAGGAGAAGATGCCACCGAGAAGAGTTACACGATCCATGGCCGGAAATAGTGGAAACGCCGGAAATGAGGTGACCTTCCTACCCTCTCCCTTGGTGCAAGATCTTTAGTTATTTTCTTGGGAGAGATATCGACTCAAGAGAGTTTTGATGGAGAGAAGGAGTTTTCTAGGGATGGCCATGCTAGGACATGTGTTCTAGGTGTTAGATCTCTTCAACCTCCCCTTTCTTCTATGTGATGAAGGGTGGATGGTTTTGTGAAAAATCATGGCCCTTTGAAGGTGAATAAGGGAGGAGGAATTTCTGGAGTGATTTTGGAAGATCGACTTGAAGAGGAAGATGAACCGATGTCGTTCACTCCTCCTTAAGATGCGTGCATAATCTGTATTCTGCGCGCAGTGATCTTCTTGGCCATTTTAATGTAGGCTGTGGCCAAATCTGGGCTTTCAACTAAACCCGAACATTGATGCCCTAGAAAATACCTTTCCAACTAATGGTTGCATGACTTCAGGCGAAGTTTGTAGCCACAGGAAAGCCTGAATGAATATGACGTCCGATAAATCCTTCATGCAGAAATGTTGTTCTGTGCGCAGCGGTCTTTGAAGCCGATTTCAAATAGGATACAGTCAAATCTGGGTTGTGGGCTGAGTATGAAAGTTCTAACCCATGGAAAGACATTTCCATCGAGGGGTTACATGTCTTCACCGGATTCCTGTAGCTTCGGGAATCTCCGGTCGAAGTTGCTGTCCAGATTTATTCTGCACTTAAATTCTGGGGTTTATATAATATGAATTTGAATTCGGTGGAATCAATGTTACAAATTAACTCGAGATTTTGATGAACTATTTTATGCTGACCACCGTAGTGCTATGAATGACAAATCTTGTTAATTAGATTTCATAAAACTGAATTGTGAAGCAAGCTTTATTGCATGATATTACGTGCTAAAATTGATAGATTATTATAAATGTGCATCATGTTTATAATATGATGAATAAAATGACAAGATATAAATTGGTAGATTATTATTAATGCGCATCATGTTTGTAATATGTTGAAACCATTTGGAATGACAAATAGAAGGATAAACCATGATCATGAGTATGTATGATGGTTAGAATGAAATGTAGTGATCCAATACTTAGAGCGTAGTCTCCCTACAGGTAGTATTGTGGATGGATGTAAGTGCGGCGTTGGCCGTCACTAGTTGAGTTAATGTTGAAATGAGGTATAAACGAACGGTTGGGTTTGGACCTCGATGTTCACATCCCGGGGCTCCTTCCATGCCGAGTGGATGGTTTGGCTGTGTCCTCGTGCTTACTTCTGAGGCCACTTACAAACCACAGTGATGTGGAATTTGCATGCGGTGTGATTCGACATGCGGTGTCGTAATCCTGGGTTAAGGATAGTGTGGCAGGTCTACGGGCTCGCCGATCATCACACCTACGAGAGTTCACAGTTAGACTTTGGGCGGTTGGGCTGTGTCCTCGGTGTTCACGTCCTGAGGCCCCTTCCGTGCCAAGTGAACGGTTGGGCTGTGTCCTCGTGCTTTCTTCCGGGCCCCCTTCCGGGTCACACCAGGCTAGTTCGGGCTGTGTTCTCAGTGCACATCTACCCGAGACCCCGCTGGGCCATAATACGCATATGCTCCGCTGTTGTGTTCTTAGCGTTGAGTCGTATGGAGGCCTAGGTGAAGTAGTGTGGATACCCACCTAGTAGTAGAGATGCCCTCTCTACTGTCACCGCCTGGCGACGACGGCTGATGCCTGAGAGGTTAGCTACCTGCTCGAATAGTGGGAACTCTAGTCTATGTTGACATAGCGTTTGAGTGGTGTGATCGTGGGTGAGTCATTGCATAGCATACATACCATTACATAGCATTGCACAAACAAGATCCTCATCGTATAAGTTTGTATGGGCACTCTTATACGATGAGTTACTTTTATGTAACCCGATCTTTAACTTATAAGCTTGTATGGGCATCCTTATAAGTTAAGTTACTTTCCTGTTGTAGATACTTGTACTTGATAGTTTATTATTGTTTATGTAGAACTGCTAGAATATAATGTTATTAATATTATTGTACCATTACCACCTGCTTGTACCTGTTATACTATTTATTATACTTGTACCCTTGTTCCTTTCTCCGCCCGGTGCCAAGGAGTCGTCGGGAGAGCGGATGTGAAGCCACTTAGTCTTTTCGACTAACGGTTGCTACGTCTTCCTTTTTAGGAGGTCACCGCGTAGGTAGAGCAGCCGCAGACTTTACAGTAGGACAGCCAGGCCAGGATGACCGGGCCTGATGTGACGGTGCCCTCACTGCCACCGATTACGAATGTGAGTGTTGTGAGATTTTGATGTAGCCCGTTTGTGCAACTTTATAGCTGGACTCTGATATTCTAGAAGCATGTTTTAGCTTCTCTTATTTGATGTATTTGGACATATATGCTTAGTATGGATTGACTTCTCTCTCTCTCTCTCTCTCTTTATATTATGGTTGGGTTGGCATGTATATATTGATATTGGTTGTAGCCAGCGAAATAGGCGTCTTGTGGTACAGGTTAGCCTGTGTGCTAATGCTACCGCAAGGCGGCTGTTCCGGGCATAAGACCCCCTTCATGCCGTGTTTTGGGAACCGGGAGGGGGGTCTTGTGGTACCAGTTATATCTGGCAGTCATGCCCGCTGCATTAAGTTCAGTATTGGTCAAAGATGAAGGCGGCATTCAGCGACCAATTTACTACCTCAGCAAGATCCGCTAAGACACTGAAGCCTGATATCCTACGACAGACAAGATAGCTTTAGAACTTATTTTCTCAGCTAGGAAGCTCAGGTCATACTTCTAAGCCCACACAGAAAAGGTATTGACCTAACTCCCCCTCCGTGCCATTCTTCAATGGCCAGAACCCTCCGGCAAACTAGTGAAATGGGTTGTCGAGGTAAGTGAGTTCGACATCCAAATTTTACCTCGACTAGTCATAAAGTCGCAAGTACTAGAAGACTTTGTCATAGAGAATACTATTCCACCAGAGACCACCACTACACGGGCTACAAACGAACTTCAATGGGTCTTATATATCGATGGAGCGTCAGGAATCGAAGGGGCAAGCACAGGAATACTCTTGATAAGCCCAGAGGTGGTTATCTTAGAGTATGGACTTGGACTAAAATTTACACCTACCAACAATGTAGCAGAATACGAAGCTCTGATCGCATGACCTAGGCTCACCATCGATTTCCATGCAAGAAACTTGATCATTTACTCAGACTCTCACCTCGTCATCTCACAGGTGGAAAGTGACAAAAAGGCCAAGAATGAACAATTGGCTCAATACCATTTGTTGGCAAAGTCTCTCCTGCTCAAAATACCACAGTTTCAAATTCTTCACATCCCTACAGAACAAAACTCTAGGGTAGACGCTCACTCAAAGCTAGCCACAGCCTCTACCCAATATCAATCTAGGAGATGCCAGGTGGAAGAATCATCATTCCGAACATTCACCCTAATCAACGGAGAGTTGTATAAACGGTCCTTTTCCGGATCATACTTAAAGTGTCTGTCAGAATCTGTTGTAGAATACGCCTTGTGAGAACTTCACGAAGGGGTCTGCGGGGAACACTTAGGCGGAACGGACCTGACACATAAATTATTACGCCAAGGCTTCTACTGGCCCATGATGAAGAAACAAGCCACAGAATTCGTCTGGAAATTCCAAAGATGTCAGTTACATGCAAACGTTCCTCGACAACCACTGGTTGCCCTCTCCGCATTACAAGGAGCTTGGACCTTTGCACAATGGGGAATTGACCTCCTCGGACCCTTACCCCAAGCCTTAGGACAGAGGAAGTTCATTATAATGTCCATTAACTACTTCACTAAATGGGTCGAGGTAGAACCATTAGCTAAGATCACTGAAGAAAATGCCAAGCAATTTGTATGGAAGAACATCATCTGTCATTTTGGCATCCCTGCAATCATTTTTGCGGACAATGGGACCCAATTCACGGGAAAATCCTTCACAAAATGTGTGAGGACTTGAAGATCAGTCTTCAACACACCTCAGTGGCGCATCCCCAAACCAATGGAAAAATTGAGGTAACTAATCGAACGATCTTAAAAGGACTAAAAACCTGACTAAGAGAGGCCAGGGGGCAATGAGTCGACGCACTTCCAAATGCTTTATGGGCATATCATACGACAGAGAGAACCACGACCAGAGAAATATCGTACAACCTCTGTTATGGAACAAAAGCAATCATCCCACTCCACATCGGCATCCCAAGCCCATGAGTCGCTAATTTCGACCAAGAAAAGAATGACGAGACCCTTCGAGAAAATTTGGACTTGATCCATGAACTTCGAGATACGGTGGCCCTTCGCACCGCCGCTTATCAGCAACGAGTGGCATGACATTACAACTGGAAGGTGAAATCCCGACCCATCAATATAGGAGATTTGGTGCTCTGAAGCATAGAGCTGGTAGTAAAGGACCGCAAGAAGACAAACTCTCACCCTCATGGGATGGACCGTTCATCGTAACCACAATCATAAAGCCATGAACCTATAAGCTAAAGAGTGCAGAGGGAAAGATCCTGCCTCGGACATGCAACGTGCAAAACCTGCGACGATTCTATTTGTAAGTAAGAAATGCAGGACCAGACACATATAGAAAATCAGTTATTCAAGCATAACGTTTTCTTTTCAACAGTGTCCGACTAGTTTAAGGTAAGATTAATCCATGGGCAATCCCCTGCGAACTAAGCCACGTGCGATCCCCGTGCGAACTGAGCTGCGAGCGATCCTCATGCGAAAGGTAAGACTGTGCATGCGGTTTGAATACAAAAGCTATTCACTGAACCTGCCTTTCTACGCCAGGACTTCGTCATGGCCTTCCCCCCTCACAACCAAGCCACGGGCGATCCCCGTGCGAACTAAGCAGTGAGCGATCCTCGTGTGAATTAAGCCGCGGGCGATCTCCGTGCAAACTAAGCCGCGAGTGATCCTCGTGCAAACTAATTTACTAACCAACCACAGGAACAACTATAGCCCCCCACAAAGCAACACTACGAGTCGAACAGTGCTCATGCAATAAAAAGGCCACAATCATCATTACAACATCATACTAGTAGCAAAAAATGCAAACACATGCTAATACAAGAAAACAGCGCCACTACACGTCAGTCACGTCATCATCAGAACCCTCATTGCTAGAGAGGTCATTAAAGCTGATGTCAGATACATCGAATCCCAAGCTCCTGCTAACAAGACGAAAAGTCTTCGAAACTCCACGCCTGAGGGCCGACTCTCGAACATCTTCCATTTGAGGCTCCACCTCCTTACTCTAGATCTCCCCGCGAACTTCCTCACTGATCAAGCACTGATCCCGCATGTAATCCAAATACTCCATATACTTCGCAAGGCCAGTAGCCTTCAACTCCGACACACGGTTATCGGAAGACAGTGCCTCCATTTGGGCCTTTGTCGCACCAAGCTCTGTCTCCAAACGAGAAGTCTCCTCTTGAGCACACTTCAGCATCTGCGTAGTCCTCTGTACCAGAGACTTCTTTTCTTCTAGGGAAGCCCATGTCTCCTCCAACTCCGCCTTCAGCTCCGACCCCATCCGGAGAAATCGAGAAACATCCTGGTCATGATCATCCTTCAAGGCGTTAATAGTACTCGTCGTGGCTTGAAACTTCTCCTGAAGGGCCAGATATTCATCCTTCAAACTCACATAATGGTCATTCCAGGTGACGGTAATCTGAACCTGAGCCTCGATCTACAAAATAAAAGAGAGAAGTCAGTGCAATACAACAATAAAGTAGATCCAAAAATGATTATGCTCACTTAACACTTCATTCATCACATTCAAAGAAGTAGATAGCCTC
Organism: Platanthera guangdongensis; assembly: GCA_039583875.1. Taxonomy (NCBI): domain Eukaryota; kingdom Viridiplantae; phylum Streptophyta; class Magnoliopsida; order Asparagales; family Orchidaceae; genus Platanthera; species Platanthera guangdongensis. The sequence continues at coordinate 139,447,229 of CM077152.1, forward strand.
GGAGCTGGTGCCTCCATAGGGAAAGACAAGGGGGCAGACGAACAAAACACCAGTACATCAGGAGGCGAACTGCCATAGCCACCGTAAGGAGAATCATCACTCGGAGAAGACAAACAGGGCGTCGATCTCCCGCCACCTCGAGAAACTACAACGGCCTTCCGTTTCCAACTACAACTCAAAGGCGTGACGGCAGTCCGCCCAGGTATGGAAGAAAGGCCACACCGCAACAAATGCTTCTCTTCCACGTATGAATAAATGGAGAACAAGCAATTAGCCAGCTCACAAGGCTCTGAAAATCCAAGTACATGTGTGAACTCTAGCTCCTTTCCCTTTTGGCGGCGGTAATGGCCGGGCAACGCATTCCACAGCTCCGGCAAGCCCCAAGAATTTTTGACATAACCAAACAAAATATTTTTGTGGCGGTGGTCCATCCGGATCTCAAAATCAAACTATCTCTTGTTGCTGCAAATCTCCACCCGCTTACCACCATCGGAGCGAACATCACGCCAATCACAAAATCAATCAAAAGAAAGCTTCCCACCATGCTCGTGAAAGAAGACAACCAACCTCATGCGGCGTACCACTCCAAGGGAGTAAACTAGGAAATCAGCACGCTGCTGAATTTCAGAATCTCGACGACTTCCTCACATGGGGGGAACCGAAATCCCGATCTCAAGTTAGTCTCGTAGATCATCAACCAGATAAGCGGAGGATTTTGTACCCACTCCTCAGCACGTGGCATCTTCACTTCAAAGTCGGCAGAAAGGCCGAATCTCCTCCTCCAAATTGGAACTTGGTCCTTGGTAAGAGAAGAGAGAAGGCGCATCGGCCGAGCAGTACGTTTCGAGCCCTGTCACCAAGAATAAAAGTTTAGAGGCACTAGTCAAAAGTTATCCACCCTTGTCGTGCGTGAAACAATCTGCGACATACGTGCAAGCCCGCATAATACGCACGCAGGCACACACACTAGGCCACACGATCAGGACCGCACGCGACCAGGCCCCCTTGTGGCCTGGACCACGTGCGGCCAGGCGCACAGCCGAGCTAGATTGGGCATGCGCGCATAAGCACGCCTGTTGGGTATTGTATCCACGATTACCTAGATTTGAGGAAGCCACCTGTCAAGCTAAGATGAATTCACAATGTATTTTATGAAACATCTCAAGTTGTGCTTGCAGTTCCTCCACGCTAAGTGCATACCAATGTCAGGGTGCAGTAGGTCAATATACACGGGTCTGCACGACGTAATCCCTCGTTGAGCAGATCAGTGTGTTGGCCTATGTGCACTCTCTCTATTGGAGTGCACTTACTTTCAAGTACAGGGTCGTTCATATGCAAGAGAAGACAAGGAGCATGGAGGATCAAGGAGCAGCTCCTGGGTGGAAGACGAAAATTCGTCCAAGGCAAATTCGACGAGAATCACCAAGTGATTCTCGCCGATTCGGCGAGAATCACTAGTGATTCTCGCCGAATCGACGAGAATCATTAGTGATTCTCGCCGACTCCTTCTGGCCACCTCTAAATGGTGCCAAGTAAGATTCGGCGAGAATCACTAGTGATTCTCGCCGAACCAGTGGCCAAGCAGCTCATGCATACAAAGTAAAATTCGTTGAGAATCAATAAGTTATTCGGCGAGAATCACTAACGATTCTCCACGAATCGTCGAGAATCACTTAGTGATTCTCGCCGATTCGTCTAGAATCGCCTGCGATTCTCGCCGATTTTCACTTGGCGTTTTCTCAGGATGCTGCTGGACCGGATTCTGCCTTTGGACTAGTTTGAACCGGAATTAGGGATTTCTTTTGTGGGTCCCGCAAACGGTCATATTTGAGAATTCAACAGTATATGTATTCCAGTATTTTTGAACAGTAGAGAGACGGAAAACGGAGAAAGAAACCGAGCCGCCTCGTAACCCTAATTCCGCGACTCCTCTCCGCCGCTGCCGTCGCGCTCGGGACTGTTGGTCGCCGTCAACATTTGAGATTCCTTCGTAATCTCCGGCGACAGAAGCTTAGCAAAGCTTGAGTCTCACGCGTCTATCCAGAGATCTCTTGTCTCTCGATTTGTTGACCAGGAAAAACTCCTCCGTCTGAATCGATCGAGACGACCGATCCTAGTGTGACCGTTGGTAGACCTAGTTTGCTTCGCTACGAAGTTTGGATCTCCAAGTTCAGCAGCCGCTCATCATCGTAGCCGCCGATCCCGAAGCTAGCCGCCGCTCGTGTGCCGCCGCCGGTTCCGGGGAGATCCTCTCCAAGAGAGACCGAGGTTGTAGACTCTTCATCGACTTCAAGAACACGTCGTCGAACGAATAGGAACACCGTAGTCTCCGAAAGAAGTTTGTATCTCATATACATTCCATATTTACTTTTGTTGTAAAGGAACTTTTGTTCCGTGTTGTAAGGGTTGGGTGCAACCCGTTTTGTGGGAGTGTTGACTCTCACGTGTGGAAGGGCTCCTTCCGTTAGTGCAGGGATTGGATTTCAATCCCGTTGGAGAAGTGACCGAGTCGTCCCTTGTTGGAGAGATAGGTCGAAGGGGGAAAGTGGATGTACCCAAGTTGGGGAACCACTATAAATTTGCTGTGTATTCTGTGTGCTGTGCTTTTTGTTTTTATTGTGCAGGTACATCCGTAAATTCCGCAAAAGAACCACACGTCACCTATTCCCCCCCCCATAGGTGCACATAGTTGACACTAGGTGGACTTTCAAGTGGTATCAAAGCGAGGTTACTCTTCAAAAAGGTTAACACCTTGAGTAGAATCCTGCCACCAGTGTCAGAAGCATGGATCTGGATTATGAGATACCGCCACTCAAACTCCCCGCATGCACAAAGGAGTATTATCCCATCTGGAGAATGAGAGTGTCATTTCACCTTGATGCTATCGATCCTCGAGCATCCTTCATCCTGGAAGAGGGTCCGTTTATTCCCATGAAGACCTCCGACTCTGGGATCCAAGTGTCCCTGGGCATTGCTGAGATGTCAGAGACGGAACTATCACTATTTCACTTGGACAAGAGGATTCGTCAAATCATTATGGATATCTGGTCTGGAGCCTCTCGCTCTAGATTGGAAAAATGTAGGACGGCTAAATCCATGTGGGTGATGATATCAGAGTTGATGGGGGAGTCAAAGAAAGCTGGAATATGTTGTCAACCAGACGAGGAAGCCTATGTGGGGGTCCTCACCTCTGAAGATGAAGGCAAGCATCACTCGGACAACATCAGAGCTCCAGTGTCCGTATCAGAGACTGACGAGACTAGTGAGGAAAGCAGCTCTGACGAGGATGAAACAATGGTCACTGACTCTAATGACAATAACACAGATGAGCAGGTAACATCTTCATCCTGCCCCATATCTTTTGACCTTTCTGAAGACAGAAACTGCTCTCCTCCAGAAAATTCTGATTCCCTGAAGAGAGCCCTTCAGGAAAGCAACCTACTTGCTGAGGAGCAAGCTCGAGAGATTGCTCGACTGAAGATCTTGTTGGTCCTCCAATTGGAGTCCAACAAGGCCAAGGACTCTAAGATCTCAGCTCTAGAGAGTAGTTTGGAGAATGAGAAACGTATAGTATCAATCTTTTCCCAAGTTGATGCTATAAAGAGAAAGCAAGAAACCGGGTGGATCTCCCGGATTATCAAGGCATGGAGAAATGGGGAAACGGTATTCCGACCCCCCACTCCAAGCCGGAAGGTAACTCATCATGCCTTCAGGTATGACCACAGGAATAGTCGTGGTCACTGCAAGGGTGATTTGTCTCCATGTGGAAACGTCCATAGTGCAAGGGGCGTCATGGCCACCCATGAGGGAATACCTAAGGCTCATTCTGAGCACTTTGTATTCACGGCCACTGCCACAACAAAGTGTGGATCTGCATGTCCCAGTTCACAGGAGACTTCTCACCATTCGAGGACACGGGATAGGGAGGATAGAAGTCATGATGTCAGGCTTCATGGGGCCTCAGCAAGGGAGATGCCTGAAAGAATGGCACCACCTTCTCGGCCTCATAACGCTCACATCATGCATTCGTTCCACCCTTCCTCGTGTCACGATGGAAGAGGAATTTGTGTGACAAGAACATGCCCTATCCCGTTTAGACCTAGGACCGTGACTTCATCAGTCACTAGATCAGGTCGAAAACGGCGATACGACATTCACCCTTGTTGGTGCTGCGGCAAAGTGGGGCACTTTGCCATTGACTGTTGGCACAACCCCTCTGTGCCCACAGCAAGGGCTTATCCACATTCTAGGGACAGAGGTAGTCTTCCAGACAGGTTTTCTGAAGGAAGGCAGTTGCGTGCTTATGCTAATAGAAACCTAGGACCCAATATGATTTGGGTTCCTAAGGTAAAGTAATTCTGTCTTGCAGGGTAGTCTAGGTCCCCGTGAATACGAGGGGAACTGGACAGTAGGTGGCTCAAGGCTAACGTGGAACAAACGTCTGCAATAACAGATGTGCTACCTGTTTGAGCATATTCACTATGAGCCTCTAATGTGTTCTACCTGTGGGACTAAAACGATGACTCTCAAAATCCCAGGTAATTTTGATCAGTTCAAGGACTTGTGTCATGTTGCATCCTCATTCAAAATATATATACATATATATATTTCTATCCATGTGTATCCTTATACTTATGCATATCAGGTATGTGTGCACCTCTACGGAGAGATTAACTCGATGCATGCAAACCATTACACATCTATAATGGGTTAACGAAGTTATGTCATCATGAATCTCGACAAATCACAATTGACATCAAGAAGTGTTTGAAGTCTCGCTCAAATCCAAATAGATTGTCGTTACAATAAACTTGTATTTATTAATCTTATATTAACTTGACATCAGAAGAATTTGAAAATGTTGATATGCTTCCCAACGTGGAAATTCCCAGTAGAAAAACCCTTCAATTCGGAACCTCGGAACCCTTCAAGTCCTAGTAAAGATAACTCCTCAATTACAAGTGGAAAAGAAAAACCTCAATTTCACTTTATATACTAGGAATCCCGCCGAAGGAGCTCGCCGACCCTTCGCATTCTTCACGAATCCCGCCGAATTTGACAAATCTCGCCGAATCAGTCAAATCCCGCAAAACCCTTCGCCTTCTTCACGACTCCCGCCTCACGTCGCAGCAAGTATCCCGAAACCCGCAAGACTTCTCCCGCAAGAACTCTCCCGACGACCCGCAAGAGCTCTCCCGAGTTCTTCCGCCGATTCGCCGCAACCCGCAGGATCTCTCCCGCCGATTCGCCGCAACCCGCAGGAGCTCTCGTCGAATCGTGAAGTCTCCCTGTGACCGCAAGGTACTCGCAAGGTCCATCTCAAATCTAGAAGGTTCTCGCACCGTTCTAGCAAGGCCGAACCTCACAGGAAACTCTTCCATCCACCGAAGGTCCTTCCGAAGCTCCTCAACTCACTTCCATATAAGTCCTTAGGTAACCTCTCCCTCACCCGAAGCATCCACTAATGGAGTTTTCTTTTTGAAAGTTCATTAACGTTTTGAGTAGGGCTTCTCTCTAGATCTATAATGGCTCCAAGGACGACTGCAGGGTTGGTCTCTGGCTGCGAGCTGGTTCGAACTGGATTTTCTCATGCCTCGGACGAATTCCGCAATATCATTCTAATGCTGGAAGAGACTGGGCTAACCTTCGTCCTGGAGCACCCTTGCAAAATTCTGGACAAAGAGGTGCTGGAGTTCTTCTCTACCGCAAGACTCCGAGATGGAGACTCCATAATCAAGAGCAAGGTGGCTGGGGCAAAAGTAAAGATGTCCGCCAGCAAGCTGACTCGCTACCTGCAGCTTTCTAGTTCGGAGCAGGAGGACTACTTGGAGGACGAGGACAAAACCAGAACTCTCTTGTTCTGCAGTCTTCCACGAGGAACTCGATCAATAAAGAGAAAGGAGATGAATGAAGAAGGGAAGCTCCTATCTGACGTTATTGGAAAAGTGCTCATCTGCAAGCCGGGCTCGCATGACCATATCTCAGGAGATATGTTCAAGATCCTCATAGCTATTGTCTGTCGCAAGAGGTTCAACTGGGGGGAGTTGCTGTTCCAAAAGATCAAGGACACCTTGGGCACCCCAAGTTTTGGCCGCATCATAAGCTTATATCTAAACCAGCTGAACGGAGACAAGTTTGACATGAGCAAAGGCGTCCCTCTCCACTACTTGAAGAAGATGGATGCAAGTGTGTTTGATCGATGGGAGCGGCGTATCGGGCAGCCTGCTGTGGAAGAGCAACAAGAGGTATCTCCAGCAGTCACCCCCGGTGAAATTCCTGATACCGTGACTGCAGGAATCGAGGGGGAGACTCTACCCCCTCATACAGATGTAGTTTCTGAAATTGTCCAGGTAGCCAGGGATGCGGTGGCCGAAATTCATGAAGTAAGTGAACCTGAGCTGGAGGATGAGGAGGTCCTGAACAGAAACACTCAAGGAACGGAAGCTGCAGCACTGGAAACTGCTGATCGAGAATTGGAAGAAGCTGCTGATATACTTGACTTCTTGGATGAGGACGGAGAGGAAGATGAGAATGAGGGCCATGAAGTACTTGAGACTCCGGATCCTGTTGAACCTCCACCTGAAAAATCTGCACCAGTGGAGGGGGAGTTAAATAACTCTACAGAGGCCGCCAACATTCCTCCTGTAGAGACTGTGATGGTATCCAGCTCCACAGATGCGTCTGCAGAAATGCAAGGCCCTCAAGTGCCTCCGACCATACCGTTACGAGATGAGCTGGCCACTCACACTATCAATGTCATTCAAGGAATAGTGAACGAGCTTAAAGCCTCTTTTGATACAGCTCAGAAAACACTGCTGAAAAAGATTAAGACTTCTGAAGATCTCATGCTTAAAAATATGGTAGAGATCAACCATAAACTGGATGTGATGGAGAAGAAATTCGAAGAAAAGTAAACCGCGGCCAGCGAAGCTGTCACACTTTTAATGGCCGGTTTGAAAAAGAATACTGATACTCTGGTTGTCGTAAATCAGAACGCACACGTTGTATCCAACAACATTCAGAAGTTTGATGGTAATATGGTCACTTTAAATGCCAATCAGCAGACCCTGATCACTGAATTCACCAAGACCACGAAGCATATTGATGACTCCCTGCACTCATATGCCAACTGCATAGCTGTCGAAGCCAAAAAGGGGGAGAAAGAGTATATAGCTAAGTTGGCCGAGCTTCAAGAAAGCATGGACACAAACTTCGCACAATCAAGCAGATATGTCTATGAGAGCTACTGGTGGATGCTCCAACAGGCGCTAGGTACATTAGGCGTCGTTCTGCCTAACAACCCTGCCGGTATTCATGTCCCTGAGACATCTAAGGCTGCTGAGGAAGTAAGTGTTGCTGAGGATGTAAGTGCAAGTACTGCTGCAGATACTCCCACATATGACGCTGATGCTAGGGCTCTCTCCAAAGCTAAACTGAGGAGTATGTTTGACCAGGAGGCCTTAGCAAAAGCCAGGGGAAAGAGAAAAGTTCAAGAAGGGACATCCAAGGAGACACAGGCTGCAAAGAGAACTCGAATGAATGAGGAGGAGGTACGAAACGAAAGGTGGAGTCCAGTTTCAAGGAACATAATCTTAGACACCTTCTGGCTGCAAGAAAGAGGAGAGATCAATCGAAACGAAGTATATAGCCAGTATGAGTGGGAAACGCACAAAACGTTTGAAGCGAAACGCAACATCTTTTTCAGAAACAACAAGGATCCAGTTAAAGTTGCTCCTCCTAGGTACTACCCGAAGCCCAAAGAATACATTGAGAGGCAAAGCAAGAAGTACTTGGCTCAAAAGAACTAAGGGTGACGTAGCTAAGGACAAATAGTCAACACTTTATAGCTTGTCACTGTGTCTTAAGAACATTTAATGATTATTATTGTCATATAAACAATTCTGGATTATATGTGAATATATTTATCTTGGTATATATATTTGAATTTGTGAATGACTCAAGTCCTGATCTGATTGCATATATTCTCTTGTGCTGCATGTTTAATTTCTGAATGCTATGTTTATTATTTGATTAGTGTTATTCATCTTAGCTAGTAGGGTTTTGGCTTCGTCAAATAGGGGGAGATTGTTGGGTATTGTATCCACGATTACCTAGATTTGAGGAAGCCACCTATCAAGCTAAGATGAATTCACAATGTATTTGATGAAACATCTCAAGTTGTGCTTGCAGTTCCTCCACGCTAAGTGCACACCAATGTCAGGGTGCAGTAGGTCAATATACACGGGTCTGCACGACGTAATCCCTCGTTGAGCAGATCAGTGTGTTGGCCTATGTTCACTCTCTCTATTGGAGTGCACTTACTTTCAAGTACAGGGCCGTTCATATGCAAGAGAAGACAAGGAGCATGGAGGATCAAGGAGCAGCTCCTGGGTGGAAGACGAAAATTCGTCCAAGGCAAATTCGACGAGAATCACCAAGTGATTCTCGCCGATTCGACGAGAATCACTAGTGATTCTCGCCGAATCGACGAGAATCATTAGTGATTCTCGCCGACTCCTTCTGGCCACCTCTAAATGGTGCCAAGTAAGATTCGGCGAGAATCACTAGTGATTCTCGCCGAACCAGTGGCCAAGCAGCTCATGCATACAAAGTAAAATTCGTTGAGAATCAATAAGTGATTCGGCGAGAATCACTAACGATTCTCGACGAATCGTCGAGAATCACTTAGTGATTCTCGCCGATTCGTCGAGAATCGCCTGCGATTCTCGCCGATTTTCACTTGGCGTTTTCTCAGGATGCTGCTGGACCGGATTCTGCCTTTGGACTAGTTTGAACCGGAATTAGGGATTTCTTTTGTGGGTCCCGCAAACGGTCATATTTGAGAATTCAACAGTATATGTATTCCAGTATTTTTGAACAGTAGAGAGACGAAAAACGGAGAAAGAAACCGAGCCGCCTCGTAACCCTAATTCCGCGACTCCTCTCCGCCGCCGCCGTCGCGCTCGGGACTGTTGGTCGCCGTCAACATTTGAGATTCCTTCGTAATCTCCGGCGACAGAAGCTTAGCAAAGCTTGAGTCTCACGCGTCTATCCAGAGATCTCTTGTCTCTCGATTTGTTGACCAGGAAAAACTCCTCCGTCTGAATCGATCGAGACGACCGATCCTAGTGTGACCGTTGGTAGACCTAGTTTGCTTCGCTACGAAGTTTGGATCTCCAAGTTCAACAGCCGCTCATCATCGTAGCCGCCGATCCCGAAGCTAGTCGCCGCTCGTGTGCCGCCGCCGGTTCCGGGGAGATCCTCTCCAAGAGAGACCGAGGTTGTAGACTCTTCATCGACTTCAAGAACACGTCGTTGAACGAAGATGAACACCGTAGTCTCCGAAAGAAGTTTGTATCTCATATACATTCCATATTTACTTTTGTTGTTAAGGAACTTTTGTTCCGTGTTGTAAGGGTTGGGTGCAACCCGTTTTGTGGGAGTGTTGACTCTCACGTGTGGAAGGGCTCCTTCCGTTAGTGCAGGGATTGGATTTCAATCCCGTTGGAGAAGTGACCGAGTCGTCCCTTGTTGGGGAGATAGGTCGAAGGGGGAAAGTGGATGTACCCAAGTCGGGGAACCACTATAAATTTGCTGTGTTTTCTGTGTGCTGTGCTTTGTATTTTTATTGTGTAGGTACGTTCGTATATTTCGCAAAAGCGCTACTCGTCACCTATTCCCCCCCCCCATAGGTGCACATAGCTGACACTAGGTGGACTTTCAACGCCTGCGGGTGGGATCGGGCCCGTGCCCGCACGACCAGGAGCGCTCCCCGTGCACGTCTGCACGTCTGATCGGGCATACATGGGCGCCCAACCGGCCACGCACGTGCCCCTGCGCGCGCGCACTCGCATGCGTGCTGTTGGGTATTGTATCCACACTAACCCAGATTTGATGAAGTCATCCTTGAACTAAGATGAATTAAGTTGTATTTGATTCTTGGTTTAAGTTATGTGTTTGCAGGAATCCTATGGGAAGTGTAGACCAATGTCAGTCTACAATGGGTCACCAAACACAGGACCATACAATGTAATCCCTCATTGTGTGTTCCAAAGTGTTGACTCATGTGTAGTCTCTCTATTAGGATACATTTCATATTCAAGCTCTAGGACTAAGTGAAAAGACTTGATGCTGGTTTCACCTTAGAAGAAGAGAAAATTCTGTCAAGAAAATTTCCTAAGTAAAGTACTCGAGTAGTTCTATACTTACTCGAGTAAGTTACTGAGTTCATACTCGAGTAATAATACTCTTACTCGAGTAGTAAAGATGTATCCCGAGTAGTCCAAATATGGCTCTCGAGTAGTTAAAACAACTACTCGAGTAGTATCCTTTCACCTCTCGGGTTTACAGAAATTTTCTTCTCAAAAGTGTTCTAAGTTAAATACTCGAGTAGTACTGTATAGTACTCGAGTAGTTTTACCTTCTTACTCGAGTAGTCTCAGTCATGTACTCGAGTTGTTCATCTAGTACTCGAGTAGTTCAGTGTTTATACTCGTGTAGTCCAGAATTTCATTCCAGAAAATTTCTCTAAGTGAATTACTCGAGTAGTCATCTCCATATGCTCGAGTAGTTCTATTTGTCTCGAGTAGATCAACTTCTATACTCGAGTAGTCATGTATTCCAGTTCCAAAAAATTTCTAAGTCTTTGTCTCGAGTAGTTTCTTAATTACTCGAGTAGTTCATTCAGATATACTCGAGTAGTATTTCTTATACTCGAGTAATCTTCTCCACCTCTCGTGTAAGTACTAAAGCACTCGAGTATGTTATGTTTGTTACTCGAGTAGCTGATTCATTTTCTTCTTATTTACTCGAGTAGTTTACTCCATGTACTCGAGTAATTATCTCATTCTCTCTCGAGTAGTTCTCCTCATATACTCGAGTAATCATCTTCTACCTACTCGAGTAGTGCTGCATGTACTCGAGTAGTCTTTTATATCTCAAGTATTTTACTTCGAGTTTTCCTAAAATTCATTAAGTCCAGAATGACGGTTCTCTTAATGAAATTTGACGTGATTGGTCCACGTGTCTCTCATAATGACTCAATTATGTCTAATCTTTTCTGATCCTATATATAGTTTTGTCTAAACCGACAAACCCTAATTCTAAGAGGACTATTTTTTAAGAAGTTTTGTCGCCGTACTCTCAAGCTTTCTGTCTCCTCTTTCTCTCTCCAAGAAACGAAAACCACCACCGTCGCCGTCGCTGATTCCCGACCGGCTAGGGTTTCGTCTTTTGAGGATTCAGATTCAGAAGGGTTTCCTGATCAAGATTTGCTCAACTCCTCAATCTTCTGATTCGATCGATCGTGTGAAGCCAAGAAGTTTCAGATCCAATCTTGCCAAGATTTCTCTTCATCATTCTGATAAAGCCGCAAAGCCTAGAAGAAGAAATTTTTGGTCATCTGTTGCAGATCTGAAAAAGCGATCACTGTTTGTATTTATATACAAATTTATTTCATTCTTGTAGGAGAAATTTCTCTGAGTGTAGGAGCTTTTGTCTCTGAGTTCGTAGGAAGCTTTATCTTCCGAGTGTAGATCGATTTTGTGGATCGAGATTGTAGGAACATTGTTCCGAGGGTAGGATTGATTTTCAATCTGAGATAGTGGAGTAGCCGAGTCTAGTGTATTGCTAGATCGGTGAGGGAAAGTGGATGTACCCAAGGTTGGGGAACCACTATAAATCTTGCCTCGTCTGTGTTTGATTGGTAGATAGATCTGTGCATTGGTTTGTAATTTTTATTCCGCAAAAAGACGCACAATTCACCTATTCACCCCCCTCTAGGTGATTTAGGTATGTAACTATAAACTTTAAATTGGTATCAGAGGGAGGTTGATCGTTAAAAGGTTAACACCTTGATCAAATCCTTCAATAGTTGTCTTTTGAGATCTACCAAAAATGGACAAGGCTAAAGATTTTGCCAAACTTCCTTTGTGCACCAAAAATAATTTTCCCATGTGGAAAGAGAGAATCAAGTTCTTTATGGAAGCTGTGGATCCAAGGATTTTCATGATAGTTGAAGAAGGTCCTTACATTCCAATGACCGTCTCCACTATAGATCCAACTAAGAAAGTCCCAAAGAAACTTATGGATCTAGATAAGGATGAGATTGCACTTGTTTCATTGGACAAAAAGGCAAAAAATATTATAGCAAGTGTAGTCGATGATTCAATGTTGCAAAACCTGATTCACTTCAAGTCTGCGAAGGAGATGTGGCTGTCACTAGTTACCTTAATGGAAGGCACCGAAGAAGTGAGGGATGATAGAAGATCGCTTCTTAATCAGAAGTATGAAGCTTTCTGACAAGGAAAAAAAGACACCATTGTTGACACCTTTGAGAATTTCTTCAAGATAGTGAAGGGACTACGGGTCTATGGCAGAGTCTTCACTAATGGAGAATTAAATGATAAGTTCTTGAGATCCCTAACTAAGAAATGGGATAACAAGGTCTATGTCATAAGGGAGTTTGGAAAACTGGCCGAGACAGATCCTCAGAATCTCTTCGGGAAGCTTATGTCATATGAGCTTCAACTCAACACCAGAAAGGCTGAAGAAGAGAAGAGCAGGTCTGCATTCAAAGAGAAGTTTGTTACTTTAAAGGCAGACACCTCTAAGAAGACAAAGGTTGTTCCTCCTACTCCAGCACAAGAAGTTTGTGAAGAAGAAACCTCAGAGCCAAGCACCTTAGGCTCTGAACTATCAGAAGGAGAGTTCTCACTACTCTCTCGACAATTCAAGAAATTCTTGAACAAGAAGAAGTAATGTAAAGGCAAGGATGCCTCCAATAGAAGATCACGACACGATGGTGATCGTCAACGAAAAGGCTCAAGCAGCCATGACATGTATAATTCTAAACAGAACAAACATGTTTCACTTGACATTATTTGTTATTGTTGTGATAAGCCAAGACACGTCATCGCTGGCTGCCCTCACAAGAAGAATGAGGGTGGTAAAAGAGAGGAAAATAAGTCCTTGTACAACAAGAAGAGGACAGAGAAGAGTTTGATGACCAAAAAGGGCAAGACTCTTAGTGACTCTGACTCATCTGAGTCGAGTGAAGAAGAAGAAGCCTATTTTGGGCTCATGGCTCAAACTAATGATGAACAAGAGCCCCAGTTCACTGGGAAAGTAAACTCTCACACTCCTCTTTCTGATTCTGAAGTTTCTAAACATGATTATGAGGATAACTCTTCTAACGATGAGTCAGAACTCATGTCCCAATATAAGGAGTTAATCATGGCTTACGACAAATGTCGCCGACTCGTGAAAACTTAGGCTAAAGAGATAAAGTCTCTCAAAGCTGAAGAGAGCATTTTGAGAGGGAAAGTCGCAAAGACTGACTCGCTCAAAGAGAAATTCAATAATACTATTGAAGAATATAACAAATCTCTTGATCACCTCGACCTTAAAGAGAAAATCATCAAGGAGCTGGAAGCCCAACTTGCTGCTGAAAAGAAACTAGTTGAAAGTTTCTCAAAGCCCAAGATAGTTCTTCCATTCGTTGCTGAATTCTCAGCCAAGGCCAAGGGTGCTGGACTTGGCCGTGAAGAAGCTCCTAGCAAATATTCTAGGAGGAATAAGGCCCAACGAAAGAATAAGGCCGCCAAAAAGGCCTTAGCCAAAGAGAAGGGGAAAGCCCCTCAAGATCAGACCTCGTTCAAAAAGGTTATATTTCCTTCAAACGAGTTTGATCTCAACTCATCATACGGACACTTTGCAAGGCCTACTTATGTAGAGCTAAAGACCCGTTATCAAGGATGTACTCGCCCCAGAAACTTTGGCAAAAGTGCCTTTAAGGCACCTTATGAAGAAGTGATTCTTCAGAGCTATGGACCTTTCAATCATGGTCATAACTTCAAGAAGGCACCAAAGGCAAAGCCTGTTGTATAAAAGCCAATGAAGGGGAAGAAAACATGTGATTGCCATCATCATGAAGCTTCTTCCTCCAAGAATGCTGCCCCTGTTAGACCACAATTCCAAAAGGTCAAGCAGGAGAACATAAGGCAAATATACAACAAATTTGAATGTTGGTGTTGTGGCAGAATTGGTCACTTTGTCATTGATTACTGGTTTAATCCCAGAAATGCTGCAACCCCACATGTTGGCAATATGAGGAAGACCACTCTTAATGCTAATATTCATAGGGGGAGTGTTCTAACCCGAGACCAAGGACCCAAACGTATTTGGGTTCCTAAGGCAAACTGATTGTGATTACAGGTATGTCCAAAGGCCACCAAAACGCCAATCTAGTATTTGGACAGTGGATGCTCTCGGCATATGACCGGGACAAGAAGCCTAATCCAGAACTTTACTCAAGTCGTGAACGGACTGAAGGTCATCTTTGGAGGTTCAGATCGTGGAATCACTAAAGGCTACGGTATGATTACGAACGATAATGTATCATTCTCAGATGTGGCTTACGTTGAAGTTCTGGAACATAACCTTATAAGCATAAGCCAACTCTGCGATAAAGGATACATAGTTGAGTTTCACGCTGATAAGTGCTTGATAAAATATGTTGACAATATGGAAACAATTCTATCTAGCACTCGAAGCAGAAACATAATTTGCTTGAATTTCATTTGTATAGATTCTTCGACACCAGTGTGCTTTTTAGCAAAAGATAGTGCGTCGCTTGGTGACCAATGACACAAGAGACTAGCACATATTAATTTCAAAACTATTAATAAATTATTTTCAATGAACTTAGTACGGGATGCCCCAAATATCAAGTACGTCAAAGATAGACCTTGTCATGCATGTGTAAAAGGCAAGCAAACAAGGGATACCTTTAAAAGCGTTATTGGCAAGGACTCTAATAGATGTCTTCATCTAATGCATATGGACTTATTCGGTCCACTGCAAATTAGAAGTTTGGGAGGTAAGGATTATACGTTAGTAATTGTTGATGATTACTCACGCTTTGTGTGGGTGTTCTTTCTGAAACCCAAGTCAGATACCTTTGACATCTTTACTAATTTTGTCAGGCAAGTTCAGAACGAGTACAACTGCTCCATAGTCAAAATCAGAAGTGACAATGGAACAGAATTTAAGTCTGGGGACATGACAGAATTTTGTGAAAGCTTAGGTAACTTTCATGAGTTTTCCTCTCCTCATACTCCACAATAGAATGGAGTGGCCGAGAGAAGGAATAGAACACTCATAGAGGCCTGCAGGACCATGTTGAGTGATGCTTCACATCCGGAGTACTTTTGGGCTGAAGCCTTCAACACTGCATGCCACGTGCAAAATCGAGCCCTCATAAATAAAAACCATGATAAGACACCTTACGAATTTCTGAAGGGCAGGAAACCGACAGTCTCATATTTTAGAATCTTTGGCTATAATTTCTTCATGCTCAACAATGGCAAGTATCATACTACTAAGTTTAGCGAAAAGAGTTTTGAAGGTATTTTTTAGGTTATAGTAGCCATAGTAAGGCATACAGGATCTTTAATATAAAAACCATGGTTGTGGAAGAATCGATACATGTTGTATTTGATGAGACGAGTTTGCTGCAAAGCAACACTTCTAGTGTGCTTATTGAAGATGCAGGTGCAAAGCTGAAAGAAATTTGCTTGGATGAACCGTCCAAAGACAAAGGTGAAACGTTCATCAAGATCACCATCCCAACCCCTATTGGAGAGGATGATGATCATGATGAAGAAGTCATCCAAGATGAAGAAGTCACTCCGGTGATAAAAGATAATCTAGATGCAAGGACTCTAGAGCTCAGACATCTGAAGGATCACCCCATGGACCAGATCATAGGAGATCCCCGGGATGGTGTCAGAACTCGTAGAGGTTCAACTAATGAGAATATATATTTAAGTTTTCTCTCACAGGTTGAACCAAAGAAGTTTGAGAAAGCAAACTCAGACACATCATGGATAATGGCAATGGAAGAAGAACTAAACCAGTTCAAGCGCTGCAAAGTATGGAAGCTTGTTCCAAGACACAAAGGTAAGAACGTCATTGGGACAAAATGGGTCTACATGAAGAAGATGTATGAGGATGGAACGATAGTAAAGAACAAGGACAGACTTGTCGCAAAAGGTTATCGTCAATAAGAAGGAATCAACTTCGACCATACGTACGCTCTAGTGGCAAGGCTGGAGGCAATAAGGTTATTCCTAGCATATGCTGCACTCAAAGGCTTCACTGTCTACCAGATGGACGTGAAGTCTGCCTTCCTTAATGGTGACATAAAGGAAGAGGTGTATGTGGAACAACCTCTAGGTTTCATTGATTCTAACTTTCCTGATTATGTTTATTTACTGCATAAAGCGTTATATGGCCTGAAACAAGCTCCTCGAGCTTGGTATGAGATGCTGTCTAGCTTTATACTTGAGAATAAGTTCACAAGAGGAAAGATAAACAAGACATTATTTCTTAGGAAAATTAAAGGCAAGATTTTGCTAGTGCAAATCTATGTCGACGACATTATTTTTGGATCTAAAGATGACAACCTCTGCAAGAAGTTTTCAAAACTTATGCAAGGGAAGTTTGAAATGAGCAGTATGGGCGAGCTGAAGTATTTCTTAGGGATTCAAGTGAAACAATCTGAAGATGGAATTTTCATCTCACAGACCAAGTTCACCAAAGAGCTGATTAAGAAATTCGGAATGGAGAATGCAACCTCGATGAGGACTCCAATGGGTTCAACTATGTCTCTGGACAAGGATGAAAAAGGGAAACCTTTTGATGAAACCAAGTACAGAAGCATAATTGGATCCTTGCTCTACCTTACGGCAAATAGACCTGACATAATGTTCTCAACATGTGTCTGTGCTAGATTTCAGGTGAACTCTAAGGAATCTCACTACGATGTTGCAAAGCAGATTTTGAGATACCTTAAAGGTACACCAAATCTTGGCTTATGGTACCCAAGAAGTAATGAGAGCGAACTAATAGGCTTTTCAGATGCAGATTTTGCAGGGAGAAAAGACGACAGGAAAAGCACTTCCGGGACATGTCAATTCTTTGGAAGAAGACTTATCTCCTGGAGTAGCAAGAAGCAAAACTGTGTGATAATTTCAACGGCTGAGTCAGAGAACATCTCTACAGGAAGTTGATGTGCATAGTTACTCTGGATAAAGAATTTATTTGAGGATTACAACATGAAGTTTGAAAAGATTCCATTGTTTTGTCACTCTTCCAGCGCAATAGCAATAGCCAAAAACACAGTCTCGCACAGCCGGACAAAGCATATAGAGCTAAGGTATCACTTCATCCGAGAGCATGTGGAGCATGGGGACATAGACCTTAAATATGTCTCTACAGATAGGCAAATTGCAGACATTTTTACGAAGCCGCTGGACGAGACCAAGTTCTCGTTCTTCAAAACAGAACTTGGGATGCTCAACAAAGAAGACTAGAGAAGATGGATTTTCAAGAAGGCTCAAGGTTCAAAGGTTAATCAACAATTCGATTTTTACAAAATTTTAACTCTTTGACTCGAGTAAGATACATCCTACTCGAGTAAGAATATGACCTACTCGAGTAGTAGTATGACACACTCGAGTAGTCTACTTGACCTACTCGAGTACTTGAATAACATACTCGAGTAGTCTACCTGACCTACTCGTGTAGCAGACTGACATACTCGAGTATTCAACTTCACATACTCGAGTACCTAACTAACCTACTCGAGTACTTCCATACATCTACTCAAGTACTTCTGTATTCCTACTCGAGTAATTCCAGACTTATCTACTCGAGAAATTTCCTCACTCGTGTACATGCCAAGTCGTTTGTTTTTGCAAATTTTTTATGCGCAAACCAAGGCTTATGCCGCCTCTTCTTTGGTTTATTTCATTTATTTTCATTTAATTAAACCAAAAATTAGGGTTATATAAATAAGAAAATCATGAAATGTCCTACATGAAATCATTTCCTTCTTCTCGAGTACCCGACTTGTCCCCAGCTCCTCTGGTGCAGCAAATGAGGGGCAGCCTGCTCATGCAGCTTCAGCCAGGATGCCAACTCCTCCAGCTCCTACTCCTCCACCTGTCACCCCAGAAGATATCCCCTCAGATAAACAACTTCAAGATTTACTCCTCTACACAGATGTTGCCATCAATGAGATGATAACAAAATTGACAGCAGATTTACCTCCTCTTCCTCTATCTCCAAAAGCTCCATACACGGATATACCCAAAGACCCCACTCCAGCACAATCTCCAGCAAGATCTCTAGCTAAATCTCTTGATACTCACCAAGATCAAACAGAAACCATCTTCATTTCATATGAGACATCACCTGAGCCAGTTGAAGCTCCTCTAAGGAACTTAAATTTCTCCATCCCCACAGTCACTGATGAAGGGGATGCCATGATAACAACTACAAGAGCTCTATTACCCTTACAGAAATAGAACCTTGGGTAGCTCCTCCTCTTCCTTCTATTCCATCAACCTCTGCTCCTACTGCTGCAACTACTACTCCCTCCACAGATTTGCAGCCACAGATTATCCTTCTCCTTCAAGAGCAGAAAACATACTTTGATACTTGTATTAAGACTGTCACAGACAAGGTCACTGCTCTAGAAACTGAGATGAGCAGAGGATTTGCTGAGATTCAACATAATACTGATCAGCTCAAACATCTGTTCCAAATTGGTGGCAAAGCATTAGACCACACCATTACTAGTGTTGGTCAAGTCATGGAGCAAGGTCTGACTCTTGCTAATAATTAGATGGAATTGGACAAACGAGCTAAAGCTACAAAAATGAAAATTTGTGAAGAGGTTGGCACTTTCAAAGATGATGCCATCTCTAAGCTATCTGTTGAAGTCAGAAAGGGGGAGAAATTGGTGAAAGAGTATTTAGAACAATCAGATGCTTACCATGCAAAAGCTTTAGAAAGCCAAAGTAAAAGAGATCCATGATGATGTCCTAGCTCAAATTCAGAGTGTCAAATTCTACACCTATGACACTACTGTATGGATGCACAACCAGATCCTTCCTGAATTTACTACAGATCCTAATATCATTCCTCATCACCTGAACCCTCTAGCTGCTGCTGATGCTCCTTCTCCTCCTCTGCAACCCACATTCTCTCCTAGGACTGGTGACTCTGTTGTTCCTCCTGTTCCTACACTCAGGGTTGGGAAGATGATCCTGTAGATATATTCCTTCATGCTCCTCCTGAGATCCAAACTTCCAAGAAGAAAAGAAAGTATGGTGAAGGTCCTTCTCCTAGCAAGTCCATTACAGTCTCTGATCCTGAGAAAAGAAAAGCTCTAGAATTTGCTGAGATATGGCCTCCCACTTCTAAGTCCCTCATCTTGGACACTCTCAAATTAGTTTTGGACTACCATGAGAGCAGGAATATTCACTACAGTTCCCAGGAATAGGAGTTATATGAGAAATCAATGACCAAGAGAAGATTATATGACAGAGAATATGGAAGAAACAATCCTGCTGCACCTCCAAGACCTCCCAAGTATTATCCAAAGCCTTACAGCTATGAAAGAAGATAATAGGAGAAACAGGACAGACAGTATCATCAGAACTAGCCAAAAGGACTTATGAGTTGTGGAAATGATTTTTGTTGATAATGACATTTTTGGATATTCACACTTATATAATTCTAAGTTTTGATCTTATTATCTTTTTCATAGTCCTTTGCTTGCTTACTCTGCTTTATATACTTAGCATTCTTTTTATGTCTATAATTCAGCTTTGTATAAAGGGTTCTGACTTCTACAAATAGGGGAGATTGTTGGGTATTGTATCCACACTAACCCAGATTTGATGAATTCATCCTTGAACTAAGATGAATTAAGTTGTATTTGATGCTTGATTTAAGTTATGTGTTTGCAGGAATCCTATGGGAAGTGTAGACCAATGCCAGTCTACAATGGGTCACCAAACACAGGACCATACAATGTAATCCCTCATTGTGTGTTCCAAAGTATTGACTCATGTGTAGCCTCTCTATTGGGATACACTTCATATTCAAGCTCTAGGACTAAGTGAAAAGACTTGATGCTGGTTTTACCTTAGAAGAAGAGAAAATTCTGTCAAGAAAATTTCCTAAGTAAAGTACACGAGTAGTTCTATACTTACTCAAGTAAGCTACTGAGTTCATACTCGAGTAATAATACTCTTACTCGAGTACTTAAGATGTATGCCGAGTAGTCCAAATATGGCTCTCGAGTAGTTAAAACAACTACTCGAGTAGTTTCCTTTCACCTCTCGGGTTTACAGAAATTTTCTTCTCAAAAGTGTTCTAAGTTAAATACTCGAGTAGTACTGTATAATACTCGAGTAGTTTTACCTTCTTACTCGAGTAGTCTCAGTCGTATACTCGAGTAGTTCATCTAGTACTCAAGTAGTCCAGTGTTTATACTCGTGTAGTCCAGAATTTCATTACAGAAAATTTCTCTAAGTGAATTACTCGAGTAGTCATCTCCACATACTCGAGTAGTTTTATTTGTCTCGAGTAGATCAACTTCTATACTCTAGTAGTCCTGTATTCTAGTTCTAGAAATTTTCTAAGTCTTTGTCTCGAGTAGTTTCTTAATTACTCGAGTAGTTCATTCAGATATACTCAAGTCGTATTTCTTATACTCAAGTAATCTTCTCCACCTCTCGTGTAAGTACTAAAGCAATCAAGTATGTTATGTTTGTTACTCGAGTAGCTGATTCCTTTTCTTCTTATTTACTCGAGTAGTTGGCTCCATGTACTCGAGTAATTATCTCATTCCCTCTCGAGTAGTTCTCCTCACATACTCGAGTAGTCATCTTCTACCTACTCGAGTAGTGTTGCATGTACTCGAGTAGTCTTTTATATCTCGAGTATTTTACTTCGACTTTTCCGAAAATTCATTAAGTGCAGAATAACGGTTCTCTTAATGAACTTTGACGTGATTGGTCCACGTATCTCTCATAATGACTCAATTTTGTCTAAATCTTTTCTGATCTTATATATAGTCTTGTCTAAACCGACAAACCCTAATTCTAAGAAGATTATTTTTTAAGAAGTTTTGCAGCCGTACTCTCAAGCTTTCTGTCTCCTCTTTCTTTCTCCAAGAAATGAAAACCGCCACCATCGCCGTCGCTATTTCCCGACTGGCTAGGGTTTCATCTTTTGAGGATTCAGATCCAGAAGGGTTTCCAGATCGAGATTTGCTCAACTCCTCAATCTTCTGATTCGATCGATCGTGTGAAGCCAAGAAGTTTCAGATCCAATCGTGCCGAGATTTCTCTTCATCATTCTGATAAACCCACAAAGCCTAGAAGAAGAAATTTTTGGTCATCTGTTACAGATCTAAAAAAGGGATTACTGTTTGTATTTCTATAAAAAATTTATTTCATTCTTGTAGGAGAAATTTCTCCGAGTGTAGGAGCTTTTGTCTTCGAGTTTGTAAGAAGCTTTATCTTCTGAGTGTAGATTCGTTTTGTGGATCGAGATTGTAGGAACATTGTTCCGAGGGTAGGATTGATTTTCAATCCGAGATAGTGGAGTAGTCGAGTCTAGTGTATTGCTAGATCGGTGAAGGAAAGTGGATGTACCCAATGTTGGGGAACCACTATAAATCTTGCCTTGCCTGTGTTTGATTGGTACATAGATCTGTGCATTGGTTTGTACTTTTTATTCCGCAAAAACACGCACAATTCACCTATTCACCCCCTCTAGGTGATTTAGGTAGGTAACTATAAACTTTCACGTGCGAACCGTGCGCAACCGCACAGGCTCGTGCTCGCGGTCTGGCACGTGCATGCATGTACAACCAGCCGCGCACGCTTTAACACAGGCGCATCCGACCACACCTCTGAAGGTATGCCCACACGCTCCAATGCACATGTCTACGCACTCATGCTAACGCACACCCATATGTGACCACGCACACCATCACGAGTAAGGGAGCAATAGTTTCCTCCCACATGCACGGTTATCACCACCAATAGAAACTAACATTTTTACCGGAGTTTGCAGGGCGCAGCCGCTCTCCAGCGCAAGTCCGTCACCACTCGCCACCATCGCCACCATAAAAATGAACAAGACAAGATCCTTATTTTTCTTCGTCTGAAGTGGTCTCGTGCAATAAGGATCTGAGCGACAACTGTTGGGGATGAACCCCATTTTATATGTGATGAGTGTGTACATAGACACCTCCCCCATGATCTCCACTAAAATTAATGGGATCATGGGTTTGACCGTGCGCGCGATCACCAAGCCCGATCCCCCACGCGTCGATCCCACTACTCATGATGGGGAAACCGCCACATCTCGCCGGTGGCAGGCGGCGGGCCTCCAACCCGGATGCCGGACTCCCGGGCCGCCCCCTCCTCGGTCGCCCGAACGGCCAAGTGGGCAGCCGCCCGGGCCGCACCCTTGATCGGTCGTTGGTGCAGCAAAGGGGCGGCCGCCCGGGCAGCCTCGTCCTCGGACACCCGAACGGCCAAGGGGACGGCCGCCCCCTCGCCTGGCCACCCGTGCTGCCAAGTGGGGCGGCGAACTGGGCCGCTCCCCGCCTTGGCCTACGGTGGCCAAAGGGGCGGCTACCCCGGCAGCCACCTCGCCTTGGTCGTCGGTGGCTAAAGAGGCGGTCAGCCACCCCCCACCCTCGGCCGCTAGCACGCAGCCAAAAGGAGCGGCCACCTCTCCCCGGCAGTCGTCGGCGGCCCTCCCTCGCCGGCGAACTTGGCAGCAAGTTCGCCCACCTCCCGTGGAGTCCCGCTCCCGCCGTTTGATCAATTGGGAGTGTACTCGGCCATTCGATCCACGCGTAACCCCCCACTAACCACCAAGTTAGGGGGAATTTAATTAATATTTTATTAATTATTCATGGCGGTCTCCAAATAGCAGGATACACGTATCAAAAACCATAGTTAAAATATTTATGAAGGTGGTTACGGTGTGCGGATAGCCATGTAACCACCGTAACTATCTCCCGGAGCCTATAAAAGGAGCCTTAGGTCTCCTCATTTCTCATCTTTCTCTGATCTTTTTCTCCAGATTCTTCTTCTTCCTCAAGTCGAAGCTCTGTCGATCTCCTCCTACGAGCCACCTTCGAGCCACCTTCGGGCCACACCTAAGCAACAAGCGGGTCAAGTCGCAACCACCCGGCGAAGCCAAATCACCCAAGTTCCAAGCATCCTTAGCAACGACAAGACCAAGTGCACCGCCTCCCATTCAGAATCAGCAAGTCGTTATCCAAAGACCACCGGATCAAAACACAATCTGTAACAACCCCCGGCGCGACGGCTTGTCGTCCGCCGCGTGCAAAGTGCTCTCTCACCCAATAATTATAACGAGAGGTGGTCTGTAACCCTTGACATCACAAACCAGCTGTAACCCACAGGAAATAGTGGATTTTGACCGGTACAGATCCGGTCACGTGGGTTTTTACCCAGTTGAGGGGTTTTTCCACGTTAAAACTGTTTGTGTACAATCAACCTATTCTTTTGGTTGTGTGCGCGCTCGACCGTCCCGAGAGCTACGACGGTCCAAGAATTCTGGTCCGACCGGGACGTCGAGTTGGTCTGCAATAATAATAATAATAATAATAATAATAATAATAATAATGATAGGAATGAGAGGGGGATTCGGTGAGTATCGCCGAGAGAGGGTGGTATTCAACGAATCATTTTTTAATAATAATAATATTAATAATATAATAATAAAAATAATAAAAATAATAACATTAGTGCTATATTACTACGAAGGGTCTATCGCACGACGATTCAAACGAATTTTGCTCCCTAGGTAAATGTCAGTGTTACGAATCCAACGGCAAAGTCAAAACTAAAATCCAATGTGTCGTTCTTGAGATATAAATTTGAAAGTGCGGGAAAGATAGAATTTACTCTACAGGGGGGTGAATAGAGTATTAAAAAAATATTGTTTAGATTTATTGCGGAATTAAAATATTGATACTTATATGAAAGAGGGAAAAGCACAAGAAACCATCACAGCACAATACAAAAAGAAAACACAAAGCAACCAGACGACACAAGAAATTTTATAGTGGTTCCCCAAATCTGGGTACATCCACTCTTCTACCACCCTGGTAGAAATCCACTTAGGTTTTTGATCAGGTGCTCTATCACCACAAGATCTGCTTCAGGTAGATCTAGAAACCCTTCAGGTTTTTGATCAGGTGCCTAAAAACCAATAGGTTTTTGATCAGGTGCCCTATCACCAAGGAGTTTACTTTTGAAGGGAGTAATAACCCTGTACAAGAGAGGTTAAAGAAAAGTAGATGACAGTCTTCTCTTTCTCAAACACAATGAGAAGACTATGTGGATTTTTGATGATGCCAAAGCTACCCCTGAGATATTGAGTAGATTCAGGAAGATGGAAGCTTTGTCCAGGGTGTAGGTCTTCAGATTGATGTTGATTAGAGCTCTCTGTAGATTTTTGAAGTCTGAAGAAAGAAGAAGACTAGATAGAATTGGGTGTTGAACAAGTTCTTCTTCTTCCTTGTTTCAGCAAAAGCAAAAGACCTTGAGAGCAAAAAGATTATTTTCCGACTATCTATCTCAGTGATTCTTATTGTCTCATTCCTTTTGAGTTCTCTGTTTTAATCAGAATGACGAACGACCTCAAATTGAATTCCCCAGGCAGTACTTAATTCTCTGCAAGAATTTAGGAGCCAAACGGCTAGAATGGCTGGCAATCATAAATGCACTTCCATAACTCTCTTTACAAAATATTCTGTGAATACCATAATTAATGCTTCATGAAATACGTCTATCATCCTTGAGAATGTTAGCATTAATTATCAGAATATATTTGCCTTAAAATAATTTATCATAACCAAAATACTTTTGACCGATCTAAGAGAACTGATAACTGGACACAGCATAAAATCATAGAGCTTAGTTCAGAGATCGTCGAACTGGGTTAAGAGATCGTTGACCTGAGAACAACTATCGTAGATCTGAGATAACTGCTGAGAAGCACAAGATCGTCGACCTGAGCTCGTAGATCGTTGAGCTCAGTTCAGAGTAGAAAACTCTGAGATCGTCGATGGGAGATCGACGATCGTCGAGCTGAGTTCGACTATAGTTGAACTGATGTAGATAATCCATAAAATCTTTCTGATTCTAAGTCTGAGTCCACTGCAATGCTGGTCTGCACAATCATGACCTAAAAGGATCTAATTAAGACTAGACAAGGACCCAGGCTATACATGGTAGGTCAAAACATCCTAAGAGTGAACCTAGCACAAATCCAAACAAGGTTTCCAACAATCTCCCCCTATTTGTGTGAGGTCACTCAAAAATAAAACTGAAAAGAAATAAAAATACAAAGACCATAAATATCTGTAGGGATGACATAACATCAGCAGATATGTTATAGCAATGCATTGTACATAATCAGTTAAGCATTAAAAATAAATACAAACTATAGTTTATCAGATGAAGGACCAGAGGAGGTTTTAGAAAAGATTATCTTTCTGAGTGGATCTGGTATATCCTTCTTAGAAGTCATCATATCTTGTCCACCAATAGTTGTCTGAGCACTAGTCCTGGGCACAATTGCTTCTGGATGCAATGCCATATATTCAGCTGGATTGAAGACTTTCTTGCTAACTTGGAGTTTTTCCAGCTCTTTTTCTCTGTAGGATGACATGATGGAAAACCTAGATGGATCTTCTCCTTCTACTACAGCTTTTCTTATCTGAGAGAGACCAATCAGTTCTTTAAGCCTGGCCATCCTAAAGTTAGGATCAACTTCCTGTTCAATAGGTGGCTGATCATCTTGAGGAGGCAACATTGAAACTGCTTTGAACTGAGTGGATTGAGCCTGAAAGTTTGTTGTGCTATACTGTTTATCACTTTGATAATAAATAGAACTTGGAGGAGCAACCACACTATACTTTCCATTGGGCATATGAGATTCATCATGTCTTCTGGACTGATAAGCAGCTGTCTTCTGAACCTTGGGAAGAACTTGTTGTTGAGGAGGAGAGAAGGAGGGTTTTTGATAAATAACTTCCTTTATTTGCTCTGTAGAACTTTGATTTTTATGCTGCTGACTGCTTCCTTGGGAATGAGATCTGGAAGATCTATCCTGCCTTTGATATGTTCTAGAGAATGAGGAAGGCTTGGAACATGCATTAGAAGCTTGAGGAACAGGTCCTGAAGCACTAGCAGGAGGAGGAGGAGGAGGAGGAGGACCTCTTCTGAACTTCTGAGGAGGAGGTGAGTATCTCCTGCTCTTTTTCCTGGCTTTCTGTTCAGTTTTTGATAACCACATCTAGCTTTCCATGACAGGGTATGGAGTAATCCCTTTCAAGATGTAGTAAGGAGTATCATTAGTATTGCCTGGCTTGGGAGCAGCCTTGGGAGCAGCTTTTCTTTTCTTTGACACTTTCTTTTTCTTGGAATTTTCATCCTCTGAATCATCATCCTCATCATCATCAGATGAATCAGGAGGATTGTCATATAGGTCATTTATTTCCTTCAGCTGTTTATCATAAGTCTTTTTAGCAGCTTTTTCTTTAGCTTCTTCCTGAATGTCAAGATCAATAACATCATCCAGAGAGGGAAGAGGACTATCATCTATGGTATAGGAAGGTCCAAGGGGACTTGGGACTAGATCAATATCCATAGAATATACTTCAGCAAGAGGAGCACAAGGCTCACAGAGATTTATTAAACAAGTCTCTAGGGCTAAGGCCAGATTTCCTGAAGCCACTAGATCAAGCAGTGCATCAGCAATTAAGAGAGAATCAAGCTCATCGTTATCTTCTATGAAAGTATTAGTGCCTAACCACCTAGAGGGGGGGTGAATAGGTGTACTTTTTCTTTTACTTTTAAGGCAGAAAATCTGTTCTATAATTTAATCAGAATTTGCAAATTCTACAACTAACACAGCACAGCATTCACAGCAACAATCAATCACAGAGTGCACACAGTGTTTATAGTGGTTCCCCAAGGTCTGGGTACATCCACTTTCCCCCTTCGCCTATCTAGCAGTGTACTAGATTCGGCTTAACTTCTTCTCTTCACCTCAGATCCTCAGATATTACAGTAGCTCAGAACCCCAACAGGGCTCCTATAACTCAGACTGTATCCACACTCCTACAACTCAGGCCAACTGCACTACCTCAGCCTTCAACAAGGCCTACACTCAGAGATCACAATCTCCTACACCTTAGGCTCACAGCCCTACCACTCAGAGAAAATATTCTCCTACACTCAGCCTTTATATAATAGGCTTACAACTCAGATCTATAAAAGATCCTATAGAAAATTGATTAAACAAAGTTATTAACCACCACCCAGATAGAGAGAGAAGGGATGGATGGCTTCTTGAACAGTTCTTGGAAGAACTTGATGGCGGAGCACAACCTCTCTTAGCTTTCTTCAAAGCTTCTTGAATCTGAACTCAGTAGGGTTGAACTCTTGAAAAGTTGATCTTCAATCAGCTTCTGACTTGAGATTCAGATCACAATCTGAATCTTTCTTGGCAGCCCGGTTCAGCAACTGCACTTCTTAGATGGAGCTCTCTCTTTCCAACTTCTTCTTAGATCTTCTCACGAAAATCTTCTGTATTATTACTTCTATCTATATTGATCAGAATCTGTATTCTTCAATGATTGATCATTATCATCTGAAAGTCCACCTAGTGTCAGCTATGTGCACCTATGGGGGGGGGGAATAGGTGACGAGCAAAGCTTTTGCGGAATTTACGACGGTACCTGCACAATAAAAATAAAAAGCACAGCACACAGAATACACAGGCAATTTATAGTGGTTCCCCGACTTGGGTACATCCACTTTCCCCCTTCGACCTATCTCCCCAACAAGGGACGACAAGGTCACTTCTCCAACGGGATTGAAATCCAATCCCTGCACTACCGGAAGGAACCCTTCCACACGTGAGAGTCAACACTCCCACAAAACGGGTTTCACCCAACCCTTACAACACGGAACAAACGTTCCTTTACAACAAAAGTAAATATAGAATGTACACGAGATACAAACTTCGTTCGGAGACTACGGTGTTCCTCTTCGTTCGACGACGTGTTCGTGAAGTCAACGAAGAGTCTACAACCTTGGTCTTTCTTGGAGAGGATCTTCCCGAAACCGGCGGCGGCAATCCGAGCGGCGGCTTGGTTCGGGATCGACGGCAACGAAGGTGCGCGGCAGCAGTACTTCTGAGATCCAATCTTCGTTGCAAAGCAAACTAGGTCTACCAATGGTCACTCTAGGATCGGTCGTCTCGATCGATTCGGACGGGGGAGTTTTTCCCGGTCAACAAATCGAGAGACAAGGGATCTCTGGATAGACACGTGAGACACAAGCTTTGCAAAGCTTCTGTCGCCGGAGATCGGGAAGAAATGCGATCAGTCAGCGGCGACGGACTAGCGCGAGCGGCGACGGAGGCGGTGGAGAGATTTCGCGATTTTAGGGTTTGCACTCGCTCGGCTTCTTTCTGTCTGAGTATTCCGTTCAAAATACCCGTGTATAAATACTGTAGATGCTTTCCAAAATGACCGTTGTGGGACCCACAAGCTGAATCCCTAAGTCCCGGTCCAGAACCTTAACAGCGGCAGAATCCGGTTCAGGAAGTTCCAGAAAAACGCCCAAGTCAAAATCGGTGAGAATCGAAAGTGATTCTCGCCGAGTCGCCGAGAATCAAAGGTGATTCTCGACGATTCGGCGAGAATCAAAGATGATTCTCGTTGAATTTGCCTTGGTTGCACGCACTGCTTTAGGCCAGGTCGAGACGGCGAGAATCAACCAGTGATTCTCGTCGATTCGACGAGAATCACTAGTGATTCTCGCCGAATCGGCGAGAATCACTAAGTGATTCTCGTCGATTCTTACTTAGACGCAGAGGTGCTTGCTTAGAAGTGGCTGGAACTTGTTCGGCGAGAATCAACCACTGATTCTCGACGAATCGGCGAGAATCCCTTGTGATTCTCGACGAATCGGCGAGAATCCCTTGGTGATTCTCGTCGATTTACACTTAGACGAATTTTCGTCTTTCCACCCATGAGCTGCTCCTTGACCCATCCTTGCTCCTTGTCTGCTCCTGCATATTTACAGCCCTGTGCTTGAAAATAAGTGCACTCCAATAGAGAGAATACACGTAGGCCAACACACTGATCTGCTCAACGAGGGATTACGTCGTGCAGACCCGTGTATATTGACCTACTGCACCCTGACATTGGTGTGCACTTAGCGTGGAAAAACTGCAAGCACAACTAGAAAGATTTTATCAAATACATAGTCTATTGACCTTAGCTTGTCCAGGGGCTTCTTCAAATCAGGTATATTGTGGATACAATACCCAACATCATCACTTTCTGTTGAAGGAGAAAGCCTTTAAATATTCTTCCTCCTCCATGGTAACCAGTTGATCCGGTTTCCAACAACCTTCTGACAGCTCTGACAGTAGTAGTTAACCGGTTAGAAATGGTAGCTGTCAAGTCATCCAGTCACTTCTTGAAATCACTGTCTCTGTGTGAAAGTGTCGAGACTGAACTTCATTATGTGTCGACACAATTAGACTAAGTGTCGACACAAGTGGACTAAGTGTCGACACATGCCTTGGTGGTGTCGATACAACTCCTTTGTTGTTGTTTACTGCTTCTCGACACTGCTTATTTAGAATGTGTCGACACTGATTGAGTGTGTCGACACAAACACTTCTTCACTTTAACTTTGCTAAAACTTTGCTGTGTGTCGACACATCTCCTTTGTGTCGACACAAGTACTTCTTTACTTTAACTTTGTTGAAGCTTGCTGTGTGTCAACACAACTCCTTTGTGTCGACACAACTGATGTTGACAAATACTTCTGTGTGTCGACACTGCCTCTATGTGTCGACACATTTGACGTCGACTAAGTATTCCTGTATGTCGACACTGCATTTTGGTGTCGACACAGTTCATGTCGACTTTGCTTCTCTGTGTGTCGATACTGCCTCTGGGTGTCGACACACTTGATGTCGATAAATGCTTCATTGTGTGTTGACTGAGCTTCACTATGTGTCGACACATTACTTCTGGTGTCGACACAGTTGATTCTGGTGTCGACACAGCCTTTCCAAGTGTCGACACAATTAACTCCAAGTGTCGACACAGCTTTTCTCCAGTGTCGACACAGGCCTTCATAAGTGTCGATACAACTTCTCTAGGTGTCGACACATGGACTTAGAATTTTTCTTGCATTTCTGCATTTACTTAACCTGCACATATAAACTCAAAACACATCAAATACACCTTGATTCATATCATTGAGTAGGGTGAGGCTTCTTCAAATCTGGTACACATTTTCCAATATACCCAACAATCTCCCCCTATTTGGAGAATTCATAACTCTTAGTCAATGATATACACCATACATAACAAATACACATTATGATGTATAACAACATTATATGACAGGGTAAATACTTAAAACAAAACATAAAAGATATTTCATCACAGAATAAGTATGCTAACACAATGAGCATTAATCATGTTTTGCTTCAACTACCAAAAGTTTCTTTAATCAAAAGTTTACATGGATTTTAACACAACAGATTACAAAAATGTACACTTAAGAAAATCTAATCTAAGGCTGCTCTGGCTCCTTGATGACAATGCCCTTGCCTGATTGAATCTTGTCTTGAACTGGAACATTAATGTCATCAACTGGCTTCTTGCCCTTTTGATCTTTCTTCTTTAGCTCTTCAGCCCTTATCTTTTGTATTTCAAAATAATGATAAGGCTTTTGGAAATATTTACTAATCTCATGTGCATTAGGAGGTAGCTTCCCTAGTTTAGCCTTTCTTCTGTATTGAACTATTGCTTCTTGCCTGGCTTCATGCTTTCTCCACTCCTGCTTAGAGTACCATTTACCCCTCTCTAGGGTATTGTCCTTTGCAGCTTTCCAAGCAGTCAGGATGATATTCCTAGATGTTGGGCTCCACTGCTCAAAATCTGGCTTTAATTTAGCCTATTCTCTAAATCTTTTCTTAGACAAAAGAGCTTCTTGCTCCTTCAAAACTGGCTCTGACACAGGCTTGTCTACTTTCTCAATGATCACATTTTGAGCACCTTCAGGAGGGCTGTATATGGACTATACTTCTTGATGTATCATCTCAAAGTCTGCAGGAGGAAAGATTACTTGAGCAACTTCAGCTTGCTCACCTCCAAAATAAGCAGGATGCACTCTAGATTCAGCCACATTGTCATCATCACAAAGGGGTGGATATCCAAGTGTGGCTCTGATGCTATTGGAAATCCATTTAGCATGGTCAGATCCAGCTTTGACTAATACTCTCTCCCCATTTATGACTTCTCTTTCAACATAATCCCTGAGAGTATCCTTCTGAAACCTGACTTGTTCATCCATAAAATTGACACCATCTTTATAGAAAGCATTTAATTTCAGTAGCTGTCCAGAAATAGTCTTTTGAGAATCTGTAATAGCAGA
This sequence comes from Platanthera guangdongensis, assembly GCA_039583875.1. Classification (NCBI taxonomy): domain Eukaryota; kingdom Viridiplantae; phylum Streptophyta; class Magnoliopsida; order Asparagales; family Orchidaceae; genus Platanthera; species Platanthera guangdongensis. The sequence goes on from CM077152.1 coordinate 139,478,617, forward strand.
TTGTACAGCAGCTATTCCTTCTTGTAATTTCTTATCAAACTGTGCCTTGGCAGCAGTCATTGCTTGAGTTTGAGCAGTAGCAATAGTCTTCATCTCAGTAACAATCATATTATGTGATTCTGTCAGATTTTCATTCATTCTAATTTGATTTTCTAAGGTATAGCCTTGCTTGACAGCTATGTCATCAACTTGTGTCTTGATTTTCTCTTGATGTGTTGCAAGGAAAACCACAGCATTTCCACCCTTGTGGAAACAATCAGTCATCTCCTTCTCATTTTGATTCACTTCAAATCTTATGGATTTAATATCCTGAGCCAAAGAGAATTGAAGATCTTTGTGAGTCTCATCAATGTAGTTCTCCATAGCAATTCTTTGCTCATCTAACTTGACTTGCATGGATACCAACAATGAACTGTAATCTGTTGTTGGGGCAGGCTGTGGAGCAACAGTTTGTAAAGCCTTCTTGTAGCTCTGGCTTCTTCTTTTGAAGACCATTAACTTCATTTTCTTTGCTTGAACCTCATCAACATTCTCAGAATCAGAGGTACTGGCTATATCCACTCTATTTTTAGGACTAGGAGGCAAGGCCTGTGCAGTTCTAGGTAGCTCCCCCTGAGTCCTTTGCACTTTCTCAGTCCTGGTTTGCTCCTCATCATTCCTTGCAGTCTCCCCCTGAGATCCTACTTGCTCCCCCTCAAGATTGGCTTTCTACCCCTCAACAGCAGCATGCTCCCCCTCAATATTAGCTTGCTTTATTCATTGAACAACTCCTCAAGGGTGAATTCATGTTGAGTAGGGACTGGAGATACTCTTATCTCAGGAGCATCAGCAGCAACAGATGTATCCTCCATGATTACATCTTGAACTTGACTGTGTAGTTCTGTTGGCTGATTAACATCAATCAAAAATTCAGTTAGTGTCTCATCTTTATCAATGAGAATTGATTGATTCACCTCTTGAATTACCTAAAGGATTGTCTGGGTAGCCATCTCACTTTCCAGGTGGGTAGGCTCTTCCTCAATATGAGGCTCCCCCTGCACTTGTGCACCATCTGCAGTAACTTGTGCAGAAACTTCTTGTGTTGCAGATATCTCAGGAACCTCTTGCCTTTCCTCATCGGGCATGTCCTTGATTAGGACCCTATCCCATCTTGAGATAATCCTAATGCCCATCCTTCTCATGTGGTTAATTTTAGAATGAGCAGCTTGGTCCATTACTCCTAGAATAGTTCCAGCTAAGTACAGACTCATTATCCTTCCTAGATTGGGCTTCTTAATACTTTCTTTAATCTTTTCAAAAATCACTCTGACCAATCAGTGCTTAAGGTGTAGGTGATCTTTGTCATCAGGCTGAACATGTATGCAGAAATTCTATCATGTCCCCATGGCTTGTAGAGGATGACTTTGCCAACTATTTCTGATAGAAATTTGCCTTGCTGATTCGTTCCTTTTCTGTTCATGGCAGCTCCAATCTTCAAGGTGGGATCCAAACCACACCATTGAAGTGTTTCCCTAGTCTTAGATGCAGGTACATCTTCTTCCTCTTGTGTTCTTGGTAGATGTAGAACTTTCCTTAGACTTTTCTTGGTGATTTTCACTTTGACTCCATGGACTGTGGATCGAATTTTTAGTCCAGTTTCGTCTAGGGTTGCAGCACTAAAGAATTCTAGTACCTCCTTCTTCCAAATCTTGGTTGGTTCTGAAACTAGAACTTCCAACCCATTCTCTGCAATTAGGGTTACAAGCTCCTTAATTTCTGGTTCTGCATGGTCAAATGCGTTGCGTACTAGCTCATATCCTTCATTGACGTTCTCTTCAAGCTTGGGCGCCATTAGGGTTTAGAGAAATCTTGAATTTAGATGAGAGAATTTGTCGACACAAAGTTTTGGTCTCGAAACTATAGAAAGTGTGTCGACAGACAATGGTGTTGACCTATTTATACCGTTCTAAAAACGAAGGTGAAAAAGCAAGTCAACAACTACTGAATGTGTCGACACTGTTGAAAAGTGTCGACACAGACTACTTAAGTCTCGACAACAGTATTGACTTATATATGTCGACATTAATATAGTCGACTGAACTTATGTGTCGACACTTATACATCTGCATTCGACGATTAGTCGATACTCCACTCGACGAAATCTGTGTTGAACCTAAGTGTCGACACCACTACTGGATGTGTCGACACCTATTCTGGATGTGTCGACACTACTTCTCTGAAGTGTCGACACCAATTCTTTAGATGTGTCGACATCATTTCTCTAGAATGTCGACACCACTTCTATGTGTCGACACAGACAACTCCTTGTGTCGACACCATTTTACTTAGCCAATTTTGTGAAACTAATCTAAGTTCAACATTCCTAATTCAATTTTAAACTTATTGAATTTAGTTTCATCTAGGGGCTTAGTAAACATATCTGCAATCTGATTATCTGTTTTAACAAATTGTAGTGAAATGTCCTCTTTCTCTACATGTTCTCTAAGAAAATGATATCTAATTTCTATATGCTTAGTCCTACTATGTGAAATAGGATTATTAGCTATAGAAATTGCACTTGTAGAATCACAAAACAAAGGTGTTCTACTTACTTGAATACCATAGTCTTCTAGCTGTTGCTGAATCCATAAAAGTTGTGCACAGCAGCTTCCTGCAGCCACATATTCTGACTCAACTGTGGAGATTGTCACACTGGTCTGCTTCTTACTGCTCCAAGACACCAGTCTTCCTCCTAGAAATTGACAGGTTCCTGTAGTACTTTTTCTATCTTCTTTACAACCTTCAAAATCTGCATCTGAATAGCCTGTCAGTAGAAAATCTCCATTCCTAGGGTACCAAAGGCCTAGATAAGGTGTGCCCTTAAGATATCTCAAAATCCTTTTGACTGCAGTCAGATGAGATTCTTTAGGGCATGCTTGGTACCTAGCACAGACACATGTAGCATACATGATATCTGGTCTACTAGCAGTCAGATACAGAAGTGAGCCAACTATACCTCTATACAAAGTTTCATCTACAGGTTTTCCTGCATCATCTTTGCTAAGAGATACACTTGTCCCCATAGGAGTTCTCATGGTAGAGGATGATTCCATACCATACTTCTTTATTAACTCTAGGGTGAACTTAGACTGGCAAATGGACAGGCCATCTTCAGTCTGTATTACTTGGAGACCCAAGAAAAACTTAAGTTCTCTCATACTGCTCATTTCAAATTTTCCTTGCATAAGTTTTGCAAACTTTCTGCAAAGATTACTTTCAGTAGACACAAATATTATGTCATCAACATATATTTAGACTAGTATTATCTTTTCTTTAGATTCCCTAAGGAATAGAGTCTTGTCTATTTTCCCCCTTGAGAATTTATTCTCAATGAGGAAACTAGACAGGGTTTCATACCAAGCCCTTGGGGCTTGTTTCAACCCATACAATGCTTTCCTAAGTCTATAAACATAATCAGGTTTGAGAGGATCAACAAAACCTGAGGGCTGCTCTACATAGACTTCTTCTTTTAGATTTCCATTGAGAAATGCTGATTTTACATCCATTTGGAATACCTTGAATCCTTGATATGTTGCATAAGCAAGGAACATCCTAATTTCTTCCAGTCTTGCTATTGGGGCAAAGGTTTGATCAAAATCAATACCTTCTTCCTACCTATATCCTTTTGCAACAAGTTTTGCTTTATTCTTCACAATGATCCCATTCTCATCCAATTTGTTCCTAAAGATCCACTTTGTTCCAATGATGTTGTGGTCCTTGGGTTTAGGAACTAGCTTCCAGACCTTGCATCTTCTGAACTGATTCAGCTCTTCTTGCATGGCATCAATCCAATGTGGGTCTAGAACTGCTTCTTCAAATTTCTTTGGTTCCACTTATGATAGGAAGCTGGAGCAAAGAACTGTGCTCAGAATCCTGCTTCATGTTTGCACTCCTTGTCTTGGATCACCAATTATCTGATTTGCTGGATGATCCTTTAAGTGTCTATTAGTTGGAGGTAGTCTATCTTCAGGTTGAACATCTCCAGCCTCTTCATTAAGCTGCACCTCTTGGATTTCTACAGCATCAGGAGAGTCTTGTACTCCCCCTGGACAGCAGTCACCATTTTCCACTTCCTGATTTGTAGTATAATCTTCTGTAATGGTAAGCTTGTCCATTCTCTCATTTATACCTATAGAACTGCAAGCACTACTTGGCAACTCATAGTTAATCAGTCTTGTTTCATCAAAGACTACATGTACAAACTCTTCTACAACTTGAGTAATCAAGTTGTAGACCCTATAAGCCTTACTATTATTATTGTACCTAACAAATATCCCCTCTTGGGATTTGGCAGCAAACTTGGTTAGATAAGACTTACCATGTTAAGTATATAGCACTTGCAACCAAAGATCCTAAAATAGGATAAATTTGGTTTTCTGCCCTTCACAATCTCATAGGGAGTCTTTTTGTGGCTCTTGGTGATAGTAGCCCTATTGATCATATGACATGCAGTGTTTACTGCCTCAGCCCAGAAATATTCTAGGAGAGAAGTGTCATTCAAAAGAGTTCTCCCAGCCTCTATCAATGTTCTATTCTTCCTTTCAGCAATACCATTTTGCTGTGGTGTTCTAGGTGAGGAAAATTCCTGAAAAATACCAAATTCTTCAAACAGTCTTGTCATACTTTCAGTCTGAAATTCAGTGCCATGTTCACTTCTGATTTTAACCACTGTACTGTCCAACTTATTCTGAATTTGTTTAACAAAACTATATAAGACACTTGGGGTTTCAGATTTTTGTCTCAGAAAGAACACCCAGGAATATCTAGAATAGTCATCTACCACCATAAAAGTGTAGACCTTCCTACCTAGACTATGAACTGGCATAGGACCAAATAGATCCATATACAAGAGGTAAAGACACCTCACTGAATCCTTGTTTTCAAGGCTATGAAAGGTGAATTTGGTCTGCTTGCCTTTTTGACAAGCTGAGCATATCTCATCCTTTATACACTTAACTTGAGCACCATTCCTCACTAACTCTTTGCTAAAGAGTTAGTCAATAGTCTTATAGTTAAGATGAGCCAGCCTCTTGTACCATTTAACACAATGTGAGACTCTCTCATCAGCTACAAGACAAAAAGGAGGACCAATGTTCTCACACTCAAGGTTAAGACAATAAACATTTCTCTTTCTATATCCTGTCAATATGACCTTTTGATCGCTTGACCTTTTGATATGACATACATTCTTAATAAATGAAATGTCATATCCTAAATAACTCAACTGACTTATGCTAATAAGGTTGTGTTTCAAACCCTTCACATAGGCCACTTGAGAGATAGTAATCTAGTTATTAGAAACGTTACCAAATTCTTTGATGTTTCTTTTTTCAGAACCACCAAAGGTTACTTTAGGGCCATCCATGATATGTGTGTAGTCCTTCAGCAACCCCCTAGTTCCAGTCATGTGCCTGGAACATCCACTGTCCAAGTACCATATAGGGGCATGACCACTTGGACTCACCTGCAATGCAGATTACCTAACCTTAGAACACAAATAAGTTTTGGGTCCTTGGTTCATGTTAGTCTGAACTTTAACAAATCTACCTGTAGTTCTTCTAGCAGGCAGATTGCTACACTCCTTGACACTGGAATTGTGCCAACAATCTAAGGTAAAGTGGCCTACCTTGCCACAACACCAGCACTCAAACTTGTTGTACCTCTGTTTAGGTACAACCCTAGCTGAATTATCTACAGCAGGCTTCTTGTTTTGTGCTGGGGCTTTGCCTTTATATTTGGACCGAGTAGTCCATGCAGTTTTCTTAAACCCTAACCCAGCTTTACCCTTTTGAGGTACAAACTCATCAATCAAGGGTAATACAGATTTTGGTTTTGAAAAACTGGCTACTATCTCCTTCTCTTTCTGGAGTCTAGTCTCCAGACTTCTAATCTGATCATTCTTGAATGTGGTTGTGCCCATTTGAATAAAAGTTATTTTTTTCAATCTGGCAATCTCATTTTGTTTTTGATCCAGCAACTTCTCAGAATCTAATGCAGCCATCTTAAGATCTGCAATTTCCTTAGCCTGAGATTTGGCCAGGTTTTTGCTCTTCTTAAGTGCCTGCAATAAATCTCTATATTCATCTATCAGCTGATGAATATCACCTTCAGAATCAGACCCATCCACATCACTTGATGCAGATGTTGCTGACTCTGACTCAGTACTGCAATCTGAAATACATTGTACCTTACTAGGACGAGGCTGATCCTGGCATTTGACTTCTTCTGACACAGCCATCAGTCTCTTTCACTGATGGTCTTCTTGTTCATATATAGAGTTCGGCACCTGGAGAAACTCTTCTTCTTCATCTGCTGCATATAGACCAATGTAGGCCTCAGCTTCAGATTCTGACTCTGAAGTAGATTGGTCTGACAAGGTCTTCTCCTTCTTAGCAACAAAGGATTTCTCCTTCTTGCTTTGGTGTTGACTTTTCTTCTTATCTGCAGTCTCTTTTCTCTTATCTGGACACTCAGCCACTACATGTCCAGGCCTATTATAGCAGTAGCAAATAATCTTTGATGTTGTAGACTTGCTTGGCTTAGACCTGCTCCTGTCCTTCCTAGATGACTTTCTCTTTTGATAGTAATCATCCTTAGTCTTAGATGTGGAAGACTTAGACTTCCATTGCTTCTTCTTCAGAATTCTCTGAAACTGCCTTGTAAAGGCAGCAAAATCTTCATCTGAGTCACTGCTTTCTGAACTTTGGTTATCAAAATTATCTGAAGGAATTTCAGCAACTATCTTAGGAGATGATGGAGACATCCTCCTATTTTTCCTAGTGGCTTCAACCTTAAAGGCCACAAACTTTTCTCTATGTTCCCCTTTTGTACTCTTCTCTTCCTCTTTCCTATCCATCGGTTGCATCTCATATGACAGCAACTTTCAAAACAAGGTTGGAGGAGAAATATCTGCAAGTTTGGCCACTTCTCTAATGGCACAAATCTTTGTGTCCCAATCCTTTGTCAAGGATCTTAGGAATTTATCATTCAGTTCATAGGTACTGAAGATTCTTTCATAGGACATCAGCTCATTTACAATCATATAGAACTTTTTATAGCACTCAGTTATACTGTCAGACTTTCCTTGTTTGAAACTTTCATATTCCTGGTTCAACATAGATTTTCTATCTTGTTTTACTTCTTCAGAACCCTCCATGTAGACTATTAAAGTTTCCCACATTTCCTTGGAGGTCTTGCAGTGAATCAAATTCTGGAAGGTTGCATCATCAATGGCACTCACTATGATGTTCTGGGCTCTCTTATCCATAGTTGCTAGGATGATCTCATCCTTAGTCATCTCTGAGAAGTCCTTGGGAATTCTTTGGTTTGCATCCAGAATTGAGATCTTCATTGGGACATATGGACCTTCCTTTACTGTAATATAAATTCTTGGATCAGAAGCCTCCATAAACAGTCTGACCCTTTCTTTCCAAATTCCAAATATCTCCTTTCTGCATATGGGTAATTTCATAGAACCTAGTTCCTTATGATTTTCACCAGAACCCATTTTCTAGATCTTGTATCTGCCTTATGGATCTTACTCTGACTGTTAAGTCCTTCTTTGAGTAACCTCGCTTTGATACCACTTGAAAGAATTAGTTCCTAACCACCTAGGGGGGTGAATAGGTGTACTTTTTCTTTTACTTTTAAGGCAGAAAATTTGTTCTGTAATTTAATCAGAATTTGCAAATTCTACAACTAACACAGCACAACATTCACAGCAACAATCAATCACGGAGTGCACACAGTGTTTATAGTGGTTCCCCAAGGTCTGGGTACAACCACTTTCCCCCTTCGCCTATCTAGCAGTGTACTAGATTCGGCCTAACTTCTTCTCTTCACCTCAGATCCTAAGATCTTACAGTAGCTCAGAACCCCAATAGGTCTCCTACAACTCAAAGTGTAACCACACTCCTACAACTCAGGCCAACTGCCCTACCTCAGCCTTCAACAAGGCCTACACTCAGAGATCACAATCTCCTACACCTCAGGCTCACAGCCCTACCACTTAGAGAAAATATTATCCTACACTCAGCCTTTATATAATAGGCTTACAGCTCAGATCTATAAAAGATCCTACAGAAAATTGATTAAACAAAGTTATTAACCACCACCAAGATAGAGAGAGAAGGGATGGATGGCTTCTTGAACAGTTCTTGGAAGAACTTGATGGCGGAGCACAACCTCTCTTAGCTTTCTTCAAAGCTTCTTGAATCTGAACTCAGTAGGGTTGAACTCTTGAGAAGTTGATCTTCAATCAGCTTCTGACTTGAGATTCAGATCACAATCTGAATCTTTCTTGGCAGCCTAGTTCAGCAACTGTACTTATTAGATGGAGCTCTCTCTCTCTCTCCAACTTCTTCTTAGATCTTCTCACAAAAATCTTCTGTATTATTACTTCTATCTGTATTGATCAGAATCTGTATTCTTCAATGATTGATCATTATCATCACTTTCTATTGAAGGAGAAAGCCTTTAAATAGTCTTCCTCCATGGTAACCGGCTGATCCAGTTTCCAACAACCTTCTGACAGCTCTGACAGTAGTAGTTGATCGGTTAGAAATGGCAGCTGTCAAGTCATCCAGTCACTTCTTGAAATCGCTATCTCTGTCTGAAAGTGTCGAGACTGAACTTCATTATGTGTCGACACAATTAGACTAAGTGTCGACACAAGTGGACTAAGTGTCGACATATGCCTTGGTGGTGTCGACACAACTCCTTTGTTGTTGTTTATTGCTTCTCGACACTGCTTATTTAGAATGTGTCGACACTGATTGAGTGTGTCGACACAAACACTTCTTCACTTTAAATTTGCTAAAACTTTGCTGTGTGTCGACACATCTCCTTTGTGTCGACATAAGTACTTCTTTACTTTAACTTTGTTGAAGCTTGCTGTGTGTCGACACAACTCCTTTGTGTCGACACAACTGATGTTGACAAATACTTCTGTGTGTCGACACTGCCTCTATGTGTCGACACATTTGATGTCAACTAAGTATTCCTGTGTGTCGACACTGCCTTTTGGTGTCGACACAGTTGATGTCGACTTTGCTTCTCTGTGTGTCGACACTGCCTCTGGGTGTCGACACAGTTGATGTCGACAATGCTTCACTGTGTGTTGACTGAGCTTCACTGTGTGTCGACACATTCCTTCCGGTGTCGATACAGTTGATTCTGGTGTTGACACAGCCTTTCCAAGTGTCGACACAATTAACTCCAAGTGTCGACACAGGCCTTCATAAGTGTCGACACAGCTTCTCTAGGTGTCGACACATGGACTTAGAATTTTTCTTGCATTTCTGCATTTACTTAACCTGCACTTATAAACTCAAAACACATCAAATACACCTTGATGCATATCATTGAGTAGGGTGAGGCTTCTTCAAATCTGGTACATATTTTCCAATGTACCCAACATTCTGTAATAGGCATAGGCTCAACAGCCATAGGGGATGGCATATATGTACAAACTATAACTGACTGAATAATTGTTCAGATTGGAGCAATTGGAGCTGACTGATTCTGCAAGATTTGTTTCACAACTAAAGGACTCACAGGTCTGGTACAGCAGATCATGGCCTTGGAAGAGTTTATCTCAACTGAAGTCCAGACTGATCTAAACATAGAGAAAGAATGCAAAAAAAAATGTAAATCAATGGAGGGATTTATAAAGCAGTAACCACTAGAAATGCCAGGGATTGACACATTAGTGTCCTCATCTGAGATAAGAAAATCTGAATAAGGAACTATATCTGTACAAAATTCCTGAAACACTTCTTCTTCCTGTACTACTGAAGGAGACTGAGCTGGAAGTTCTGCTGAGGCTGAACCTGTTGCATCTTCATGGGACATCTCCCCCTGCCTGGTTTCAGTAAGAATTGGAATCAGGCCCCTAGATGAAGAAGGGACAGAGGAAGCAGAAAGGGAGGCAGATAGAGAGGCAGAAAGAGAGGAGATAGATTGAGCAAGAGGTGAAATAACCTCTGCTATCAAGGATTTTAGAGTTGGAGTGAGGAGTTCCAGAAGTGATAGATAGATAGAATTTACTCTACAGGGGGTGAATAGAGTATTAAAAAAATATTGTTTAGATTTATTGCGGAATTAAAATATTGATACTTATATGAAAGAGGGAAAAGCACAAGAAACTATCACAGCACAATACAAAAAGAAATACAAAGCAACCAGACGACACAAGAAATTTTATAGTGGTTCCCCAAATCTGGGTACATCCACTCTTCTACCATCCTGGTAGGAATCCACTTAGGTTTTTGATCAGGTTCCCTATCACCACAAGATCTATTTCAGGTAGATCTAGAAACCCTTCAGGCTTTTGATCAGGTGCCTAAAAACCAATAGGTTTTTGATCAGGTGCCCTATAACCAAGGAGTTTACTTTTGAAGGGAGTAATAACCCTGTACAAGAGTGGTTAAAAAAAGTAGATGACAGTCTTCTCTTTCTCAAACACAATGAGAAGACTATGTGATGTTTTGATGATGCCAAAGCTCCCCCTGAGATATTGAGTAGATTCAGGAAGATGGAAGCTTTGTCCAGGGTGTAGGTCTTCAGATTGATGTTGATTTGAGCTCTCTATAGATTTTTGAAGTCTGAAGAAAGAAGAAGACTAGAGAGAATTGGGTGTTGAACAAGATCTTCTTCTTCCTTGTTTCAGCAAAAGCAAAATACCTTGAGAGCAAAAAGATTATTTTCTGACTATATGTCACAGTGATTCTTGTTGTCTCTTTCTTTTTGAGTTCTCTGTTTTAATCAGAATGACCAACGGCCTGAAATTGAATTCCCCAGGCAGTACTTAATTCTCTGCAAGAATTTAGGAGCCCAAACGGCTAGAATGACTGGCAATCATAAATGCACTTCCATAACTGTCTTTACAGAATATTTTGTGAATACCATAATTAATGCTTCATGAAATACGGCTATCAGCCTTGAGAATGTCAGCATTAATTATCAGAATATTTTTGCCTTAAAATAATTTATCATAACCAAAATATTTTTGACCAGTCTGAGAGAACTGATAACTGGAGGCAGCATAAAATCGTAGAGCTTAGTTCAGAGATCATCGAACTGGGTTAAGAGATCGTCGACCTGAGAACAACTATCGTAGATCTGAGAAAACTTCTGAGAATCACAAGATCGTCAACCTGAGATCGTAGATCGTCGAGCTCAGTTCAGAGTAGAGAACTCTGAGATCGTCGATGGGAGATCGACAATCGTCGAGCTAAGGTTGACGATCGTCGAGCTGAGTTCGACTATAGTCGAACTGATGTAGATAATCCATAGAATCTTTCTGAATCTAAGTCTGATTCCACTGTAATGCTAGTCTACACAATCCTGACCTAAAAGGATCTAACTAAGACTAGACAAGGACCCAGGCTATACATGGGGGTCAAAACATCCTAAGAGTGGACCTAGCACAAATCCAAACAAGGGTTCCAACAAAATTTCTAAAGTTTACGGAGAACATTAAATATACAAAACTTCGAAATTTCACCGAAGCTCCATATTGCTCGGATCGCGACGAAACTTATCAGGAAAATAAAAAATTAATTGATTTAATTTTGTATCGTAAATTTTTACTATTTCGATGACAATTCTATGATTTGGTCGGCTCGACCTAACGGATGCGAAAAAGAACTAATGTCAACGCGCCGTCAACACTGTGTTAACGTAATGCCCTTATGTCATTATGACGTCACCAAGAGAATTAAAAAAAGTGCCGGGAAAATCTGGTGTGTTACACTCTATCTCTCAGAATATGCATGTCACAACCTGAATTTTCTCAGGAATTACTAATGTATCAGAGCATGAGAAAATACGCGTCGTGATGCCACGCCATGCAGGGGACAACTGCAGACGCTCAGACAAGAACCTACTCCCAATACGTTTCACAAAATTGCTCAAGTTTATTAAAATGAAGATTTAGTTCGAGTTTAGGTTTTTATGGCTGTGTCCCTCGACTCAGTGGACCAACTAGTACACGGGTGAAAATATATACGCAGCGAAAAATACTTGGTTTGTTTCATTTATTATCTTATATGAGTATGAAGATTCAACATGAATATTCATGATATGCACAACTCTAGATTTAGTATAAGTATAAAAGAGCTTTTACGTTCGTTGAAATAGGGTGATATTTGTTTTAAAGTGATGTTATGAGTACGAGGTAAAAGTATTTATCTTTTTGTACTTTGAAATTAACTAACATACAATTCTAACATAAAATTATCCCAGAGAGCAACTAAGTACGCCAAACAACAAGATATAAGCATAGCAGCTAGCAAATAGTCTATCATGTACAACAATTCACTGTGTGCGTCAACAACCTAACACGAACCCACAGAACAAGATGTATGTCTGAACTAAAAAATAAGAACAACAAAACTACCTCATGAATGTGAGGGAGGAAAACCACAGCTACTTAGCCCATGCCAAGAACCACCAACTCTAGCTGCTCGGAGCTCTATTGCTTCGAGACTGAGGCATTCAAAAGAAAGAACAACTCAACAAGAAATAAACAAGTGGTAATAAAGACCAAAAGCCAATAAACAAGAGGAGTCAAAGGGTTACCAACCCAAGACAGAATAGATGTCAAACCACAACATAAATCCAAAATTAATAAGTAATGAAGAATTTATAGAGTTTTAAGTAAGAGAAGGTGCACCAAGTGCTTTATAAAGCCATGTTTCAATAATATCTGCAAGAGTTTGCAAATGAACATATGTATGCATATTAATAGAAAAAGACTGATCAGCTCATACACGTGAATCATTAACACTAGTAAAAGCGGTACTGAGCTGGTGGCCACATTGTCCAACACAAACCATCAAACCAAACATCTCAAAAAGGCACTGCGGTGGTCGCCACATTGTCCAACACTACCCGACAGTCCATAAGAAGAGAAGAAAAATCCAACAGGCGTAATGATTCACAAACCAGCACTAGAGTGGTGGTCATTTATCCACTACCACACAAAGGCCACAATTAAAAACACTTAAAAACACCGATAAAACCCAAGTCTTAGCATCAAAATTCCACAACGACGAAGAGGAAGAAAAGGTCCCAAAATTTTTCTAAGCCATACTCGACGAATAGGAAGATCATTCGTCGAAAAGTTTCAAGTCCACACAGATTCGTCGAAAGCACTGGACTATTTCGCGGTTCACTCAACGAATAAGACTTGGTTTGAGGGATAAACTCGACGAATAAGACTTAGTAAAATTTTTAATACAATCAATGATACTCGACGAATTCAAGACAGACTCAATGAAATCATGCAAAATCCAACGATACTCGACAAATCTCACCCATCGAAAAAGGGCTTGACACACATCAAATTTTACTTAGAAGCTTCCTATGGATTCTACTCAACGAATTGGACTTGATGAATTCAAGCAAAAACCCAAGGATTCTTGACGAATTCGTCGAGAATACTCGACGAATAGTACTTGACCTCTCATGAACACTCAACACATTCCATGGATACTCGACGGATTCATCAAGAATACTCGACGGATTCGTCAAGAATACTCGACGAATACACTTTGTGAAATCAACACACTCGACACCAACAATGTAGCCAATCGATGAATTCGTCGAGAATACTCGACGAATTCAAGAAAGACTCAACAAAATCAGGCAAAATCCAACGATATTCGACGAAATGGACTCAATCTCACAGGATCACTCGGCGGCTTCACTCTACGAATTCGTCGAGAATACTCGACGAATTATACTCGACGAAATGGACATGGTCTCAGATCAAACCCTACTCTACTCGACTAATTATACTCGATGAATTTGACTCAGCAAAAGTTCTACCCTACTTGACGGATTCGGACTATGCTGAACCCTGCATAATTCCTATACTCTATGAAGGAAAGAAAAGAGAGGAAATATGAACAAAGGGACTAGCAAGCGGGAAGGAATCACCACTTGCCTCGAAATCTTCTGAAAACCGACCACTCAAGCACTCCGCTGCAAGGATCGGGCGCAAGAACTCCTCATCTACGATTCCTGAAAATTTTTGGGCAAAAACAAGGGTTAAGAACGCATACCCTAACGCTGAAAATCCTCGAAACGGGAAACTCTTACTGTGCACGCGAAGATCTCAGCGAGAGCTTTCCGAATCTATGCTCCATCGACGATTTCGTGCACCGGATCTCTGATAAGCTATGGTCGGAAGACTTCGCGAAGGCCAACTCGTCACTTCTTCTTCCGCTTCATCAGGCCGATGGTTTGGGAAGACGATGAATAGGGTTTCATTTATAAGGATATATATATACATATAATATTATATTATTAATATAATTTCAAGAAACACAAACGACGAGAATTACTAAAACAACTCGGTTTTCGATGAAATTTGCACCAAAACTAAATAGTGGTGCTACGAATCTAACGGCGAAGTCGAAATCAGGATCCGACAAACCAAACTTGGGTTAAAATACCCCGAATTTAAAACAACAATAATTCTCATAAAATTCACTGAGATCCCAATTAAGCCTGGATCGCCACCAAACATCACAAACACGCTTAAAATTAACCACTTAAATTTCCCCCAAGTCGAAAACTCTAATTCTGATGAACAAAATTATGTACTAACAATGGCGCCCCGCTAACTACGCGTCAACATAACGCCCTTACGTCACTATTACGCCACAAAAGGGAATAAAATAAATATTGAAAATTCTGGGGCATTACAGCCACTCCCCCTAAAAGGAAGTTTCGTCCTAAAACTTGATATGCAAATCGAATAAGAACAGTAAAGGAAGTAATAAAAGGTTATCAGATAGAAAACTTACCAAGAGAAACTGGGAGAAAAGGTGAAGATGAACCTCTCTCATAGCTGACTCCAACTCTCATATCGCGCTCTCGATGTCTTGGTTTCTCCAAAGAACCTTGAATATGGGTATAGTCTTTCTCCACAACACCTGATCCTGAGTTTCCAGAATACGAACAGGCTCCTCAACATAGGAAAGATTAGGCTGCAACTTGGGCACCGAGTCAAAGACATGCTGATCACTAAGAACACACTTTGGTAGCTGGCTCACATGAAACACATCGTGAACACCCGAAAAAGTAGCGGGCAAATCCAGCCTATAAGTTGATACTCTGATGTGCTCAACAATCTAGAAAGGTCCCACATACCTGGGATCTAACTTGTGGTTCCTTCCAAACCTCTTAACACCTGGCATCGGAGAAACCTTCATGAAAACCATGTCCCCATCTTTGAACTCCAGATCAAACCTCCGTCGATTTGCGTACTTTTCATATCGCTCCCGAGCTACACGAAGCTTATCACGAATATGCATTACAGAAATACTCATTTCTTCCAAGACTTCCGGACCTAACAACATTCTCCCACCAAGCTCAGCCCAAAATAAAGGAGTTCGACAATGCCTCCTGTACAAAGCCTCAAATGGGGTCATCTGCAAACTCTCTTGATAACTGTTATTATAGTTAATCTAAGACACTGGTCCCATGCTCCACCATGATTCAAAATATAACATCTGATCATATCCTCCAAAATTAGATTAACTCTTTCTATTTGATCATTGGTCTACGGGTGGTCAGCAGTTGAATACCTGAGGTCAATCTATCAACTATTACCTACACAGAGTCATGCCATCGGGGACACCTCGACAAACCGGTAATAAAATCCATAGAAATGCTCTCCCACTTCGAACTTGGAATATCCAAAGGCATAAGTTTGCCACCAGGCCTTCCATGATCTGCCTTAACATGCTTGCAGGTGAAGCACTCAGACACGAACTTATCTATGTCATTCTTTAGCCCATACCACGAAACAATCTGCTTCAAATCTCTATACATCTTTGTAGAGCCAGGGAGATATGCGACACTAGACCCATGCTCTTCACTGTAAATCCTTGTCTGAATATCACCAACAGCTGGAATACAATATCTGTCATGGTACTTCAAATTACCCACGTCATCATTCGAAATGTCGGGTAATTCCCCTTATTCAGTTCTACTATGGATATGCTCCAAATCGGGATCGTACTTCTGATGTAGTCTTATAAGCATAATCCACGAAGACTCTTCTACTTCCAAGCACTCGGTGAGCTATAGCCTAAACGAAGATCAATCTTCGAGAACACCATACTACCATGCAACAGATCAAACAAATGATCTATCTGAGGTAAAGGATACATGTTCTTGATGGTTACCTTATTCAACTCCCTATAATCAATAGAAAGCCTCATAGAACCATGCTTCTTTTTCACAAACAAGACAGGAGCACCCCAAGGCAAAGAACTTAGCCGAATAAATCCACACTGAAGCAATTAATCTAGCTTGGTCTGCAACTCTTCCGGCTTACGAGGGACCATACGGTACGACGCCTTAGCAATAGGGCGAGTACCTGGCTCAAGAGAAATCACAAATTCCACATCTCTCAGGAGGAAGACCAGGAAGACTAACAAGGAAAACAACGGGCAACTCTTACACCACAGAAATATCCTCGATGCGCGGCAAACTACTAACAGTTCCCAAAATATAAAACAGATAAGCAAAACAACCGGAATCTAAGAGTTTTTGAGCGCATACCGCAGAAATAATCGGGGAATCCTTGCGCGGAAATCCATACACACTCATGGGGTTGTCATTGTCCATCTTGAAGTCCAAATGCTTTACCTTGCATTGGATAACAGCATCATACCTAGACAACCAGTCCAAGCCCAAAATCATATCGAAGTCTTTTAGGTCTAGCACCCTCAAATCGACAAAGGCTAGGAAGTCGCCTAAAAGGATAGGACAACTCTGGATTCCCTAGTCTGGCACCACCGAGTCACCAAAGGGAAACTTAACATGAAACAAATCGTCGTCTCGATCGAGGGTTAGATGGTGACGTTCTACAAAAGTCCTAGCCACAAACAAGTGGGTAGCACCAATATCAAAAAGAAAGCACGCCCAATGGTTCTTTACCTTAAACTCCCATATTAAGTCGTATATGTAACTAGCCGAACAACATTGAAATTAAAGCTAAAAGCTAGGACTAGATTAGAATCTAACCTAAGATCACCGGGGTAGAAGCCTGCACTTCTTCTAAGGTCATCACATTAAACTTGCCCTTCCCTTTATCCAGATGCTACGGCGGCGACAAGGCTTGAAGTGGAACTTGCTGCAGTGGGGGCTGAGGCCGCAGACACCTAGACTTCAAATGCCCCTTCTGCCCACACTGGAAACAAAACTTATCCTTTGTCCAATAATGGGCAATGTCATGCGACTTATTCTTACAAGAAGCACATACCAGATCTCCTTTGGGCGTGCTCTGAATCGCAAGCACCTGCTGCTGCTTCTGAGCTCCCAATCTTTTGAAACACTTCTGAAAAGGATGGTCTGGACGACCACAGAAACTACACATTTCCTTACTTCTTTTCTTTAAAGCTGGGCCAGATGCTCGAGAGCTTCTACTATCATCATACTTTCTCTTGTCCTTCCTCATCTGCGAACCTCGATTCTTGGCATTGTTGATAGCCTCGACTCTCAAAGCAGCTTCCACTACCTCAGCATACATCTTTAACTGGTACGCGCTAACCAACTGCTAAATGTCGCTACGAAGTCCTCCTAGGAATTGCTTCACCCTACCAGCCTTAGAGGATACCAGATCTGGAGCAAACCTACTAACCTTACTGAATTTTATATCATACTCACTAACTGTGAGTTGTATCAATTTTAGATGCAGAAAATTATTCATCAGACAGACTTGCTCGACCGATGGTAGAAACTTCTTTAGCAACAATCCCTTAAAATATTCCCATGAACATCCCTCTTGAAAGAAATTGTGCCTAATCACCTAGAGGGGGGTTGAATAGGTGACTAAATCTTTTTTCAATTTCTTAGGCAGAATTCAGATTATATCACAGAGTTATAATTACTTTAACATAGAAATCAATCAGCAATCACAGAATCACACATGCACACAGTGGACACACAGATTTATAGTGGTTCCCCAAGGTTTGGGTACATCCACTTTCCCCCTTCGCTTATCTAGTAGTGTACTAGATTCGTCCAAACTCCTCCACTATCTCAGATCCTCAGATCTTACACTCAGAGCTCCAAAACAGGCTCCTACAGCTCAGGCCCAAGGCCCTACAACTCAGTCTTCTCCAAAGACCTACACTCAGCCACAAGGCCTACACTCAGCCACAAGGCTTACACTCAGCCACAACAGGCCTACACTCAGAGAAACAGATCTCCTACACTAAGGCACATAGGCCCTAGCACTCAGCCTTTATAATTGCAGGCTTACAACTCAGATCCCTAAGGATCCTACAAGAAAATAAGAATACAAAGAATATACCTATAACTCAGAGAAAAGAGAGATGAGTTGATAGGTTCTTGATGAGTTCTTAGAAGAACTCTGCTGAGAATAATCTAACTTGGCTTTTCTTCAAAGCTTCTTGAATGTAGAACACAATAGGATTGATTCTCTGTAGCTGATCTTCAATCACTGCAACTTAAGATTCAAAACTAGGTCTGAACCCTTCTTCACAGCCTGGTTCCAACAGCTGTCTTCTTGGATGGAGCTCTCTCTCTCTCCAACTACTTAGATCTTCAGATCACTTCAAATGATTTGTGTTAATCTATGTTGAATCATCTTCTTCTGTTGACAGTATAAGCCTATTTATAGGCCTTCTTCATGGTGACCGGCTGATCCGGTTCCTAACAGCTTTCTGACAACTCTGACAGGTGCAGTAGATCGGCTGGAATGATAGCTGTCAAGTCATCCAGTCAGTTCTTGAAATAACTGTAACTGTCTGAAAGTGTCGAGACAATCTGTCTTTAAGTGTCGACACTTGTAGACTAAGTGTCGACATAAGTTAACTAAGTGTCGACACTAGCCTTCATGGTGTCGACACAACTCCTTGTGTTATAGAATTTATATCTCGACACTGCTTCTTCATCATGTGTCGACACTGATATTGAGTGTCGACACAACTCCTTGTTCTTCAGTACTTAGTTGAATTCTTGTAAGTGTCGACACAACACCTTTGTGTCGACACATCTTCGTGTGTTGAACTTGTTCAGTGTCGACACATCTTCTTGCTGTCGACACATGCCTTCTGTGTTGATACTTGCTGAGTGTCGACACTGCTCCTTGTGTCGACACATTCTTCTTCTGTTGAGACTTTGGCTGAGTGTCGACACATCTCCTTAGTGTCGACACTTGTACTTAGAATTTTTCTGTTTAACTTTGCTGAGTGTCGACACAGCCTCCTAGTGTCGACACTTTCTTCATGTATTGAGTCTTCTGCTGTGTGTCGACACATTTTTCATTGTAGAATAGACAAGACTAAGTTTATCATACCTAATTCAATTTATAAACCTATTGAACTTGGTTTCTTCTAAAGGCTTAGTATATATATCAGCTAGTTGATTATCTGTTTTAACATACTCTAGTGAAATATCATCTTTTTCTACATGTTCCATTAGAAAATGATATTTTATTTCAATATGTTTAGTTCTACTATGGGAAACAGGATTGTTTGCAATAGATATAGCACTAGTAGAATCACAAAACAGTGGTGTTCTACTTACTTGAATACCATAATCCTCAAGCTGATGTTGTATCCATAGAAGTTGAGCACAGCAACTTCCTGCAGCCACATACTCTGATTCTGCAGTGGAGATAGCCACACTTGTTTGCTTTTTGCTACTCCATGAAATCAGTCTTCCACCTAGGAATTGACAGGTACCAGTTGTACTTTTCCTATCTTCTTTGCAGCCTGCAAAATCTGCATCTGAATAACCTGTCAGTTCAAAGTCTCCATTCCTAGGGTACCAAAGGCCTAGATAAGGAGTGCCCTTAAGATATCTCAGTATTCTTTTGACTGCTGTCAAATGAGACTCTTTAGAGCATGCTTGGTACCTAGCACAGACACATGTAGCATACATGATATCTGGTCTACTTGCAGTCAAATATAGAAGGGAGCCAACTATCCCTCTATATAAAGTCTCATCTACAGGTTTCCCTGCATCATCTTTGCTAAGAGACATACTTGACCCCATAGGAGTCTTCAAGGTACTGGATGAATCCGTACCATACTTCCTTATCAGTTCTAGGGTGAACTTAGACTGGCATATGGATAAACCATTCTCAGTATATCTAACTTGGAGACCCAAGAAGAACTTAAGTTCCCTCATACTGCTAATCTCAAATTATCCTTGCATTAGTTTTGCAAACTTTTTGCAAAGACTACTTTCAGTAGACCCAAATATTATGTCATCTACATATATTTGGACTAGTATGATCTTGCCTCTGGATTCCCTAAGGAATAGAGTATTGTCTATTTTCCCCCTTGTGAATTTATTCTCAATGAGGAAACTAAACAGAGTTTCATACCAAGCCCTAGGGGCTTGTTTTAACCCATACAAAGCTTTCCTAATTCTATAGACATAATTAGGTTGACTTGAATCAACAAAACCTGATGGCTATTCCACATAGACCTCTTCCTTTAGATTACCATTAAGAAAGGCTGGTTTAACATCCATTTGGTATACTTTAAATCCTTGAAATGTTGCATAGTCCAGGAACATCCTTATGGCATCCAGTCTGGCTACTGGAGCAAAGGTTTGATCAAAGTCAATACCTTCTTCCTGTCTATATCCTTTAGCAACCAATCTTGCTTTGTTCTTGACAATTACTCCATGTTCATCCATCTTGTTCCTAAAGATCCACTTGGTTCCAATTATGTTGTAGTCTTTTAGTTTAGGAACAAGTTCCCAGACTTTGCACCTCTTGAACTGATTCAACTCTTCTTGCATTGCCTCAATCCAATGAGGGTCTAGGATGGCTTCTTCAAACTTCTTTGGCTCTACTTGGGATAGAAAACTGGAGTAGAGTACTGCACTCTGATTTCTGCTCCTTGTTTGTACCCCTTGTATTAGATCACCAATGATTTGATCTGCTAGATGTTCTCTTAGATGCCTAATAGCTGGAGGCATCTTGGCTTCAGGTTGAACTCCTTCAGCTTCTTCTACTTGCTGCACTCCTTGGACTTCTTCTTCATTAGGTACATGTAGTACTCCCCCTGGACAGCAGCCACTATCTTCTACTTGCTGTCTTGCAGTAGATCCTTCTTCTATAGTGAGCTTGTCCATCTTCTTTGTCACACCTATGGAGCTGCAAATACTACTAGACAACTCATGGTTAATAAGTCTAGCTTCATCAAATACTACATGAACTGACTCCTCTACAACTTGAGTAGACAAGTTGTAGACTCTATAAGCCTTACTATTGTTGCTGTACCCAACAAAGATCTACTCTTGGGATTTGGCAGCAAACTTGGTCAAGTAAGACTTTCCATTGTTAAGTATAAAGCATTTACAACCAAAGATCCTGAAATAGGATAGGTTTGGTTTTCTGCCTTTCACAATCTCATAGGGGGTCTTATTGTGGCTTTTAGTAATGGTAGCCCTATTAATTACATGGCATGCAGTATTAACTGCCTCAGCCCAGAAATATTCTGGGAGAGATGTGTCACTTAAAAGGGTTCTACCAGCCTCAATCAAGGTTCTATTTTTCCTCTCAGCAATGCCATTTTGCTGAGGTATTCTTGGTGAAGAAAATTCCTGAAATATCCCAAATTCTTCACATAGTTTTGCCATACTATCAGATTGAAATTCAGTACCATGGTCACTTCTTATCTTGACCACTATACTGTCTAGTTCATTCTGAATTTGTTTGACAAAGCTATAGAAGATACTAGGTGTTTCAGATTTCTGTCTAAGGAAGAACACCCAGGAAAACCTTGAGTAGTCATCTACAACCACAAAGGTATAGACCTTCCTACCTAGGCTGTGAACTGGCATAGGACCAAAGAGATCCATATGCAAGAGGTATAAACACCTCACAGCATCTTTGTTTTCAATGCTATTAAAGGTGGATCTAGTCTGCTTGCCCTTTTGACAAGCTGAGCATATTCCATCTTTAATACACTTAACTTGAGAACCATTCCTCACTAACTCTTTGCTAAAGAGTTGGCCAATTGTCTTGTAGTTAAGATGGGCTAGCCTCTTGTGCCATTTGACATAATGAGAGACTTTCTCATCAACTACAAGACACACTGGAGAAGCATTGTTCTCACTCATAATGTCTAGACAATAGACATTCTTTTTTCTGTAACCAGTCAAAATGATCTCTTGATCATTTGATCTCCTGATATGACAACCATCTTTGACAAATGAGATGTCATATCCTAAATCACTCAGTTGACTTATACTAATAAGGTTATGTTTCAAACCTTTAACATAAGACACTTGAGTAATAGTTATATGAGAGCTAGAAATGTTACCAAAACCCTTGATGATTCATTTTTCAGAACCACCAAAGGCGACTTTAGGACCATCCTTGATAGGTGTGTAGTCCTTTAGCAATCCCCTAGTTCCAGTCATGTGCCTGGAACATCCACTGTCCAAGTACCATATTGGGGCATGACCACTTGGACTTACCTGCAAAACAGATTAGTTGACCTTAGAACCCAAAGAATTCTTGGGTCCTTGGTGCTGGTTAGTTTGCCTCTTAACAAAGCTACCTGTAGATCTTCCAACATGCAGTTTGCTACTCAACTTGGCATTTTTATTATGCCAACAGTCTATGGCAAAGTGACCTACCTTTCCACAGCACCAGCACTCAAACCTATTGTACCTTTGCTTAGGTACATTCCTAGCTGTTTTATCTACAGCTGGCTTGTTGAGAGCTGGGGCTTTGCCCTTAGACTTGGACTGAACAGTCCTAGCAGGTTTTGTGAAACCTAATCCAGTTTTACCCTTTTGATGTACAAATTCATCAATCAAAGGTAGAATAGACTTAGGTTTTGAAAACCTTGTAACAATGTCTCTCTCCTTCTGAAGACTAATCTCCAGACTTCTGATTTGATCATTCTTAAAAGTTATAGTTCTCATCTGAATAACAGTTATGTTCTTCAGTCTGGCTATTTCATTTAACTTTTGATCAATCAACTTATCAAAATCAGTTGCAGCCATTTTGAGACTTGCAATCTCCTTAGCCTGACTCTTGGCTAGGTACTTGCTCTTCTTAAAGGCTTGCAATAGAACTCTATATTCATCAATCAATTGATGAATATCCCCTTCTGATTCAGATCCACTGGCATCATTTGATGCAGATGTAACTGAATCTGAACTAGCACTAGAAATTGAACTTAAAGAACAATTTTGTACCTTACTAGGTCCAGGCTGCTCCTGGATTTTGTCACCTTCTATTAAGGCCATCAGTCCTTTACACTGGATGTCCTCTTGCTTATATATAGAATTCATGATCTGGATGAACTCTTCTTCCTCTTCTTTAGCAAATAGTCCTATGTAAGCTTCAGCTTCTGACTCAGTTTCTGAAGAAGACATGTCTGACAAGCCTTTGTCCTTCTTGACAACAAAAGACCTTTCCTTCTTGCCCTTGAATTGAGTCTTTTTCTTATCATTAGACTCTTTCCTTTTCTCAGGACAGTCAGCAATAACATGTCCTTGTCTGTTACAGCAATAGCAAACAATTTTTGATAAAGTGGCTTTGCTTGACTTGGTCTTTCTTTTGTCTTGCTTTGATGACTTCTTGTTCTGATAATAGTCATCTTTGCCCTGTGAAGTGGATGGCTTTGACCTCCACTGTTTCTTCTTTAGAAACTTCTGAAAGTGTCTTGTGAAGGCTGCAAAATCCTCATCACTTTCACTGCTTTCAGACTTTCTGCTTTCTGAATCATCTGACTCAGTCTCAGCTACTTTTGGAGGTGGAGATGGTGACTTACTTCTGTATTTTCTGGTGGCTTCTGTCTTGAATGCCACTGTTCTTTCTTTAAGCTCACTTCTTGTAGTCTTCTCCTCTTCTTTCCTCACCATCAACTGCATCTCATAGGATAGCAGTTTTCCAAACAATGTTGGAGGAGGGATATCTGCTAACTTTGTCATTTCCCTTATGGCACAGATCTTGGTGTCCCAATCCTTTGTAAGAGACCTCAAGAACTTATGGCACAGATCTTGGTGTCCCAATCCTTTGCCATAGGACATTAGCTCATTGACAATCCTATAGAACTTCTTATAGCATTCTGTTATGCTATCAGCCCTACCTTACCTGAAACTTTCATATTCTTAGTTTAACAAAGACTTTCTATCATGTCTCACTTCTTCTGAACCCTCCATGTACACTATAGGAGTATCTCACATCTCCTTAGATGTCTTACAGTGTATCAAGTTCTGAAAGGTAGCATCATCTATGGCACTCACAATGATATTCTGAGCCCTCTTGTCCATTATGGCTAGAATTATCTCATCTTTTGTCATTTCAGAGAAGTCCTTAGGTGTTCTCTGATTTGCATCCAGGACTGAAATTTTCATAGGCACATATGGCCCTTATTTAATTGTGATGTAAATTCTAGGGTCTGAGGCTTCCATAAACAGTCTCACCCTTTCTTTCCAGATGCCAAAAATCTCTTTTCTGCAAATGGGCAACTTCATGGATCCAAGTTCCTTATGATTCTCAGTTGAACTCATGGTTCTTGATTTTCTTGATTCTGCAAGTTACTTAGACTGAATCTGCCAACAGGATCTACTCAGACAGTTAAGTCCTTTTTGAGTAACCTCCCTCGGATACCACTTGAAAGAAATTGTGCCTAATCACCTAGAGGGGGGGGGGGGGGGGTGAATAGGTGACTAAATCTTTTTTCAATTTCTTAGGCAGAATTCAGATTATATCACAGAGTTATAATTACTTTAACACAGAAATCAATCAGCAATCACAGAATCACACATGCACACAGTGGACACACAGATTTATAGTGGTTTCCCAAGGTTTGGGTACATCCACTTTCCCCCTTCGCCTATCTAGTAGTGTACTAGATTCGGCCAAACTCCTCCACTATCTCAGATCCTCAGATCTTACACTCAGAACTCCAAAACAGGCTCCTACAGCTCAGGCCCAAGACCCTACAACTCAGTCTTCTCCAAAGACCTACACTCAGCCACAAGGCCTACACTCAGCCACAAGGCTTACACTCAGCCACAATAGGCCCACACTCAGAGAAACAGATCTCCTACACTCAGGCACACAGGCCCTACCACTCAGCCTTTATAATTGCAGGCTTACAACTCAGATCCCTAAGGATCCTACAAGAAAATAAGAATACAAAGAATATACTTATAACTCAGAGAAAAGAGAGATGAGTTGATAGGTTCTTGATGAGTTCTTGGAAGAACTCTACTGAGAACAATCTCACTTGGCTTTTCTTCAAAGCTTCTTGAATGTAGAACACAATAGGATTGATTCTCTGCAGCTGATCTTCAATCACTGCAACTTAAGATTCAAAACTAGGTCTGAACCCTTCTTCACAGCCTGGTTCCAGCGGCTGTCTTCTTGGATGGAGCTCTCTCTCTCCAACTACTTAGATCTTCAGATCACTTCAACTGATTTGTGTTAATCTGTGTTGAATCATCTTCTTCTGTTGACAGTATAAGCCTATTTATAGGCCTTCTTCATGGTGACCGGCTGATCCGGTTCCTAACAGCTTTCTGAAAACTCTGACAGGTGCAGTAGACCGGCTGGAATGGCAGCTGTCAAGTCATCCAGTCAGTTCTTGAAATAATTGTAACTGTCTGAAAGTGTCGAGACAATCTGTCTTTAAGTGTCAACACTTGTAGACTAAGTGTCGACACAAGTTAACTAAGTGTCGACACTAGCCTTCATGGTGTCGACACAACTCCTTGTGTTGTAGAATTTATATCTCGACACTGCTTCTTCATCATGTGTCGACACTGATATTGAGTGTTGACACAACTCCTTGTTCTTCAGTACTTAGTTGAATTCTTGTAAGTGTCGACACAACACCTTTGTGTCGACACATCTTCATGTGTTGAACTTGTTCAGTGTCGACACATCTTCTTGGTGTCGACACATGCCTTCTGTGTTGATACTTACTGAGTGTCGACACTGCTCCTTGTGTCGACACATTCTTCTTCTGTTGAGACTTTGGCTGAGTGTCGACACATCTCCTTAGTGTCGACACTTGTACTTAGAATTTTTCTGTTGAACTTTGCTGAGTGTCGACACAGCCTCCTAGTGTCGACACTTTCTTCATGTATTGAGTCTTCTGCTGTGTGTCGACACATTCTTCATTGTATCGACACTTTCTTCAAGTGTTGAGTCTTCTGCTGAGTGTCGACACATTCTTTATTATGTCGACACTTATACTTAGACTCTGCTGAAATTTGCTGAGTGTCGACACAGCCTCCAAGTGTCGACACTTTTTGATGTAGGCAAAGTTCTTCTGGGTGTCGACACTGCTTCTAAGTGTCGACACTTCTTCACTGGTCATTTCTTCATTGAGTGTCGACACAGCCTTCATGTGTCGACACTTTCTGTCTGGTGTCGACTCTGCATCCCTGGTGTCGACACAATTACTCCAAGTGTCGACAATGCTTGTCTGGGTGTCGACACAAGTCTTCTTAAGTGTCGACACTTTCCTTCTGGGTATCGACACATGGACTTGAAAACTTTCAGCTTTCCCTGCAAATACTTAACCTGCACAAGGCAACTCAAAATACATCAAATATATTTTGAAGTATATCATTGAGGAGGGTGAGGCTTCTTCAAATCAGGTACATTAGAACCAATGTACCCAACACCTCTAAGAGGCTCTCTTTCTCTTAGATCCACCGGCTCTTAGTGTTGAAACAGAAAATTCGGTCTCCGGTGGAGTTCGACCCTTGGGGTAGGGGTGACCGCGCACCTACTACCCTCAAGCGAACGATATAGGCACAAGACTAGGAACACAAGGGACAGACCGAAGGTCTCAGCGTGGAGGACCCGCCGTATACCCGGAAGACTAACAAACTCTTCCCCTCCCAAGCCAAGGGCTGAGCTAAGGCACCTTCGAAGGGCTCTCTTGGCTGACCGGAACATCTAACGAGGATCTCAAGATCCACTCCCTAACTAGAGGTGCCACCTCGGGTCTATGTAAAATGTTCCCCGCCTGCCATACTATCGGCGCAAAACCGCCCAACAGCCCTACTCTACGCAGCCCCAATTGGGCCGCTAACAGCGGAACTCCGCTGTTCTGAAAGGATGACAATGGGCCATCAGGGGCTTCCCGGCATCTATTCCTCAGGGCCCACATAGGGGGAGCGGTTCATGAATACGCCGCTCGCCCAAGACAGGAGTAAAATACATATTCACAGAGCATCACAGATATGAAAAAATATTACAGGAATATAAATTTCATACTCAGCACGCAGGCCGGCAATATAAACAAAAAAGGCCTTCGAGGGCCGGCACGAGCTTGGGCTTAAGCCCGCTACTCCCCGCCTGGTACTGCAACACCTGTACGCCAACGTCTCGACATGTGGCGACCAACTAGTCATCGGTCGGCCAACATAAGCGGACCAAACATATTGCGCACACCCCCTTTTTTGGGGCTATGGTGCGCGTTCCCTGCAAGCGGCTAATAAACAACTTCCTCAGAGTCTTCTCCGGGAACCCCAGAACATCACCAATCCGGCTCACACGTCCGGATGGGCTTCACACAGCATGCCTAAACCCGTACTCACGCTTCCGGGTACTAATGCAATTAACTGCAGGGACGTACACGTCAACCCGTCGAGGAGCTCCCTTCCCCCCACCAGTTGGTGGAGAGGGGCTTCCGTGCAAATATGTAAACTGAAGGCTTCACCTGCCCAAGTTGAAACATCGTTACCCTTGTCGCGTTCTTGGCGGCGGGGCCGGGAGAGGAGCCCCGGGTCGATCCTACTGCATGCGGCTGTGTCGGTGGTCGATCTCCACTCTAGGCCGAGCCTTGCTCCAAGCCGAGCCTTGCTCCAGGCCAGGCCTTACTCCAGGCCGAGCCTTGCTTCAGGCTGAGCCTCGCTCCAGGCCGAGCCTCGCTCCAGGCCGAGCCTTGCTCCAGGCCGAGCCTCGCTCCAGGCCGAGCCTCGCTCCAGGCGAGCCTCGCTCCAGGCTGAGAGAAAGGGAAGGGGTCGGGTCGTACTGCTCCAGGCAGGGAGAAAGAGGATGGGGTCGGGTTGCTCCAGGCGGCCGGGAGAGAGGGAGGGAGGTGGTCGTGCCCTGCTTTACCGGTGCCGGAGAGAGGGAGAGAGGTGGTCGGGCTGCCGCTCCAAGCGGGAAAAAGCGAAGGGGGGGCCTGGGTGCTCCAGGCGGCCGGAGGGAGAGGGAGCGGCGCGGGTCGGGTTGCTCCAGGTGGCTGGAAGAGAGGGAGAGAGGGGGCGGCTGCAGCTCCAAGCCGGGAAAAATCAAAGGGGGGGCCTGGGTGCTCCAGGAGGCCGGAGGGAGAGAGGGTGCGGCGCGGGTCGGGTTGCTCCAGGTGGCCGGAGAGAGGAGAGAGAGGGGGCGGGTGCCTTGTTCCAGCCGAACCCTAATCCCGTCGTCTATCCCCGATCCCTGCTGCTTTCCCCCTTTATCTTATCCCCTATCTATAAATATTATATTATATTATAAGCTATGCAGGTGGATCGACCCGGGGTTCTCTCCCAGCCCCGCCGCCAAGCACGCGACAAGGGTAACAATGTTTCAACTTGGGCAGGTGAAGCCTTCAGTTTACATATTTGCACGGAAGCCCCTCTCCACCAACGGGTGGGGGGAAGGGAACTCGCCGACGGGTTGACGTGTACGTCCCTGCAGTTAATTGCATTAGTACCCGAAAGCATGAGTACGGGTTTAGGCATGCTGTGTGAAGCCATCGGATGTGTGAGCCGGATTGGTGATGTTCTGGGGTTCCGGAGAACACTCCGAGGAAGTTGTTTATTAACCTCTTGCAGGTAACGCGCACCATAGCCCCAAAAAAGGGGGTGTGCGCAATATGTTTGGTCTGCTTATGTTGGCCGACCGATGACTAGTTGGCCGCCGCTCGTCGAGACATTGGCGTACAGGTGTTGCAGTACCAGGCAGGGAGTAGCGGGCTTAAGCCCAAGCTCGTGCCGGCCCTCGAAGGCCTTTTTTATTTATATTGCCGGCCTGCGTGCTTAGTATGGAATTTATATTCCTGTAATATTTTTTCATATCTGTGATGCTCTGTGAATATGTAGTTTACTCCTGTCTTGGGCGAGCGACGTGTTCGTGAACCGCTCCCCCCGTGTGGGCCTCAAGGAATAGATGCCGGGAAGCCCCTGATGGCATGTTGTCATCCTTTTAGAATAGCGTAGTTCCGCTGTTAGCGGCCCAATTGGGGCTGCATAGAGTATGGTTGTTGGGCGGTTTTGCGCCGATAGTATGGCGGGCGGGGAACATTTTACATAGACCCGAGGTGGCACCTCTAGTTAGGGAGTGGATCTTGAGATCCTCCTTAGATGTTCCGGTCGGCCAAGAGAGCCCTCCGAAGGTGCCTTAGCTCAGCCCTTGTCTTGGGAGGGGAAGAGTTTATTAGTCTTCCGGGTATGCGGCGGGTCCTCCACGCTGATACCTTGGGTCTGTCCCTTGTGTTCCTAATCTTGTGCCTAGATCGTTCGCTTGAGGGTAGTAGGTGCGCGGTCACCCCTTCCCCAAGGGTCGAACTCCAACGGAGACTGAATTTTCGGTTTCAACACTTAGCAAGGCCTTTCAGCTGGTAAGTGGCGACCATTACCTTTTGTCCCGCAGAAATTCCCGAGTACGAAAACATCTCCTCAATGGCTATAATACAGTCATCCAATGCCATGAAATTGGCTCTCCCGTCATAGGTAGGGGGTCCTGATCGCTGGAAGTGCGAAATGAAATTCATTTCCGATGGAAACAGAACTGGAGGCACCAGTGGAGCAGGAGGAACAAGTACAGTTTGACCCATTATAGGGTTCTACACCACAGCCTGGTGCCCTAAGGAGGCAGTCAACAAAGCCTGAAAATGCGATTGCATAACAACCATCTGCCTTGGCAGAGCCTCATTGCTCTGTCGCAGCCCTTCAATCACGGCCTAGCTTTGCACACCTGACGAGTCACCCTTAGACTGGGGAGTTGACCTCGCCGTAATATGCTTCAGTGGCATTCCTAATAGTACCACGAACAACTCATCAAACCTATCTTAACGTTAAAACTACTCAATTTTGTCTAGACCATACATGAATAGACACTTGCAATTGCTGCTATCTTGCTCTGGAATTTTCAAAAGTGATTTTATGTTTTAACTTACGATGATATATCATCATCCTATTAACTCGTATGCATATAATATGAATGCATGAATTCTTATTCCTTTGCTTCAAAACTATGTGTATGTATGTCATCATGTACATCTTAACTTGGCATGCGTGCTAATGCTATGTTATTCATGCATGTTGTGTTATGCATTCTAGTAAAGCATTAATGTTTGTTATGAGCGGCGTACACAAGAAATATTATACATCTCATACTACATAATATCGCATGTAACGAAAGAGCAAAATCTAATGGGCATCCATGTGGTGATTGTTATGCATCCTATACTACATAATAGTCACATGTTGCTTCCTACGAGTATCCATATACAAACACATATTATGCATCTTATACTACATAATATGCCCCGTATACTTCTTGTCATGCTTATGAGTGTAGTGTTCATAATTTTTCCAATACATACTAATGACACATAAGTGTGTGTATGCAATGAGATAAGACGACTAAAAACTTTACCAGAGATAGTCGTTCGACCAATTTGTCAAACAAACCTCCCCTTGATACCAACTATCACAACCCGCATTTTCCCAGCAATTACTAATATATCAGAGTAAGTGAAAATACACGTCATGATGCCATGCAGTGTAGGGGACAACTGCAGACGCTCAGGCAAGAACCTACTCTTAATACTTTTCACGAAATTTCTCATGTTTGTTAAAATGAAAATATAGTTTGAGTTTAGGTTTTTATGGTCATCTCCCTCGACTCGGTGGACCAACTAGTCCACGGGTTAAAATTTATATGCAGCGGAAAAAACTTGGTTTGTTTCATTTATTATCATATATGAGTATGAAGATTCAAAAGGACTATTCATGATATGCACACTATAGATTTAGTATAAGTACAAAAGGGCTTTTACGTTCATTAAAATATGGTGATATTTGTTTTAAAATGATGTTATGAGTACGAGGCAAAAGTATTTATCTTTTTATACTTTTAAAGTAACTAACATGAAATCCTAACTTAAAGTCATCCTAGATAGCAAGTAAGTAAGACAAACAACAAGATATAAGCATAACAACTAGCAAATAGTCTATCATCTACAATAATTCACTATTGGCATCAACAATCAGACACGAACCCACAGAACAAGATGTATGTCTGAACTAAAAAAAACAAGAACAACCAAACTATCTCACGAAGGTGAGGGAAGAAAACCACATCTACTCAGTCCATGCCAAGAACCACCAACTCTAGCTGCTCGGACCTCTACTTCTCCGAGTCTGAGGCATTCAAAAGAAAAAATGCCTCAGCAAGAAATAAATAAGTGGAAATAAAGATCAAAAGCGAATAAATAAGAGGAGTCAAAGGGTTACCAACCCAAGACAGAATTACTGTCAAACCACAGCATAAATCTTAAATTAATAAGTAATGAAGAATTTATAGAGTTTCAAGCAACAGAAGGTGTATCAAGTTTGGTATAAAGCCATGCTTCAATAATATATGCAAGAGTATGCAAATGAACATATTTATGTATATTAAAATAAGGAGACTAATCAACTCATACACGCGAATCATTAACTCTGGTAAAAGCGGTACTAAGTCGGTGGCCATATTGTCTAACACAAACCATCAGACCAAACATCTCAAAAGGCAATGCGGTGGTGGCCACATTGTCCAACACAACCCGACAATCCATAAGAAGAGAAGAAAAATCCAACAGGCCACACAAAGGCCACAATTAAAAACACTTAAAAACACCGATAAAACCCAAATCTTAGCATCAAAATTCCTCAACGATAAAGCGGAAGAAAAGGTCCCAAAATATTTCTAAGTCATACACGACAAATAGGAAGATCATTCGTCGAAAAGTTTCTAAGTTCACACAGATTCGTCGAAAGCACTCGACGATTTCACAGTTCACCCAACGAATATGACTTGGTTCTACGGATAAACTCAATGAATAAGACTTTGCAAAAATTTTAATACAATCAATGATACTCGTTGAATTCGACTCGACGAAATGAACTCAATCTCACAGGATCACTCGATGGCTTCACTTGATGAATTCGTCGAGAATACTCGATGAATTATGCCTGACAAAATGATTGTGGTATCAGATCAAACCCTACTATACTCGATGAGTTATATTCGACGAATTTGACACTGCAAAAGTTCAACCCTACTCGACTTATTCGGACTTGGCTGAACCCTACACTATTCCTATACTCTACGAAGGAAAGAAAGGAGAGGAAATAGGAATAAAGGGACTAGCAAGAGGGAAGAAGTCACCACTTGCCTTGAAATCTTTTGAAAATCGGCCCCTCAGGCGCTCCGCAGCAAGGATCGGCCGTAAGAACTCCTCATGTACTATTCCTGAAATATTTCGGGCAAAAACAAGGGTTACGGTCGCATACCCAAATGCCAAAAATCCTCGAAACGGGAATCTCTTACTGTGCACGAGAAGATCTCGGCGAGAGCTTTCCGAATCTATGCTCCATCGAGGATTTTGTGCATTGGATCTCTGATAAGCGGCGATCGGAAGACTTCGCAAAGGCTGACTTGTCACTTCTTTTTCCGCTCCTTCGGGCTGACGGTTTGGGAAGATGATGAATAGTGTTTCGTTTATAAGGATATATATATACATATAATATTATATTATTAAAATTATTTCAAGAAACTCAAACGACGAGAATTACTAAAACACCTCGGTTTTCAGTGAAATTCACCGCAAAACTAAATGGCAGTGTTACGAATCCAACGACGAAGTCGAAATCAGGATCCGACAAACCAAACTCGGGTTAAAATCCCCTGAAGTTAAAACAACAATAATCCTCATAAAATTCACCGAGATCACAATTAAGCCCGGATCACCACCAAACTACACAAACACGCTTAAAACTAACCACTTAAATTTCCCCAAGTCGAAAACTCTAATTCCGATGAACAAAATTACATACTAACGACGACGCTCTGCTAACTACCCGTCAACATAACACGCTTACATCACTATTACACCACAAAAGGGATTAAAATAATATCAAAAATTTAGGGGCGTTACAATGCATTCCTAGGATGGTCTTTGCAGCTCCCAAGTCCTTCATTGCAAATGTGGAGCTCAATTGTCACTTAAGCTCGGCAATGCAACCAGTGCTCCTCCCAACTATCAACATGTCATCTACATATAAGAGTAAGATGATGAAGTCATATAAGAGTAAGATGTTGAAGTCAATCTCCCCATAAAAGCATCGAACTTCTTGTACCACTATCGCGGAGCATGCTTATGGCCATACAAACTCTTCTTCAGGAGACATACTGGGCTCTCCTTCCCTTTGATCCTAAAACCTTTAGGATGCTCCATATATAGCTCCTCCTCAAGATCTCCATGTAAAAATACGGTCTTGTCATCTATCTGCTTGATCTCTAGGTCTAGCCTCGTAGCAAGGCCAAGAACTACCAGGATAGATGACATCTTCACAACAAGAGGGAAGATCTCATCAAAATCAACTCCATATTTTTGACTAAAGTCCTTCACAACTAATCTAGCCTTATATCTGAGTTGTGTTGAGGAGTCTCCCTCTTTACCCTAAAAATCCATCAATTATTCAGAGCCTTCTTGCCCTTAGGCAATCTCACCAAATCATATGTAGGGTTTTCTTGTAGAGACTGCATCTCCTGCATTGTAACCATCCATTCTTTCTTCTCCTAGCTCTGTACTACTTCATAAAAGCACTCAGGCTCCCCCGCATCAGTCAACAAAATATATTCATTAGTGGAGTATCTCAAAGATGAGTGTCTGACTCTATTAGACATCCGTGGAAAGAGCTCAGCTACTGGTATAGGTACATCATTAGTGATGCCCTCTATAGGCTCTCCATCAATAGCATCCTCATGTACTTAAAGTGGCTCAGTGCAAGTATTTGTTCAGGCTCTACAGCCTCCTCAGTATTATCACTTGCAATCATAGAAGACTTTGCACCAGTATGAGAGTCGACCTTCTCAGTCTTTTTAGGTTCAACTATAGTTTGATCCTCACAAAATATAGTATCGTTACTGCGTAGAAGTTTATTATCAAATGGATCAAAGAACATATAGCCAAACTCGCCACTACGTCCATATCCCAGAAATATGCATTGTCTGGTCTTGGAATCCAACTTCAATTTTTCATCCCGAGAGACGTGCACAAAGGCCTTACAACAAAAGGCCATCAAGTGACTATATGAACGGTCCTTCTCCTACCAAACCCTATCAGTAACATCCTCCTGTAATCCATAGCTAGGAGAGAGGTTGATGAAATATGGGGTTGTGTATAAAGCCTCACCCCAAAATATGTCAGGTAGCTTTGACTCAGATAGCAAGCACATCATCCTCTCCATCAATGTTATATTCATCCTTTCAGCTACGTCATTTATCTACGGCATCTTGGGCGGAGCCGTTTCATGTCTGATCCCTTGCACTCTATAGTATTCATCAAAGGGACAAATATACTCTCCCCGTTATCAGACCTGATGCACTTTAGCTTCTTCCTGGATTGCCTCTCCACCTCAACATGGAATTTCCAAAAAGTTTTGAGAACCTCATCTTTGGTCTTAATATCATAGACCCAAAGTTTTCTTGAATGATCACAATCGATGAACAACACAAAGTAAGATGCTCCTTCCCTCATTTTGACCTTCAATGGTCCGCAAACATCAGTATGTACGAGCTCTAGTGGCTCGGATCTCCTAGTGGAAGTGTGTCTCTGAAAAGATACTCTATTCTGCTTCCTAATCATACAGTGGTCGCATCTCTACAACTGATTAACATAAGATATCATCTTCTTCTTTGCGAGGCATCCTAGTCCCTTCTAGCTAATGTGACTTAGTCTCCTATACCATAGGGATGTGGATACAACATCTTTGTCAGTCTTGGCCTGAGAAGCTTCAGGCATCCCCTCTATGTAGTATAGAGCAGTCTCTTTATAGCCTCTGGCCACTACTAGCAACTGATGGAGACGTTGCTGATGTGCCCGCCATTGATCCCCGTCTGAGAGAGTTTGTGGATTGGGATGATCGATGCCGCAAGCTCGAGGATGGGATTCTACCACGAGGCCAACACCACTGCCGCTACATGTTATCCTCGCCACCGCTACATGTTTTGCTCGACGTCCGCTGTCGCCATTAAATAAAATATATAATTATAAATTACATAATTATAATTCTATATTTTATCAATTTTTTATTTTAGTAATTTTATTTTAAAATGTTTTATTTCATGCATTTTATTGTATTGTTTAAATTTCAAGTAATGATGGGTGCCTATAACCATCATAGTTTCATTTTGAATGGAGAAAATTGAGTGGTGTAGGTTATATATAGCCATGTATTGTATCATTTTGATTAGAGAATGAATGATAAGAATTTAAATGCCTAAATCTTTCTTGAGATCTTTTCCCCTCTCACCCTCTTGAGAATTCGGCTCATCCTATCCTCCTCCACTCTCTTTGGCCGCCGGCCACTATACCCCCCTCTCTCTCTACTCGGCCTCCTCTCCACCACCCCATCCATCTCCTTTCATCTCCAAGGAAAAACTGACCCCCTCCTTGTTCATCTAGTTCGGCCAACCACCCTAGCTGTAACACCCCCTATCCGTCGCATAGTATATAGCAGTAGGTCCGGTCGGGGCCCGACGCCATATACCACAGACAGACCGGGTGGTTACGTATGGAAACCATCCAACCAATCTCAACGTCCTACACAGAGCATTCTAGCGGAAGCAGTTTATATAAGTTGTAAACAAGAACCCAGCATTAGAGCACGAATGTCCACTATTACATAATTAGGAATGTTATACAAAATACCCAAAATCGGCCTTAAGGCCTTACAGAGTGTTTCACTTGAATAATACATGATTTACAAACATCGGCACGCAGGCCGGTCATACATGAATAAAACAGAAACATTTCCACTTGGGCCTTCGAGGGCCAGCTTCGCAAAAAGCGGCTTTAGCCCGCTATTGACCGCTTGGTCCAGCTGCACCTGCAAGCAACAAACCACCGCACGGTGGCAAAACAAGGCAACGGTCAGCAATGCTGACCAAATTATAACGATCCCGCCCCCAACTCGGGGCGGCGATGCTCCTTCCCTGCATTTCATTAGCATAAGCGAGCAATTTATATAACCATAGCCATTTCATCACAGACGTTGGCTCGCACGGCCACACGCCCCGTGCACTCAGGGCACATTCTCGGTGAACCGGTCGATGTTACGTCAATTAAAGCCATTAACATTCCAGACTCACCACCGCCACTTAGACGGCCAAACCTATGAGCAATTCGTCTTCCTGGCCTGGGTCACGACAATTTAAGTCATTGACCGCCGAAGACTCCCATCTATGCCAACGGTGAGTGCCACGTAACCTTAGGTCTCTCTAACCGAACGACATAAAGCGGGTACGGGTCCATCTAACCCGTGCTCACTTCGCAACGACAATTTAAGCCATTTGCGCGGGTCAAACTTTCACCGAGTCCCATTCTACCGCAAGACACATAACCCCGTTATGTTCAAGTTGGCTCTCAGGCCACCAAGTTGGCAAGATCTCGTATCCGCCCAGTTTTCCGGGTGCACCTTTGGGTTAGTCCCCAAGGCTCCCTGCTGCAATCTACCGCGTAGAAAACCCGAAAAACAAACCATAGCACGGAGTCTTCTCCAGCCTTATGCAATGCAACATCACCGATCCAGACTAACATGTCCGGGTAGGCTTCACACATCATGCCTACGTCCGTTCTCGCATACGGACTCTAAACAACGGGGACTTTACATATCTACCCGAAGGAACGCCTCCAACTCTCCGCAAACTCGCGATAGCGGGCTTCCTATGCTAAGAAAGAGAGCTATTCATGCTCAAGATGAGGATCGTTACCCTTGAGTTCCTCTTTGGCGCCATCGAAAAGTAATCGGATAGAAATCACCGCACTTGCGTTGCCTCCGTGGATCCGGAGTCGGCTCGCGATTCGGAGCTCCGAAGCTCCTCCAATGGCGGGATCTAGTTCTTCTTCCTCCAATGGCTCTCCTCTTTCTCCAAGGACTTGGGGAGATGATAAGGTATGAAAAGTGAGGTTTTCCAAGTCAACTCACGGGTATATCCTCTCAGGAACAACCCCCAGCCGTTGGATCTCAACCTAAGGAAACGAACGGCTTTGATTCGGGGCTGAAATGCCCAATCTGGACCGAACACGGCCTGGCACACGCCCGTGTCCAGGGCCGTGTGCCGCATTCGCCGTCAAAATCGAATCACCTGGAACCTCACACGGGTATCGAACACGCCCGTGTTCGAGCTGACACGCCCGTGTTCCACCTGACACGGCCGTGTAGCCGGCCGTGTACCCCATGATTTTCCCCCATTTTCAACCCGAGCACTGCACGGGTTCTAGGACACGCCCGTGTCCTTGCCCTTGTCATATTGACACGCCTGGACCCCAGGCCGTGTACACGGGACATTTCGTCGAGGGAAGATCGACGACTTGATGACACGGCCTTGGACACGCCCGTGTCCTAGGTCGTGTTCCTTATCTCGACGATCGTCGAGTGAATCTCGACGACTCCCCGGGACGATCGTCGACACGGGTCGACACGCCCTGCGACACGCCCGTGTCGCAGTCCGTGTGCCCATTCTCGACGAATCGTCGAGTATAACTCGACGACTTCACGGCTAAGTGTTGACACGGGTCGACACGCCCTGCGACACGCCCGTGTCGCAGGCCGTGTGCCCACTCTCGACGAATCGTCGAGTAAAACACGACGAATTCGCGGCTAAGTGTCGACACATGCTTGACACGCCCTGGGACACGCCCGTGTCCCAGGCCGTGTGCCTGCTTCCAGAACCCAAACTGGCCCAAAACGTCCCCCTTTGCTCCTTTGAGTTTCGGGGCGTTACAACTCTCCCCCTCTTAAAAGAATTTCGCCCATGAAATTACATAAAGGAAAGACATACAAAACCAAAATTTGTACCTGAGCGGAACAACTCCGGATACTCGTCAAGCATAGTCTGCTCTCGCTCCCAAGAGAGCTCCTCACGACCGTAATTTTCCCACCGGACCTTGACCATCCTGATCTCTTTATTGCGTAGCCGCTTGACCTCCGAGTCCTCAATCCGCACGG
Organism: Platanthera guangdongensis; assembly: GCA_039583875.1. Lineage (NCBI taxonomy): Eukaryota > Viridiplantae > Streptophyta > Magnoliopsida > Asparagales > Orchidaceae > Platanthera > Platanthera guangdongensis. The sequence goes on from CM077152.1 coordinate 139,516,912, forward strand.
GCTTGACCTTTGTCGTTAGCCCACTATCCACCGGCACTTGATCAACCGCGATCACTTGCGTAGGCTCTTGCACCGCCTTCCGAAGCACCGAAATGTGGAATACATCATGTAAACCACTTAGCTCCACTGAAAGCTTCAACCTATAGGCTGCTTCCACAACTCGCTCCAGAACCTCAAACGGTCCAAGGTACCTCGGGCTTAGCTTTTTCAATCGCCGCACCCGCGAGACACCCTTGAACGGCTTGATCTTTAAGTATACATAATCGCCCATAGCGAACTCCACGTTCCTGTGTTTGGCATTATAGTACTTTGCTTGCCGGTCCTGAGCAATACGCAACCTCTCCCGAATGGTTCTCACCAAAGAAGTAGCATCCTCCACTTCCGATCGCTTATACAACTTTGACTCACCCATTTCTAACCAAGACAACGGCGTGCGACATCTTCTACCATATAGGTCCTCGAAAGGCGCCATCTGAATACTTGCTTGGTAGTTGTTGTTGTATGCGAACTCCACCAAATAAAGGTGGTCTTCCCATTGCTTTCCAAAATCCAAGACACACATGCGAAGCATGTCTTCCATGGTTCTATTCACCCTCTCGGTCTGCCCATCCGTTTGTGGGTGGAAGGCTGTGCTAAACTTCAGCTTTGTTCCCAACATTTGCTGCACCAGCCTCCAATCATTGGACGTGAACCGCCCATCTCGGTCACTCACGATGCTGCGGGGCACACCATGAAGCCGTACAATGTTATCCACATAAAGCTTTGCCAGCTTCTCCACCGGATCATCCTTCCTATGCGGAATAAAATGCGACACCTTCGTTAATCGATCCACGACCACCCAAATGGCGTCATTCCCCTTTTGCGACCTTGGCAAACCGTGCACAAAGTCCATAGAGATGTCGTCAAATTTCCACTTCGGAATAGGCAAGGACTTAAGAAATCCTCCCGGCTTTTGGCACTCCGCCTTTACCAAGGCACAAGTTTGGCACTTCGCTACGTAGAGCGCTACATCCTTTTTCAAACCCGGCCACCAAAACAGTTTCTTCACATCGCGGTACATCTTCATGCTCCCCGGGTGAATCGAGTACTTGGTATGGTGCGCCTCGTACAACAACTCCACCCGTAAATTGCCCACACTTGGGACGCACAAATGACCGTCTCTCCAAAGCAATCCGTCCTCCACGACGAATTGGGAATTTGACCCATCCAGAGCCTCTATCATGAACTGCTTCATATGAGCATCCATATCCAAAGCCTGCCGAATCCGATCAGCCAGGTCATATTGGACTTCAGTCCAATTCAGCACTGCTTCAGCACTTGATTGTCTGTCCACACAAACAATCTCCAACGCCTCCAACTCCTGCACCAACCGCTCATGATGCACCGATAGCCAATTGGCTTGAGCTGGGGCTCGGCGACTCAATGCGTCCGCAACCGCATTCCCTTTGCCAGGCACGTAGTGGATCTTGAATATATAGTCCCCCAGGAACTCCATCCATCTACGCTGCCGCATATTCAGATCCTTCTGATCAATCAGGTACTTTAGGCTCTTGTGATCGGTGTAGATATCAATCTTCACACCGTACAAATAGTGTCTCCACAGCTTCAAGGCAAAAATCACGGCCGCCAACTCCAAGTCATGGACCGGATAATTCCTCTCGTGCACTTTTAGCTGTCTCGAGCCATAAGCTATCAAGCTTCTGTGCTGCAGTAGCACGCAACCCAAACCGCTGCCCGAAGCATCGCTATATAACTCGTAGCCTTCGGTTCCACATGTCGAACTCAGCACAGGCGCCGTGGTCAACCGACACTTCAATTCCTCAAAAGCTCGCGCGCACTCCGGCGTCCAAACGAACTTATGCTCCTTCCTCGTCAAAGTAGTGAGAGGTAACGCTATCCGCGAGAAGTTCTCTACGAAGCGCCTATAATAGCCGGCAAGCCCCAAAAAGCTCCGGACTTCTGCTACAGTAGCAAGCTCAGGCCACTCCCGTATCGCAACAATCTTCGCCGGATCCACCGCAATACCCTCTCCACTCACTATATGCCCGAGGAACGCTACCGAGGATAGCCAAAACTCGCATTTCGAGAACTTGGCATACAACTGATTTCTCCTTAGCGTCTCCAACACCAAATGAAGATGCTTGAAGTGATCTTCCTCACTTTGCGAGTACACCAAAATATCGTCGATGAAGACGATCACGAAATGGTCCAAGTACTCCCTGAACGTCATGTTCATCAAATCCATGAATACTGACGGCGCATTAGTCAGCCCAAACGGCATGACCGTAAACTCATAATGCCCGTATCTCGTACTAAACGCTGTCTTCGGGATATCACTCTCCCTTATCTGCAGCTGATAGTACCCAGACTTGAGATCTAATTTCGAGTACACCATCGACCCGACTAACTGATCAAAGAGATCATCAATCCTACGGATCGGGTACTTGTTCTTCTCAGTCAGCTTGTTTAGCTCCCGATAATCAATACATAATCTCAAGCTTCCGTCCTTCTTCTTAACAAAGAGGACCGGTGCGCTCCAAGGCGAAGAACTCGGGCGCACATACCCTTGCTCCAACAACTCTTGCAGTTGAACTTTCAGCTCCGCCATTTCCTTAGGCGCTAGCCGATACGGAGATCGTGACACAGGCTTTGCACCTGGCACTAGCTCGATCGTAAAATCTATCTCCCGCTGAGGCGGGGCTCCAGGAAGATCTGCGAGGAACACATCAGGGTATTCCGATACCACTGAAATACAATCCAACGCGGGCTTCGGCTTTGCAACCTCCACTAGTGTAAAGAACAGTTCTGCTCCAGCACGAACCGCCTTTACCACCTGAAGAGCAGACATCAACGTCTTGCTCGACCCCTTTAAGCCCGTAAAAGTCGTCTCACGACTCGCTCCCAGCTTAACTTCCTTGCTACCGCAATCTATATGGGCCTGCTGCTCCGAGAGCCAGTCCATGCCAAATATGACGTCGAACTCCACCAACGGAAGTAAAGACGCTCGCAGGTCGAACTCCTGCTCCCCAATACGAATCTTAACATCGCAGATCCTATCCGCTCGCATCGAACACGCATTGGGCAACAACACATCCAACTTATCCTTCGCCATCGAGGAAGGGACCCCGATGCGTAATATAAATCCTTCGGACAAGAAGGAGTGTGAGGCTCCCGTATCGAAGAGTGCTCGTGCCGGATTTTCACAAATCAATACAAATCCTAAACAAGTAGTGGTAAGGTAACATGTGCATAACAAGCATATAAAGAAATTGACTTGCTATAAATTAAATCGTACCTGTCACCACATCAGCTTGTTTAATGGTCTCCTGTTGGCCAAGATTGTAGACCCTTGGTTGGGCCGGAGCATAATGGGATGCGGTCGACTCCACCGCCTTTCCCTTCTCTTCATAAGTGGCTCCCGGCCTCCTCTCGGACTTAGGACGTACGCTCCAACAATCACGGGCAAAGTGCCCCGTCTTTCCGCATGTAAAACACGCGCCCGGGGTCCGACTCGTAGTCGCCCCAGAAGCACCCGAAGGAGCTGGACCCGAAGTCCTATGCTTCTTGAAAGACCTCCGATAGCCGGTCTTTGAAGTAGTCGGCACTCTGAACTCAGATTTCTTTTCACCCAAGCTTTTCTTCGCTTGTACATTTTTCATGTCCTTCCCCAAGGACCGGGCAGTATTGACCAAGGTTAAGAAACCCTGCATCATCGGCCCCGAGAGTAGCAACCTCAACTCGTCTCTCAACCCTTCGTAGAAGCGATTAGTCTTGCGCTCCTCATCCATGATGGTGGAGCTAGCATATCGACATAACCGAGTAAACTCGTGGAGATATTCATCCACGCTTCTCTCGCCCTGAACCAACTTCAGGAACTCATTCTCCATCGAAATCCTCTAAGTAGAAGGGAGGTATCTTGCTAAGAACAATCCCGAGAACTCTTCCATCGGAACGTCTATCAGTTGTCTACCTCTCAAATGATGCAGCTCCAATCCTTCCCACCACATCCTCGCTTCACCGTCCAGCAGGAACGTAGCGATGGTGGTCATTTGCCACTCCTCCGTCTCCATCGCCATCATGACTCTCTTCACCCCAGAGAGCCAGTCTTCAGCCTGAGATGGGGTTCCCAACCCCGAGAATAACGGAGGGTTAAAGCTCATTACATGCTTTAGCTGCCTCTCAGTTGCCCTCCTTGGCACTACCGGTTCCAAAACCACTTGCTCCACCATCCTCGGCTCAGCCTCTCGCAGAGGTTCTTGCTCCATCTCGGGAGCGGGCTGCTGCGCTTGCCTTCCAGGCTGCGCATTAATCACGGCCAATACCGCTTCAGCCACCAATCGTATATTTTCAGCCGACAAAGGTGTTGTAGGAGCAACATCCGGTGCACTACTAGCCTCAGAAACTCGGCGTTCTGACGGCCCAACACCACTTCTGGTCACCTATAGTGGTACAAAACACCGTTAAGCGACCAAATTGTATTGCAAACAGCAATTATAGGAACACGCAGGTTCCTCAAACACGAGTATTTTCATTCCTAAGTGGACATTCATGGGTTCTTTTACCATTATAATGATGACGCACACAATGTGCTCACCACCCCTTAAAAAGAATTCGCCCACGAATTCAGTTTAAGCACGACCAAAACCAGTAGTCTGATACTAAATTGTAACACCCCCTATCTGTCGCATAGTATATAGCAGTAGGTCCGGCCGGGGCCCGACGCCATATACCACAGACAGACCGGGTGGTTACGTATGGAAACCATCCAACCAATCTCAACGTCCTACACAGAGCATTCTAGCGGAAGCAGTTTATATAAGTTGTAAACAAGAACCCAGCATTAGAGCACGAATGTCCACTATTACATAATTAGGAATGTTATACAAAATACCCAAAATCGGCCTTAAGGCCTTACAGAGTGTTTCACTTGAATAATACATGATTTACAAACCTCGGCACGCAGGCCAGTCATACATGAATAAAACAGAAACATTTCCACTTGGGCCTTCGAGGGCAGCTTCGCAAAAAGGGCTTTAGCCCGCTATTGACCGCTTGGTCCAGCTGCACCTGCAAGCAACAAACCACCGCACGGTGGCAAAACAAGGCAACGGTCAGCAATGCTGACCAAATTATAACGATCCCGCCCCCAACTCGGGGCGGCGATGCTCCTTCCCTGCATTTCATTAGCATAAGCGAGCAATTTATATAACCATAGCCATTTCATCACAGACGTTGGCTCGCACGGCCACACGCCCCGTGCACTCAGGGCACATTCTCGGTGAACCGGTCGATATTACGTCAATTAAAGCCATTAACATTCCAGACTCACCACCGCCACTTAGACGGCCAAACCTATGAGCAATTCGTCTTCCTGGCCTGGGTCACGACAATTTAAGCCATTGACCACCGAAGACTCCCATCTATGCCAACGGCGAGTGCCACGTAACCTTAGGTCTCTCTAACCAAACGACATAAAGCGGGTACGGCTCCATCTAACCCGTGCTCACTTCGCAACGACAATTTAAGCCATTTGCGCGGGTCAAACTTTCACCGAGTCCCATTCTACCGCAAGACACATAACCCCGTTATGTTCAAGTTGGCTCTCAGGCCACCAATTTGGCAAGATCTCGTATCCGCCCAGTTTTCCGGGTGCACCTTTGGTTTAGTCCCCAAGGCTCCCTGCTGCAATCTACCGCGTAGAAAACCCGAAAAACAAACCATAGCACGGAGTCTTCTCCGGCCTTATGCAATGCAACATCACCGATCCAGACTAACATGTCCGGGTAGGCTTCACACATCATGCCTACGTCCGTTCTCGCATACGGACTCTAAACAACGGGGACTTTACATATATACCCGAAGGAACGCCTCCAACTCTCCGCAAACTCGCGAGAGCGGGCTTCCTATGCTAAGAAAGAGAGCTATTCATGCTCAAGATGAGGATCGTTACCCTTGAGTTCCTCTTTGGCGCCATCGAAAAGTAATCGGATAGAAATCACCGCACTTGCGTTGCCTCCGTGGATCCGGAGTCGGCTCGCGATTCGGAGCTCCGAAGCTCCTCCAATGGCGGGATCTAGTTCTTCTTCCTCCAATGGCTCTCCTCTTTCTCCAAGGACTTGGAGAGATGATAAGGTATGAAAAGTGAGGTTTTCCAAGTCAACTCACGGGTATATCCTCTCAGGAACAACCCCCAGCCGTTGGATCTCAACCTAAGGAAACGAACGGCTTTGATTCGGGGCTGAAATACCCAATCTGGACCGAACACGGCCTGGCACACGCCCGTGTCCAGGGCCGTGTGCCGCATTCGCCGTCAAAATCGAATCACCTGGAACCTCACACGGGTATCGAACACACCCGTGTTCGAGCTGACACGCCCGTGTTCCACCTGACACGGCCGTGTAGCCAGCCGTGTACCCCATGATTTTCCCCTATTTTCATCCCGAGCACTGCACGGGTTCTAGGACACGCCCGTGTCCTTGCCCGTCTCACATTGACACGCCTGGACCCCAGGCCGTGTACACGGGACATTTCGTCGAGGGAAGATCGACGACTTGATGACACGGCCTTGGACACGCCCGTGTCCTAGGCCGTGTTCCTTGTCTCGACGATCGTCGAGTGAATCTCGACGACTCCCCGGGAAGATCGTCGACACGGGTCGACACGCCCTGCAACACGCCCGTGTCACAGGCCGTGTGCCCATTCTCGACGAATCGTCGAGTATAACTCGACGACTTCACGGCTAAGTGTCGACACGGGTCGACACGCCCTGCGACACGCCCGTGTCGCAGGCCGTGTGCCCACTCTCGACGAATCGTCGAGTAAAACACGACGACTTCGCGGCTAAGTGTCGACACACGCTTGACACGCCCTGGGACACGCCCGTGTCCCAGGCCGTGTGCCTGCTGCCAGAACCCAAACTGGCCCAAAACGTCCCCCTTTGCTCCTTTGAGTTTCGGGGCGTTACACTAGCCGCCACCCACTTCTCCCCTCCCTTGCTACACTGGGCCACCCTCCTCCCTCTCCACCATCAAATCTGACTACCCTCATAACTCCCAAAATCCGAGTAGCCCTTCATCAATAACAATTCCTGACCACCCTCATCTTTATTTGGTGAAACTCGACCAAGACACCAAGATCTCTCCTTGTGATTCCAACTTTGGCGTGAAGTGACGAAGGCAGACGAGTTTTCTCGCCATCCAGTATGACTCCGGCGGAGCCGTTGAAGAACGATCTAGAGAATAGTTAATCAGAATCATCCATTCCGATTGGGTAACGAAAATCTTGCTACTTTTCATGTTTTCCCTCTAGATTAATTTTCATGGTGGAATACCGTGGCATTGATTCTTGATAGCATTATTTTCATCGTGGTTTTCTTCAATTGATTTTCTTATTCATCCTTATTTTATTTAAGTTCGAGAGGTTTGGCGAACCTTTATTTTCTTTTTGTTGGGAGATATCTACCGTTTTTCAAATCGTAACTTTTGGTAGATCTCTTTTGGTACAACCATCGCTCAATCAGACCGGGTGGGTCCTTTTAGCGAGAAAGAATATCAGCCTATAGCCTTTATTCGATGCTAATCGGTTTGGCTACCAGTACGTTAGCATTTAATTGATATAATTGTAGTATGTGTGTGTCGCTTTGTAGTTTTGTGCGAGTGTAGAATTTTATCGTGGAGAGGCAATTGTGTTTAGTCCGTAGGTTTTACGGTGTCGACGTGAGAGCCTGCATTAGCGACCCCTTGATAAGCTTCCAAAAATCTCTACCATATACAATCAAGTGTCCCTCATCACCTAGCTTTCTAACTGAAACTAGGTTGAAGCGGATGTCAGGTACATGTCGCACATCCTTCAAAATCAACAAACCTCCCGTGCTAGTGTTCAAATGAATGTCTCCCCTCTTGATGACTTTAGACGTGTCACCATTGCACATTCTAAGCACTCCACAGTCGTGAGTCATGCAAGTGACAAACAACTCTCTATTGAGGGAGACGTGCAAAAGCACCTGAGTCCACAATCCAACTCTTATCATCGCATGAGAGTGTAGTTGTGACGTCATCTCCAATAATGATGGCATCGTCCTCCTATATAGAGACAGTGACAGTCGTATGCGTACCTATCTTCTCATTTGAGTACTCTCCCTTATTCTTGTGGTCATTCTTCAGAGTATTACAAAACTTCTTAATATGACCCTTCTTGTGGTAGTAGTGACATTCAACATTCTGGCAGCAGGTTCTTGACTTCCCTCTGCTTTGACTCCTCTCATTATTCCTTCTCCTTCTCTTTCTCCTGCCTCTACCCCTGGGATCAGTAAAGAGGATATCAGCTCGTGAGAAGAGCCTGATATTCCTTGAGACTTCCTTCTCACATCTCTGTTCAAGATGTCACTCTTGGTAATCTTCATAGTAATGATGCCTCCGGGAGAGGAGTTGATTAGAGAAACTCTAACCATATCCCAAGAGTTTGGAAGAGACTTTAGTATCCATAGAGCATTGACCTCGTCCTCGAATGTCACCTTCATAACAGTAAGTTGATTAATAATACATTGGCACTTGTTCACATGATCCAAGATAAGTGAGCAATCTCTATATTTAAGCTCTTCAAGCTTCTTCAGTAGATATAGCTTGTTGATGTCATTACTCTTGGCATATAAAGTCTTGAGAGTCTTTCACAACATCTTTGCATCAATGATACTTGCAACATGGTTGTAGATGTTTGGTTCTACGAACCGTTTGATTAATCCACAAAGTTTTTAGTGTTCCACCTTCCACTTATTTGAATCTGTGGCTTTAGGCATCTCCTCAAAGATAGGAGCATGTCAGTCTTTCACATAAATGAGATCTTGCATGAGTAAATACCACTGCTGGTAGTTTGTGCCATTTAGTTTCACAATTTGTTCAGAGCCTAAACCTGAAGTAGACTCCATATTTTTCTGTCACTAGTCAGACTGACCTCAGTTCTTTGAGTCGATAATTTCAAAGAAAGAAATCAAAGAATATAGGGAGTGGACCAATGGTTGTCACCTACCGCACTAGATCACTAACCTGGAATATCTGATCGACTCATCTTGAATCTCAGACAGGTCAGTCTGATAACTTATCTGATAATGAACCTGCTCTGATAATGAACCTAGCTTTGATAACACTTGTTGGCCTAGAGAGAATGCAAGCCCAATCAGAGCACCTATAAATTAGTTTGGGCCCTTGACGTAGATGAGATCTTCCATTAGTAAGTGTCATTGGTGGTAGTTCGTGCTGTTCAATTTAACCATTTGCTCGAAGCCTGATCCTGATGTAGACTCCATCATGCTCTGTCAGTGATCAGACTGACCTCAATTCTTTGAGCCGGCTATTTCAAAGGAAGGAATCAAAGAGGATAGGGAGTGGACCAATGATCGTCACCTACCGCACCTAATCACTAACCCGAAATATCTGATCGACTTGTCTCGAATCACAGACAGGTCAGCCCGATAACTGCTCTGATAATGAACCTGCCTATGATACCACTTATTGGGCTAGAGAGCATGCAAGCCCGACCAGAGCACCTGCAAATTAGTTCGAGAAAGTACCTGAAAAACCGCTTAGCGGTATGCCGATTCACAAACACAGCACAAAATAAGAATAATAAAAGTGACATTTGGATTTAACGTGGAACCCAATAAGGTGAAAACTAAGGGATGATCGGAGTCCAACCCAAAAAGCCGTCACTAAAATATATGAAACAATAGACAATTACAAAGCTTTCCTTCATCGATCCTTATAGGATCATCACCAGCTTCACACCACACAATACAATAAAAATTAACAGAAAAATTGCAAGTCACCGACAACGGCGGACAAGACAGATTACACAAATCCTCTCTTAGATGCCTCTTTGAATCCTTGCCCAAATCTGCTTCAGATTCAATCCGTGTAGGCAAAGTACTCCTCATAAACTTTGTACAATGACATCTGAAAGCTCTTCCAAACTAAGACGATTGCTGCAAAGACCTCTATAGAAATCTTTTAATACTTGAGTTTGGAGAGAAGTGGATATCTTACCCCTCCTACTTCATCCCTATTTATAGGGCCAAAACTAAGGAGGTAGATGTGGTAGATGATATGTGGATGAAGCTTCCTTTGATCAAAAACACATGTTGGTTTAAAGGTTAAAGGAGGCTTCTCATTTTCACACTTGTCATGAAACACATACTTGAAAAGCATGGTCAAAGTTGACTAGCATCTTTCACACTTAGGAGGAAATTATCTTAACACACATAACAACTCTTAAAAAAACAAAACAACTAAGTTCAAACTAAATGTTTATTCTTTTCAAGTTATTTGTCTTAATCTGTAGAAAGCACGGTGTTTAAAACATTTTTTGCCTCAAAACAATTTTTGAAACAGTTGTCACTATGTAGCATGGAGATGGTGACTGTTAGAGCTTGAGGAGACCGGGAGGTTTTATACCTAGGCGCAGCGGTCTGCTACTCTCAGCAGTCTAGCGGTTTGGATCAGTGGTTTGGTGGTGAACCTCAGCTAGCGGTCAGGAGGACAGCAGTAGTGGCGGTCTAAAGGATAGTCGCAGTAGCGGCCTGGGTGATTAGCCGCAATAGCGGTCTGGTGATTAACCGCAGCAGCGGTCTGGTCGTTAGTCGCAGCAGCAGTCTGATGGTTAGCCGCAATTGCGTTATGGTGGCAACCCGCAGTTGTGGTCTGGAGGCTTGTCGCATTAGTGGTCTGATGGTTAGCCGTAACCGTGGTCTTGTGGCAACCCGCAGTTACAGTCTGGTGGCTTGCCGCAGAAGCGGCCTGATGGTTAGTCGAAACTACAGTCTGGTGGCAATCCGCAGTTGCGGTCCGGTGGCAGGCTCCGACAGTCTTCCCTGGCGGTCTGGCGCCTTTCCTTAGATGTTCTTGGGTGAGCTTCAGCTACTCTTTGTATAGTGTGTGGTTTGACATTATCAAACCGCATAGGCCACACGGATTATATTTAGTCCCACATCATTTTTTGTATTCTCTGATCTCTCCCGTTTTCTATAAATAAGGGGGTATACCTATGTAATAATTATCTTTTTGGAGCAATAAAATTTGCCTGTATTTATCTCTATTTGCACTTTCTCACATGGTATCAGAGCGAATCGGTCCTTTGCTCCTGTTCGCATGGTTTCTTTTCTATTCGCGTGGTTTCCCTCCCTGCCCTCCCTTGCTTGTTTTGTTCGCGCGGCTTCTTTTTTGTTCGTGCAGTTTCTTCTCTGTGTGAGACTAGTTCTGTTTGCGTGGTTTTCTTTGCGGCTTGTTCGTGTTGCCTTCCTTCTATTTGCTTGCCTTTGCGACTAGTTGAGTTCGGGCGATTTGTTTTCTCTACCTGTGCAGTTTCTCTTTGTTTTTCTATGGAAACTCCTACTCTATCTTCTTCTACTACTATCTCTGCACCTCCTTCTCTTTCTACTTCTTTCTCTGCTTCTAGCAATTTGGGGACTACTTCGAAACTTACATGCCCCAATTACCCTGGCTGGAGTTTGTGCTTCATTTTTTATTGCGTTCTCAACACAAACATCATCATTTGACTGATGACCCCCGCCTTCTAACTCTTTTTCTTTTGATGATTGGGATGCTTCTGATGCATTGGTGCATACTTTGTTGGACAATAGTTTGTCTGATGAGTGCCTTCCTGTCATTCGACATGATCCGACGGTAAAGGCTGTCTGGAATCATCTTACCGCTTTATATTCCAAGGGAGCCCAAACTTTGTGCATTTATACTCTATATGCCGATCTTTTTGCTCGACCAGTCATGACTCCTGCTTCTGCCTATCAGGAGGTTCAAACTCTTGGTATTGAAATTCTTCAGTATAGACCTTTTTCTGTTGATGTGGCTGGGCAACACAGGCATTTTCAGGAACTTCTTGTTGTTTGTTTTCTCCTTCGCCTACCGAAATCTTATGTTATGATCCACCAGCAAATTCTTGGAGAGGCGGATACTCCGACTCTGGATGTTACTGCTGCTAGATTTTCTACTGTTACTACTCTTCTTCAGAGCCCTTTATTTTCCTCTTCGTCTCTGTCTCCTGATCTAGTTGCTCGTCCTGCTCGTCATGACGTATTTGGTGGCCGTACTGGTGGCCGTACTGGTGGCCGTACTGGTGTTCGTGGTAGTGGTCGTGGTTCCTCTAAGCATATGTGTTCTCATTGTGACCGACTTGGTCACTTGGATGATCGTTGTTCGACCAAATATCTGCATCTTCGTCCAACATCGGTTGATTCCTCCAAACAGTCTACTTCTTCTCTTGCTACTTCTGGTGCTACTCACTTGGCTACGACAGGTAGGTGGCTCATTGATTCTGGTGATACTAATCATATGACAGACAATTCTCACCTTTTCTCTTATCTTGACAAGAGCAACTGGTTACCTCTAGTTCTTATTACGGATGGTTCTCCATCTCCGATTTGTGGGTATGGCACTGTTCATATTACTCCCTATCTTCAGTTGCAGGACACTCTTTATGTCCTAAATTTTTCGTGCAACCTTCTTTCTGTTACAGCTTTTTTGAAACAGTTGAATTGTGAAGCTATTTTTACTGCCTCTACTTGTGCTTTTCAGATTCCTCATTCCAAGGAGATGATTGCTACTGGGCCTGAGAGTGGAGGTGTGTTCTATTTTGAAAATACTTCTACGTTTTTGGCCTATTCTTCTCTACTTCACTGGCATCTTCACCTTGGGCATCCTCCTCATTGGATTCTTTATCAGCTTCTGCCATATTTACCTCACAGCGAGTCTTCTATTGATTGTGAAGCTTATCAGTTTGGCAAGCATCACCGGTCTACTTTTCCAGATAAGCATGGCTGCAGTTCTTCTCGTCTCTTTGACCTGGTATATTTCGATGTTTGGGGTCCTGCTCCCCTTCAAAATGTTGGTCGGGGTAGTTTGTATTTTTTTACATTCATAGATGATTTTTCTTGGTGTACATGGTTGTATTTGTTACGCGACCGCTCTGATATTTTGTCAATTTTTCTACATTTTATAATGAAATTCGTACACAATTTGATACCCCTATTAAAACTCTTCACACTGATAATGCTAAAGAATATCTTAGTCATCAGTTTACCTCGTTTTGTTTGGATCATGACATTATCCATCAGACTACATTCCCTTACACTTCACAATAGAATGGCATTACTGAACGTAAAAATCGTCATCTTCTAGATGTGGCTCATAGCCTTCTCACTCATATGCATGTTCCCCGGTCTTATTGGGGTCATGCGGTTCTTCTTTCTTATTTTCTCGTTAATCGAGCTTTGTCTTCGGTTCTCAATGGCAAGACTCCTTTTTTTATTCTATATCCTGATGGAACACTATTTTTGTTATCTTCTCGTGTCTTTAGATTCACAGCATTTTTCCACTCTCCTTCTTTTGAGCGCGACAAACTCTCTTAGTGTTATATCAAGTGCCTCTTTTTGGGCTATTTTCCAATACAGAAAGGATATCAGTATTTTGATCCTATTCTTCGGAGACAGTATATCTCGGTGGATGTTGCTTTCTTTGAGGATGCTCCATTCTTTTCTTCTCCCTCTCCTCTTCCTTCTTCTGATGACTCTTCTTCTTTTCCCAGTGTATTGACACCTCTTCCAGATCCTGCCCTTCTTTCTTCTCCTCCTATTTTTAATTCTTCTACTATCCCAGATTCTTATCCTGAGCCGCTGCTACCAGCTCCTGGGCCAGTAGTCTCTTCTTTGGATGGGGCTGATATAGTAGACAGGACAGATCTTGATCTTTCAATCGCTCTTCGGAAAGGTGTTTGCTCCTGCACTCAACTTCCTCTTCAGGTTGTGGTCTCTTATGCTCAGCTCTCTCCTTTGTCTCGGAGTTTTGCTCTTGCACTCTCCGCAAATGTTTTTTTAGTCTCGTATCATGATGCTCTTGTTATTTCTCATTCGAAGGCTGTTATGGATGAGGAGATGCACACTCTTACTTAATGGGGTACTCTGACTCTTGTTCCTACTCCTACAGGGGCTGATGTGGTTGGCTGTCATTGGGTCTTTGTCATAAAGTTTCTCCCTGATGGTTCTATTGATCGTTACAAGGCACGGCTTGTTGCCAAAGGTTTTATACAGTCCTATGGTGTGGATTTCTTTGATATTTTCTCCCCTGTGGCTAGGATTACTACAATCTGTGTTCTCTTTTTGGTGGCTGTCAATAGAGACTGGGAAATATCTCAGTTGGATGTGAAGTATATCTTTCTTTATGGTGATTTGTAGGAAACTATCTATATGGAGCGATCTTTTGGGTATGTTCTCAGGGGGAGTCTCAAGTCTGTAAACTACAAAAGGCAATCTATGGTCTTAAGCAAAGTCCCAAGGCCTAGTTTCACAAGTTCAATGAAGTTATTTCTGTGGTTGGATTTGCTCGAAGTGTTGCAGATCACTCTTTGTTCATTCGCAAAACATCCGCTGGTCTTATTATCCTTACGGTTTATGTGGATGACATTCTTCTAACAGGGGATGATAGAGAAGGTGTGGATATGACAAAGATGCATCTTTTTCATCATTTTGTTACTAAAGATATAAGCTCTCCGAAATATTTTTTGGGGATTGAAATTTCCAGGAAACCAGGGTTTATTGTTCTTTCACAGAGGAAGTATGTCTCAGACCTCCTAAAAGAGACAGGTCGTCTTGGGGCTAAACCTGCTCGGTCTCAGATGTCTGTTGGAGATGACAAGTGTTGAAGTAAGGACTCACCTCTTCTTGAAGAAGTCGCCAAGTACAGACGGCTTGTGGGGGAAACTAATTTATCTGACAACCACAAGACCGGATATTTGTTATGTGGTGGTAAGAGTGAGCCAGTTTCTGCAAGCTTCTAAGGAGTGTCATCTTCAATCGGCAATGAAGATTATACTGTATGTGAAAGGTGCTCCAGTGGAAGGAATTCTGTTTTAGAAAAGGGGACATTTGAAGGTTGAGGCATACTTTGATGATAGCTATATAGATAGTAAAGAAGATATGAAGTCTACATCAAAGTTCTGTACTTTTGTTGGAGGGAATTTGGTCAGTTGGAAGAGCAAAAAACAAATTGTAGTTTCCAGGTCAAGTGCAGAAGCCGAGTATAGGAGCATGGCTCTGACTACATGCGAGCTGAAGTGGTTACAGACACTTATGCTTGATTTTGGAGAGATTTATGATCATCCTCTACCAATGTTTTGTGATAATAAGATAGTCATATATATCGAGGAATCCAATATTTCATGAAGGGACAAAGTACATCGAGGTTGATTGCCACTTTATTAGAGGAGATTTTGAATAATCAGATATGCACTCCGTTTGTTATCTCAGAGAGAGAACTAGTTGATTTCTTCACCAAGCAAGTTACTTCTTTTGGGGAGGTTTGTAGCAAGCTGGGCATGGTAGATATATATGATCCAGCTTGAGGGGGAGTGTTGGAGCTTGAGGAGACCGGGCGATTTCATACCTAGCCGCAGCGGTCTGCTACTCTGAGTGGTGTGGCGGTTTGGCTCAGCGGTCTGGTGGTGAACCTCATCTAGCGGTCAGGAGGATATCAGCAGTGCCGGTCTGAAGGATAGTCGCAGCAGCGGCCTGGGTGATTAGCCGCAATAGCGATCTGGTGATTAACCGCAACAGCGGTCTGGTCGTTAGCCGCAGCAGCGGTCTGATGGTTAGCTGCAATTATGTTATGGTGGCAGCCGGCAGTTGCGGTCTGGTGGCTTGCCGCAACAGCGGTCTGATGGTTAGCTTCAACTGTGCCCTGGTGGCAACCCGCAGTGGTGGTATGGTGGCTTGCCGCAGCAGCGGCCTGATGGTTAGCTGCAACTGCAGTCTGGTGGCAATCCGTAGTTGCGGTTCGGTGGCAGGCTCCAGCGGTCTTCCCTGGCGGTCTAGCGGTTCTCCTTAGTTGTTGTTGGGTGATCTTCAGTTGTTCTTTGTATAGTGTGCGGTTTGACATTATAAAACCGCATAGACTGCGCGAATTGTATTTAGTCCCATTTTGTTTATTGTATTCTCTCATCTCCCCCATTTTTTATAAATAAGCGTTCATACCTATGTAATATTTATCTTTTTGGAGCAATAAAATTTGTCTTTATTTAGCTATATTTGCACTTTTTCACATGGACGAAATATGATATATAACATATACGAGAAACATGATTTTAAAAAAAACAAAGATACGGAATACAATTAAAAAAACAAATTATTTATATATTAATATTAATTAATATGAAAATAAGACAACTAACAAACTAAATGTACTTATCTTGAATTTTAAATAAAATTAATTTTATAAGATTGCAGCATAGATGATAAATATGAAATCCATGATTTCAAACTTATACTATAGAAAATTTGCTTTTCATATATTGTTATAAGAAATGTAGAAAAGAGTCAAAGAGACGAGCACTATAAAGACCAATGTAACACATGCACATATCATTATAACAATTGATCAATGTATCATTACATTCAAATGTAAAATATTAAAAGTTTAGAAATTAAACATTCTCTCCAAGAATATCAACTTCATCATCTTCCACAATTAAGAGCTCTAACCTTGGTTCATCAAGCGTGATAAATTAGTCAACTCATGTGTGACTACATCTTCGAATGACTCAAAGCCACCGCCCGCAATATTCCACAGCCTAGACCCTCCTTCACTGTATTTTTGATCTCTTGTAGGAAGAAGTCTAAGATTGATATGGATACTTATTAAATCTTCAGCACATTGCGGCGTGATTCTATTTCTTTTCACTGAATGGATAAAGGAGTAAGTATATTAATTTCTCTCTGCACATGAAGAAGAAAATAGTTGCACTTGTAGCTACAACACTAGAGTTTGAAGCGAAAGGGTCGGCGAACTATAATTAATCCACCAAGTCTTTGGATCTAGGAGAATGATTTTGAATTGAATCATAGTCGTTAAAATCCCTGGATTTGCAAATGAATTCCGCATAATCCTTGGCGATCACATTTCGCTTCATTAAGGTTGGAAAATATTGTTTTTAAAGCATTTAACCCTTTTCTTGCTAACTTCTAGATTTTTATGAGCAAATATATTTGGATCCACCGCTACTCATTACTCATAATAATATTTGCTAAAATACTCAAAAAAAATTTAAATTAGAAAAATAAATATTACAAAAGGCATAAAAATATAAATTCAAAATTAAAAGGGTAATTAACTTGAATTTAATAAATTCCCAAAGCAATGGAGTGGAGTATTATTCTTGTTCCAATGATCCACAAGAATTGCATGCACTACCTCAAACAAAGTAGATACATCTTCTCTTTTCCTCTCATGCACATATATAGTCTTCTTCACCCTTTCAATCATTGTGTCTCGCATATTATATATTAAATGAAGACGATGTTTATTTGTAACACAAAAGCTAATCATCACTTATATTGATAATCAGTGAGCATTCTTTATATATAGTTGCATTATTCCTCAAATTCTTAGTGATATACATTATTCAAATATAGATTGAGAGTGTGCATCGCACAATGAGTTCAAAAAATTAATGGAAAATCACTCTCAATTAGTTGGCCCGCTGCCCTCTTGTAATTTGCCGCATTATCCGTTGTCAGAAAAGAAGAAGGTATTGATAAAGATGTGACACATAGAATCCAAGAGGGTTGGTTGAAGTGTAGAGGCGCGTCAGGTATCTTGCGTGATCGTAAAATACCATTAAAACTTAAGGGCAAGTTCTATTGTGCAACGATTATACCAGCGATGCTCTCTGGTTCTGAGTGTTGGGCATTGAATTGTGTACATGAACAAAAATGGGAGTTGCGCATATGAGAGTGCTTAGGTGGATGTATGGATACAGGAGACTGGATATAATTAGGAATGAATGTAGAAGGGATAAGACAGGAGTAGCACCAATTGCGGAGAAGATGTGAGAAGCTCGAATAAGATGGTTTGGACATGTACAAAGGAGACGATTAGAGGCTCCTATTAGGCGTTGTGAGAGTCTAGTCACCAGGCATGTTAAGCGAGGGAGGGATAGACCAATAGACTTGGAATGAAACTATAAGGAAAGACATGATGTACTTAGGCATTAGTGAGATTACGACTAAAGATAGGGAACAATGGCAACAAAGGATCCATATGGCCGACCCCACTATTGTGGGATAAAGGCTTGAGTGTTATTGTTGTATCCGTTATAACTTAAACATCCTTTTCATGTATGATTTCTAGAATTCTCTTTGATCAAAGATGCAATGGAGTAATTGTCTTTGTCTTAGCCTAAACAATATTAACAATCAACCACCTTCAAGAACATTGCGTTTGAATCCATTATTGTTATAAAATTGATGAGTTGCCATCTATCTGGATCATTCCATCTGTTATTTATAATGTTAAAACCCTTGTTAACTCATATTCCTCGTATAGGAGTTAATCATCTTTCAATTTTTCTCACCTCCAACAAGGTGATTCTCAATGAATTATATACATGTGGTGCATTTCCCGCAAGATTACGACTAACATGAAAGGTATATAATTCTCTCCGATACAAATTTCCAGCTAGATTAATGACAACTGTTGATGCGCGGAAAGGGGGCACCACCAGATAACGGTTCGTTCACGAGGAAAAAGGAAGGGAAAAATCAAGGCTTCAAGCAGTGATCTACCAGCGGAGAGGAGAAGAAAGACAGCAGAGCCGTGAGCTACGGCAACACCAGACTTCACCCATCACGTCTTGAATGTCTCTCTTGCGACGAGCTTTCCTTTGATTGCAAATGGATGATTACAAGTAGAGGAAAAGAGTAGGAAAGAAGATCAAGTTGGAGACCGCAAAGCCTGAGATTCGAGTCTGCAGCCTTTAACAAGTAGGTTCATGGGCTCGAGTCCGCGTGCTTTGGGTGCGCCACTTCCCCTTATTTATAGGCTCGGGGGCCTGCCCAAATGGACAGGGCTAAAATAACTGTCTACTCGGGGTACAGGAGAATCGGGCAGCGGTGACGGGAAATAAAGAAGAAAATACACGCCAATCCGCACAAGAGGGGTGGACTGGGCTCGCGGTCTGGAGCTTCCGTCTGCTGCTGTAGGGCGTGATCCTGGCTGAAGGGCCGCGACCTGTGCGGGCTGAGACTTAAGTCCGCCTGAAGAGGAAATAGGGTGGACTGGAGGCTGATCTGCAGATGCTTGACGACCTGGGCGGACTGGAGAATTGAGCCTGACGCTGAAAAAGGATCTGGGTACTTGAACATGTTGCGGATTCTGTGGTTAACATAATCCCCACACATTTTTAAGTTTCTGAAAAATTCGAAAATGTTTGCTTAACCACCGAGTCCGCAACCATCATTAATGCTATTAGCGCTATAAATATCGATGGAAGTTCTCCCTTTACAAAAAAACTCCCACCGTCACGAGTCATTTTTCACCGCTTGCGGTCAACACATTCTAGTCCACAATGTCCGGGCTCAGAAAATTCTTTGACAATCTTTCCTCAAGGGGTGAAAAGTCCAGGACGCAGACAAGAACCAAGAAAGTCGTTAGAAGGGGTGGAATGCCAGTCCACTCTGTAGGGGAAACTTCTCAAAGGGATCAACCAGTAGTTGAGCCAGTCTGCAACATTAACGAATGATGTGACCCAAGGTGGGGGTGTTGTTTATAAATAAAATAAAATAGACCTATTTAAAATTAAATTGGTCTGAGGGTATTCGCGGGCTAATCTTTAACGAAATAAAAGACCTAAACGTCGCTCGCGAATGTAGGACTACCGTACGTGCATATTAATGTTTTGAAATCACGATTTCACAGGCATATTATTCAAGAGGGCGGCAACACATATATGGAAATTAACGGAAATTAAGATATACGATTAGTAGGGCAAGCTCATAATAATCAACTACTCATTTATAATATAGGCATTAAAATTTAATAAAGATTGCAAGTGAGGAAGATTAGGGGTATACAATAGGGCTCGGGTCGGGCACGATGGCGGCTAAAGAAGCTTCAGGATGTGGAAATGGCGGCACCGCCGTTGAATCATCACTGGAAGCAGGTCAGAGATCTGGAGGTGTCAATGGGTGCTGGAACAGGGTGCTAGGTCGACGGAAAGTGGGGGAAATCGCCGGAGGTTACGAGATCCCGCCGGAGAGGGGTGCCATGGAGGTCGACGATGCCCTAAGAGAGCTTTGGCACCATCATCGTTGGCAGACAGAGCGTCCGGAGAAATCTTAGTCGAAGAAGGTGCGCTGGAAGGGGGCAGCTGGAAGAACCCGGCGGGATTCTCCGTCGTCACAAGGCACGGAAGGAGAGGTGGCTATAGGAGTTTATTCGACAGGAGGAGGTGAACGCTGGAGGGAGGAAGAGGCGTCGGGCTTCATCGAGCTGGAACAGGCGATCAGGTAGGCGCTGGAGGGAAACCGAGTGAAACCTAAACTTGGTTCACTTAGTTCTATTTCCAGTCGGCTTAGGGTTAGGGGAAGGGTTTGCTTTTATAGAGGGAGTTTAAGGTTTGATTTGGCTATTGGCAGCCACTCAAATAACATAGAAATTTGATTTCTTTTAGGAGTTATGGCTTTGTGAATGGAAAATTCAAAGGCGATGCGGGCTGCGGCGTAGGAAAATTATAATAAAATAGTACATTAAAATTTGCTTGTCCTAATTAACCTACCTCCTAAAATACCGGACCTATGAATTTAGGGTCATGTTGGCCGGTCACACCAACGAGCCAAATCAAAATTGCGCGAACAACATGCGCGATACAAAATAACATCAAATGCGCTTATAATACGTGTGATGCAACTCGACGCTACACAATATGTAACACCCCAAATGAATTTGGGAGGAGGCATGGGTGACACATCCTGGGACACGGGCGTGTCCCAGGGCGTGTCATGCTTGGGTTGAGCTGTTGGGTGTGTGGTCGACGAATTTTGGTCGGCGATCGTCGAGTGCAGTGAACACGGCCTGTGACATGGGCGTGTCACAGGGCGTGTCAGTTGCACGGGTCAGCCGGGAATGTGTGTGCCTGAGGTCACGGGTGTATCCAAGTGCACACGGCCTGGGACACGGGCGTGTCCCAGGACCGTGTGACTCTCGGGTGAAATTGAGATGGTGCTCAGTGAAGTACACGGGTGGTCCACATGGGCGTGTCAGGCATGACACGGGCGTGTAGGGTGTGACACGGGCGTGTCACACGGCCGTGTACTGGCTGGAGTTGAATCGGTTGACTACCACTTATGTGACACAGCATGTGACACGGGCGTGTCACAGGGCATGTCAGGATGTGTTCAGGCTTTTCTGGATAATTCTGAGCCGTTTGATTCCCTGATCTTGGATGAAGTGGTTCAGCCTCCTTCCATGTGGAGTGAGGCCGGGAGAAAGGGGATAAAAGCCCTCCTCTTCATCTTCTCCTTCTTCTTCTCATTCCAAGAGAGAGAGAAAGAGAAAGGGAGAGCAAGGGAAGGAAAGGAGGGGGAAAGCTAGCTGCTGGAGGAGTTGCGGAGTGCGGAGCGAAGATCCGAGAGCAGATTCATGAAGACAAAGCCGAGGCGGTGACTTCCATCTGGCTACTTCATGGCACCGAAGCGATATTCAAGGGTAATGATCTCCTTCTTGGACATCGAAGTCCTTTCTTTATGCATATGCGTGGAATCCTCCACCAAGAGGTGGATCTCGTAAGCGATTCCATGGTTGGGTCTGCATCTAGAGCCGGAATTGTGAAGTACGGCATAGGCATGCTGTGTGAAGCCCATCTGGACCGTTAGTCTGGATTGGTGATGATCATGGGTAAACTGGAGAAGACTCCGTGGATTTGATGATATGAAATATATACTTTGTGTATTGGATGAATGAATGCTATGTGATGATGTTTATGGATGTAGGGAAGCATTGGTTATGCTCCTGGTTATGTTGAGAGATCAATGGGTAGCATGTCTGGGGGAAATGGGAGATGAACCCGGCTTGTTACACCACATGGTGTGGGTTGATCTGTATTAGTGAGGATCGATGGGTGGCAATGTTCGGAGGAAGTGAGGTAGACCCTACTTGCTGCACCACATAGTGTGGGTGATCGGATATAAGTGAGGGGTCGATGGGTGGTAATGCCAGGGGAGCCTCGATAGACCTCGCTGCCACACCACATGGTGTGGGTCGATCTGCTCTGGTTATATTTGTGGATGTTGTGAGGTAGTACCTCTGAGTGGTGAGGACGGGATGTAGCCAGCGTGGGACTGGTGGACTAGGATCGAACCGCCCAACCAATAAGTGAAGAACCTCTGATCGGCGGTGTACGACTGGGATATCCGGTACACCAATAAGGTGCCCTGAGTGCACGGAGCGTCTGGTGGATACCAGCGTTTGTGATATGAATGTGGTTGATAGATTGATAGCGATTATGATATGGAAATGCATACAGGGAAGGAACCACTGCCCCGGGTAAGGGATAGGGTCGTTATAAGTGGTCAGCTGAAGCTGACCGTTACTTTGTTTGCCGCTCCTTGGTGGCAATGTGTTTGCAGGTGCTGTTGCTTGATATGAAATGAGCGAACTGGAGGCTTGCTGTTAAAGGCCCTTGAAGGCCGTGCGAAGCGTGGATGGATTTCATGTGTGGTCGGCCTGCGTGCCGATGTACGAAAATGTATTTGTGTAAAGAGAAACTTATAAGGCCATGGGTGTGTGAGTTGTATACATTCCTGGTTTGGATATATAAATTTGGAGTTTATATAGTAGTGGACATTCTTTGAGTTGAGTTCATGTTAACGTAAAATGATGTGCTAGAATGTATTGAGTTAGGGTGCGAGTAGATTTTGATTGCCACAAGTAATTCCGCCGCCTATCTGTGATATATGGCGTGGGGCCCCAGCCGGAGCCACCGTTATATGCCACGTGATGAGTGGGGGCGTTACAAAGTGGTATCAGAGCCAGGTTGAGATTGTTTGGGATGAGAGAGCATAATTGAACTCACGAATGTCCACTAGGAATGTATTTCATGCACGTAAGAGGCATGAGTGTGTAGTCAATGTATAATTCCTGTTATGACATAGATGAGTACTGGTGTTTGTACACTGCTAGGTGGCGAGGAGTGGTGCTGGGCAGCCGGAGCCCCAGCAATCCGATGAGAGTGTAGCACCAGCTGCAGCGCCTACACCTCCCTCGGAGGAGACCATACGGATGGTGATGGAGACAGTGCTTGCGGTGTTACAGGCACAGTCTACAGGGCAGGTAAGGCCTGCAGGAGTACCAGGACAGGCTGGTGCAAGGCAAAAGCGTGCTGTAGTTATGACGGAAGAGCAATCAGTAAATGAGGCATTAAAAAGCTTTATGGAGTTTCATCCACCTACGTTTGGTGGGGCGAGTTCCCCAACGTAGGCGGAAGATTGGTTGGCTCGAGTAAAGAGAATCCTGACTGCCATCAGGATGGTGGAGGAGTAGAAAGTGACTTTGGCCACTTTTCTGTTGGAAGGAGACGCGATATTATGGTGGGATGATATGGAGGTGCATCATTCGGCAGGTCGAGGCTTAGCGGGGGTTTCAATGGATGAATTCTCCCGATTGTTTCTTGCCAAATATTTTCCTGTGTCACAGTGAATTGCAATGGAGAATGAGTTTCAACGTTTGGTGCAGGGTGAGGCAGATATTGATACGTATCTGCATGAGGTTACCAGACAGGGGCGTTATGCTGGGTCTACGTTTGCTGAAGAGGCGCGAAAGACGAATCGATTTTATGAGGGATTGTTGGATGAGTTAAGGTTGGTCCTCCCAAGTTCGGTGAACCAAGGCTTCCAAGCGTTGGTTGATACGACCTGTGCTTTGGTGAAAGACTTGAAACGAGTACAAGAAAAGAAGAGACTGTCAGTGGAGAAGCCAGAGTTCAAAGTACCATAATCGGAGCAGTCGGAGTTCCGAAGGCGAGAGAAGAAAAAGTTTAGGCCTGCTGAATCAGCTTCGTCGACTGTTTCTTCGGGGGCGACTTATGGGCCAGGACGTGTTGATATACGTATATGTTATAACTGCGGGAAGCAAGGACACATCGCCTGTTTTTGTTGGCATGCCCCGTCAGGGAGTGAGAAAAAGACAGGTGCGTCGTATGAAGAAAAGGTTAAAGCAGTGGCCGAGTCATCTGCATCCCGGACGCAACCTCGATTACATAATATTGAAGTGTAAGAGCCGCAAAGCTCAATTGGTGACATTCAGCCTCAAATGTTTAATTTGGCTTTGACACGAGAAATGCAAAATCGAGAGGCTGAGCGGAAGTAAGAATCCTGACCTGTATCACTTTGGGAATGTGAATAATGTGGCCGAATGCGATGGTTGTCTATATTATATTTCATGTTACATGTTAAAATGTTGGTGCACACTTGTGATATAGAAGTGATCACTCAATTGTGATATAGCTCGATGATATGTTTATTTTTCGATCACTTTATGAATTTTGTGGCTGAATGTGCACAGATGGGAGTTAGGGCTGTATGTATTTGCTGTATGTATTTTTAGTTGGCTCGCGTATTCGAGTTCTCGGTTGCACATTGCGTGGTTATGTGGCTGATTGGGGTGAGCCAAATTTTGAGGACGAAATTCGTTGAAGGGGTGGAGGATTGTAACACCCCAAATCATTTTGGGTTCAGGCATGGGTGACACGGCCTGGGACAAGGGCGTGTCCCGGGGCGTGTCGTGCTTGGGTTGAGCTGTTGGGTGTATGGTCGACGAATTTTGGTCGACGATCGTCGAGTGCAGAGAACACGGGCGTGCCATAGGGCGTGTCAGTTGCACGGGTCAGACGGGAATGCATGTGCCTGAGGACACGGGTGTGTCCAGGTGCACACGGCCTGGGACACGGGCGTGTCCCAGGGCCGTGTGACTCTCTGGTGAAATTGAGATGGTGCTGAGTGAAGTATACGGGTGGTCCACACGGGCATGTCAGTCATGACACAGGCGTGTAGGGTGTGACACGGGCGTGTCACATGGCCGTGTACTGGCTGGATTTGAGTCGGTTGACTGCCGCTTAAGTGACACGGCCTGTGACACGGGCGTGTCACTGGGTGCGTCACGCCGTGATCAGGCTTTTCTGGACAATTCTGAGCCGTTCAATTCCCTGATCTTAGATCCAGTAGTTCAGCCTCCTTCCATGTGGAGTGAGGCCGGGAGAAAGGGGATAAAAGCCCTCCTCTTCATCTTCACTTCTTCTTCTCATTCCAAGAGAGAGAGAAAGGGAGAGAGCAAGGGAAGGAAAGGAGGGGGAAAGCCAGCTGCTGGAGGAGCTGCGGAGTGCAGAGCGAAGATCCGAGAGCGGATTCGTGATGGCAAAGCCGAGGCGGTGACTTCTATCCGGCTACTTCATGGCACTGAAGCGGTCTTCAAGGGTAACGATCTCCTTCTTGGACATCGAAGTCCTTTCTTTATGCATATGCGTGGAATCCTCCACCAAGAGGTGGATCTCGTAAACGATTCAGTGGTTGGGTCTACATCTAGAGCCGGAATTGTGAAGTACGGCATAGGCATGCTGTGTGAAGCGCATTTGGACCGTTAGTCTGGATTGGTGATGATCATGGGTAAACCGGAGAAGACTTCGTGGATTTGATGATATGAAATATATGCTTTGTGTATTGGATGAATGAATGCTATGTGATGATGTTTATGGATGTAGTGAAGCTTTGGTTAAGCTCCTGGTTATGTTGAGAGATCAATGGGTAGCATGTCTGGGGGAAATGCGAGATGAACCCGGCTTGTTACACCACATGGTGTGGGTTGATCTGCATAAGTGAGGATCGATGGGTGGCAATGTTAGGGAGGAAGTGAGCTGGACCCTACTTGTTGCACCACATAGTGTGGGTCGATCGAATATAGGTGAGGGGTCGATGGGTGGTAATGTCAGGGGAGCCTCGATAGACCTCGCTGCCACACCACATGGTGTGGGTCGATCTACTCTGGTTGTGTTTGTGGATGTTGTGAGGTAGTACCTCTGAGTGGTGAGGACTGGATGTCACCAGCGTGGTACTGGTGGACTAGGATCGAACCGCCCAACCAACAAGTGAAGAACCTCTGATCGGCGGTGTACGACTGGGATATCTGGTACACCAATAAGGTGCCCTGAGTGCACGGAGCGTCTGGTGGATACCGGCATTTGTGATATGAATGTGATTGATAGATTGATAGCGATTATGATATGGCAATGCATACAGGGAAGGAACCACTTCCCCGGGTAAGGGGTAGGGTCGTTATAAGTGGTCAACTGAAGCTGACCGTTACTTTGTTTGCCGCTCCTTGGTGTCAATGTGTTTGCTGGTGCTGTTGCTTTATATGAAATGAGCAGACTAGAGGCTTGCTGCTAAAGGTCCTTAAAGGCCGTGCGAAGCGTGGTTGGATTTCATTTGTGGTCGGCCTGCGTACCGATGTACGAAAATGTATTTGTGTAAAGAGAAAGTTGTAAGGCCATAAGGCCATGGGTATGTGAGTTGTATACATTCCTAGTTTGGATATATTAATTTGGAGTTTATATAGTAGTGGACATTCTTTGAGTTGAGTTCATGTTAACGTAAAATGCTGGGCTAGAATGTATTGAGTTAGGGTACGAGTAGATTTTGATTGCCACAAGTAATTCCGTCGTCTGTCTATGACATATGGCGTTGGGCCCCGGCCGGACCCACCGTTATATACCACGTGACGAGTGGGGGCGTTACACAATAATCCAAAAATGCGCAAAAACATGCGCTGCAATGATAAAAGATACGTGCAATAAAAATTAATAAAAAACAAAGCGACGCGGGTTGCATCAACGAACCCGATCATGCGAAGTTAGCGGATTCCTCCAATTCTCACAATGAGATCCCACCAAAAAGTGTGGACAAAGCACCGAATCCTCCAATTCTCAGGACCAGGTCGTCGTTGACCAAGAGGCAGTCCACGAGAATCTTCGGAGCTTGGAGTAGGCCGGCGTTGACTCAACGGAGAAAGACGGCCCTTTTGAGAAGAAGAAAAGGCAAAGGGACAAATCTTCTGTTGCTGAGCGAGTAGAGAAGAGACTGGGCGTGATGAAGGAAAAGAACGTCTCGGTGCGGACTGGGGCTGCGAGCTTGCAGTTCAGGCCGCGAGAAAAGGAGACCTCAGAGACCGGCTTTATTACTCCAGAGGTCCGAATCTCGGGAAATGATTCCCTTTCCACGGTCAGTTTATCTACTGATGAGATGCTCAACACCATAGACATCGACCAACTTAATGTCATTAATCAGTCTTTGTTAGAGGCATTGCAACCCGAAGTTGAGATACTGGGAGTTAAGGTTGGCGATTACCCTTCCACACCTGCGACTGAAGGAGATGAAAAGATAAAGCTAAGGGAGAAGATCGTCGCTCAGAAGGCAAAGACAGAAGCGGTCTCAGAGAAGATCGCTGCAGACAAGCAGGCGGAGGATCTGCAGACTGCTGCTGAGCTCTTACAGTCAGGTAAACTCAAACCGATGCCTAGGCACTTTAAGCATCCGTGGATTTATAAATCTCCCTTGCGAAAGATAAGGCCGATAAAGATCATTAACAAGACCGATGACATTATTGTTTAAACAAGCTTGGCGGTCGACAAGAGAGCAGGGGTCCATCAAGAATGGAGAAAGCGCCTAAGTGCTTTGGACCCAGAGCGCATGAGGCGCCCTGTCTTCGATAGCCGCCATCTTGCCGCGATGATTGCCAAAAATCTGATTTTACTCTTTGCATTTTGAGTCAGCCGCGACCTGGATTTAAATTTGAACATTATTTTCTTTGTTTCAGGACGGAAGTCGCCTCCTAGCTCTGTAGAACCTGGCGAGATCGTGCTCTCTCCAGAAGCAACCATTTCAGAGCGACCTGGCACTATCTCCCTTAGTGAGTCCGCCTCCCAAGGCGAGCAGTCCGGCTTGAATAATTTGGCGATGTTAGAAAGGAAAACTTTTGAAGAGAGAATTGAAGATTTTCAAGCTAAGTTGGGGAAAAGGATAGATAGAGAAAAAACATTGGAGGAGCAGATCGTCAGCATTTCAGTGGAGCTTGAGAAGAGTAACAAAGAGAAGCGGCGGTCTAACGATGATGCCCGCTACTATAAGGAGAAATATCTGAATCTGGTGCGAGAAGGGAAGAGCAAACGAGGTGCCGAAGTCCCTGCTGAGAGGCCGTGACTGCCAGATCGCAATGCTACAGTGGAGGCTCTGACTTCAATTGAAGGCAGGCAGCCCGCGATGGACGAGTTGCCAAGGACGGCAACCGATCCATTGGTTCCATTGAGTCGAGTAGATCGGGAGGCCACACATTTGCACCGCACCTTCAACTCGATGCACCGCCTTATTTATCAATTGTACGACGAAGTGCTACAGGGAAGCGACCAGGAGGCATTTCTCTATAGGGATAGGCAGGAGCGACCTACGCGAACTGACCGTCGAGGCCACTAAAGCCACAATTAGCGCAAACAATTTGATCATTTGATATTTGTTGTATAATTATCTGGGCTTGAATATTTTTTTAATATGAATTGTGATGCGATCTTCGCGATTTTGAATGATATTGCAACCTGTGCGATTTGAACAATATTGCAGTCTGCGTGATTTGAAAATCTTTCTGCAGGAGGGTGTTGAATGCGAACTGTGTGAACTGATTCTGTGTCTGCGTATTTTGATTTTAAATTTGCTAGAAAATTGTTTAGGATCAACGGCAGGAAATATTGCGGGCAAGGCGGACTGAACGAACAAGCTGTGTGGTCTGCCTGAAAAGTTGTCAGAGCCGAAACTCTATTAATAGAGCTTTAATTTTCTTCATTACAGGAAATGCGATTGAAGCAGAAGTACCTGCGGTCTCAAAAGATGGTGTCCGCGTGAACTGATGCAGCGGTCGCTTTCCAAGCTTGTTGGATCCCTAGTTGGATTTGGGCAAGGTTCACTAAACTAGGATGTTTGACCCAACATGTATAGCTAGGGTCATGTTTGTGTCCTAGAGTATAGGCCATGTCCTTATAGTCAACACTACATGGATCAGCCATCAATAGACTGCAGAAGACTCAAGACTTAGAGAAATTTCAAAGACTCGGGAAATGAGTTCGACGTTCGTCGAACTCAGCTCGACGAAAGTCGTGCTCGGCTCGACGAACTCAGAGACAATTCTTTGAGCTGAGCTCGACGAATTTGGTTCTTAGGTCGATGATTTCTGGATATTCTACTTCAACATTCTAGTCCAGAAACACTTCAAATATTCTAAGTCCAGAATCATACTCCAGTCAATGAATTCATGTTCTCAGCTCGACGAACTTGGACCACAGTCTTGACGCATTGTATCAAGTAGCTGTTAGCAGTTCTCAGGTCGACGAACTTAATTCTCAGGTCGAGGAATTCTGGATATTCTACTTCAACATTCTAAAATCCAAGAAACATTTCTCTGAACACTAGTCGATGAACTTAGATTCTCAGCTTGACGAACTTGATGCACAGAATCAGCAAAGCTCTAGAGAAAGTAGTTATCTGTTCTTAGTTCGACGATCTTGGATCTCAACTCGACGAACAAAAATTATCTGGTCGACGAACATAACTTCTCAGCTCGACGAACTCAGGACCCAGGTCGACGAATTCTGTTCTTTGGTCGACGATTTATGTGCAGTTCCAGACTTGGAAATTTCCCTCCCTCTATCCTTATTTCATTGCAATAATTCCTGAGTAATCAATGCTTAATATTCTCTGAATATTATTGTTAGAAGCAAGCATTGATTATGGTCTTCATCATGGTTATTACTTGACGCTTTTCAATGGGACAGTTGGGGAAATCATTTAATGCCGACATTCTCCAGGCCATCAGTAATCAATGTGAAGAAATTCAAAATCCAGAAGGAAGATTATATGGAAAATATAAAAGGATTTTTCTTCTTCCTTCTCGGTAGCATTCAACATATAGAAAAAGAAATCATAAAGTAACAGATAATATAAGCCCTAAACGAGAGAAACAACAGCAAGCTGAAGAAGAAGAAGAAGAACATTCATTCAAAATCAAGAGTCTTCTTCCTTCTTCATTTCAGGATTCTTCAGAGGACAACAAATACTCTATCAGTCAAGAAGTTCCTGGATACCTTCTGGTCAAGGCTGAAACATTGAAGACTTACTCGCCCTGCAGCAAAGCTCCAACCTTCCTGAACAAATCAATATCTCAGGGGGAGCTTTGTTAAAATCAAAGATCCACTAAAGTCTTCTCAGTTTTATTTGAGAAAGAGAAGACATCATCACTCTCTCACCCCCACTGTAAAAAGGGTTCTTTAAATCCCTTCAAAAGTTATTCTTGGTTGCAAGTCTCCTGATCAAAAGACTTGGGATTGGTTTTTGAGCACCAGATCAAAAGCTCATTGGTGGCAGTCACCTGACCAAAAACCTGAGTGGATTCCTACCAGGGTGGTAGAAGAGTGGATGTACCCAAGTTTAGGGGAACCACTATAAAATTCTTGTGTTGTCTGGTTGCCTTCTTTTTCTTTTGTTCTTGTTGTGGCTGTGCTAGTTAGGTTGCTGTGTCTGTGATATTAATTTATATTTGCAGTGCCTGTGGTAGATTATTTCACCTTAGGACTGATTTTTTACTTACAGCAAAAGCATTAAAAGTTTCAAGATACTCTATTCACCCCCACCCCCCACCCCTCTAGAGTATTTCAGATCTAACCCTAACTTTCAATTGGTATCAAAGCAAGTTTCCTTTGGTTGTGCAAGCTAACCCTTGAACCAAAAGATCCTTTGTTAGATCTGACTTTTATTTTATTTCTATTAGGATTGTATACACAGCATGGTACAGAACAAAGACTATGCAAGCACCAGACCTCCAGTGTGCAACCTAAATAAGTTTGTCATCTGGAAGGCAAGAATAAAACTGTATATGAATTCTATTGATGAGGACATCTACAACTCTATTTTGACAGGTCATCCTCAAGCAACTGCCTCTACATCTATAGCAGCCTCAAGCACTAATACAGTTCCACCACCTGAGTGGACTGATGCTCAGAAGAAATCCAAGGTTGCTGATGCCAAGGCCATGAACATTCTGGCCCAAACCATATCAGATGACATTTTCCAAAGAGTGGTTGAATGCACTTCAGCTAAGGCCATCTGGGACTCCCTCAACCAAATGGTGGTTGGCTCTGCTGATGAAAGGAAGGACAGAAGATCAAATCTCATATCCCAGTATTAGAACTTCAAGAAAGATGAAGCAAAATCTGTTGCAGACATGTACAACAGGCTGAGCTCAATAATCAATGAGCTAAAGACCTTGGATACGGACATCACCCTCACTGAGGTGAATGATAAAATTCTCATGTGCTTCCCAAGCTCATGGGATTCAAGAATCTGGCCAATCAAGGAGGCCAGGAGCATAAATGAGATTTCCACAGAATCTCTATTAGGAAAGCTCAAGTCCTATGAGCAGCTAATCAAGTCCAGAAAAGCAGCTGAACAAAGGACTCCTCCACCAGCTAGGAAAGAGCACAACCTAGCATTCAAGGCTGCTGAAGAGACAGAAACTTCAACAGTGAATGAAGAGCTAATGAATCTCCTTGCCAAAAGATTTTATAAAATGGCAAGGAAAGACTTCGGGAGAAAATCATACAGGCAGGATGATAAGCCAAGGTATGACAAAACCCCCACTAAAGAAGTAGTTTGCTTTGGCTGCAGGAAACCTGGAGACTTTATCTCAGAGTGTCCAGAGAATCAAAAGAAAGAAAGGAGAAGAGAGAAGGACTCCAAAAGACAGCAAAGCAGCATGCCTTATTCCAGCAAATACAAAAAGAAGGAGAAGGGCTTTGTGGCTGAAAGCTGGAGTGACACTGAAGATGAATCCACATCTTCAAGTTCCAGTGAAGAAGAAGAAGAGGCAAGGGCCAAGGAAGTCTGCCTTATGGTCATTGATGCTTCCAGAAGTCAATCAGATGAAGAAGAATCTGAAAATGAAGGAACTTCAGAGTCAGAAGCTGATCAGGACTTTCAACTTTTGATTATAGTTCTGATAGTTTCAAATCTGAATTTAAAACCCTGTGTATTGATTTAATCAACTCTGAAAAGGAAATAAAAACACTTAGGGAAAAATTATCAAATCAAGAAAACATCATTTCTGAAAACACTAAGTTAAAAGAAAAACTAACATTAGCTAATGAACAAATTAACTCTTTAAAAACAGAGCTATGTGAGGCCAAACAACTTGAGGAATCTCTCAATGGGAGAAGCCTTAAGCTGATGGATATCACAAGCATAGTCAATGCCAGACTGAATGACAAACTAGGCTTGGGTGCATCATCAAGTTTACCCCTCATACTCAAGAAGAATATATTAACCACACCAATAAAGTTTGTGTCGGAAAAGGGTAAAGAAAAGGTAGATAATAACAATCCCAATCAAACTGAAATCACACACAAAAACAAGAAAAATCAAAATCAGAAAACCTTAGATACAAACAAAGTTCAGCAGATTTTGTCGAACTCAGATCGATGAAATGTGGTCAGTTCGTCGAACTCAAGTCGACGAACGCTGAATGCAAATCAATATAATAATTATTCGTCTTACTGCAATCGACGAACTATGTATGGTTCGTTGAGCAGAGATCGACGAACGTGGGGCACAGAAAATGAACATGTTCATTCTCTGAGCAGAGATCGACGATCTCATCCCATTTCGTCGAACTCTGGTCGACGAACTCATAACATTTCATCGAACCCAGTCAGACTTAGTAAAAATTATAATTATAGCAGCAACTCTAATCAAACTAGGAAACCCTTTAACCCTCTTGTTGATTGGATAACTCCTCCTACAAGATATCACCCCTTAGGGTATAAATCACAACCTGAATTTTCAGTAATATCTAGTTTTTCTTATCAACAATACAATGGACCCAAGGTAACCTGGGTCATGAACAACTAACTATTTTCATTGCAGGAAAAGGGCTGTCAAGCAGATAATCAAAAATGGTATCTGGACAGTGGATGCTCCAAGCACATGACTGGCAGCAAAGACAACTTAATTAACTATAAGTCCAAGCTGGGACCAAAGGTGATCTTTGGTGATTCAAAGTGTGTCCAGTCAGAAAGCTTTGGAGAAGTAAAGATTGGAGCAGTCACTTTCAAGAAGGTGACATATGTAAGTGGACTCAAGCATAACCTCATGTCCATATGCCAACTATGTGATGAAGGTTATCAGGTACACTTTAACTCAATATCTTCTATTATTTCTAATAAATAAAATAAAATGTTTTAATTGGAAATAGACAAGAAAATATATACTTGGTTAATTTTCATTCTGCCAATTCAGATATTTGTCTGTTTAACATTGTTTGCAATCAAAATAAATTATGACATAAAATGCTAGGACATGTAAATATAAAAAATATTGTTAGGCTATCTAAAGACAACCTTGTCAGAGGTTTACCTTCTGGTCCCTACAAGAAGGAAGGCCTTTGCAGGGCTTGTCAACTAGGCAAGCAAACTAAATCTAGCTTTAAATCAGTGAATAAAAGTGATTCACCTAGGATTTTGTACTTGCTACACATGGACCTATTTGGACCTATTGTTGTACAAAGCCTAGGAGGGAAATCATATACTCTAGTTATTGTAGATGACTTCTCAAGATTCACTTGGGTGTTGTTTCTGAGATATAAGTCAGATACATTCAAAGTTCTTGCAGATTTTATCAGGACCATACAGATTGAGTACTCTACTCATGTTGCATTGATCAGAAGTGATCATGGTACAGAGTTTGAGTCTCTTCTTATGCATGAGTTCTGTGAGAAGGAAGGTATCAGGCACTGCTTCTCAGCTCCTAGAACTCCCCAACAAAATGGGGTAGCTGAAAGGAAGAACAGAACTTTAATTGAAGCTGCAGGCACATATGCCCCTATCCTTTTGGTCAGAGGCTATAAGCACAACAAACTATGTACTGAATAAAAGTCTAATACATAAACTTAAGAATAGGACTCCCTATGAATTGCTTAAAGGGAAGAAACCTAAAATCACCTATTTTAAAGTATTTGGCTGTATATGTTACATACATAATAATAACAAGAAATATATTAGAAAGTTTGAAGCTAAGGCTGAAGAGAGAATTTTTCTAGGATATTCCTAAGTAAGCAAAGCTTATATGGTGTTTAATAAATCATCTTTAAAAATTGAAGAATCAATTCATGTTATTTTTGATGAAATTAACATGTCTTACAAGGAGAAAGAGATTTCTACCAATAGAACCTTACAGGTACCTCACTTGTGTGAGAAAATGGGTGAATTAAACCTTCCACAAGAGGCTATAGCACCTTCTCCTCCACAAGTTGATGAAGACAGTGAAGATGAACCTTTGGAAGAGGCTGAAATACAATCAGCAGCAAACATAATTACATAAGAGTAATTAATTCCAAATATTGTTGTTGAACAAACTCCACCCACTGATCTTGTCACACTAAGGGATCACCCTAGATCCCAAGTGATTGGAGACATATCAGCAGGTGTACAGACAAGGAATCAACTCAACCAAGATGTGATGCATGTCTGTTTTCTCTCTCAAGTTGAGCCCCAATCCATAAAAGATGCTGAGCAAGATCCCCACTGGATCATTGCAATGCAAGAGGAACTTAACCAATTTGAGAGATGTAGAGTTTGAGATTTAGTTCCAAGACCCAAAGACTACCCAGTCATTGGAACTAAATGGGTATATAGAAACAAACTATATGCTCATGGTGTAATTGTGAGAAACAAGGTTAGGCTTGTTGCTCAAGGTTATATGCAAGAAGAAGGGATAGACTATGACCAAATATTTGCACCAGTTACAAAGTTGGAAGCAATCAGAATCTTCCTTGCTTATGCTGCATACAAGAAGTTCAAAGTCTATCAGATGGATGTAAAGACTGCCTTCCTGAATGGAGTACTAAAAGAAGAGGTTTATGTTGAACAACCTCCAGGTTTTATCTCTCCAGCCCATACCTCATATGTTTTTAGATTGCGTAAAGCTCTTTATGGTTTAAAGCAAGCTCTAAGAGCTTGGTATGAGACCCTAGCTAGCTTCCTGATAGAGCATAAATTCACTAGAGGCATGGTAGATAGAACATTATTCACTAGGCACCACAAGGATAAAATATTGTTAGTACAAATATATGTAGATGACATTATATTTGGGTCTACAGATTCCAAACTATGCAAGAGGTTCTCTGACCTCATGCATTCTGTAACACCCCCATCCGTCGTATGACATATAACAGAAGGTCGAGCTCGCCGTACCAAATTATAACGACCCCGTCCCTTTATCGAGACGGCGGTGCTCATTCCCTGCATATCATTATCCCAGCTAAACAATATATATAAACATACTTCGCCACAGGTGTAGGCTCGCACGGCCAAACACCCCGTGCACTCAGGGCACATTAACAGTGAATCCTGACACTTCAGCGTCTTCACCACCACCCCCAGGATGGCAACAACATGAGCATTTTTGCCTTCCTCACCACTGTCTAAGGCTCCCGACTAAGCTAATGGCCAGTCCCCTTTTTGTGTCTCTCGCACCGAACCACATAGCCCAGGTTCAATTCCACTTTCCCGTTGCTCAACCGCGTAGTTCACCTTAAGACGTACGCACGGGCCAAGCTTCTCTCGGATACTAATATTACAATCAATCACATAACCTAGTTATGTTCAAGGTCGGTTCCCAGACCGCCAAGTTAGCAGAACAATGATTCCGCTCAGTTTTCCGGGTGCGCCTTGGAGCTAACCTCCAAGGATCCCTGCTGCAATCTACCGCGTAGAAACCCAAAAACTCCAAAGCACGGAGTCTTCTCCAGCAAATCATAACAAATGCAACATCGCCGATCCAGACCAACATGTTCGGGTAGGCTTCACACACAATGCCTATGCCCTTACTTCGATTCCGGACTCTATATGCAACACAAGGGGGACTATTCCCGTCAACCCTAAGGAACACCGCACACTCGCCGCACACTCGTGGCAGCGGGTTTTCCCTATGCAAAAAGGAAGAGCTTCACATGCTCAAGTAGAGAATCGTTACCCTTGAAGTACGCTTTGGCGCCATGGAAAACTATCCGGATAGAAGTCTTCGCAACGGGATTCCCTCCACGGATCCGCTCTCGGTTCTCTGAACGGTGCTCCGATGCTCCGCCGGCAGCCGAAAAACTCCTCCTTCTTTCTCCTCTTTCCAACTCCTTGAGAGAGGGAGACTAAGGGAGAAAATGAGGAATTGATCCTCTATTTCCGACCTTAACATATCAGGGTTTCCCCGGGGCCGTCGGATTTTAAATAAAGAAATCGAACGGCTCTGATCCGCTCAAAAATCAACAGACCTGGGCCGAACACGGCCTCGCACACGGCCGTGTCCCGAGCCATGTGCCTCGATCCAGGAACGATCGTCGAACGAAGAAAAACCACACGGGCCCAGCCACGCCCGTGTCTCACTCGACACGCCCGTGTCGGGTCCTCGACACGCCCGTGTCCGGGGGCGTGTCACACATAACCGCCATGCCAACCGACACGACCCTGCTGAACACGGATACTGACACGGGTAGGCACACGCCCGTGTCAAATGACACGCCCGTGTCATTAGGCCGTGTTAGTTGCCGTGCCCTTCTCGGGATGAAAACGGCCAAAACACCAGCCAGACACGGCCTTGGACACGCCCGTGTCCTAGGCCGTGTACTCCTATACAGGCACCAAAATCCCTTTTGGACGCGACCAACTCAAATACAATTTTTGGGGCGTTACAAATCTCCCCGACTTAAGAAATTTCGTCCCGAAATTAAGTAAAGATACACAAAATTACAAGTTACCTGAACGGAATAACTCGGGGTATTCTTCCAACATAGTTTGCTCTCGCTCCCAAGAAAGCTCCTCATGTCCGCAATTATCCCAACGGACTTTAACCATTAGGATATCCTTGTTGCGGAGTCGCTTGACTTCAACGTCTTCTATTCGTATAGGCTTGACCTTTGTCGTTGACTCGTAATCAACTGGCACTTGATCAACCACAACTATCTGTGAAGGCTCTTGCACCGCCTTACGCAACATCGATACATAGAACAAATCGTGTAGCCCACTCAACTCCACCGAAAGCTTCAGTTTATATGTTGGTTCGCCAACACGCTCCAGGATCTGAAATGGTCCAAGGTATCTCGGACTCAGCTTCTTCAAGGGTCGAACCCGCGAGACACCCTTGAACGGCTTGATTTTTAAATACACCCAGTCACCAACATTGAACTCCACATTCCTATGTTTGGCGTTATAGTACTTTGACTGTCTGTCCTGAGCGATCTTCAATCATTCCTGAATTGTCCGTATCACTGAAGTGTCATCTTCCACCGCTTGACGTTTGTAAAGCTTCGACTCGCCCGTCTCCAACCAAGACAACGGCGTGCGAGACTTTCTCCCGTACAAGGCCTCGAAAGGCGTCATTCCAATACTCGCTTGAAAGATGTTGTTATACGCAAACTCCACCATGTACAGGTGATCTTCCCATTGCTTTCCAAAATCTAGGACGCACATGCGAAGCATGTCTTTCAACGTCCGGTTGACCCTCTCGGTTTGGCCATCCATCTGCGGATGAAAGGCTGTGCTGAACTTTAGCTTAGTACCCAACAGACTATACACCAACCTTCAGTCATTCGACGTGAAGCATCCATCTCGATCACTAACAATACTACGGGGAACACCATGCAACCGTACAATATTCTCCACATAGAGTTTGGCCAACCTTTCCATCGGATCTTCCTTCCTGATCGGGATGAAGTGCGACACCTTTGTCAACCTATCTATGGCCACCCAGATGGCGTCGTTTCCCCTCTGTGACTTTGGCAAACCATTCACAAAATCCATAGAAATGTCGTCGAATTTCCACTCCGGGATAAGCAAGGACTTTAGGAAACCTCCGGGCTTCTGGCACTCCGCCTTCACCAAGGCACAAGTTTGTCACTTGACCACATAAAGTGCTACATCCTTCTTCAATCCTGGCCACCAAAATAATTTCTTCATGTCTTTATACATCTTCGTACTTCCCGGGTGGATTGAGTACTTGGTATGATGAACCTCGTACATTAACTCCTCCCGAAGATTATCCGCACTAGGAACGCATAGGCGACCGTCCTTCCTTAGCAACCCATCCTCAACAAAAAACTGGGAATTTGACCCATCCAATGATTCATCCAAGATCTGCTTCATGCTGCTATCCTGAATCAAAGCCCGTCGAACTCTATCAGCTAGGTCACACTGCACCTCGGTCCAAAACAGTTTCGCCTCAGTACTAGACTGCTTGTCGACGCAAGATATCTCCAAAGCCTTTAATTCGCGGACCAATCTCTCATCATGTATTGATAACCAGTTGGCCTGTGCAGGAACCTTACGACGCAACGCATCCCCACTACATTACCTTTCCCTGGCACATAATGTATCTTGAAGGTGTAGTCCCCTAGGAACTCCATCCACCTCTGCTGCCTCATGTTCAGATCCTTTTGATCTAACAGGTACTTCAAGCTCTTATGATCGTTGTATATATCGACTTTCACACCGTACAGATAGTGCCTCCACAGCTTTAGAGCAAATATCACGGCCGCTAACTCCAGGTCATGGACCGGATAATTTCTCTCATGAGCCTTCAATTGTCGTGAACTGTAGGCTATCACACTCTCATGCTGTAGCAGAACACAGCCCAAACCACTGCCCGAAGCATCACTATAGATTTCGAACCCTTCGGTTCCACTTGGGGAATATAAAATAGGCGATGTGGTCAACCACCTCTTCAACTCTTCAAAAGCTTGTTCGCACTCCGAAGACCACACAAACTTCTGATTCTTCCTAGTCAAAGTCTTGAGTGGTAGCGCTATCCGCGAGAAGTTCTCTACGAAGCGCCTGTAGTAGTCAGCAAGCCCCAGAAAGCTCCGGACCTCCGCCACTGTAGTCAAAGCAGTCCACTCCTGTATCGCCACTATCTTCGTCGGATCCACAGCTATCCCTTCTCCACTAACAACATGACCAAGGAATGCTATCGAGGATAACCAGAACTCACACTTGGAGAACTTAGCATACAACTGGTTTCTCCTCAACGTCTCCAACACCATGTGCATGTGATTGTAGTGATCCTCTTCACACTGCGAGTACATAAGGATATCGTCGATAAATACTATCACAAAACGGTACAGGTACTCTCTGAACGTCCTATTCATCAGATCCATAAACACGGATGGCGCATTGGTTAAACCAAACGGCATGACTGTGAACTCGTAATGCCCAAACCGCGTACTGAATGCTGTCTTTGGGATGTCGCTCTCCCTTATCCTCAATTGGTAGTAACCGGACTTCAGATCTAACTTCGAATATACCGTTGACCCAACCAACTGATCAAATAGATCGTCAATTCTCTGGATCGGATACTTATTCTTTTCCGTAAGCTTGTTCAATTCCTGGTAGTCGATACAAAGCCGCAAGCTCCCATCTTTCTTCTTAACGAAGAGAACCGGTGCGCTCCAAGGCGATGAACTTGGATGCACATAACCTTGCTCTAACAACTCCTGCAGTTGCACCTTCAACTCTGCCATCTCTCGCGGTGCTATCCGATACGGATAACGTGACATTGGTTTGGCACCCGGTACCAGCTCAATGGTAAAATCAATCTCCCGTTGAGGAGGGGCTCCTGGGAGATCATCTGGGAACACATCAGGATACTCGGACACAACTGGGATACTGTCCAGACTTGGCCTAGGCATTGAAGCTTGCACTAAAGTGACAAACAGCTCTGCAACAGACCGAACCGCCTTAATCACTTGAAGGGCCGACATCAAAACTTTCCCTGGCCCCTTCATGCCCGCAAACGTAGTCTCTCGTTCAGAATTTAATCCCAACTTAACCTCCTTTCGGTTGCAATCAATGTAAGCTCGCTGCTCCGAGAGCCAGTCCATACCAAGGATTACATCGAACTCCACTAACGGTAGAATCAACGCTCGCAAATCAAACTCCTGATCCCCAATCCGAATCTTGACTACACAGACCTTATACGCGCGCATTGAGCACCATTGGGCAACAACACATCCAACTTGTCTTTTGTCATCGAGGGAGGGACCCCGATGCGCGTCACAAATCGTTCAGACAAGAAGGAATGCGAAGCTCCCGTATCAAACAAGGCTCTCGCCGGACAATCGAGAATCAATACAAATCCTAGCAACAACAGAAGTAAGCTAACACATAAAAGAGGTAACTACAAAAGTTAATCTGCTATAAATTAACTCATACATGTCACCACGTCAGCTTACTTTATGGCATCTTGCAGACCAAGATTATAAACTCTAGTCTGGACTGGAGCATGATGGGACGCGGTTGACTCCACCGCCTTCCCTTTCTCCTCATAAGTTGCTCCAGACTTCCTCTCGGACTTGCACATCCGCTCCAACACTCACGAGCAAAATGCCCCGTCTTCCCACAGTTGTAGCAAGCTCCTGGGACTCGACTTGTGGTTGCCCCTGACGCACCAGACAAAGGGGTTGAGTTCGAAGTCCTCTGCTTCTTGTTCCATCTGCGGAATCCTGACTTTACACTAGGCACTTTGAACTCTGCCTTCTTTTCTCCTGGGTCCTTCTTCTCTTGCACCCTCTTCACAACCATTTCCAAAGACCGGGCCGAGTTGACCAAGGCTAGGAAGCCCTGCACCTTAGGCCCAGCAAGGAGTAACTGTAGGTCACCACGAAGACCCTCATAAAATCGGTTGGTCTTCCTCTCCTCTTTCGTAAACATAGCCCCAGCATACCGACCCAACCGTGTAAACTCGTGGAGGTACTTGTCCACGCTTCTGGATCCCTGAGTCAACCCAAGGTATTGGTTCTCCATCTCAAGCTTCTGAGCAGAGGGTAGATATCTGGCCAGGAACAATTTTGAAAATTCCTCCATAGGCACATTAGCAAGCTGCCTACCCACTAAGAGATGAAACTCCAACTCATCCCACCACAGCCTCGCTTCACCCACCAAAAGAAAGGTCGGTATGGTGGTCCTCTACCACTCCTCAGTTAACGTGGTTGTCAAAACCCTCTTTATCGTAGAGAGCCAGTCCTCAGCTTGAGCTGGCGTTCCAGTCCCGTCAAATACTGGGGGATTAAAGCCCATTACATGCTTGAGCTGCTTCTCCGTAGCTCTCCTCGGCTCTACCAGATCAACTGTTGCGCGCTACACCACTCTCGGCTTTGCTGCCCTAACCGATTCTTGCTCCACGACAGGAGGTGCGTGGTGCATTTGCCCTGCAGGTTGGGCATTAATCATCGCAAATACGGCTTCAGCCACCATCCTGATGGTTTTCGCTGAAGGAGGTGTAGTAGGTATGTCTCTCGGTGCACTACTTTCCGCCGATTGCGGACGCACTGATTGACCATCACCACTCCAAGCTGCCTATAGAAGTAAAGACACACGATTAAACGACAACCAAATTGTTAAAAGCAATCATTGGAACACTCAGATTCCACAAAACAAGTGTATTTTCCATTTCTAAGTGGACATTCATGGGTTCTTTTTGATGTTATAACGACGACGCACACATGTGCTCACCACCCCTTAAAAAGAACCAAATTGTAACAAATTGTTATAACGATGATGCTCTGATACAAAATTGTAACACCCTCATCCGTCGTATGGCATATAACAGAAGGTCCAGCTGGAACCCGACGCCATATACCACGAACAGACGGAAGGGTTACGTATTAATAACCAAACTATCCAATTTAGACAACTCGTCCTACACAGAGCATGCTAGCGGAAGATTTTAAAAGTAGAAAGAACCCAAACTGAATAAATAATTTACATGAATGTCCACAATCGCTACCACTGGAATGAAATAACCATACATTGAAAGATACATGGCCTTATGGCCTTACAATAGTTCACTTATCAAATAGTGTCTTACATACATCGGCTCGCAGGTCGGCCACACGTGATAAAATAAAAACAACTATACGCTAAGTCCGTCGAGGGCCAGCACGGCAACATGGGCTCCAGCCCACTATTTTGCACTCAGCTCCGCAGCACCTGCAAGCAACATTCCACCGCACGGTGGCAAACAGGCAACGGTCAGCTAAAGCCGACCAAATTATAACGACCCCGTACCTTT
Source organism: Platanthera guangdongensis (assembly GCA_039583875.1). Lineage (NCBI taxonomy): Eukaryota > Viridiplantae > Streptophyta > Magnoliopsida > Asparagales > Orchidaceae > Platanthera > Platanthera guangdongensis. Next base: position 139,558,934 of record CM077152.1, read on the forward strand.
CTCGGGATGGCGGTGCTCCTTCCCTGCATATCATTAGCCCAGCTAAACAATTATGTATAAACATACTTCGCCACAGGTGTAGGCTCGCACGTCCAAACACCCCGTGCACTGAGGGCACATTAACGGTGAATCCTGACACTTCAGCATCTTCACCACCACCCCCAGGATGGCAACAACATGAGCATTTTTGCCTTCCTGACCACTGTCTGAGGCTCCCAACTATGCCAACGGCCAGTCCCCTTTTCGGGTCTCTCGCACCGAACCACATAGCACAGGTCCAATTTCACTTGCCTGTTGCTCAACCGCGTAGTTCACCTTAAGATGTACGCATGGGCCAAGCTTCTCTCGGATCCTAATATTCCAATCAATCACATAACCCAGTTATGTTCAAGGCCGGTTCCCAGACCGCCAAGTTAGCAGAACAATGATTCCGCTCAGTTTTCCGGGTGCTCCTTGGAGCTAACCTCCAAGGATCCCAGCTGCAATCTACCGCGTAGAAACCCGAAAACCCCAAAGCACGGAGTCTTCTCCGGCAAATCATAACAAATGCAACATCGCCGATCCAGACCAACATGTCCGGGTAGGCTTCACGCACAATGCCTATGCCCGTACTTAAATTCCGGACTCTATATGCAACAGAAGGGGGACTATTCCCGTCAACCCCAAGGAACACCGCACACTCGCCGCACACTCGCGGGAGCGGGTTTTCCCTATGCAAAAAGGAAGAGCTTCACATGCTCAAGTAGAGAATCGTTACCCTTGAAGTACGCTTTAGCGCCATGGAAAACTATTCGGATAGAAGTCTTCGCAACGGGATTCCCTCCACGGATCCGCTCTCGGTTCTCTGATCGGTGCTCCGGTGCTCCGCCGGCAGCCGGAAAACTCCTCCTTCTTCCTCCTCTTTCCAACTCCTTGAGAGAGGGAGACTAAAGGAGAAAATGAGGAATTGATCCTCTATCTCCGACCTTAACAGATCAGGGTTTCCCAGGGCCGTTGGATTTTAAATAAAGAAATCGAACGGCTCTTATCCGCTCAAAAATCAACAGACCTGGGCCGAACACGGCCTCGCACACGGCCGTATCCCAGGCCGTGTGCCTCGATCCAGGCATGATTGTCGAATGAAGAAAAACCACACGGGCTCAGCCACGCTCGTGTCTCATTCGACACGCCCGTCTCTCACTCGACACGCCCGTGTTGGGTCCTCGACACGCCCGTGTTCGGGGGCATGTCACACATAACCGCCACGCCAACTGACACGACCTTGCTGAACACGGGTACTAACACGGGTAGGCACACGCCCGTGTCATTAGGCCGTGTTACTTGTCATGTCCTTCTCGGGATGAAAACGGCCAAAACACCAGCCAGACATGGTCTTGGACACGCCCGTGTCCTAGGCCGTGTACTCCTATACAGGCACCAAAATCCCTTTTGGATGCGACCAGCTCAAATACAATTTTTGGGGTGTTACACATTCTAAGTTTGAAATGAGTAGCATGGGTGAGCTCTCCAACTTCCTTGGTCTCCAAGTGAAGCAGCGACCTGATGGCATCTTCATCACCCAAGCTAAATATGATAAAGAGCTTATTAAAAAGTTTGGGATGGATAATGCCTCAGCAAAGAAAACACCTATGACCACTAATGCTGTAATAGACACTGATGAACATGGGAAACCAGTTGATCAGAAATTATATAGGGGCATTGTTGGGTCCCTACTATATCTTACAGCAAGCAGACCTGACATAATGTTTGACACATGTCTTTGTGCTAGGTTCCAAGTGAACCCTAAAGAATCTCATCTAGTTTTTCTAAGAAGAATTTTGAGATATATAAAGAGTTGTCCGAGTCTAGGACTCCGGTATCCTACTGATTCAGAATTTGATTTAACTGGATATTCAGATGCTGACTTTGTTGGATGCAGGGTAGACAGGAAAAGTATCTCAGGGACTTGTCAGTTCCTTGGTATGAGATTAGTGTCTTGGTCCTGCAAGAAACAGTCATCTGTGTCTACATCAACTGCTAAAGCAGAATACATTGCAGCAGGCAGTTGTTGTTCCCAAATGATGTGGATTCAAAACCAACTCCTGGACTATGGGTTCAACTTAAATAATTCAACTCTATTTTGTGATAACACAAGTGTTATATCTATAGCACAAAATCCAGTCCATCACAGTAGGACTAAGCATATATACATTAGACATCATTTCATTAGAGAGTGTGTAGATAAAAATAAAGTTAATCTTGTCTATATATACACTGATCAACAAAGAGCTGATATTTTCACCAAGCCTCTGGATGAAAGAAATCACTTGTTCTTTATAAATCAGCTTGGTACGATAAATGGAGAAGATTTAAATTGATTTCTGTCTGCAGTCGACGAATTTCTCAAAGTTCGTTGAACGGAGATCGATGAACTTTGAAAGGTTCTAGAGATATTCGTCGAACCGAGATCGACAAACTCTCTGTGAGTGAAGTTATTATTGTCGACCAGAGATCGATGAATCTGCTTCAAAAAACATTCGTCAAACAGAGCTTGACGAAATGCTTTCAAATCTTCAGATTACGCTCGACGAATTATTTACCTACAAATTCTTTCGTCGACCTCAGTTCGAAGAATTTTTTCAATTTCGTGCAACGGAGTTTGTCGATTCATGTTTTGAAAAAACATATATCTAGATTTTTCTTCGACCTCCGTCCCACGCTTTCAGTTCCATAGCACTTGATCTTCGTTTTTTTTTCTCCTTCAGGTGCACTATGTCGATTCCAGCGGGAAGTCTTGCAGCAATGAAGTTTGATACTGGCTTCGATGTGGACTTTGAATCATTTCAACACTCAGACCCAATATTCCTGGACATTCTGAAATTGCTTGATGATCAGCAGTTGAAGACTCTGATTTCCACCAGAATCAAACTAGCCAGCGTTGAAATCAGGGAATGGGTATACACCTCCTCTACCACAGATGAAGACACCATGACTGGCACCATATCGGGTAACGTTGTCTCTCTTTCCCCCGTCGTTCTGACTGAAATATTTGAATTAAGCAATGGTACCGAAGAACTGAAAATTGATAATGAAGAGTTTAATGAAATGTTGAATAAAATGGGTTATTCTGGAGCAACCCCAAATAAACTATTGAAGAAACATCTATCTGCTGAGTATAAATTTTTAGCAGATATTGTGCGGAAAGCACTGCTGGGCAAGCATACAGCCCATGACTACATAGCATCAATTCCTGGTAATGCGTGCAGTGATAAATAAGAAAACAGTGAACTGGGCTCAAATCATGTTTGAGCTGATTAAGAAAAAGAATACCAAAAAGGAGGATTTCTTTGGAAGGATTCTAGGAATCTTCCTTAAGGAAAAGGCTACTGAATCCCTGGTCACCCCAACAATATTCATAAATACCTCCAATGTTGATGTACGAAAATGGTACCGCCTAGTTAACACGGATGGAGTGTTCGATCTCACAGGTTAGGAGAGGAAGAGGATGAAGGTTGCGGGGAAAGAGGAAGCTTCTGAGTGCTCGAGAGTGGAACAAGCGCTTGTCAAAGGGGTTGCGGGGATAGAGGAGAGGGTTGCTGAGAGCAGTCGGGAAGGCTGACAAGAAGAGGAGGTTGATCAGGATCTGTCGAGCAGATGGTTACTTGGACGGTTGTGCCTGCAGGTTGATGCCGAGAGGGAGCTGCGCTGAGCTAAGAAGAAGAAGAGAGAGGGTTACTAGCAGCGACAACAGTAGACTTCGCCCGCCGCGGCTTAAATGTCACTGTTGCAACGGGCTTTTCTTTGATTAATATGGAGAGTTACAGCTTGGCAATACACCTTTACAAGAAAGCAATAAAGGGGTACAAGGAGGAAGCTGGCGGCTAAGGAAGAAGTGCCAGAAGAGATCGCGCAGACTGAAGAGCCAGGTCGGCAGGCCGCGCGGTTAGGGGAAAAAGAGAGGCCGCGCGGACTGGGGACTGAGGCCGGCAGGTCGCGCGACTAAGGGAAGAGAGAAGGTGCAGACTGGAAAACGGAGTCCGCAGGAATCGAGCTTGCTGTGGGCTGTCTTCGAGCGTGAGCACCTTGGGGTGTCTGAACCTGAGGCTGACGCTGACCCTGACCGTGACCTCCATGAGAGGTACGGGGGTCTATTTATAGGCCTGAGGTGGTAACGGCTTGCGGTGACGTTACCCCCGATGAGACGGTAACTTGAGCGAGAAGAAGATGAAGTCCGCCGAGTCCACAACAGGTCGCGCGGACTGAGGCTTACTTCTGGAGCTAGTGATGTTGATGGCGAACTGGGAGACTAAGTGGCAGACTGCGAGGGGAGTCCGCGGAGTCCGCCGCTGCTGAACAGGGCTTGCGCTAAGGATGCGAGCTGAGGAGTGCCCGCTGAGTCCGTAGAGTCCACAGGAGGCAGCGAGGTCTGGGACTGCCTTGAGGATGTTCTGCTGCCTGGCGGGCTGGAAGGAGTTCGCCACTACTGACTGTGTCCGCGCCTAGACTAGGGACTAAGGGAGGTTGACCTTGCCACTGGAGAGGAGCGGGTGGAGGCTAACGAAAGGCGGACTGCATAGCGAGTCTGCGGAGTCTGACGAGTCCGCGCCTGCTGCCAAGCTGAGTCCGCTTATGCTGGAATGAAGGCTGGCTGTTGAAGTTGTTAGGTTTCACCAATGAAGGCGGACTGAAAGTCTTGACCGCACTTCGAGTCCGCCGAGCTCGCGAGGAACTTGGTATTGTTGCTGATCTCCGCGGGTAGCTGGAGAGCGAGTGTTCGCACTCCTTGTGCAGGCTGACGAAGCTGGCTGCCCCCGCTGCTGGGTGACAAGGGATATGTGACCTTCCGGACTGACAAGTCAGGCCGCGCATTTTGGCGAGGCGGAGACGAAGGTAGCCGACTAGCAGCCAAGGGACATGTCGCCACTATTGTTTTGGCGGTTTGAGCGGTCTGGCCTTCTTGAAGAGCGACCTGCAGGAGCGGGCTGAAAGAAGCCAATTCCGGCAAAGGATGCGGCTTGTTGTCGGCCTGTGCGGACAGGCAACCGAGTCCGGCAAAGGGGGACCTGCGGATATATGCTTGCAGTTAAGCTGAAAAGGGGCGGCCTGCAGAGGCGGACTGTGGAAGCAGTCAGCGGCCCCTGCCGACCAAGGGAAGGCACGCAGCCTGGGCAGTCAGACCGCTGAGACCGCCCAAGCCGTGCGGCCTGAGCGGACAGAGAATTCTGTCCGCCCACACTAAGGAGCGATCTCCAGTAGGAAACTGGAGCAGGCTGCTACTAGCGAGCAGGCTGCCTTGGGAAGGATCGCCGATTTCAGGGTTAACATAATCCCCGCACTTTTTTAAGTTCTGAATAGAACTTCGAAAAAGTTGGAGACCCACGAAAATCGTGATCCACCCCAAAGGAGAGAGAAGGGGGCAAGGAGAGATAGAACCTGATGCCTCTCCTTAGGAATTTGCTAATGTCTGTCTATTTCCTGCAAAGGAAAAGTTAGTATATGCATGTATGGGAGGTACATCTCGTGTGTACCTGGGTTTGCCTTTGCAAAACGAAGAAGATGTGTCTTCTACTAAGTTCTGCAAAATGAAAGTGAGAGGAAAACATAGAAACATAATATCTTGCAAGTACCTGGTGAAGGCCTGCAAGCACCTGTTATCCTCTGCAAAAGGAAGGGTGAGGAGTATACAAGAAAGAAAAAAAGAGCTGCAGGTACCTGAAAGGAACTTGCAAGTCTTTGCTAGTTTCTGCAAAAGAGAAGTTAGAAGTACATACGAGATATGAAGGTAGCTTGTAAGTACCTGTGAAGGAACTTGCAAGAGTCTGCTAATCTCTACAAGTAAAGAGTTATGAGCAGACAATATATGAAAGAAGCTTGCAAGTACCTGAGAAGAAGGCTTGCAAGTTTCTGTTAATCTCTGCAGGAAAAGAGTTAGAAGCAGACAATATGTAAAAGAAGCTTGCAAGTACCTGGGAAGAAGGCTTGCAAGTGTCTGCTAATCTCTGCAAGAAAAGAGTTAGAAACAGACAATATATGAAAGAAGCTTGCAAGTACCTGAGAAGAAGGCTTGCAAGTGTCTGCTAATCTCTGCAGGAAAAGAGTTAGAAGCAGACAATATGTGAAAGAAGCTTGCAAGTACCTGTGAAGAAGGCTTGCAAGTGTCTGCTAACCTCTGCAGGAAAAGAGTTAGAAGCAGATAATATGTGAAAGAAGTTTGCAAGTACCTGAGAAGAAGGCTTGCACGTGTCTGCTAATCTCTGCAGTAAAAGAGTTAGAAGCAGATAATATGTGAAAGAAGCTTGCAAGTACCTGAGAAGAAGGCTTGCAAGTCCCTGCTAATCACTGCAAAGAGAAGAGTGAGCAACAGACATATTATAACGAACTAAGCTTCAAGTACCTAGATGAGACTTGCAGGTGCTAACTGTTGATGAGATAAGATTGATATGATCCCATAGCAGAGGAAATGTCTGATACACTCTGCTGATAACTGAATGAAGATCAAACCAAAGCAATGATCTTCAAGATTAGAGACATCCTTGCTATGAAGTCCAAATTGATAAGAAGAGATTATCTTAGTTAGACTTCGTTGGCATGGCTTGATGGTCAAAGAGAGTTGGATGCTTTGATCAGTGTTTGATGTCATTAGCATTTGATAAGAGTAATGAATAGCTCTGTGAACCTTCATCTGATAGCGCTTAAGCAAGCAGCGAATAAAAGATGAGAGTAATAAGGCTTATACAAGTACAAAGCTTATAAGTCATCATCTGATAGAGCTTATGCAGGCAATGCATGTAAGATGAGCATAAGCAAGAATGATTATTGCAAATCCTTTTGGTAGGTTGGATTAACCTGTTCACCTGTGAAAGAAGGCAGTTGACAAAAAAGAGGTCTATACTCAGAGATGACCAAGAAAGACTGGATGCTGTCACAGGAGATCACCAGTGGGCCTTATGCATCGCTTGCCTGAGAAAGGTCATCCCAAGTATAGTCCTACTCAAAGCGGGCTGGCCGCCCATCCTCTAGGAGGGCACAAAAGAGAAAAGCACGGGAAATCCTGAGAAGGATTGCTAGATGCACTGATCTCATGCTTAGGGTTACCACGTCACTAATCAATGAGACTGGTTGTGCCAAGAGACCTATAGCATATCTGTGGATTGATCAGTGGAGTTGAGGACCCCGCGAAGGCATGGAAAGAGAGCACTAGAGAGTGTTCGGCCATCACAATTGTGAGATGATCGAAGAGACAAGGCTACGCTTGGTCGTCATTGCTTGTCAAACAAAGATCACCGTAACTGTAACGTATCCTAACGGAGCACAGCAGAGCTAACACATGGGGCCTCCCTAGCATGCACTCTGTGTTAGAAGCCAGCTAGGATCCAAAGTCTAGTATTCCACCTCATGAGAGTTGGATAGCCCCCACAACACACATGCGAAATCTCCCCGCGATATGTGGTCATCGTGGTCTTACACCGGAATCTAATCCCAAGGGGGCCTATAGCAAGACTCGGCAATATCTCAGTGGCTCAGCGATCGTTTGGGAAACGAAAGAGTAGAGGAAGAAGGGAATTGTATCAGTATGAGATCACTGATAAAAGCGTTATTGAAAAGCAAGAATGAACACTTAGAAGTGTTTTGAAATGAGAATGTTTGAAAGGGTAAGAGTAAGTGTAACTGATAATGGTTGCGAGAAAATTTGGAGGACTATGAAGTCCTTTGCTGGCTTAGAAAAGCCTTCCAAGCACGCCCTCGTCATCAGCATCGAAGCATTCGACAGTTTCATTAACAACGAGGAGAGGAGTTTCTTCGACTAGGCTCACCCCTCTTGAGCTGCAAGGAATGTCTGCCACTTCTTTGCCCTTTGAGGTTGCTGGATTAGGGAGATCATCTTTTGGAAGCAGATCACGCATCTTACCCTGCTGGAGCATCCTTTGCACTAGTCGGCGGAGTGCTCGGCAGTTCTCAGTCAAGTGGCCCGACTCTTTGTGGAACTTGCAGTATGGTTCTGAGTCCCTTGATCTTTGATCTGCTGGCCGGTAAGGCTTCTTGTAGTTAGCCCTGTCTTTCATGATCTGGCTTACTTCTTGCATGGCTTCATCTAGCTCAGACTCATGCAAGTCATAGTCTTGTTGCTGATGAACTGTAGTTGTTTGTGAAGATGGAGCTGGTGGTAGGGGCAGTTGATCTTGAGCACGATCACGGCTTGGAAAGGGGTATCGATGGTGCTAAAACCTTTTTTCCTTCCTCGAATGAGATGGGAAATCATTGTGAGGAAACCTCGGAGGCTGCTTGTGAGAAGGATCTTTCTCTGATATGAGCTTGGAGACGAAGCCTGGGTTGCTCTTTTCACCTCGGATGTAGGAGTTGGCTAAGGCAATCAACTCTTGATATGTTCCTGGTGCACTGACATTGGCTTCAAACTTGAGAGGCCCTTCACGGAGACCGTGGATAAGAGACACTCGGTACATTTCTTGGCTAACAATCTCGATGTCCAAGATTTCTCTTTGGAATCGATCAACGAACTGAGACCAAGTTTCATTCACACGCTGTTTGATCTCAAAGAGGGCTTCAGGACCGCCCTCTCTCTTTGTGGAAGTAGAGAATCTGAGCAAGAACTCCCTTCGCAGATCAGCAAAGGAAGTGATGGAGTGAGTGCGAAGACCATAGAACCAGTCACTCACTTGTCCATCAAAGGTTGTGACAAGGAGCTTGCACTTAGTTGCATCTGAAATGGTTTTGAAGGAACGGCTGATTCGAATGCTTGAAGATGCTTCACTGGGTCAGTCTCTCCGGTGTAGATTGGTAGCCGGGGCTCTCTGAAGTTTGCTAGAGTTGGTTCATGACGAACATTCTCTGCAAAGGGCAAAGGCTCTTCTTGCACTCCTACAGCATAAGGATAAAAAGGAGCATAAGCTGCAGCTACAAAAGAAGCAGGAGGATAAAAAGGAAAAGTTGATGCAGGAGGAGCAAAGGTAGGAGCGGCAGGGTAAGGATGACTTCCCTGAAAATTGAGAAATCTAGCTGGAATTCCCCGGGCTGCTTCCCGGAAGAAGTTTTGGTGAGCAGCAAACTCTTCATCTTGAGGTCGCAGAGGGGCTGCAGGCCCTTGAGGGAAGGTTGTTGTATAAGGAGAAGGATAGACCGACGGGCAAGATGGAGGGCAAGCTTGTTGATGCTCCAATGTTGGCGCTGGATTGATTGGAGCAGCGGGAGCAGCTGGAGCTGCTGCAGGTTGAGAGTCTAGTCGCTGCGTGATCATAACAAGCATTTGCTTGATTGCTTGGAATTGCTGAGCATTCTCACGGCGCGATTGCTCAAAGGCCTCCTAAAGAGGATCATCTCTAGGACTTGGAGCAAAGTTCTCGGCTGACTGATGATCTGACATGGCTAACTATCGCTGTTCACTGTCTGTTCGGATCTGAAGGCCGCGTGTTAACTGTTGATGCGCGAAAACGGCACCACCTAGTTAACACGGATGGAGTGTTCGATCTCACAGGCTAGGAGAGGAAGAGGATGAAGGTTGCGGGGAAAGAGGAAGCTTCTGAGTGCTCGAGAGTGGAACAAGCGGTTGTCAAAGGGGTTGCGGGGATAGAGGAGAGGGTTGTTGAGAGCAGCCGGGAAGGCTATCAAGAAGAGGAGGTTGATCAGGATCTGTCGAGTAGACGGTTACTTGGACGGTTGTGCTTGCAGGTTGATGCCGAGAGGGAGCTGAGCTGAGCTAAGAAGAAGAAGAGAGAGGGCCGCTAGCAGCTGCAACAGCAGACTTCGCCTGCCGCGGCTTAAATGCCACTCTTGCGACGGGCTTTTCTTTGATTAATATGGAGAGTTAAAGCTTGGCAATACACCTTTACAAGAAAGTAATAAAGGGGTACAAGGAGGAAGCTGGAGGCTAAGGAATAAGTGCCAGAAGAGACCGCGCGGACTGAAGAGCCAGGTCGGCAGGCCCCGCGGTTAGGGGAAAAAGAGAGGCCCCGTGGACTGGGGACTGAGGCTGGCAGGTCACGCGACTAAGGGAAGAGAGAAGGTGTGGACTGGAAAATGGAGTCCGCAGGAATCGAGCTTGTTGTGGGCTGTCTTCGAGCGTGAGCTTCTTGGGGTGTCTGAACCTGAGGCTGACGCTGACCCTGTGTAACACCCTCATCCATCACATGGCATATAACAGAAGGTCCAGCTGGAACCCGACGCCATATACCACAGACAGTCGGAAGGGTTACCAAATGAATATTCAAACTAATCAATTAAGACTACACGTCCTACACAGAGCATTCTAGCGGAAGCTTTTAAAGTTGAAAGAACTCAAATCTTGAATCCAATAAATATGAATGTCCACGACCACAACCATAGGAATGAAACCCAAATACACTGAAAAGGTACATGGTCTTATGACCTTACAGATGTTCACTTAATGAAAACATGTCTTACATACATCGGCTCACAGGCCGGCCACACATGATAAAAGTAAAAAACAACTATTCTACGGCCTTCTAGGGCCAGCACAGCAACATGGGATCCAGCCCGCTATTTGGCACTCGGCTCCGCAGCACCTGCAAGCACATTCCACCGCACGGTGGCAAACAGAGCAACGGTCAGCTAAAATCCGACCAAATTATAACAACCCCGCACCTTACTCGGGACGGCGGTGCTCTTTCCCTGCAGAGCATTAGTCCAATAAAATAATAAAGCGCAACTATACTACGCCACAGGTGTAGGCTCACACGGCCAAACACCCCGTGCACTCAAGGCACATTCACGGTGAATCCTAACCAATCAGCGTCTTCACCACCACCCCTAGGATGGCAACAACATGTGAGCATTTAGCCTTTCTGACCTCCGTATAAGGCTCCCAACTATGCCAACGGCCAGTCCCCGTCTTCGGGTCTCTCGCATGGAACCACATAGCCTAGGTCCAATTCCACTTGCCCGTTGCTCACGCCGCATATATAATTTAAGTCCTACGCGCGGGCCAAGCTTCTCTCGGATCCCAAAGTTTTCCAAACAAACTCATAACCCAGTTATGAACAAGGCCGGTTTCTAGACCGCCAAGTTAGCAGAACACGTTTCCGCTCAGTTTTCCGGGTGCGGCTTGAAGCTAGCCACCAAGGATCCCTGCTGCAATCTACCGCGTAGAAACCCGAAAAACCCAAAGCACGGAGTCTTCTCCGGCAAAACATATCAAATGCAACATCACCGATCCAGACAATACACGTCCGGGTATACTTCACAAACAATGCCTATGCCCGTACTTACGATTCCGGGCTCTATATGCAACACAAGGGGGACTATTCACATCAACCCCAAGGAACACCACGCACTCACCGCACACTCGCGGGAGCGGGATTCCCTATGCAGAAAGAAAGAGCATCACATGCTCAAGTTGAGAATCGTTACCCTTCTAGTCAGTTTTGGCGCCATGGAAAAACTACACGGACAGAACTCTTCTCAACGAACTTTCCTCCACGGATCTGCTCTCAGATTTCGAAACAGTGCTCTGATGCTCCGTCGGCGGCCGGAAACCTCCTTCTTCTTCCTCTTCTCTCTAACACCTTGGAAAGAGAAAGCCTTGGAGAGAAATGAGGGATTAACTCCCTTATTCCCGGCCTTAACAGAGCAGGAAACCATCTGGGTCGTTGGATCTTAATTAAAGAAAACGAATGGCTCAGATCCGTTCAAAAATCTCCAGACCTGTGCCGAACACGGCTTGGCACACGACAGTGTCCCAGGCCGTGTGCCTCGATCCAGGCACGATCGTCGAACTGAGAAAAGACACACGGGCAAAGACACGCCCGTGTCTCACCTGACACGCCCGTGTCGGGTATCTCTACACGCCCGTGTCAGGGGGCTTGTCACGCATAACCTCCACGCCAACCGACACGACCCAACTACACACGGGTACTGACACGGGTAGGCACACGCCCGTTTCCAATGACACGCCCGTGTCATGAAACAGTGTTCCTAGCCGTGTCCTTCTCGGGATGAAAACGGCCAAAAAAAATCACCAGCCAGACACGGCCTTGGACACGCCCGTGTCCTAGGCCGTGTACCCCTATACAGGCACCAAAAACCCCTTTTTCGCGACCGACTTAAGTACAATTTTCGGGACGTTACAAATCTCCCCCACTTAAGGAATTTCGTCCCGAAATTAAGTAAAGGTACACAAATCTAAATGATACTTCAGTGGAATAACTAGGGGTATTCCTCCAACATAGCTTGCTCTCGCTCCCAAGAAAGCTCCTCACGTCCGCAATTGTCCCAACGGACTTTAACCATTCGGACCTCCGTGTTGCGGAGTCGTTTGACTGCAACATCTTCAATACATACTGGCTTGACCCTTGTGGTCAACTCATAATCAACTGGTACTTGATTATCCGCAATGATTTGCGAAGGCTCTTGCACCGCCTTACGCAACACCGACATGTGGAACACGTCATGCAACCCACTCAATTCCGCCGACAGCTTCAATCTATACGCCGCCTCTCCAACACGCTCCAGTATTTCAAATGGTCCAAGGTCTCTCGGACTCAGCTTCTTCAAGCGTCGAACCCGCGATACACCCTTGAACGGCTTGATTTTTAGATACACCTTGTCGCCAACACTGAACTCCACGTTCCTATGCTTGGCATTGTAATACTTTGCCTGCCTGTCCTTAGCGATCTTCAATCTTTCCTGAATTGTCTGTATCATTGAGGTGGCATCTTCCACCGCTTGATGTTTATACAACTTTGATTCGCCTTCCTCCAACCGAGACAACGGCGTACGACACTTCCTCCCGTATAGAGCTTCGAAAGGCACCATACCAATGCTCGCCTGAAAGTTGTTGTTATATGCAAACTCCACCATATACAGGTAATCCTCCCAATGCTTCTCGAAATCTAGGACGCACATTCGAAGCATGTCCTCCATAGTCCTGTTGACCCTCTCGGTCTGACCATCCGTCTGTGGATGAAAGGCTGTGCTGAAACTCAGCTTACTTCCCAACATACTATGCCCCAACCTCCAATCCTTCGACGTAAAGCGTCCATCCCGGTCACTAACAATACTGCGGGGCACATCATGCAGTCGTACAATATTATCCACATAGAGTTTGGCTAACTTTTCCACCGGATCTTCCTTCCTGTTCGGAATAAAGTGCGACACCTTTGTCAACCTATCTACGACCACCCATATGGCGTCGTTTCCCTTCTGCGACTTTGGCAAGCCATGCACAAAATTCATAGATATGTCGTCGAATTTTCATTATGGGATAGGCAGGGATTTCAAGAAACCTCCGGGCTTCTGGCATTCCGCCTTCACCAATGCGCAAGTACGGCACTTGGCCAGACAAAGTGCTACATCCTTCTTCAAACCCGGCCACCAGAACAATTTCTTCATGTCTTTATACATCTTCGTGCTTCCCGGGTGGATTGAGTATTTGGTATGCTGAGCCTCATACATAAACTCCTCCCAAAGATTATCCGCACTAGGAATGCATAGGCGACCGTCCTTCCTTATCAACCCATCCTCAACAGCAAACTGAGAATTTGACCCATCCAAAGATTCTTCCAAGATCTGTTTCATGTTGTTATCCTGAATCAAAGACTGCCGAACTCTATCAGCTAGGTCACACTGTACCTCTGTCCAAAATAGTTTCGCCCCAGCACTAGACTGCTTGTCGACACAAGATATCTCCAAAGCCTCCAATTCATGGATCAATCTCTCATCATGTACCGATAACCAATTGGCCTGTGCCGGAGTCCTGCGACTCAACGCATCCGCCACTGCATTTCCCTTCCCAGGCACATAATGTATCTTGAAGGTGTAGTCCCCTAAGAACTCCATCCACCTCCGCTGCCTCATGTTCAGATCCTTTTGGTCCAACAGGTACTTCAAGCTCTTATGATCGGTGTAAATATCGACCTTCACACCGTACAGATAATGCCTCCAAAGCTTTAGGGCAAATATCATGGCCGCTAACTCTAAGTCATGGACCGGATAATTCCTCTCATGAACCTTCAGTTGTCGTGAACCATAGGCTATCACTCTCCCATGTTGTAGCAGAACACAGCCCAAACCACTGCCCGAAGCATCACTATAGATCTCGAACCCTTCGGTTTCACTTGGTGAACATAAAATAGGCGTTATACTCAACCGCCTCTTCAACTCTTCAAAAGCCCGTTTGCACTCCAAAGACCACACAAACTTCTGATCCTTCCTAGTCAACGTCGTGAGTGGTAGCGCTATCCGCGAGAAGTTCTCTATGAAGCGCCTGTAGTAGCCAGCAAGCCCCAGAAAACTCCAGACCTCCGCCACTGAAGTCAAAGCAGGCCACTGTCATATCGCCACTATCTTTGTCGGATCCACAGCTATCCCTTCTCCACTGACAACATGACCAAGGAACGCTATCGAGGATAACCAAAATTCACACTTGGAGAACTTAGCATACAACTGATTTCTCCTCAACGTCTCCAACACCATGTGTAGATGATTATAGTGATCCTCCTCGCACTGTGAGTACACCAGGATATCATCGATAAATACTATCACAAACCGATCCAGGTACTCCCTGAACGTCCTATTCATCAGATCCATAAACACGGATGGCGCATTGGTCAAACCAAACGGCATGACCGTGAACTCGTAATGCCCAAACCGCGTACTGAATGCTGTCTTTGGGATGTCACTCTCCCTTATCCTCAATTGATAGTAACCGAACATCAGATCTAACTTCGAATATACTGTTGACCCAACCAACCGATCAAACAGATCGTCAATCCTCGGAATCGGATACTTATTCTTTTCTGTAAGCTTGTTCAATTCCCGGTAGTCGATACAAAGCCGCAAGCTCCCATCTTTCTTCTTAACAAAGAGAACTGGTGCGCTCCAAGGCGACGAACTTGGACGCACATAACCTTGCTCTAGCAACTCTTGCAATTGCACCTTCAACTCCGCCAACTCTCTTGGAGCTATCCGATATGAAGAGCGTGACACCGGTTTGGTACCCGGTACCAGTTCAATAGTAAAATCAATCTCCCGCTGAGGAGGGGCTCCTGGGAGATCATCTGGAAACACATCGGGATACTTGGACACACCCGGGATGCTGTCCAAACTAGGCTTAGGCATCGAAGTCTGCACTAAAGTGACAAATAGCTCTGCACCAGACCGAACTACCTTGATCACCTGAAGGGCCGACATCAACACTTTCCCTGACCCCTTCATGCCCGCAAAAGTAGTCTCCCGATCAGTGTCCAGACCCAACTTGACTTCCTTACGGTTGCAATCGATGCATGCACCCTGCTCCGAGAACCAATCCATACCGAATATTACGTCGAACTCTACTAACGGTAGAACCAACGCTCGCAAAACAAACTCCTGGTCTCCAATCCAAATCTTCACTACGCAGACCCTATCCACACGCATGGAGCACCCAATGGACAACAACACATCCAACCTGTCTTTTGCCATCGAAGACGGAACCCCGATGCGCGATATGAATTTTTCGGACAAGAAGGAATGTGATGCTCCCGTATCAAACAGGGCTCTCGCCGGAAACTCAAAGTTCAACACAAAGCCTAGCACCAACAAAAGTAAGCTAACAAACAAAAGAGGTAACAACTATGAAAGTTAAACCACTACAATTTAACTCATATATGTCACCACGTCTGCTTGCTTCATGGCCTCTTGAAGACCAAGGTTGTAGACTCTAGGCTGGGCTGGAGCATGATGGGGCGCGGTTGACTCCACCGCCTTCCCTTTCTCCTCATAGGTCGCTCCAGGTTTCCTTTCAGACTTTGCACGTCCGCTCTAACACTCACGAGCAAAATGCCCCGTCTTCCCGCAGTTGTAACAAGCACCCGAGACTCGACTTGTAGTTGCCCCCGACGCATCAGCCGAAGGGGCTGAGTTCGAAGTCCTCCGCTTCTTGCTCCACCTGCGGAAACTTGACTTATTATTTGGCACCTTGAACTCAGACTTCTTTTCTCCTGGGTCCTTCTTCTCTTGAACTTTCTTAGCGACCTTTTCCAACGATCGAGCCGAATTGACCAAGGCTAGGAAGCCTTGCGCCTTAGGCCCAGCAAGTAGTAGTTGTAGATCGCCGCGTAGACCCTCATAAAATTGGTTGGTCTTCCGTTCTTCTTCCATAAACGTAGCACCAGCATACCAACCCAACCGTGTGAACTCATGCAGATATTCGTCCACGCTTCTGGATCCTTGAGTCAACCCAAGAAATTGATTCTCCATCTCCAACTTCTGAGCAGAGGGTACAAATGTGGTTAGGAACAATCTTGAAAAATCCTCCATAGGCACATCAGCAAGTTACCTACCCACTAAGAGATGAAACTCCAACTCATCCCACCACATCCTCGCTTCACCCACCAAAAGAAAAGTCACTATGGTGGTCTTCTGCCACTCCTCAGTTATTGTGGCTGTCAACACCCTCTTTATCGAAGAGAGCCAGTCCTCAGCTTGAGCTGGCGTTCCAACCCCATCGAACCTCGCAGGATTAAAGCCCATCACATGTTTTAGCTACTTCTCTGTAGCTCTCCTCGGCTCTATCAGATCAACTGATGCGCGCTCCACCACTCTCGGCTCTGCCGCCATAACCGGTTCTTGCTCATTCGCAGGAGGTGCGTGATACATTTTTCATGCAGGTTGGGCATTTATCA
The DNA here is from genome assembly GCA_039583875.1 of Platanthera guangdongensis. NCBI lineage: Eukaryota > Viridiplantae > Streptophyta > Magnoliopsida > Asparagales > Orchidaceae > Platanthera > Platanthera guangdongensis. The sequence goes on from CM077152.1 coordinate 139,575,547, forward strand.
TTGCAAATGCGGCTTCAGCCACCATCCTGATGGTTTCTGCTGAAGGAGGTGTAGTAGGTACGTCCCTTGGTGCACTACTTTCCGCTGATTGCGGATGCTCTAACTAACCAGCACCACTCCTAGTAGCCTATAGTAACAAATACACACGATTAGACGACAAACAAATTGCTAAAAGTAATCATTGGAACACTCAGATTCCACAAAACAAGTGTATTTTTCATTCCTAGGTGGACATTCATGGGTTCTTTTTGATGTTATAACGATGACGCACACATGTGCTCACCACCCCTTAAAAGAATTCGCCCACGAATTCATTTAAGCCTGACCGTAACTAGAAGTCTGATACCAAATTGTAACACCCCCATCCGTCACATGGCATATAACAGAAGGTCCAGCTGGAACCCAACGCCATATACCACAGACAGTCGGAAGGGTTACCAAATGAATATTCAAACTAACCAATTAAGACTACACATCCTACACAGAGCATTCTAGCGGAAGCTTTTAAAGTTGAAAGAACCCAAATATTGAATCCAATAAATATGAATGTCCACGACCACAACCACAGGAATGAAACCCAAATACACTGAAAAGGTACATGGCCTTATGGCCTTACAGATGTTCACTTAATGAAAACATGTCTTACATACATCGGCTCGCAGGCCGGCCACACATGATAAAAGTAAAAACAACTATTCTACGGCCTTCTAGGGCCAGCACAGCAACATGGGCTCCAGCCCGCTATTTGGCACTCGGCTCCGCAGCACCTGCAAGCACATTCCACCGCACGGTGGCAAACAGAGCAACGGTCAGCTAAAAGCCGACCAAATTATAACGACCCCGCCCCTTACTCGGGACGACGGTGCTCTTTCCCTGCATAGCATTAGTCCAATAAAATAATAAAGCGCAATTATACTACGCCACAGGTGTCGGCTCGCGCGGCCAAACACCTCGTGCACTCAGGGCACATTCACGGTGAATCCTGACCAATCAGCGTCTTCACCACCACCCCCAGGATGGCAACAACATGTGAGCATTTAGCCTTTCTGACCTCCGTCTAAGGCTCCCGACTATGCCAATGGCCAGTCCCCGTCTTCGGGTCTCTCGCACTGAACCACATATCCTAGGTCCAATTCCACTTGCCCGTTGCTCACGCCGCATATACAATTTAAGTCCTACGTGCTGGCCAAGCTTCTCTCGGATCCCAAAGTTTTCGAAATAAACTCATAACCCAGTTATGAACAAGGCCAGTTCCCAGACCGCCAAGTTAGCAGAACATGTTTCCGCTCAGTTTTTTCGGGTGCGCCTTGAAGCTAGCCTCCAAGGATCCCTGCTGCAATCTACCGCGTAGAAACCCGAAAAACCCAAAGCACGGAGTCTTCTCCGGCAAAACATATCAAATGCAACATCACCGATCTAGACAATACACGTCCGAGTAGGTTTCACACACAATGCCTATGCCCTTACTTACGATTATGGGCTCTATATGCAACACAAGGGGGACTATTCATATCAACCCCAAGGAACACCACGCACTCACCGCACACTCGCGGGAGCGGGATTCCCTATGCAGAAAGAAAGAGCTTCACATGCCCAAGTTGAGAATCGTTACCCTTGTAGTCTATTTTGGAGCCATGGAAAAACTACACGGACAGCACTCTTCGCAACGAACTTTCCTCCACGGATCCGCTCTCAGATTTCGAAACGGTGCTCCGATGCTCCGCCGGCGGCCGGAAACCTCCTTCTTCTTCCTCTTCTCTCTAACACCTTGGAAAGAGAAAGCCTTGGAGAGAAATGAGAGATTAACTCCCTTATTCCCGGCCTTAACAGAGTAGGAAACCATCTGGGCCGTTGGTACTTAATTAAAGAAAACGAACGGCTCAGATCCGTTCAAAAATCTCCAGACCTGGGCCGAACACGGCTTGGCATACGGCCGTGTCCCAGGCCGTGTGCCTCGATTCAGGCACGATCGTCGAACTGAGAAAAGACACACGGGCAAAGACACGCCCGTGTCTCACCTGACACGCCCGTGTCTCACCTGACACGCCCGTGTCTCACCTGACACGCCCGTGTCGGGTCTCTCGACACGCCCGTGTCCCGGGGCGTGTCACGCATAACCGCCACGCCAACCGACACTACCCAACTGCACACGGGTACTGACACGGGTAGGCACACGCCCGTGTCCAATGACGAAGCTTTCCAAACCCTCCGACGAAGTTCCCAGCCATTGATGACCTCAACTTCAAGCTTTCCACCGGAGTTGGAGAAGAAGACGACCTAGAGAACGGACTCAAAGGCCTTCGAGGTGACAACTCGTTGGTACCGAAGGCCTCCTCGGACTGAGCCCGAAAGCGGATTGACAACTCGTTATTCTGGCCACGACCTGTGGTGGACCTTCACCCTCTAGTGGTTTACTCCTCTTCCCCTTCTTCCGTTGTATGAAATGATTTGATATTGCAATGAACTACATTTCCTACTCTATATCGAAGTGGATGTTTGTAGTATGCATTTGATTTTGAGTTGTGTGTTGTGAATGCATCTCTCCCACTCCACATCCACTCTATAACCTTGTTTCACCCGATTGCACTCTGCACAAGAACACTTCCATCCATTAGATTTCTGTCCACTCGCCCAACCGAAGTTCAGCATCGCGGCCGATACACTCACCTCACCTTACGAAGCGGTGCCTTTGACCCGCATAGCTTTAATTAGTTTATTAGATCACGAAACCACAATCTGACAAGCCACCTTTTTAATCTTTTCTAAGTATAACCCTCATAACGATATTTTTTGAACTGTCGCCGCTCTATGCTAATTGCATTCCTCAAGAGACCGTCACTCGGGGATTTATTCCCAAATTTTATTAATTGTGTGACCGGTGCGCTTGCAGATTTCCAGGCATCATGTTTTTGGCGCCGTTGCCGTGGAATGCAACTATAGAGCGACTCAGGTTGACTGAAAATATTGTTATAAGAGTTGGTGTTTTTGACTGTTGTTTCCTTGTGTAGTTTGCCGCAGTGAATACAGGGTCGAGGCACAATTTATCTAGTAGCCTACTAACCCCTCTTCTTTCAAGCCACTTTCAATGACTACTATTCAGCAGTAGACTTATAAAGCAAGCCTTACCAACCTCACATACCGAGCAAAAACGGGAAATAACAGTTTCGAGATCTCGCCTGACCTCATCAAATACATCATCGAAAACTGCCAATTCAGCGGAGACGGAAATGTAGATGCATTATGCCATGTGCAGAGGTTCTTAGAAATTTACAACACTTGGACGCCAAACGCTGCCAAAAGAGAGCAGCAGAGGATCCGACTCTTCTCCTTCTCCCTGAAAGACGAAGCAAAGCGATGGTATCAAGATATCTGAAAGGGACTATCCTCATCCTGGAAACAACTTGAAGGGAAATTCTTGGCCAAATTCCGACAACAAATGCTAGCAATAGACAATTATAAGGAGCTCATCACCTTCACCCAAAGAAATCAAGAGACCTTGTTCGATACATGGGAGCGTTTCTAGTCCCTGCGAAGGGAATGCTATAGAGTGGAAATGTCAGACATCCTCCTAATCCAAACTTTATACTTCGGCATCTCAGACAGATTCCGGCCGTTACGCGACGTCACAGCCGACGGAACTCTGTTTAACAAATCCAGCGAGGACTCCTGGGAAGTACTAGACAACATTGCCCAAACTAGTAGGCATTGGAACTCTCCGCCTTCTCCCGACCTTCCGGTAGAGATAAATTCAATAGTCTCTGATGAAGCCACCGACCGCAATCCCTCGTCAAAGACAGAGCAATTTTTCGCTTATGCGTGCAAAATGATGGAGATGTTCAACGACCAAGCCACCACCATTCAGCGCCTACAAAGCGCCATAGGGATTCTCACAGAAATGTTATTATGTTCAGTCGATCAGAAACAGGAAACGGTACATACAATGAGATTGAGAAGCGAAAAAAGCCTAGAGAGGGCCTCGCCTCCTGATCCTCCCGCACAATCACTCCGCGAGCCCAATGCCGATTCGATAAAGGAACCTCCGTCCTCACCGACCGAGCAATAACCCATGGCAGTACCACAACCTGTGAAGAACGCCGAGAAGCAGCCATTTCCCCACCGACTACAAAACGAAAAGGCTGAAAAGCAATTCCATAAATTCCTCGAGATCATGAAAGGAGTCCAAATAAGCATACCTCTTACAGAAGCGATCACTCAGATCCCAGGATATTCCAAGTTCCTAAAGAACCTCATCTCGAGGCGTAAATATTTAGAAGGATTGAAAATGATCAACCTCACCGAAGAATGCTCCACTCTCCTCGCCAACTATTCCCCAACCAAATACAGAGATCCGGGCAGTTTCACCATCCCCTGCAGAATCGGCCTCCACAGATTCGGCCGCGCATTATGTGATTTGGGATCTTTAATAAATCTAATGCCGCTCTCCATCTTCCACAAGCTAGGAGCTGGGATTCTACAGCCCACCCACATGAGGTTGCAATTAGCTGATGTACAACCCCATATTCACTGAGTCAGAGCAGGAGGCACCAACGGTCACAATTAGGCTAGCCAGAGGAGTTCTCGCCCTAAAGAAGTTTTTGCCCAAGTAGGCGGGAACGATTGCGCTAGCGCCAAGCTCCTGTCTTAAAGGAGCTCTCGTCTACAAAGCACCCCGCGCTCGACGATCATCGAACCAAGATCGTCGACCGCTGACAGATCGTCGAACGGAACTCTCTGTCCAAATCGTCGAACGTAGCCAGATCGTCGAACGGAAATCGCTGGCCCGATCGTCGAACGCAGCCAATGCGGGAACGCTTGTGCTAGTGACAAGCTCCTGTCTTAAAGGAGCTCTCGCTTATAACCAGGCAAGACCGCTTGCGCCGGGCTCTGGACAGAAGGCTCTCGGCTCAGATCTCTCGCCGAGTGGGCCCAGGGCCTTGGGTAAAATGACCTAATTACCCTCCGGTAAAATTACCCCTATACCCTTAGGATAAACAGCGGGATTTGGCTATTGGCAGATCAACTACGGGTATTTCAGTAATCTCAGGTCAGCAAAGGCTATAAATAGACCCATAAGGGCTCCTTAGAAGGCAAGCTTTCATAATCTTCCAACTTCCAGTGCTTTCTGAGGAGCTCCTAGCCCAACATTTGGCTTTGGAGGGGAAGCTCTCAGAGATCTTCCGGGTGTGAGGTGGGACCTCCCTGCTGAGGCTTTGGGTTAGTTCAGGGACCTTTTGAATCTAGTGGAGGGTCGAGGCTTGAGAGAAGTAGGTGTTGGCTGCACCCCTGTTTTGAACTCCCGTTGAGGTCATTTTTGGCTTCAACAGTTCTTGTGCGGTGAACGTGGAAGGCAGCCGATACAAGAAAGCCATGAGTTTTGTCCCATGGCTGGAGGTGAAGGTGAAGGGTCTGGTTCTGGAGGCTCCCCCACCCGGGGAGAGGAAGCGATGAAGAAGATGCTGGATGACTTCAGGCGAGAAGTCCTGCAGACCATCAGCTTGGCCTTCTCGGCCCGAAGTGAGTGGGCCACACCTCAGGTTCCGATAGAGGAGGTCCCACTCTTGGGAGAGAACTCCCCTGGACAGCTCCCGGGGAAGGAGGTCCCGGCGGAGGCTGGCAAGAGGGACGTGGCTGCAAGGGAGATCTTCCCAATCCAGCACCCGGGCAAGGAGGCTTTGACAGATTTGGGCGAGAGGGAGGCGGTAGTCCGAGAGCTCTTCCCTGGGCACAGTCTCGTGGATCGGGCCAGCCAGCCAAGGCCGTGGGACGTTCCCTCTCGCCAGGCAGGAGGCGAGAGCCCATTCAGCGAGCTCATCATCTCAGCTCCGGTACCGGAGGGGTTCCGGGAGCCTGACATATCGTACTACTCGGGAAAGGATGACCCTGTACAACACGTGTAGTGGTTTGAAGATGTCATCTCGATAAGGCAGATGACGGATGCCTTCAAGTGCCGGCTATTTGCCATCCGTTGAAGCAGAAGGCTCAGGACTGGTTCCACCAGTTGCCAGCAAGGTCGATCTCCTGCTTTGAAGATCTGTGAAGAAGTTTCCTGTTGAGGTTCTCAACATCAAAGAAGCGGAAGAAGGAGGCAAAGTGCCTATTTGCGGTGAGGCAGAAGCCGGATGTGACAATGGATCACTATGTCGACCGGTATCAGGAAGAGATCCTCCTAGTCCAGGAGGTCCCAGGGTACGCATTGATGCTCGCCTTTACCCTGGTGCTGAGGCCAGGATTCTTCAGTATGGAGTTGAAAAGAGTGCCCTCCTCTCCTTTGAGGAGCTCATGGAGAGGGCAGCAAAAGAGATAGACTTCGAGAGAGCAAACCCAGCATTCGTCAGGATGTTGGCCAGGCTGGCGGAGGATGATGTGAAGGAACCTGCAGCAGGAAGGCAGAAGGAGCCGAGGGAGCAGAGGGAGCAGAGAGAAGAGAGGAGGAGTGAAGAGCCCCGAAGGCATGGGCAGCAACAGGGATGGGGGGCCCGGGAGCCGAACAACCGGTTGGGTTGGAGGCCCCGGGATGGTCTCCCCCAGGGCCAAGGAGGAGGCTATCATGGAAGAGATAATCTACGAGAACCCAGGAGGTTCAACCAACCGGTGTGGAGGCAGGAGCCAAGGTGTCGTGTCCCGCCACCGCAAGAGGCCATGGAGGTGGGCAGAGGAAGAGGAGCGAGGAGAGGAGTTCGAGGAGCAGGAAGAAGGCGTAGTGTGGCGTTGCTCTTTTGTGACTTCCACCAGGAGGAGGGCCACGCAACGGCCACCTGCCCTGAGTTCTTGGAAATGAGGGAAGCAAGAAGAACCTGGAGGCAGGATCCACCAGTTAGGATCGTAGAAGTACAACAGGGGGAGATGGAGGATAGGTGTGAAGATTTGATAGACGTGGGGACCCGGGGAGGAATCAGGGTGATTCACGGAGGAGTGGGGATTGAGGCAACCCGCAAGGGGAGCCTATAAACCATGTACCGAAGGAGCTTCGCCTCTACCTCCCAGGCTCCCCCACCTGAAGAAAAAAATCACCTTCTCGTCAGCAGACATGCCGGACTACGAAGATCCGTTCTGTGACGCCCTGGTGATCCAAACGGCGTTGGAGAATTTCACAGTCTCAAGGATACTAGTTGTTAACCCCTCAGTCCGCAACATCCTACAAGATGCCAAATCCCCCCTTTCAACACTAGCGGACTCGATTTGTCAGTCTGCCCAGTCCGGCAAGGTAACCAATCGGCCAGCAAGGATGGTACCCCAGCAGTGGACTCAAGGATCTGTTCGCTCAGTCCGCCATGACTTGGGATATCGGATTCTCTACAACGGTGGACGCATTATCTCGTCCGCCCAGGCCGCCGCCCTCCAGCAGGATCGCGCCCAGCAACAGTGGAAGCTCCAGTCCGCGAGCCCAGTCCGCCCCTTCTGCGCGGACTGGCGTGTTCTTTTCTTTTTGCTTCCCGTCACCGCTACCCGGTTCTCCTGTACCCAGGGCAGCCGGTTATTTTAGCCCAGCCCGTTTGGGCAGGCCCCCTGTAAGACCCCCTCCACCCGGATCCCAAAACACGGCACGAAGAGGGAGTCTTATGCCCGGAACAGCCGCCTTGCGGTAGCATTAGCACACGGGCTAACCTGTACCACAAGACGCCTATTCCGCCGGCTACAACAATATCAATAATTCATGCCAACCCAACCAATAAATAAGCAAGAGAAGTCAAATCCACACTAGTTATAAAGTCCAAATACATCAATAATGAGAAGCTAAAACATGCTTCTACAATATATCAGAGTACAGCTAATCATTGCCCAAACGGGCTACATCAGAGTAAGCAAAACACTAACATCAGTAACAGATGGTATCGACGGCACCGTCACATCAGGCCCTGTCGTCCTGGCCTGGCTGTCCTGCGGCGTAGTCTGCGGCTGCTCTACCTGCGACGTGACCTCCTAAAAAGGAAGACGTAGCAACCGTTAGTCGAAACGACTAAGTGGTTTCACATCCGCTCCCCCGGCGACTCCTCAGCACCGGGCGGAGAAAGAGAAACAAGGGTAAAGTATATATCAGTAAGTATAAAAGTACAATCAGGTGACAAGGTACATGAGTATCAATGTATAACTAGCAGTTCTACAAAAGTTATCAATATGTAAACTAACAATTCTACAAGAGCCATCAAGGTATAATAACAAGTGTAAGAAAGCTACAGCAGGAGAGTAACTTAACTTATAAGAATGCCCATACAAACTTATAAGTTAAGGATCGGGTTACATAAAGTAACTCATCGTATAAGAGTGCCCATACAAACTTATACGATGAGGATCTTGTTGTGCAATGATATGAAATGCTATGAATGCTATGCAATGACTCACCCATGCACACCCATGCAATTGCTATGTCGACACAGACTATAGTTCCCACTTTTCGAGCAGGTAGCTAACCTCTCAGGCATCAGCCGCCGTGGCCAGGCGGTGATAGTAGAACGGGCACTTCTACTACTAGGCGGGTATCACACTACTTCACCTAGGCCTCCGTACGCCTCAACGCTAAGAACACAACAGCGGAGCCCATGCGTACTATGGCCCAGCGGGGTCTTGGGTAGATGTGCACCAAGAACACAGCCCGAACTGGCCTTGCGTGACCCGGAAGGGGCCTCGGAAGAAAGCACGAGGACACAGCCCAACCGTCCACATTGTCGGAGGGGCCTCGGGACGTGAACACCGAGGACACAGCCCAAACCAACCAAGTCTAACTGCCAACTCCCGTCGGTGTGACGACTGGCGAGCCCGTAGACCTGCCACACTATCCTTAACCCGGGATTACGACACCGCGTGTCGACTCACATCACATGCAAACACCATATCAACACAACATGGAAGGGGCCTCGGAAGTAAACATGAGGGCACAGCCCAACCATCCATCCGCACCTTATCTCAACACAACCAAAACAAGTGGCGGTCAACCCCGCACTTACATCCCTTCACAATTCTACCCGTAGGGAGACAACGCTCTAAGTATTGGTCCACTAGACCCATTTCATTAATCAAACATATCCATGGCCATGATCTATTCATCTATATGACTTCCCAAATGATGACAATATAAAATAACGTAATGCGCATATAAGATCTATCACATCTTCCTTTTTAGTAATATCATAACTTAAACATGAAGTGCACCATATTCAATCTTTCAATTCCTACCAGTTCAATTCTTTTAAACAAGTTTGTTTCACAATTTGGTAATATGAAATATGATTAATAAGATACTTCAATCACACAACAAATGATTAATCATAAGGGTTCATCCAAGGCAAGTATCTTGCATTAATAATTTCACCGAAACAAAATCCATTTTTTCATTAAGCCCAGAATTTAGGCGCAGGTTGAATCTGGACAGCAACTTCGACCGGAGATTCCCGAGGCTACAGGAATCCGGTGAAGTCGTGTAACCCCTCGATGGAAAGGTATTTCCATGGACTACATCTTTCATATTCAGAGCTCAACCCAGATTTGACATTGTCCTATTTGAAATCGGACTTGAAGTCCGCTGCGTACAGAACACAGTTTCTGCATGCTGGATTTGTTAAACACCATTTTCCTTTGGATTTTCCCGTGGCTACAGACTTCGCCAGACGTCGTGCAACCACTCGTTGGAAAGGTATTTTCAATGGCTTCAACTTTTGTGTTTAGTCAAAAGCCCAGATATGACCATAACACACTTATAAATGGTCACGAAGTTCGCTGCGCGCAGAATACAGATTCTGCACGCATCTTAAGGCGGAATGAACGGCATCGGTTCATCTTCCTCCTCAAGGCGATCTTCCAAAATCATTCCAGAAAACCTCCTCCCTTATTCACCCTCAAGAGGCCAAAACCCTTCACGAAACCATCCCTTATCATCCATTGAAAAGGGGCGTGGTTGAAGAGATCTAAAACCTAAGACACAAGTCTTGGCATGACCTTTCCTAGAAAACTCCTCGTCACCATCAAGACTCTCTTGAGTCGATGTCTCGCCTAGGAAAATAACTATAGATCTAGCACCAAGGGAGAGGGTAGGAAACTCACATTGGCTCCAGCGGTACCACCATTTCTAGCCATGGATCTTGTAGTTCTCCTTGGCGGCATCTTCTCTTTCACGGCGATGGCGGATCTCCTTCGGTAGGACTTGCTCCTGCAGTTTTCCCTCTCACAGGAGTTCTCACTGGAAATAGGGGATGAAAAGAGAATGAAAACGGCTAGGGTTTTCTCTCCCCAATATATATAAAATGTGACACGGGTAGGGACACGGCCGTGTCCTTACCCGTGTCCTGCCTGGCGAAGCGGCAACGACAGTTTCCATGTCGGTTCAATACTTGACACGGGTAGGGACACGCCCGTGTCCCGACCCGTGTCCCTATGACACGACCGTGTACTTGGCCGTGTCCTTGGCCGTGTACTTCTCGGGTTGCATCTCGACACTTCTCGTCGAGCTCAACTCGACACACACGGGTAGGGACACGGCCGTGTCACTACCCGTGTCACTTGGTGTCGACACAGCTCGACGATCTCGACACGGGTCGTCGAGCTCAACTCGACGCACACGGGTAGGCACAGGGCCATGTCCCTACCCGTGCCCCTTGGTGTCGACACAGCTCGACGATCTCGACACGGGCGTCGGGCTCAACTCGACGCACACGGGTAGGCACACGGCCGTGTCCCTACCCGTGTCACTTCCTTTTTACACTGATTCTCCACTTCTCCACAAGTGCAGTCCAATTCCCTGCACTCTCAGGACTCAAGTCAACCCTCCTGACTCAAAACACACACACTAGGGGCCTAGAGCGATTCGGGACGTTACAAATCCTATAAACAAAATAAAAGATTTCGTTCCCGAAATCAGGCTTAGGCTGTGGGGAGGAAAGCATGACAGGAAATTTAACAATTGCTTTTAAATAAAAATTACCTTGAGCAATCAACTCCGGGTAGCGTTGCTGCATTAAATCTAATGGCTCCCATGTGTACTCCTCCTTCCCATGATTCAACCATAGCACCTTTACTAAGGGAACACTTTTGCGGCGCAAAGTCCTTGTCTCGCTGTCAACAATCCGCACCGGCTCTAGTCGCACAGACCTATCTGATGCCACTGCACCATCAGTAGTGGGAATATACTGGTCGGGCCGCAACAGTGCTTTTCGAAGCGACGACACATGGAACACGTCGTGGAGATTTTCTAGTTCTGGTGGTAACTCCAACCGATAGGCCAACAGGCCGATCCTTTCCAATATAGTATAAGGCCCAACATACCTTGGGCTGAGCTTTTTCACTCCACGCACCCGCGACACTCCATGCATCGGCCGAATCTTAAGGAACACTTTTTCGCCCACTTGGAACTCCACCATCCGGTGCTTTTTATTGTAATATTTCGTCTGTCGACTTTGAGCCTCCAACATGCGATCCCGTATCAATCTGACTGCCGCATCAGTATCATCTATGTATTCGTTCCCCAATGCCTTTGGATCTTCATCTTGCACCCAAGACAAGGGAGTCCTGCACCTTCTTCCGTAAAGGGCTTCATGGGACGCCATACCGATGCTCGCTTGATGACTATTGTTGTAGGAGAATTCCACCAGGGGCAAGAGCCTTTCCCATGGCTCTCCTCTGTCCAACACACATAACCTCAATAAATCCTCCAGTGTTCTGATGGTCCGCTCTGACTGCCCGTCCGTCTGAGGATGAAATGCGGTACTAAAGGTTAGGCGTGAGCCCAAATATGCCTGTACCGCTTTCCACTCATTGGATGTAAACCGGCCATCCCGATCCGAAACAATTGTCTTGGGCACGCCATGATACCGTACAAATTGCTCCACAAAAAGGCGTACCAAAACATCCACGTGTGCTTCCTTCTTCATTGGAATGAACCGGGCCACCTTTGTCAGTCGATCCACAATAACCCATACTGAATCATTCCCGGAGCGGGAACGAGGTAACCCATGAACAAAGTCCATGGAGATATCCTCGAACTTCCATTCGGGGATGGGCAATGACTGCAACAAACCACCGGGACTCCTGCATTCAGCCTTCACTCTTTGGCAAGCTTCGCAATGTGTAACATAGTAGCGAACATCCTTCTTCATTCCCGGCCAACACATGGTCTTCCGCAATCCGGCGTACATCTTAGCAATACCGGGGTGCACTGAATATTGAGAGGAATGTGCCTCTCTCAAGATATCCTCCCGAATTTTGCCGCCCTTGGGAATATAGAGTCGGCCACGAAAATAAACGAGGCCGTCTTTGAGTGTGTACTCATCGGTGGTCCCATCTTCAATTGCCTTGATTGTCGGGGCCAAGGCCGCATCCATTCCTTGCTCCACCCGAATCCGGTCTCGGATATCACAAACTATGCTCATGTTGGCCAAATACTCCGCATACTCTGCCGAAGGGTCCTTGAATACTAGAGTAATTTCCATCTCCTCGATCATCCGAGCCAACTCCATGCTCATCAGCCGAGACTCCGGGCTAGAGCCTGGCACTTTCCTACTCAAGGCATCGGCTACCGAGTTCGCTTTCCCAGGGTGGTAGTTCATGGTGAACTCATAGTCGCATAGAAATTCCAACCACCGCCGTTGTCTCAGGTTCAACTCCTTCTGAGTGTGAACATACTTCAAGTTTTTGTGATCGGAAAAGATCTCGCAGTGCACGCCATATAAATAATGCCTCCAGACTTTCAAAGCGAACACCACTGCTCCCAACTCCAAATCATGAACCGGGTAATTGATCTCATGTTTCTTTAACTGCCTTGAAGCATAAGCGATCACATGCCCGTGCTGCATCAGCACCGCTCCCATCCCTTGATATGATGCGTCCGTGTAAACTTGGAATCCTTCCTTCCCAGACGGAAGTGCAAGGATGGGGGCGGAGGTAAGTCTATCTTTCAATTCTTGAAATGCCTCTTCACATTGAGGTGTCCACTCAAATGGCACACCCTTCTTCGTTAAGGAGGTAAGAGGAAGGGCAATCTTGGAAAATCCTTTCACGAACTTGCGGTAGTAGCCAGCAAGTCCAAGAAAGCTTCGTACATCAGCCGCCGACTTCAAGGGCGACCACTCCTTCACGGCCCGCACCTTAGCTGGATCCACAGCCAATCCTGCTCCACTGATCACATGTCCCAAGAAGGCAACCTCCTTAAGCCAGAATTCACATTTGCTAAACTTGGCATACAAGGCGTGCTCCTTCAATTTTTTCAAAACCAAGGTCAGGTGCTCGACATGCTCCTCCTCCGTCTTTGAGTAGACCAAGATGTCGTCGATGAAAACAATGACGAAGATGTCCAGATATGGTTCAAACACCTTGTTCATCAAACTCATGAAGGCCGAAGGGCATTTGTGAGCCCAAACGGCATTACTGTGAACTCATACAAATCATATCTAGAACTGAATGCTGTTTTCTGAATATCCCCCTCATGTATCCTCAACTGATAGTATCCGGAGCGCAAATCCAATTTAGAAAACCAATGTGCCCCCACTAGTTGGTCGAACAACTCATCGATCCGCGGTAGTGGATAAGTGTTCCGCACCGTCAACCGATTGAGTTCCCGATAATCTATGCACAATCGCAGTGTTCCATCCTTCTTCTTCACGAACAGCACAGGGGCTCCCCATGGTGATGAACTGGGGCGAACGAACCCTGAATCCACCAGTTCTTGCAATTGAACTCTAAACTCCGCGAGTTCTTTCGGAGCCATTCTGTACGGAGCCTTGGACACAGGCTTGGCACCTGGTACTAGATTGATCTGGAAGTCAACCTCTCTATGTGGAGGTAATCCTGGTAGCTTCTCAGGAAATACCTCAGGAAAATCCCGCACTACCCGTACATCCTTTAATTCCAACGCTGCTTCCTTCAACTCGAACCAGATCATGAAGACCTCATCCCCCTTCATATGAGCCTTTACAGCCTGAATAGAAGATAATATCATACGTGGCGCGAAGCCAATACCTTGGAAGATGACGTCAGAGTCTCCATGCCTCAAATAGATCCGCTTCTCCGCGCAGTCGATCCTCGCGAAGTGCCAGTCCAGCCATGTCATGCCCAAAATGATGTCAAACTCCGGCATTCTCAGGACCGTGGCCGGCGTATCAAAGGCCTTCCCATCAATAAATAACTCCAACTCGCACTTGGCGGTCGCGATCATCTCCGAGCCGTCCGGAAGGCGTACACGTCGGGCTATGCCAGTAAAGTACTGTACATCCCCCATGTCTTTTATGAAATCCTCGGACACAAAGGAGTGTGAGGCGCCGGTATCGAACAGCGCATAGGCCGTCTTCCCGCCAATAATCACGGTGCCTAAGTACCAACAACCAAAACTTATTGCTAGTGGCTAGTAAGTTCTAATCAATTCAAGTTAGACCATGCAAATATGTAAATTAATTAAATCATACCTGCAATCACATCTTGTGGGTTCCGTTCCTGTGCCATGTCAAGCGCGTACACCTGATCCCGGACCGGTCCGGGGTTTCCTCTTGGCGGTCCTCGTCCTCGACCGCGCATATATCCCCGCCCTCGTGGAGCTGCTGGAGGGAGAGCAGGAGGGGCGTTCCCATATAGCTGCGGGCAAAAACGCCGAATGTGGCCCGGCTGGTTGCACTCGAAGCACACCAGACCACGACGCCCTTCAGGTTGTTGAAATCGCTGATGCTGTGGGGGTGGAGGCAACGCAGGCGGCTGCGGAACTGGATGCTCCACCCTATAGTTTCGATGGACACGCCCTCCACCTCTTGATAACCTCTTCCTCCTCTGAAGTCTCGCCTCCTTCTATTACTTGGGCCGGCTTCCATCACGTCCTCTGCAGGCCTCTTACTACATCCCAGGTGGTCCGCCTCCAATCTTTTCGCCATATCAATGATCTCCGCCAAGCTACCATCCGCTATAAACAAAAGGGACTGCCTTAGGGGATCTCGCAGCCCTTTATAGAAGCGCTTGGCATAACCTCTGTCATCCAACTCATAAGAATCTGCAAACCTTGCGAGATGCTGGAATTCCCGCTGGTATTCTGTAACCGACTTTGATCCCTGCTTTAGTAGAAGGAACCTCTGCTCAAGCTCATCTCGGGCCGATGTAGGGATAAAGTGCTCCAAGAAAACACCCGAGAATTCACTCCAACTTATATCTGTGTAGATCCGGCCTTGGAAGGTAGAGCCCATGAGGGACTTCCACCACCTCTTCGCATGTAAGTCCAAGACGGACACTGCCAATGTCACTGCCATGTTGGCCGGGCAACGGATACCAGCCAGCAACTCTTCTATCGTGTCTAGCCATTCTTCTGTACGTACGGCTGACTCCGTCCCAAGGTAGACGGGAGGGGAGAGAGCCCGGAAGGTGCTCAGCCAGTTGGAGCTCGGGGCTTGTTGTTGCACCGGAGCCTGCTGTGCCTTAAAAGCATCAAGAATGGCGGTAAGCGTTTGCCCCAACTCAGACTGTTGGAACTGAGTGGGTATGGGAGGGGTAGGAGTACCCCCAATCGGCTCAACATGCAGTGGAACCTACACATACACGACAAATTTGTGGTCAGGTTGGCTAAACTTAAGGTCAAAGTTGGACAAACTTAATGTGAATTACATATGGGCACACCACTGCTTCCGCTAAGTCAGTTTGTCCCCAAACTGACTAACCAAACGGGGGTGGCACCATTGTTTAATGACTTCTTAGTTGAGGATCGTGGCAAACTGATACCATTTGTAAGACCCCCTCCACCCGGATCCCAAAACACGGCACGAAGAGGGAGTCTTATGCCCGGAACAGCCGCCTTGCGGTAGCATTAGCACACGGGCTAACCTGTACCACAAGACGCCTATTCCGCCGGCTACAACAATATCAATAATTCATGCCAACCCAACCAATAAATAAGCAAGAGAAGTCAAATCCACACTAGTTATAAAGTCCAAATACATCAATAATGAGAAGCTAAAACATGCTTCTACAATATATCAGAGTACAGCTAATCATTGCCCAAACGGGCTACATCAGAGTAAGCAAAACACTAACATCAGTAACAGACGGTATCGACGACACCGTCACATCAGGCCCTGTCGTCCTGGCCTGGCTGTCCTGCGGCGTAGTCTGCGGCTGCTCTACCTGCGGCGTGACCTCCTAAAAAGGAAGACGTAGCAACCGTTAGTCGAAACGACTAAGTGGTTTCACATCCGCTCCCCCGGCGACTCTTCGGCACCGGGCGGAGAAAGAGAAACAAGGGTAAAGTATATATCAGTAAGTATAAAAGTACAATCAGGTGACAAGGTACATGAGTATCAATGTATAACTAGCAGTTCTACAAAAGTTATCAATATGTAAACTAACAATTCTACAAGAGCCATCAAGGTATAATAACAAGTGTAAGAAAGCTACAGCAGGAGAGTAACTTAACTTATAAAAATGCCCATACAAACTTATAAGTTAACGATCGGGTTACATAAAGTAACTCATCGTATAAGAGTGCCCATACAAACTTATACGATGAGGATCTTGTTGTGCAATGATATGAAATGCTATGAATGCTATGCAATGACTCACCCATGCACACCCATGCAATTGCTATGTCGACACAGACTATAGTTCCCACTTTTCGAGCAGGTAGCTAACCTCTCAGGCATCAGCCGCCGTGGCCAGGCGGTGACAGTAGAACGGGCACTTCTACTACTAGGCGGGTATCACACTACTTCACCTAGGCCTCCGTATGCCTCAACGCTAAGAACACAACAGCGGAGCCCATGCGTACTATGGCCCAGCGGGGTCTTGGGTAGATGTGCACCAAGAACACAGCCCGAACTGGCCTTGCGTGACCCGGAAGGGGCCTCGGAAGAAAGCACGAGGACACAGCCCAACCGTCCACATGGTCGGAGGGGCCTCGGGACGTGAACACCGAGGACATAGCCCAAACCAACCAAGTCTAACTGCCAACTCCCGTCGGTGTGACGACTGGCGAGCCCGTAGAACTGCCACACTATCCTTAACCCGGGATTACGACACCGCGTGTCGACTCACATCACATGCAAACACCATATCAACACAACATGGAAGGGGCCTTGGAAGTAAACACGAGGGCACAGCCCAACCATCCATCCGCACCTTATCTCAACACAACCAAAACAAGTGGCGGTCAACCCCGCACTTACATCCCTTCACAATTCTACCCGTAGGGAGACAACGCTCTAAGTATTGGTCCACTAGACCCATTTCATTAATCAAACATATCCATGGCCATGATCTATTCATCTATATGACTTCCCAAATGATGACAATGTAAAATAACGTAATGCGCTTATAAGATCTATCACATCTTCCTTTTTAGTAATATCATAACTTAAACATGAAGTGCACCATATTCAATCTTTCAATTCCTACCAGTTCAATTCTTTTAAACAAGTTTGTTTCACAATTTGGTAATATGAAATATGATTAATAAGATACTTCAATCACACAACAAATGATTAATCATAAGGGTTCATCCAAGGCAAGTATCTTGCATTAATAATTTCACCGAAACAAAATCCATTTTTTCATTAAGCCCAGAATTTAGGCGCAGGTTGAATCTGGACAGCAACTTCGACCGGAGATTCTTGAGGCTACAGGAATCCGGTGAAGTCGTGTAACCCCTCGATGGAAAGGTATTTCCATGGACTACATCTTTCATATTCAGAGCTCAACCCAGATTTGACATTGTCCTATTTGAAATCGGACTTGAAGTCCGCTGCGTACAGAACACAGTTTCTGCATGCAGGATTTGTTAAACACCATTTTCGTTTGGATTTTCCCGTGGCTACAGACTTCTCCAGAAGTCGTGCAACCACTCGTTGGAAAGGTATTTTCAAGGGCTTCAACTTTTGTGTTTAGTCAAAAGCCCAGATCTGAACATAACACACTTAAAAATGGTCACGAAGTTCGCTGTGCGCAGAATACAGATTCTGCACGCATCTTAAGGCGGAATGAACGGCATCGGTTCATCTTCCTCCTCAAGGCGATCTTCCAAAATCATTCCAGAAAACCTCCTCCCTTATTCACCCTCAAGAGGCCAAAACCCTTCACGAAACCATCCCTTATCATCCATTGAAAAGGGGCGTGGTTGAAGAGATCTAAAACCTAAGACACAAGTCTTGGCATGACCTTTCCTAGAAAACTCCTCCTCACCATCAAGACTCTCTTGAGTCGATGTCTCTCCTAGGAAAATAACTATAGATCTAGCACCAAGGGAGAGGGTAGGAAACTCACATTGGCTCCAGCGGTACCACCATTTCTAGCCATGGATCTTGTAGTTCTCCTTGGCGGCATCTTCTCTTTCACGACGATGGCGGATCTCCTTCGGTAGGACTTGCTCCTGCAGTTTCCCTCTCACAGGAGTTCTCACTGGAAATAGGGGATGAAAAGAGAATGAAAACGGCTAGGGTTTTCTCTCCCCAATATATATAAAATGTGACACGGGTAGGGACACGTCCGTGTCCTTACCCGTGTCCTGCCTGGCGAAGCGGCAACGACAGTTTCCATGTCGGTTCAATACTTGACACGGGTAGGGACACGCCCGTGTCCCGACCCGTGTCCCTATGACACGGCCGTGTACTTGGCCGTGTCCTTGGCCGTGTACTTCTCGGGTTGCATCTCGACACTTCTCGTCGAGCTCAACTCGACACACACGGGTAGGGACACGGCCGTGTCACTACCCGTGTCACTTGGTGTCGACACAGCTCGACGATCTCGACACGGGTCGTCGAGCTCAACTCGACGCACACGGGTAGGCACACGGCCGTGTCCCTACCCGTGCCCCTTGGTGTCGACACAGCTCGACGATCTCGACACGGGCGTCGGGCTCAACTCGACGCACACGGGTAGGCACACGGCCGTGTCCCTACCCGTGTCACTTCCTTTTTACACTGATTCTCCACTTCTCCACAAGTGCAGTCCAATTCTCTGCACTCTCAGGACTCAAGTCAACCATCCTGACTCAAAACACACACACTAGGGGCCTAGAGCGATTCGGGACGTTACACCCCCTATCCTATAAATAGGGGGGAGGTGGTGCACCCAGGGCACGCTGACTCGGACCCAGGAGCCTACTTGTTACAGGATGCAGACTCGAATCTTATGCCTTGCGGACTCCCCCTCGCTCTGCTCTTGTCAACCTTTTCCTTTCACTTGTAACCAAGTCTTTCTTCAATCAAGGGAAAGCTCGTCGCAAGAGAGGCATTCAGGCTGCGACATGTGAAGTATGTTATTGTCGTGGCTCACGGCCCTGCTGTTCTTCTTGCCCTCATCCGCTTAGTAGATCACTACTCGCAGTCTCTCTATTCCCCGGTGTTCGAACCGTTAGCTGGTGGTGCTCGACTCCCCTTTGTGTTTTCGTGCGTCAACAGTTATCACGCGACCTTCAGATCCGAGTAGTGTTTTGAATTCAGCGGACAGAAATGTCAGACCGCAGAGCCCGCTCTACAGACCGCTCCAGTTCTTCAGAGGACTCTCTTTGGGACGCAATTGAGCAAGCTCGCCTTGAGGCCGAGCAGTCCCGCCGGCAGACTGACCAGCGTCTCGACGCAATCAGCCAAGCCCTACTTGCGCTAGCCCAGCGGCTTGCTCCTCAGGCCGCAGCAGATCTAGCAGACTCACCAGTCCTCCAGACTCCATCTCGCCGAACTCCGCTTCGGCAGTCGCCAGCCACTCCTCGGAACCCTGCTCAGTCCGCCGCCCCTCTGCGCCCTCAGGAGGAGCAGTTTGCTTTCAGAAATTTCTTCAGAGAAGCTGCCAGGGGCACTCCTGCCCGCCAGCTTCATTTTGCCGACCGCCAGTCCCCCGAGCCCGCGGACTCCCCGGCTTCAGTCCGCCCCTTCTACCCCGCAGAGTTCGAGACCCCGTCTCCCTTCGTTGATCGAATCCAATGGGAATCGGCTCCGAACAACTTCAGGGAGTCTCGCATCCCATTCTATTCAGGAGAGACTGATCCAGTCTCTCACCTCCAAGCATTTGAGGGGGCAGTTGCTTTGAGATGCCTCTTAGATGCTATCAAGTGTAAACTCCTGGTTACCACTCTCGAAGGACAGGAGAGAGAGTGGTTCTATGAGCTACCTTCGGGCACAATCTCTTCTTTCGCAGAGCTTCGCAGCCAGTTGTTGCTGAGGTTTGCCACCTCAAGAAAGAGGAAGAATGGGTTAGGTGCCCTATTTGAAATCAAGCAAAGGGACAATGAATCAGTGGCGTGATTCGTTGATCGCTTTCAGATAGAGATCCAAGGGGTAAGGAATGTGAACCCCGATTATTATAAGGTCTCCTTGATCCATGGCCTCTGGGAAGGCCCCCTGAAGTTTAAAGCAACAACCAAGGCACCTGAGACTTATCAAGAGTTGATCGTCATGGTCAACCGTTTCATTGAAGGAGAAAACGCCAATCCAACTTATGTCTCATCCCTGACCGCTAAGGCTGAAGGAAGGGATGCCTCCGCTTCTTCCTCTCGTAGCAAGCCCCCTCGCCCAGACTTCCAGCCTCCGTCTCAAAGAGGCAGGAACTTTCGCCATAAGGAACCTTTCCAAGGCCATCAACAGTTTCATGAGCAGAGACTGCCGTTGGCCGCCACTCCCGCCGTTCCATTGCAAGCTCTTCCCATCCTCCAACAAGCAGCCTTGCCTGCTCCGAGCCAATCTGATGCAAGCCCCATGGAGGACATTGCAGATCTGTACCTTGATGAAGTCATCCAGATCTTGCAAAGGAGATCAGAAGAAAAGAGGCAAGAGCCTCAAAAAGAGTGGAAGCCAAGGAATAATGCACAATATTGCCAGTTCCACAAAGAAAAGGGGCACTTGACCGAGGACTGCAAGGCCCTTCCCACGCTAATAGAGAAGCTGCTTGCCGAGGGCAAGATTGACTTGGCCAAGAAGGATTCTCCTTCTACTTCGAAGTCATCCACCTCAAAGGGCAAAGAAGTCGCCGAAGCGTACCAGGAATGTGTGGAGGTCGAGGACGAAGGCCGTCTGGGGACGATCAACATCCCGGTGGAGTGCTTCGATGCAGATGATGAAGGGGTTCTGGGACTCCTCTTCTTCATCCATGGTGGAGCAGGGACCGAGTCTACTTGGAAATCGTCAATTTCAAGGGTCACCCGGGCAGAGGTGGCCTCTTCTTTTTCCATTGCTCCTCCAAGTGAGGTTGTCACCTTTGGTCCAGCAGATCACCCCCAAACAGCCAACCCGTTTGATGATGCTGTAGTAATCAAGGCTGTGGTTGGGGACTTTACAGTTGATAGAATTCTTGTTCACACAGGCAGTTCGGTCAACCTCCTGTTCAAGTCTACTTTTGAGGCCCTGAGGACCGGAAAGCCTCTGCTTTCCACTGAGGGGCCACTCTATGGTTTCTCAGGGAGAGAGAAAAGAAGTGGAAGGCAGCGTAATCATGCCCGTGAAGCTTGGAGGGGCGACTAAGCAAGTACAATTCATAGTGGTTGACGCCCCCAGTAGCTACCATGCCATCTTCGGTAGGCCCCTGTTAAACAAGTATCAAGCGGTGGTTTCCACTTACCACCTTACCATCAAGTTCTTTGCAGATGGAAGGATGTGTCGGGTCAGGAGTGACCCAAGAAGAGCAAGGGAGTGCTACGTCTGCACTGTCAACATGGTTGAAGCCAGCCCTTCCCTTGCTCCAGCAGCAGCTGTAGAAGCCTCTCCCAGTTCAGAAGCTGCTGCTTATGAAGGTGCTCACCTGGAACCTCCCCAAGTGACCGAAGGAGTCCCCATTGCTGAGGGGGAGGAGAGGAAGCTATCCATCAACTCGGAGTTACCTGAAGATCAAAAGGCCGATTTGATTTCCTGCTTGCTGAATAACCTGGATGTCTTCGCCTGGTATGCAGAAGACATGCCAGGAGTTGATCCTGATGTTGCATGCCACCACTTGAATGTTGATCCCGGCTGCAAGCCTATACAACAAAAGAAGAGGGACATGGCTACGAAGCTTGCAAAGCCAATAAGGGAGGAGGTTTCAAAACTCCTCAATGCTAATTTTGTTAAAGAAATTCAATATCCCCCCTGGATATCAAACGTTGTAATGGTTAAAAAGCCAGGGGGAAAATGGCGAATGTGTGTAGATTTTACCAAACTTAATAAAGCATGCCCTAAATATTGCTACCCCTTGCCTCGGATAGATTCTTTAGTTGATTCCGCGATAGGGTACTCTTACATGAGTTTTTTTAGATGCGTTTTCTGGTTATCACCAGATAGGAATGCATAAGCCTGACGTTCCTCACACGTCGTTCATTACTAATGATGGTTGCTATTGCTACCTTGTGATGCCCTTTGGGCTTAAAAATGCCGGTGCAACTTACCAACGGATGATGGACCGTGTGTTTAACCATCAGAACGGGAGGAACCTAGAAGTGTATGTAGATGATCTCTTGATTAAGAGTAAGTCATTTTCGCTGCACTTGCGAGACCTAGCAGAGACGTTCGCTACTCTGCATAGGTACAAAATGAAGCTTAACCCTTTGAAATGCACCTTTGGGGCGAGTAAGGGGAAGTTTCTTGGTCATCTCCTTACTCCGGAAGGACTTGCCCCCAATCCTGATAAAGTGAAAGCCATCCTTGATATGCTTACCCCCCGTTCACCTAAAAACGTTCAGCAGTTAGGGGGGAGGATGGCAGGTCTTGCAAGATTTCTCTCTCGGGTTGGAGATAGGAGTGCTCCCTTCTTTAAAACTCTCCGAGGAGCATCCAGGTTTAAGTGGACGGAAGAATGTTCCCAAGCTTTTGAGCAGTTGAAGATGCAACTGACCTCAGCACCCCTGCTTCAGAGTCCCCGGGCAGGAGAGATTCTTTTCTTATACCTAGGGGTTAGCCCTGAGGGCATCAGCTCCGTTCTTCTTCGGGAAGAGAGCAGGAAGCAATTCCCAATTTACTATGTTAGCCATATCCTGAAGAGTGCTGAGACACGGTATCCAATTTTGGAGAAGTTAGCCTTGGCGCTAGTCATGTCAGCTCGCAGGCTCCGTCCGTACTTCCAAGCACATTCAATTCAAGTCGTCACCGATCAGCCTTTGAAGGGTGTGTTGGAAAAACCAGAACAATCTGGCAGACTAGCTAAGTGGGCAATAGAGTTGAGTGAATTTGAAATCTCTTATGTGCCCAAGACAGCCATTAAAGCTCAGGTCCTAGCAGATTTTCTAATTGACATGCCAGAGTCCAGTTCTGATCGAGCAGAAAGGTCACCTTTGGCTTGGACCATCTATGTTGATGGTGACTCAGGCAGAAGTTCTTACCGAGCAGGGGTGGTTCTCATTAATCCAATCGGCGTCAAATTGGAGCAGGCCATCAAATTTTACTTTCTAGTAACCAATAATCAGGCCGAGTATGAAGCTCTGCTAGCAGGCTTGAGGCTTGCAAGAGAACTCAGAATCGATCATGTTCATATCAAAACCGATTCTCTGGTAATGGCGTCACAAGTCCTCGGTAACTTCGAATCAAGAGAGCCGATCTTGAAGAAATATCTAGCCCTTGTGAAGATAGAAGTCGGCAGGTTCAAGAGCTTCACCATCGAGCACATCCCCAGAATAGAAAATGAGGAGGCAGATTTTCTTTCCAAGTATGGGATGCCTTCAGGAGGAACAACTTCCGTGCTCTTCCGCCCGGCAGTGGTGGAAGGAGATTTGATGCAAGTGGACCAACGTACCTCTTGGATGGACCCATTCATCCTCTATCTGTCAACGGGAGATTATCATCATTCAGTCAAAGATAAGAAAAAGTTCAGAATAAAGGCATCTCACTACTTCTTAGTGGCAGGAATCCTCTACAGAAAAACCTTCCTCTCTACCATGGCCCCGTGTGTTTCAGAAGAAGAAGCTCCCCTTGTTTTGCAAGAAGTTCATTCAGGAGAGTGTGGAAGCCACTCGGGAGAAAGAACCCCGGAAAGACGGATCCTGCGCCAGGGTTATTTCTGGCCCACTATGAAGAGAGACTCCGAGGACTATGCAAGAAAGTGTGTTCAATGCCAGAAGTTTGCTCCACTTCAACTCCAAGCAGCTCAATCCCTCAGATCGATTGCAACTCCTTGGCCCTTTGCGGTTTGGGGGATGGATCTCATTGGTCCTTTTCCCATAGCAAGCGGGCAACGACGTTTTATCATCGTAATGATCGACTACTTCAGCAAGTGGATCGAAGCCAAGGCATTGGCGAAGATAACTACTCAAGTCATCAAGAACTTCATTTGGGGAGAGATTGTATGTCGGCATGGGATACCTCTGTCAATAATCACTAATAATGGGCCACAATTCAATAACTGAGAGATGATAGATTTTTGCAGGCAGATCGGAACAGAGCTGCGGTTTGCATCAGTTCATCATCCCAGAAGCAATGGCCAAGTAGAAGCAGCCAACAAGTAATACTCAATTTGCTCAAAAAGAAAGTGCAGAATCTCAAGGGCAGCTGGGCTGATCAGCTTCCATCAGTCCTCTGGTCCCTTAGGACAACGCCATCATCCGCAACTGAGGAGACTCCATTCAAACTTTCTCATGGCTCAGAGGCACTCATTCCAGTTGAGTTTGAAGTCCCATCACCCAGAGTTCTGCTTGCAAGATAAGGCGTTGAGGACTGGCTTGAGTTGAATAATGAATAGATGAGGTTCAGCTTGGAACACATCGAGGCAATCAGAGATCAAGCAGCCATAAGGCAGGAGGAGGTTAAAAGAAGGATGGCCCGATACTTTGATCACAACGTGAGGATCAAACACTTCTAAGTGGGAGATCTAGTTCTAAAGAAGATTGATGCTGCTGCAAGAGCTGGTTCAATTGGAAAGCTTAATCCAAATTGGGTCGGCCCTTTTGTTATCAAAGAAGCGTTAAAGAGCGGCGCTTACCTCTTGCAGACATACGAAGGAGAGGATATACCACACACATGGAGCGGGGATGATCTAAAACAGTTCTATTCTTGAACCTCCATTTTTCTACTTTGTGTATCCTCTTCAAGAGTTATTATGAATAGAAACTGCTTGCTAACGTTTCTTCAAGTGTTTTGTCTATGTAATCATAACAGATGAAACGCTAAGAAAGATTTCAAAAACGGTTCTGCGCTTGAACTCTCTTTTCTTTCTTATGTTTGCTTTGCAAATACATTTTATTAATCAAAGGATCCATACTGACACTTTTTTCTAGTGTTTTCTCTCTCTCCCAAAGACCTATAACGGTTCCCTGATACCCGGAGACATCGCCGAGTTCAGCAAGACCTTCACTAGAGCTGTTGTCATTTGCATAACACCACGAAGACCACGTGTTGCGTGGAGATTTTCGCATCGTGTAGTGGGAGCTTGCAGGCTCTAGTGCGGTAGGATTCTGAACTTCGGATCCCGGCTAGTACCTTACCCCACCTCTGCGTTATGGAGGGCAGGGTGGGTGTAGAGCTCTACCGTGCTGCATTTGGGATATCGTTACAACTTTGATGATCTGGCGAGGAAAGCAATGCCTGCAGGAGACCCACAACTTAGACTGTACTCCAGGCAAGAGGGCAGGGAACCGTTCTTCCGAGTATCTTGCTCTTCGCAGGGAATCTTCTTAGTGCGGACTGGTTTTTTGTATCCGCTCAGTCCGCCAGCTTCTTTGGGTTGATCGTATAGCCTGTGACCTGGTGAGGAAAGCAATGCCATGTGCACCTGCCCACCTGGTCGCAAGCTGTAGGTCATTTCTATCTTGGGCAGGACTGGTTTAATTTATCCGCACAGTCTGCCAGTTTCATTTGGGTTGATCATATTGCCTGCGGCCTGGTGAGGAAAGCAATGACATGGCACCTGCCCACCTGGTCGCAAGCTGTAGATCATTTCTTCTATTTGCTGCGGACTGGCTTTATCTATCCGCGCAGTCCGCCAGTTTCCTTGGGTTGATTTTATAGCTTGTGACCTGGTGAGGAAAGCAATGCCATGCGCACCTGCCCACCTGGTCGCAAGCTATTGGTCATTTCTATCTTGGGCGGACTGGTTTTCTGTATCCGCTCAGTCCGACGTTTTCCTTGAGACCGCAAGCTATAGGTTATTTCTGTTGGCATATATACGAACTGCGAAATTATATCAGCTAAGTCCGCCGGATGGTTTTCATATATTATCATTTGATAATTTAATAAAGATAATTGCGGACTGCTACTATAACTCAATGAAGTCCACCTGACATTGTTATTAGCTGGCTATTTTCGTCCTCATTGTTTAAGGCGGACATTGAATGGATTGATAAGTTGAATTCTCTAATCAGCAAGACTCGTTATAAATGATCTTAGTATCGTGCAGACTGTAATTGGAACTCAACAGAGTCCGCCTGGCAACTTCTTCTCATACCAATGACGGACAATAATTGTCTCTAATCAGCAAGTTAAAAAGCTGTGAGATTTATCAGTGTGTCGTGCGGATTGCTAAGTGTCGGTGTGGTGAGCGTGGAAAAAGAACATTGCAGGAAGCACACATGCAAAAATATCCTTTCTATTTCATCAAAAATTTATACATCTATCTATTCGGCGGACTACAGTCTTGAGTCCGCCACATTTACAAAATAAAAAAAGATAAAAATACATCAATCTGTAGTCTTTTGTTTCTTTTCTGGAGGTACAGGGCTCTCACCAACAATATCAACTTCCGTAGAGTAGCCCCCCGAGTCGCTTCCACTGCTATCTGATCCTGTACTTGAGGCGGACCCGCTATGCGAGATCCCGGTAGCAGGGAGGATGTAGAGGTGTCGGACTCGGCGGACAGTTCCCCGCCTCGCTGGCTCGAGGCAGCATTGTCCGCTGTTTCCTTGGCGCTTTGCCCTTCGCTCTGCCCTCTGTCTTCTTCTTCTTCTTCCTCTACTTCCTCGCCTTCTTCCTCAATGATGTCCTTGCCCTTTTTAGCCCTCTCCATCGCCGCGACCTAGGGTGCCAACTCAGGGAAGAGCTCCAAGAAAGGGACGCCATCCACTCCCTCCTTTGTAAAGCCATCGCGGATAAGTCGCTCAATGGCGAGCTCGACGGTCTCCTTCACGAAAGGGAGCATGGCGGCCTGAAAGCTGTTGTTTTCTAAGTCATGGGCTGTCACAACCCGCATTTTCTCAATGGTAAAAACGTATCAGAGTAAGAGAAAACACGCGCCGTGATGCCACGTCGTGCAGGGGATAACTGCACACGCTCAGGCAAAACTCCAGACGTTATATTTTAAGGAAAATTGTTAATTAAGTATGAAAGAAAAATCAGTTTTGTTGAATGGTCGTATCCCTCGGCCCGGTGGATCAGCTAGTCCACTGTTAAAACTATATTTATACGCAACAGAAAATACTTTGGTTCAATTAAGTGACTCCCTAAATGAGCATAAGTGTCCCCGGGGGACGACTATTGCGGGCACGACTCTAAGATGAATATAGTAGGTATGGAGAATAGTGTTTTACATTGAGGAAAAATAGTGTCTTGGGTTTGGAAACATGTTATGCATGGGGTAGATATAATAATGCTTTTAGATTTTAAAATATCTAACATGAAACCTAGCATAAATCCTTCCGAGAAGCAAGTAACCAACCACAAAAGGCAAAAACAGCAGTTTAACTTCATATTCAGCATCACAAGACGCCACCAGTGGGCGCCAACAACCTGACACGAACCCACTGGCGAGTATGCATGTATATACAGAAGAGTAAAGAACTACCTCACAGCAAACGGGAATCAACAATCTCAGCTACCCTAGAGGCCACCAACAAGCCCCTCCAAAGAACTAGTCGCTGAACTGGCTACAACCTGGACCTGAGGCATTCAAGAAAAGAACACCTCAGCAAGGAAACAATCAAAAGTAAATAGAGCAATAGATTAATGAGTAAACAAGATGAAGGGTTTACCAACCCGGCAACAAGCTGTTATAAGGAAAAGAAAAAGGGAAAGGCAGTAAGAAAAGAGTACTGTCTAAAACACCGCAGAGCACACCAAGGGCGAGCATTAAAACCAACATGCCCTACCAATAAAGCCTGCAACAGCATCAAGATATATACATATGCCAAAAGAAAGGAAAGCATAAACAGAAAAGGGACAACAGTCCTAACACGTGGGTAAGTGGCGGTGGTCAAAACATGGGTCTGAATGCATAACCAGAATCAGACCCAAAAAGGGCTAAGGGGTCACATAGTGGCAGCTTTAGGGTCCCACACACACCAACCCAAACCCGGGCAAAAAGGCGGTGGCCACAGCTTTCCACATAAAACCACCCCTCCAGAGGCCACCAAAAACTCCACCACCTGCCACGACCCAAGAGTTGGCATGCAGAAATTAGCCGAACACCCAAAGCCTCCCCCTAGGGAAAAAGTCACTCTAACAATCCTAAGAAACACACGAACCCCAGGATAAAAACGTCGGGTCCAACCGACGTGGCCTTGCACGCCTAACCCAAACCATCCTCGAGTCTACCTGACCCCAAACCAAGCGCAGCACCAGCGTCGACATGATGTATCGACACAACAACAAGCCGGTGTCGACACAAGGTGTCGACACAACCACGACCGGTGTCGACACCAAGTGTCGACACCACTGCAGCCGGTGTCGACACATGGTGTCGACACTGCCGCTGCTGGTGTCGACACCAAGTGTCGACACCACTGCAGCCGGTGTCGACACATGGTGTCGACACTACCACCGCTGGTGTCGACACCAAGTGTCGACACCACTGCAGCCGGTGTCGACACATGGTGTCGATACTGCCGCTACTGGTGTCGACACTAAGTGTCGACACCACTGCAGCCGGTGTCGACACATGGTGTCGACACTGCTGCTGCTGGTGTCGACACCAAGTTTCGACACCACTGCAGCCGGTGTCGACACATGGTGTTGACACTGCCCCTGCTGGTGTCGACACCAAGTGTCGACACCACTGCAGTCGGTGTCGACACATGGTGTCGACACTGTCGCTGCTGGTGTCGACACCAAGTGTCGACACCACGACTGGCCGGTGTCGACACCAAGTGTCGACACCAAGACTGGCCGGTGTCGACACAACAGTGTCGACACCCCCCACTGACTACAGGAGCCAGATCCAGAAAACGACCAAACACGAGAACAGGGAATTCTCTCTCTCTCTCTCGAGTACAACCTCCATCGGCAATGGTAACTACTCGACCTAGACCGAACAAAAACTGCTCCTAATAGACGCAATCCCTCAGGAAAACTGAGATTTAACTGGACCTTTCTACTCTAACCACGGCATGATCGGGAACAAGCCCTAGCTTACACCAAGATCTAAACAAGAAAGAGATAAATATTAAATCAAAAGTAGACAAAGATCAACTATGGCAAGGATGAGGGTACATCACTTGCCTAAATACCAGAAAACTGAGCCGGCAGCCTCCCCCGCTCACGGATCTGGCCGCGGAGCAGCAAGCTGAGGAGCAGAACGAAAGCAGATCCCCGCGAGGCCAGTCCAGATCCACTCTCGAAACCAAAATCCGACCGCAAAAATCTCCAGGAATCGGCGTCCGAAGGCTAGGGTAGTCCGGCGGTGCTCTTCCTCTCGAACAGGCGACGGCTTCTAACAAGCAGAGACACAGGAAAAGGAGAAAAGGAACCCAGCCCTAGTTCTAACCCAAGACTATATATATAACAGTTTAATATTAAACAATCAGCATATAAATAATCATTCATACTTAACATCAAAACAACACAAAATCTGAAGCTTCTCGGAAAAAGACGAAATTTACGCCGCAGCTAAAAAACCCACGCTACGAACGCAACAACGAAGTCGAAATTAGCATTCGACGGACGAAACCCGGGATAACACCTCCCGAAGCCAAAACACAAGCACTCCCTAAGAGGCCCAACCGAGTCATCAAAAGACTCCGGCTAGCTGGGGAATCTTGCTAACAGGCTACAAACAGGCTACACATGGAACCCTAAGAGCTAAAACCATGCTCTACAACGGCACAAAGCCGGGAAATACGCCATCGTAACACCAGCCAAAGATCAAACAAAACACAGAAAAACTGGGGGCGTTACAGCCACTCCCCCTAAAAGAAAGTTTCGCCTCGAAACTTTACTCACAACACCCCTATAAGGAAGGAGAGAGAAAAAGCCGGGAAAGGGCTAAATAAATAATAAAATAGAACATACCAAGCACAAGATCAGAGAAACAGATGAGGGTGAGCCTCCCTCATAGCCGACTCCAACTCCCAAGTCGCGCTTTCCACATCTTGATTCCTCCATAAAACCTTAACCATCGGAATAGTCTTCTTCCGCAACGCCCGAACTTGAGAATCCAAAATGCGAACAGGCACCTCCACATAAGAAAGATTCGGCTCCAACTGAGGCACAGAATCCAAAACCTGCCTGCCATTCATCACACATTTTCGCAGCTGGCTGACGTGAAAGACATCATGCACGCCAGGGAAATTTGCGGGCAAAGCCAGCCTGTAGGCTGATACCCCAATCCGCTCAACAATCGGAAACGGCCCCACGTACCTCGGGTCCAACTTCCTATTCTTGCCAAACCGCTTGACTCCAATCAACGGGGAGACCTTTAAGAACACAAGTCCCCCACAGCAAATTCCAAGTCCGATCTATGCCGATTGGGGTTCTTCTCATATCTCTCTTGGGCTAACCGAAGCTTTTCCCGAATAAGCTTCACAGCGGTTTCCATCTCCTCAAGTGCTTCTGGACCCAACAAAGGTCCCTCGCCAAGCTCAGCCCAAAACAAGGGAGTCCTGCAGCGCCTCCCATACAAAGCTTCAAAGGGAGCCATTTG
This sequence comes from Platanthera guangdongensis, assembly GCA_039583875.1. Taxonomy (NCBI): domain Eukaryota; kingdom Viridiplantae; phylum Streptophyta; class Magnoliopsida; order Asparagales; family Orchidaceae; genus Platanthera; species Platanthera guangdongensis. The sequence continues at coordinate 139,606,225 of CM077152.1, forward strand.
CAAGCTTTCTTGATAACTGTTGTTATATGCGAATTCCATGAGCCGCAAGCGCTCGTCCCACGATCCTCCGTGGTCCAGAATATAGCATCGGATCATATCTTCCACAATCTGATTTACTCGCTCCGTCTGACCATTGGTCTGCGGGTGATAAGCTGTGGAATATCTCAAATCTGTACCGAACCCTTCTTAAAGACTCTTCCAAAAACGAGACGTGAACCTGGAGTCTCGATCTGATATGATACTTACAGGTACTCCATGCAATCTGATAACCTCTTCCAGATACAGCTCGGCTATCTTCCTAATCGGATAATCGATCTTAAATGATACGAAATGAGCGCTCTTCGTCAATCTGTCTACGATTACCCAAACTGAATCATGCCCCTTAGGCGATCTCGGTAAGCCGGTAATGAAATCCATCGAGATACTCTCCCACTTCCACATCGGAATCTCCAAGGGAGTCAACTTGCCACCAGGCCTCCCATGGTCGGCTTTCACACGCCTGTATGTGAAACACTCTGAAATAAATCTGGCTATGTCCTTCTTCATCCCGTACCACCAGGCAATTTGTTTTAAATCATGATACATCTTGGTAGAACCTGGATGGTAGGCAACACTAGATCCGTGGGCGTCTCTGCACACCATATCCCGGATATCTCCAACTGCGGGGATGCAAAACCTGCAACGGTACTTCAAGGTACCTGCATCATCTATAGAGAAGTCTGGTAATTCACCCTTCTCATCTCGAAGATCCAAATGCAGAAGATCGGGATCGTCCTTCTGATGCAGTCTCGTAAGCGCAATCCACGAAGGTTCTGCTACAACTATGCTACTCTGTGAATCACAGCTTCCCACAGAAATGTCCATCAACAGAAACTCTTCCACTAGACGCTCGGCGGAAAGATTAAAAATCTTACATGACTTCCGACTCAGGGCATCAGCCACCACATTTGCCTTGCCTGGATGATACTGAATTTCGACATCATAGTCGGCCATGTACTCCAACCACCGCCGCTGGCGTAGATTCAATTCTTTCTGAGTGAAGACATACTTCAGACTCTTATGATCCGTGAAAATCTTGCACTGCGCGCCATATAGCAAATGCCTCCACAACTTCAACGCATAGAACACAGCTGCAAACTCCAGGTCATGCGTAGGGTAGTTAATCTCGTGAGTCTTTAGCTGTCTCTACCCATACGCAATCACCTTTCCGCCCTGCATCAAAACGCAGCCCAGACCGACATGCGACGCATCCACATATATATCATACTCACTGCCCTCCGTAGGCAAAGACAATATTGGAGCCGAACATAGCCTTCTTTTTAGTTCCTCAAAAGCCTTCTCACACTTGGCATCCCATATAAAGGCTACATTCTTCTGCGTCAACTTGGTCAACGACACGGACAAGGTAGAGAAACCTTCTACAAATCTTCTATAATACCCAGCCAAACCCAAGAAGCTTTTGATCTCTTTGGGGGTAACAGGTCTCACCCATTCCATAACAGCAGCGATCTTTTCTGGGTCCACCGATATTCCCTCCTTATTGATCACGTGGCCTAGAAAAGAAACTTGAGGCAACCAAAATTCACATTTGCTCAGCTTGGCGTATAGCTTATGGTCTCTCAGAGTTGCCAAGACCAGCCGCAAATGTCGATCATGCTCCTCTGCATCCTTAGAATACACCAAAACATCGTCTATAAAGACAATCACGAACTTATCTAGAAAATCCTTGAAAACTCTGTTCATTAAATCCATAAAAGCTGAGGGCGCATTAGTCAAACCGAAAGTCATAACCAAAAACTCAAAATGCCTATGACGAGAGCGGAACGCCGTCCGCGGAACATCTGACTCCCGAATCCTCAACTGGTGATAGCCCGAACGAAGATCTATCTTGGAAAACACGGCACTATCACGCAGTTGGTCGAACAAATCGTCAATTCGCCTGTAAAGGGTACCTGTTCTTAATAGTAACCCTGTTCAGCTCTCTATAGTCGATGCATAACCTCATCGACCCATCCTTCGTTTTAACGAACAGCACTGGTGCACCCCAAGGCGAAGAACTCGGCCTTATAAAGCCTTTTTCCAACAACTCATCCAGCTGAATTCACAACTCTTCCAGCTCTCGCGGGGCCATCCGGTACGACGCCTTTACGATAGGACGCGTGCCTGGCTCCAAATCTATTGCAAACTCGACATCTCGATCGGGTGGGAGACCGGGAAGATCGTCGGGAAACACATCAGAAAAGTCACGCACCACAGGAATCTCTTCCAAACGGGGCACACTAACAATCGTCCCTACCAGAGAAACCACACAGGCAAAACAGCCAGAAACAAGCAACTTCCGAGCACGCACCGCAGAAAGGACTAGAGACTCCTGGAGGGAATACCCATAAACGCTCCCTGGCTGACCGTTGTCTTTGACGAAGTCCAAGCTCTTACCCTTGCACTGGATCATAGCATCGTACCTTGACAACCAGTCCATGCCCAAAATAACGTCAAAGTCCTCCAGGTCAATCACCTTCAAATCTGCCTTGGCTAGAAAATCTCCCAAAAAAATTGGACAATCGAGGATACCCAGGTCCGTAACCACAGAGTCACCGGAGGGGAACTTAACGCAGAAGGCACCACCAACACGATCTAGGCCCAAGCTGAACCGCTCCACGAAGGCTCTAGCCACAAACGAGTGGGTAGCGCCGGAATCGAAGAGAACGCGCGCCCAGCGGTTCTTTACCTTAAATCGCCCTACGAATTGCACACGCATCTAAGGCAACAAGCGCTAAAACGAAAACTACAACCAAAAAGGGAACGTAACGAAACGACTGGGGAGAAGTCGAACCTGAGATAACCTGGGTCGAGGTCTGCGCATCATCTGCCGAGAGCACATTCAACTTTCCTTTATCCACACGCTGAGGCGGTGGCAGAGCCTGGAGGGGAACTGGCTGCAGAATAGGCTGGGTCTGCGGGCACCTTGTCTTGAGATGACCCTTCTGGCCACACTGAAAACAGACCTTATCTTTTAACCAACAACGGGCAGCCTCATGCCCCTTCCTTCCACACAAGGCACACACCAAGTCTCCCCTGGAAACACCCTGAATCGCGTGCACCTGTTCCTTCTTCTGCGCTCCCAACCTTTTGAAACACTTCTCGAAGGGGTGGCCTGGCCGGCCACAAAAGCTACAAATCTCCTTGACCTTCTTTCTCGAGACAACATAAGGTTCCTGAGGGCTCTTCCCTCCACCGGACTTCCGCTTATCCTTCCTTAACTGCTGGCCTCTACTCTTGGCATTCTCTATGGCCTCAACTCTCAAAGCAGCTTCCACCGCGCTGGCATAACTGACCGCTCCATAGGCATTCGCTAACTACTGAATGTCGCTTCTTAGTCCACCCAGAAATCGCTTAACTCGGTCTGCCTCAACACTCACTAGACCCGGAGCAAACCGACTCAACTTACTAAACTCAATCTCATACTCACTAACCGTGAGTTTCCTCTGCTTTAAGTGAAGAAAGTCATTCATTAGCCGGTCCCGTTCGACTGAAGGCAGAAACTTACTTAGCAACAGCACCTTAAATGACTCCCAAGTGCAACCTGCCACTAAGCTCTCTTTCTCTCTCAGCTACCAATTCTTTGCTAATCCCTTGAGCTGGTAGGCAGCGATCATCACTCTCTGATCGTCCGTAATCCCTGAGTACGAGAACATCTCCTCAATGGTAATCAGCCAGTCATCCAAAATCATAAAATCTGCCTGCCCATCATAGATAGGGGGTCTCAGCCGCTGAAACTGGGATATGAACGCCATCTCTGGAGGCACCACAACCAAAGGCACGGGAGGAGCAGGATGGATAGGAACAGCTACCCCCTCTGCGGGGTCCTGAGCTCTCGGGGGCTATCCTGCCACCACTGCTACAAGGGACTGAATCTGAGCCTGCATAGACACTACCTGCCTCGATAACTCCTCATTACTCTACCGCAAGCTTTCTACCAATGCATCGCTCTGCGCTCCTGATGTCTCACCCTCGGATTGGGGGGTCGATCTCGTCGCAGGACGTCTCGCCATCCTAAAATCGTACAAGCTTTAGACAAATCCTAGCCCATCAACTAGAACGAAACTACCCGGTACGGACAAACACACTTAAATATGAACTTCAACTGCAAAACTTGCTCTGGGAGTTGTTTTTTTTTACCATGATGATGTTATGCTTATCCAAAGATGGTTCACCACCATCATACTGACTCATGTGCCTAAACCATGAATGCATGCATTTGTATTCTTTTTGACTCAAAACCATGTGTGTACATATGTCACCTTGCAAATCTTTAGCTTGGCACATTGTGCTTAAGAAATGTTATGCTATGCATGATGTGCTATGCATTCTAAAAAGGCCTTAGTGCATGCAATGAGCGGCGTACACATGAAAATGTTATGCATCCCATACTACATAACATTCCCATATAACGAAAAAGAAAACGTGCTAGCCGCATTCATGTGGTGAGGTTATGCATCCCATACTACATAACCCTCACATGTTGCCTCCTATGGTGGATCCATATACAAACACATATTATGCATCCCATACTACATAATATGCCCTGTATACTTCTTCATGCTCATGAGTGTAGTGTTCGTGCTTCGGCCAAGACGTGCTGATGACATATCGGTGTGTGGATGGTATGATGCTAAACACTAATGCAGATAAGGGAAAGGTTGCCCAACCATTTGTCAAGCAACATCCCTCTGATACCAACTGTCACAATCCGCATTTTCTCAATGGTAAAAACGTATCAGAGTAAGAGAAAACACGCGCCGTGATGCCACGTCGTGCACGGGATAACTGCACACGCTCAGGCAAAACTCCAGACGTTAGATTTTAAGGAAAATTGTTAATTAAGTATGAAAGAAAAATCAGTTTTGTTGAATGGTCGTATCCCTCGGCCCGGTGGATCAGCTAGTCCACTGTTAAAACTATATTTATACGCAGCAGAAAATACTTTGGTTCAATTAAGTGACTCCCTAAATGAGCATAAGTGTCCCCGGGGGACGACTATTGCGTGCACGACTCTAAGGTGAATATAGTAGGTATGGAGAATAGTTTTTTACGATGAGGAAAAATAGTGTCTTGGGTTTGGAAACATGTTATGCATGGGGTAGATATAATAATGCTTTTAGATTTTAAAATATCTAACATGCAACCTAGCATAAATCCTTCCCAGAAGCAAGTAACCAACCACAAAGGCAAAAACAGCAGTTTAACTTCATATTCAGCATCACAAGACGCCACCAGTGGGCGCCAACAACCTGACACGAACCCACTGGCGAGTATGTATGTCTATACAGAAGAGTAAAGAACTACCTCACAGCAAACGGGAATCAGCAATCTCAGCTACCCTAGAGGCCACCAACAAGCCCCTCCAAAGAACTAGCCGCTGAACTGGCTATAACCTAGACCTGAGGCATTCAAGAAAAGAACACATCAGCAAGGAAACAATCAAAAGTAAATAGAGCAATAGATTAATGAGTAAATAAGATGAAGGGTTTACCAACCCGGCAACAAGCTGCTATAAGGAAAAGAAAAAGGGAAAGGCAGTAAGAAAAGAGTACTGCCTAAAACACCGCAGAGCACACCAAGGGCGAGCATTAAAACCAACATGCCCTACCAATAAAGCCTGCAACAGCATCAAGACATATACATATGCCAAAAGAAAGGAAAGCATAAACAGAAAAGGGACTAACAGTCCTAACACGTGGGTAAGTGGCGGTGGTCAAAACATGGGTCTGAATGCATAACCAGAATCAGACCCAAAAAGAGCTAAGGGGTCACACAGTGGCAGCTTTAGGGTCCCACACACACCAACCCAAACCGGGCAAAAAGGCGGTGGCCACAACTCTCCACATAAAACCACCCCTCCAGAGGCCACCAAAAACTCCACCAGCTGCCACGACCCAAGAGTCGGCATGCAGAAATTAGCCGAACACTCCAAAGCCTCCCCATAGGGAAAAAGTCACTCTAACAATCCTAAGAAACACACGAACCCCAGGACAAAAACGTCGGGTCCAACCGACGTGGCCTTGCACGCCTAACCCGAACCATCCCCGAGTCTACCTGACCCCAAACCAAGCGCAGCACCAGAGTCGACATGATGTATCGACACCACAACAAGCCGGTGTCGACACAAGGTGTCGACACAACCATGGTCGGTGTCGACACCAAGTGTCGACACCACTGCAGCCGGTGTCGACACATGGTGTCGACACTGCCGCTGCTGGTGTCGACACCAAGTGTCGACACCACTGCAGCCGGTGTCGACACATGGTGTCGACACTGCCGCCGCTGGTGTCGACACCAAGTGTCGACACCACTGCAGCCGGTGTCGACACATGGTTTCGATACTGCCGCTGCTGGTGTCGACACCAAGTGTCGACACCACTGCAGCCGGTGTCGACACATGGTGTCGACACTACCGCTGCTGGTGTCGACACCACTACAGCCGGTGTCGACACATTGTGTCGACACTGCCGCTGCTGGTTTCGACACCAAGTGTCGACACCACGACTGGCCGGTGTCGACACCAAGACTGGCCGGTGTCGACACAACAGTATCGACACCCCCCAACTGACTACAGGAGCCAGATCCAGAAAACGACCAAACACGAGAACGGGGAATTCTCTCTCTCTCTCGAGTACAACCTCCATCGGCAATGGTAACTACTTGACCTAGACCGAACAAAAACTGCTCCTAATATGTTGGAACACCATATTACTAATTTGGGTCAGGATCACTATGTCTCTAGGAATCCTTTGCTTGACCTTCTGTATAGCTTAATAGGTCAATTAGGATTGAGTCTAAGGGTTAGAAGTCTAAGTTTGGAAGCTGCCCTGAAGACCAGGATTCTCAGTCTGGAGACTAAGTCTGATCGTCGAGCTCAGCACGACGATTCGTCGAACTCCGGTCGACGACCGTCTAGCTCAACTTCGACAAGATCGTCGAACTCCATTCGACGATCGCTGAGCTCAACTTCATTATATTGTCGAACTCCATTCGACGATCGGTGAGCTCAGGTCGACGATTTTGACTCTGCTTTGGATCTTTATCTCTGAGATCAGTTCGACGATCTTTGAGCTCAGATCGATGATATTTTTCTGCAGTATATTTCCAGATCGCTGAGCTCAGCTCGACGATAGCAGAGCTCAGTTCGACGATTTCAGATAACTTCCAGGATGTTTCTAAGTTCAAATTCAAATCAGTTAGGAGTTATTCTGCAATTAATTCAGAGATTTGTCTAGCCGTTTTCATTCAATTCTGGACCAAGTTTCAAGGGATTTCTAAAGGAATATTTCTGTGGACTTTCCTCCAGAAGAGATTTTGCAATTAAGGATGCAATTAATGCAGGCCACGGCGGCTACTTGACATTTCTAGCTCAATCGAGAATGACTATTTTGACTCTTATATTTTCTACTCTATGCTATTCTGTACCAGAGAAGCCTAGCCATAGACAAAATTTTTGAATCTCTCATAGAGCACACACAATACAGAGAGAGAATACAGATTACAGAGAGAATAATAGACACATTCAAAAATCTTCTGTCACAAAGAATTTTGAAGAACACACATCCAAGGAGATCAAGCTTTCTCAAATCCTTAGATCTCTGTAGTTTTTAAAGTGTTCAAGGCCAACATATTTCCAGACTCCAGAAACTCAACATTTCAGCTATTGCTGAAATCATCTATTGCTGGAGTTCAATCTTTGAAGGCCTATCACCCTCAGCAAAGCTTTTCTTCCTGAAGATCTCAAGGATTCATGGGGAGCGTTGACATCAACAATCCACATAGTCTTCTTAGTTGTTTGAGAAAGAGAAGACTTCCATCACTCTCTCACCCCCACTCAGTAAAGGGTTTCTCAAACTCCCTTCAAAAGTTTGAACTTGGTTTTTGAGCACCTTGTCAAAAGCTCATTGGTGGCAAGACACCTGATCAAAAAATCTGCTTTGGTTTTTGAGCACCTTATCAAAAGCTCATTGGTGCCCAGGACACTGATCAACTCATCCTGCAGTGGATTCCTACCTAGGGTGGTAGAAGAGTGGATGTACCCAAGTTTAGGGGAACCACTATATTTCCTTGTGTCTTCTGGTTTTGCTTGCTTTCATTTTTGTTTCTGGCCTTGATTTTTCTGTGCTTAGTTTTTGTTTAACTTAGTGTTGTGATTAGATTTATTATTGCTTCCCTGCTCACACATATTACAACAATAGTTGTAAAAACTTTTAAAGCACCATATACTCTATTCACCCCCCCCCCCTCTAGAGTATATCAGATCTAGCTGCTCTTTCAATTGGTATCAGAGCCGGTTGGTTAAACATACCATACCTGATTGGTTGTACAGGCTAACACCTGAACCCAAAGATCCCAAGTTAGATCTGCCTTCTTTTGTATTTTATTATTAAATTTTGTTTTCCCAAATCATGGCCCAAAACAAAGATTATGCTAGCACCAGACCTCCAGTGTGCAATCTATCCAAGTTTGCACTTTGGAAAGCAAGGATCAGACTTTACATGAATTCTATTGACGAAGATATCTTTAATTCTGTTTTGACAGTATGTCCAAGACCCCCATAGAACACAAGCACAAATGCTGTGCCACCTCCATCAGGAACTGATGCTGATATCAAGAGATGGAAGGTAGCTGATACTAAGGCTATGAACATCCTAGCCCAGACAATGTCAGATGATATATTTCAAAAGGTAGCTGAATGTAATTCAGCCAAGGAAATTTGGGACAAACTCTCAGAAATAGTCTCAGGCTCAACTGATGAGAGAAAGGATAGAAGATCCCATCTCATCTCTCAATATGAGAATTTCAAAAAGGGAGAAACTGAGTCAGTGGGAGATATGTATAACAGATTAAGTCTAATTGTCAGTGAACTCAGGACATTGGACAAAGAGATCTCTCTAACAGAACTTAATGACAAGATCCTAATGTGCTTCCCCAGCACTTGGGATTCAAGAATCTGGCCAATTAAGGATGCCAGAAGTCTGAATGAGATCACCACTGAAGCTCTATTGGGTAAGCTCAAATCTTATGAGCTACTCATCAAGAATAGAGAGGAAGAACAGAAGGCTGCCTCACCAGCCACAAGAAAAGAGAAGAACATAGCATTCAAAGCAGCTGAGGATCTGCCTGAAGACAAAGCCACAGGCAATGATGAACTACTCAGCTTGTTGGCCAAAAGATTCTATAAAATGGCCAGAAAGGACTTCAGAAGAAGATCATACAAGGAGCAGGATAAGCCAAGGTATGACAAGTCCATTAGTAATAATAAAGGCATTATTTGCTTTGGTTGTAGGAAACCAGGGCACATAATTCCTGACTGTCCGGAGAACAAGAACAAGGACAGAAGGGACAGAAAAGAAAGAAGAAAGGAGAAAGACTCCAAAAGGAATGGCAATGGCAAACCTTCTTCAAGCAAAAATAAGCATACAAGAAAAGGGTTTGTTGCTGAATCCTGGAGTGAGACTGAAGAGGAGTCAGAAGCCTCATCCAGTTCCAGTGATGATGAGGATGATGCAGAAGAAAAGGAGTTCTGCATGATGGCAATCAATGCCTCACATCATAATTCAGAAGAAGAGGAGTCAGAGTCAGACTCAGAGACCCAACCTGAAGAAGATCAGGTAATTAGTTCTTTTGATTTTAGTTCAGAGGATTTTAAATATGAATTTAAAGCACTGTGTTTAGACCCGCTAAAGTCTGAGAAAGAGATTATCTCTCTCAGAAATCAATTATCTGAACAAAATACTTTAAAGTCAGAAAACCTCAAACTCTCTCAGGAGTTGGAGTGTTGTAGGGAACAGATAGCTTCACTGAAAAGTGAGCTCTCTGAGGCCAAGAAGCTTGAAGAATCCCTTAATGGGAGAAGCATCAAGCTGATGGACATCACAAGCACAGTGAACTCTAGATTTAACAGTACACTGGGCTTGGGTGCTTCATCCAGCCAACCTATAGTCCTAACAACTCCCATCAAATTCATTTCTGACAAGGGAAAGGGAGTTGTAGAGGTTGCTAGGAAAAATTCTGATCTGCCTCAGAAAATTAAGTCCCAGCAGAAATCGTCGAACGGAGATCGACGATCGCCGAATGAAGATCGACAATCGCCGAACGCAGCTCGACGATCTCAGGCACAATCGTCGAACGCTGATCGACGATCTCAGCCAAAGTCATCGAACGCAGGTCGACAATCTCAAATACCTGACCTCATCTATAGTTGACCGTCGAACATAGCTCGACGATCTGACCCAAGATCGTCGAACGCAGCTCCAAGATTGTCGAACAGAGGTCAGAGCTCTGGAAAAATTTTCAAAGGTAAATCAAAATTGAATCCTAAGGGTCCTTCATCCCAAATCTTTAACCCTTATACTGAATGGATTATACCTCCAAGGAGATATCATTCTGAAGGATATAAGAGTCAACCAGGGATGTCTTTCATTTCAGAATTTAAAGGTTATCAACCTAGGCCCAAGGTAAATTGGGTCAAAAACAAATGAATTGTCTTATGTGTAGGTGAAGACCTATCCAACATCTAACCAGCAATGGTATTTGGATAGTGGGTGCTCTAAGCACATGACAGGGAACAAGGACAACCTCACATCCTTCAGAGCCAAGCTTGGACCCAAGGTTATCTTTGGTGATTCAAACTTTGGACAGACTAAAGGATATGGTGCAGTACAGATTGGTTCAGTAATTTTCAAGAAGGTAGCTTATGTGGAAGGACTGAAGCACAACCTTATTAGCATCAGTCAGCTGTGTGATGAAGCCTACCAGGTGACCTTCAGCAAAGCCTTATGCAAAATCAAGTCAGAGGACAACACAACTGTGTTGACAGGTAAAAGGAAATGTAACATCTATCTAGTAGATTTTCTTTCAACTGATGTAGATATCTGCTTGTTTAACTCTGTCTGTAGACCAAATGTTTTATGGCATAAGAGATTAGGACACCTAAACCTTAGAACTATTGCTAGGCTATCCAAGGACAACCTTGTTAGAGGACTACCTACAAGAAGGAAGGACTCTACAGGGCTTGTCAATTAGGCAAGCAAACTAAAAACAGCTTTAAGTCACTTAATAAGAGTGATTCACCTAGGATATTGTATCTGTTACACATGGATCTTTTTGGACTCATCACAGTACAAAGCCTAGGAGGGAAATCCTACACTTTAGTAGTTTTAGATGACTTCTCTAGATTCACTTGGGTGTTCTTTCTAAGAAAGAAGTCTGATAACTTTAAGTGTCTGACAGAGTTTCTCAAATGTATACAGATTGAGTTCAATACTCACATTGCCCTGATCAGAAGTGATCATGGGACAGAGTTTGATTCTCTTTGAAAGTGCAACTAGATCTGATATACTCTAGAGGGGGTGAATAGAGTATATGGTGCTTTAAAAACTTTTACAAGCTTTTACAACAATTGTTGTAATATGTGTGAGCAGGGAAGCAATAAAAAATTTAACCACACTACTAAGTTAAATAAAACACTAAGCACAGACAAATCAAGGCCAGAAACAAAAATGAAAGCAAGCAGAACCAGAAGACACAAGGAAATATAGTGGTTCCCCAAACTTGGGTACATCCACTCTTCTACCACCCTAGGTAGGAATCTACTTCAGGATGAGTTGATCAGGTGTCCTGGGCACCAATGAGCTTTTGATAAGGTGCTCAAAAACCAAAGCAGATTTTTTGATCAGGTGTCTTGCCACCAATGAGCTTTTGACAAGGTGCTCAAAAACAAGGTTCAAACTTTTGAAGGGAGTTTGAAAAACCCTTTACAGAGTGGGGGTGAGAGATTGATGGAAGTCTTTTCTTTCTCAAGCAACTGAGAAGACTATGTTGATTGATGTCAAAGCTCCCCCTGAGTCCTTGAGATCTTCAGGAAGAAAAGCTTTGCTGAGGGTGACAGGATTTCAAAGATAGAACTCCAGCAATAGATGGTTTCAGCAATGGCTGAAATGTTGAGTGTCTGGAGTCTTGAAATGATGTTAGCCTTGAACACTTTGAAAGCTGAAGAGATCTGAAGATTTGAAAACTAGATCTCCTTGGATGAGTGTTCTTCAGAATTCTTTTTGACAGAAGATTTTTGAGTATTTTTCTGTAATCTGTATTCTCTCTCTGTGTATTGTGTGTTCTATTCTTCTTATTCTTGTTAGAGATTCAAAAATATTCTATCTTTTATTCTCTGTTCCTGAATGGAATATCATTCTCTGTCAAGGATAGTCGTTAGCCTGCATTGATTGTATCCTTAATTGCATAATCTCTTCTGGAGGAAAGTCCATAGAATTATTCCTTGAAAAGTCCCTTGAAACTTGGTCCAGAATTAAATGAAAACGGCTAGCAAATCTCTGAATTAATTGTAGAATAACTCCTAACTGATTTGAATTTGAATTCTGGAAGTTATCTGAAATCGTCGAACTGAGCTCTGCTATCGTCGAGCTTAGCTCAGCGATCTGGAAATACACAGCAGCAAAATATCGTCGATCTGAGCTCAAAGATCGTCGAACTGAGCTCAGAGATAAAGATCCAAGGCAGAGTCAAAATCGTCGAACTGAGATCACCGATCATCGAATGGAGTTCGATGATATTATGAAGTTGAGCTCAGCGATCGTCGAATGGAGTTCGACGATCTGTCGAAGTTGAGCTAGACGATCGTCGATCGGAGTTCGACGAATCGTCGTGCTGAGCTCGACGATCAGACTTAGTCTCCAGACAGAAAAACTTGGTCTTCAGGGCAGCTTCCAAAACAAGACTTCTAACCCTTAGACTCAATTCTAATTGACCTATTAAGCTATACAGAAGGTCAAGCAAAGGTTCCTAGAGACATAGTGATCCTGACCCAAATTAGTAATAGGGTGTTCCAACAATCTCCCCCTATTTGGGTTAGGATTACTATTTACAGACTTGGAAAAATCAAATAACAACATACAAGTATTAAGCAGAAAAACAACAGCTAGACAATGCAGAAACATCAAGATATAA